>CAJGYO010000005.1:58598689-59198689 GCA_904845875.1 Miscanthus lutarioriparius
GGTAGGAGCATAGCTTGCCATTCCCATGAATTCGGGTCCCTCGGAGCCCGGAGCGCACGCGTCCTGCACGGAGGAGACACGTGGCCGTAGGGGAACCGGTCGTACGGTGTCCGTGATGCGGTCAATACGGTCCCTTCGGATAATTGACGGGAGATAGTAAATAGAGAGTAAATAACAGTATGCATATCACTCACAGTGGGGTTTGAGCAGAGAGTTTGCTCGGAATGAAGCGCGGATGCCTCATCGTTGAAGTCGTCGTGCGTCCCAGAGCCGATGGAGAGTGCCCCTCCGATGGGTGCCGGAACGAGAGTCTCCTCGTGGAGGTGTAGTACGCCAAGCCGGTCGGCGACAAAGTCCAGGCTTCCGAAGAGTTAGGCCTGGGATGGCACGAAGACGGGTGGAACCCACATCCCAACCGGTGGGAGTGCGGGAAACTCCAGTGAGCGGAAGCAAGTCGTATCGCTTGAGCCCGCCATGGCGAAGGTGGCGGAAAAGTGGGCCATCCGATGACCAAAAAATATTGAACGTACAGCGTCTTCCCCACAGACGGCGCCCACTGTCGGTGCAGAAAGTGACCAATAAGTAAATATTTATAGTTTTGCTATACGTTGTTGTAACACCTCGGGTGTTAGCCTTGCATAACTTGACTTGCATAACATAAGAATGAGCATCAAGCATTCATAAATCATCATTTACAATTGAAACATTCGATCGAAACATATGAAACATTGCTTGTTATCTCGTGTTTCTTGGAACATATGCATATGATCATGTGCAAATGAATGCAAGTGGGTAATGTTGGTCACTAAAACACCTTAGCTACACCTAGGTTAACAAAAGGAACCTTGTTCATGAAGGTCACCTTTCATGATCAAGCACTTAAGTAATATTACCTGTGTTGACCTGGATAGCTATATGAGTGACTACTACATGAAATGCTTAAATGACCTTGCAAATTGTTTAAACATGCTTAGAGTATCATCATGAACAACTTTGGTATTTAAGGCTAGGGCTAGTTTGGTCATTTAGCCATGGTTTGAATATGTATCATGATTGCAAAGTGACATGTTTGACCAAAGTTGAACTAGGTGTTAGAGACCTTGCATGGAGGAGTTCACTAAAGCAAAGTTGTAGTGTTTAACATAAGGAACAACTTTGATTTTTGGGTCTTTGACTGATTCAGCTCCTAACATGTGTGAATTTGGATTTCAAAAATCATCAAATCACTGATTTCAGCACTTAAGCAAATTTCGCTAAGTCACGAGCACTGACCGACTGATAGCCGATGTTTGGGGTGTTATTGCTTCGCTTCTACATTGTGAATTAGAACGAGGTACTTGAACCAAAGTTGTAGCTGGTACATAGGACTACACAAGTCGTGAAGATCGCTTGCGTTGGAGCTTTGGTTTAGCCGATAATTAGCCGTAAACTCATTGTCGGCATAACATCGGGTCACCGACAAACCGAATCGGCTGCGTTCGGGCCGACCAGTTCAGCCGTGGTCGCCACGCATGGCGCGAGGCGTGGCATGCCGTCGTCGGCGCTCTGCCCAGCGTGGCAAAAGGCAGTGAAGCGCGCCTTCAACACGCCAAAGACACCGCCCGCTTCCCGTGCCTCCTTTTTTTTCGCATTTTCGCCTCCTCCTTGCTCGCCAGAAGCGTCGGTCGTGCTCGTTCTACCTCGTCGTCGCCATTGCGGGACGCTCCACCGAAGCTTCGCTGCGCTAGCCACCACCGTGATCCGCCAATTAGTCGCTCTCTCAGCTTCGCCTCAACCTTCCCCATCGTTTCCACCTTGCCTCGCCCGAGATTGTACCTTAGGTGAGCTGCTGCTCGCTTTGGCGCCCAGAGGAGCACTCTCGCCGAGTGCCGCCATGGCCGTTCAGGTCCGTGCCATCGGGCGCCTCAAGCCTCCTAGGTCGTGTGTGTGGTTCGCTTGGTCGCCAGGGTCCTGTTGCTTCGCCTTCGCTTGGCCTCGCTGGCTTGCACACGCCGTCTAGACACCGTCGTGCCGCCATGGCCGACGCCGTCGTCCTTCAGCGCCAATGATTCGCCTACCTAGATAGCTCTATGGGTGCGCAAGGTCTAGAGGGTCACCAGAGACTAGGTGCCGCCGGTAAAGCTCGCCACGGCCCAACTTGGCCAACTTGGACGATGGCGGTAATGCGGCCTCCTACTGTGTTTAGTCGATGACGATGGGGTCACCACCACCGGGTCCCACCAACAATGACAATGAGAGTGAAGGATAGCTCATTTGATCCAGCTTTTGATTTCTTTTGTGATTTTCATATCTTCAGTTTGAAAGCTCCTAAAATTGTGAAATAAATTTGTGAGTGTTCCTTAGGAAGTGTAGTATTTAAGAAAAATATGTTCTTGGTTTCAACAGTAGAAATTTTTGGAGATTTAAATAAGGATTTGAAATGTGCTTTTGAATGCATTCAAATTTGTTTAATTTATATCTAGAGTTCTGTGCTCCAAAAATTATGAAATTTTGTGGTAAGTTAGTCTTAGCATATATGAGCTCTGGTAAAAATTTGGGGACCAGTGCATGTGTAGATTTGTAGTTATAGATTTTTCTTTTATGACTAGTTAATCCTTGCATGAATTTTCATAAATTATTTATGAGTTCAAAATTCATGAAATTTGTTGGAGGTAATCCTAGTACCATGTGGATGCTAAGAAAAATATGAAATCTGTTGCTTGACACTTTTCAATAGGGTTTTCCATTTATGCTATTTCAAGCCTTGCTGCCTTGTCATTTTTGCATAGGATGTTCTACTTGGTAAAATGACATTAAATTTTTACAGTAGTCCTTTGATAGCATTAGTAAGGCTCTGTAAATTCTTGAGAATTTATGAAGCACATCTGATATATATTTATTATTTAACCTAGATATCTAAATAAAATAATAAAGGCAATTTAATAAATAGTTTAGGTTTCACCATTATATGATTCTAAATGTAATTGGTATGGTTAAACTGTTGGTGGATTCTATGTTGTCAAATTTTGAATGATTGCATGAAGTAGATGTATCGTTACTTTATATTGCATGTTGAATAGTTTCCGGACTGATTCTAGAGTTTGATGAATTGCACATTGAAAATGATGTGTACTGTAAGAATGGTTAATAACAAAGTTGTAGAGAATTTGATAAGCTTTCCAGAAAGTCCAGGATCACTGGATTTGGATTTGTAGAACTCCAGTTATGAGTGAAACAAGTAGCTGCTGTTTTATGGTTTAAGCGATGCATTATGGAAAGATAATTAAATAACCGAGAAGAGATATGCACCTACTCAATAAACACGATGCACTTGTTAACATATATGCATTCGTAATACTTATGCCATACTCATGCATCTAGGATCGGAGGAAGAGATCACGTTGCTAGAATTCAAAGAAGCAGAGGAAGGGAACCAGCAGGAGGATCCGCAAGCCGCAGCTCCCGAAGGCGTGGAGCAGAATCCTGAAGAGCTTCCGGAGTGCCCTGACCACCGCCCTACTTCCTTTCTGCGAGGCAAGCCCTGGAGCAATATAAGTCTCCCAGTAATTTATAAATGTTTACTTAAGTACTTATGATTGCTGCATTAGGTTATAAGAGTTGAATGAAACCACTTGATGCATGTACATTCCTTGTCCAGATATTACACCTTTAACCGGTATAGGTCCAGGATCGAATATATGCTTAGCCATGCTTAGACCGGTAGAAGTCGGGTGATTTCCTGTCACCTGCGAGATATAGGTGGATACCGGAGCACGGTTGGTTATAATTGCTATCGTGGAAAAGAACCATGGTTAATGTAAATGGAGACCGGGCGGGATGTCGATAGAGAAGCAACAAGACATGGAGGTCTTGGGTGTGAATCTATCCCCGTCTGTGTCGATCAAGGACCGTACCGTTGTTGGAACTTCTGACAAGATTGAACGCATGCCTCTCACTTAGCTGGCCGGATAATTCGTTCCGACCGCGAAGCCGAGTAATTCAACTCAGGCCGGGAATCGTTCTGTTGTGCGCTCCTTCCGGGGAACGATCAGACTGAGCCCAAGGGCAGGTTTGGCCTGAGCATCCTGGCATCTGGTGTTCCAGATTGTGCGGCGCAGTACGGACCCGCGAAATGTGTACCGGAGTTGTTCCAGATTCCCAGCTGGTTGAAATCGATTCGAATCGCCGTCTCTCCCGGATAGTGAGAAACTTGGCTAGTCCCAACATCGTAGCAGCTATATTATGAAACATGGTGGTTCAGATGAATATGGAATTACAATACCTGCTATGGTTACTATTGTATGCTTCTAAATGATATACCACATGTTTGGCACAGGATAGTTGCTAATCTAGAACTGGATAGTTATAATTAACTTGGTAAGGGAATCATAATGGTACAACGGATCAATTGCCTTTTTCGCAAAATGTTGTCAATTTACGTCCACTTATACAGCCTTGCATAATCCTTGGAGTCATTTTATTTCTGGTTCATGACGGGTAAGTCTAGCTGAGTACCTTCTCGTACTCAGGGTTTATTTTCCCAATGTTGCAGATGCCACTGTGTATCATGGTTATTGCAAGAGTTGCTTCTATCCCGCTGTGGATGAGGAGTAAGCCTTGGGCAGGCTTCTTTAGTAATTCCTATCCTTGCTTTTGTGGACCGTGATCTAGCTTGGCACTGTATCAAACTACGTTGGAAACTTTATCTTCGAACTTATTTGCTTTCGCTTTACTTATCAAACTCAGTTTGTAATAACTTTTATTCGTACTCTGATGATGAAAAGTATCTATGAACTTTATGTAATATGTGGCATGTATGTTGAATCCTGTACGATCTTGGTTGTTGTAAATCGTTTATCGAGACCCGTCGTGGTACTCGACGGACTATCGGGTTTATATGGGTTCAAGTATGACAGTGTGACCGCTTGCGGATTGCCATTGTACTTGTATTCTTATAAATTGGTCGGTTCTGCGACAGCTGTGATCGGAGGTGGCCTAGCACTCAATGACACATGATTTATACTGGTTCAGGAAACGTGCCCTACGTCCAGTTTGAGTCGGTCGGTGACTTTATTCCTGAGCTCAGGTGCTCGAAGTTTGTAGTGAGGTTACAAACGAGAAGGAGAAAGATAGGAGGTACAAGAGGTCCGGTCGGACTCCGATCAGAAGGGCCGAGAGTGACGGGAGCCCCGCTATGAGCTAAGTGTTCAAGTGTGTGCTTAAGGTTCGAGCTTGGTGGTTCTGTGGTTGTGAACTAGTGAACTTGATCGATCTAATCAATCTGAAATCACTTACTTTGTTGGGAGAGAGCGCATCCCATTTTATAGATGAAGGGGGTGGCCTTACAAGTGAGAGGGAGAGAGTACTAATGCTCCTGAGCCTTGTTGCCCACGCCGGTGGGTACAAGATGATGGTAGGCGGCCACAATACTGTTGAATGTCAGATGCACGTGGGAGGTGGTGTTGTCTTCTTCGGTATGACAGACGTCGGCGCCTGCTATACTGTTGATATCTGGAGGCATGCAAGGGGTTTTACCATGTTCGTCCAGTACGTTAAAAGCCGACGCCCACAACACTGTCGATGCTCAGAGGCATGTGGGGGCTCACCGTATGGGAGTTAATGGCGTCCACAATACTATAAGGAAAAATGTCGGCACCTACAACACTGTTTGGGCTAAGCCTTTGTTGGGAAGCCGGTCCGCGAGAGACCACGGGTTTATGAACCTGACAAAACCCAAGTCCAAATATTTCTAGCAAAATGTTTTTTTTAGACCAAAGGCCTTGGCCCTACTTATATTGAAAGCAAATGAGTCTCCTGGGGATACCAGCTTTACATCACAGTACTTAAAGGTTCGGATTACAGAAATCAAAGGACAAGGAAAAGAAAAACAGCAGCTAAGTGCGCAATCTTAACCAAGCTTCCTGGCTTCTGAGTTTGCATAGCCACCACGACACCTCAAAAGTAAAAAAAAACACCTCTATCAAAGTGACCTCCATTATATTACATCGCAAAATGATTTCCCTTTTCCACTAAAAGCATGAGAGTCTTCAGCAGCTTTGCTTCACCACGCCTTCAAGCCTTCCTGCAGCTTCTTTATATTGTCCTCCATCTTCATCATCTCCACCGGCTTCAAGAGTTTCTTCCACTGTGTCAAAAATCCCAGAATCATATGAGCAATTACCTTTGGTGATTTGATTAGAACATTATTGAACACCCAATTGTTCCTAGTCTTCCACAAGCTCCAAGCCACACTGGCTAGAACAAAGAAAGGAGTATTATCTTTTATATGCCCCAGCCCAATTCCCATCATATCCTCATAATGCTGTAGGGAAGTCGGCCGTTCAGCCCATCTTAAACTAATTCTAACCCACACCCAGATAATTTGAGCGATGTTACAGTTAAAGAACAAATGACTTCTGGTTTCAAGTTTGCCACAATATTTACACCTCTCTGACCCCTTGCATTTCCTAATTTTTAGCTGTTCCCCTGTTTGCACTCTATCATGCCATAGCATCCAAAGGAAAATTATAATCTTGAGAGGCAGCTTCATTTTCCATAGATTAGTCATTCTGAATCTGTACAGAGACTTAGCAGAAAAGTTTCCTGAAGGCTCTAGAGCCCAAATAACTACATCATCCACCTCTTCTGAGAATTCCACTAGGTCTAAGGCCTCCTGTAACTCATTCCATTCAGCTACTTCTTCAATACCCAGTCTTCTTCTTAGGTCAAGATCCCATTCAACCTCTCTAAGATCTGCAACAGACCAATCCTGCTGTCTGCATATCCTGAACAGTCTTGGGTATCTAATCTTAAGGGAGCATTCCCCTAACCATACATCATGCCAGAATCTGATCTTCCTGCCATTGCCCAATTTCCATTTGATACCTCTTTCATACCACTCTTTAGCTTTTTCTAGTCCTTGCCAGAATTGGGAAGTGCATTTTTGTTTGCTCTGACAGAAGCTGTTATTACCAAGATATTTCTTTCGAAGCACCTCTAGAGCTAGGGTATTATCACCTCTATCAAGCTTGTAGATCCATTTTGCCAATAGGGCCTTATTCATTGCCCTAGTGTCTACAAAGCCTATACCACCAAACTCCTTAGGCACAGCAAGTGTTTCCCACTTAATCATATGATACTTCTTCTTGTTGCCAACACCTTCCCAAAAGAACCTCCCTCTGGTTGTATCCAATCTCTTTTGTGTACCCTCATGCAACCAATAAAAACCCATGGTATACATGGGTATGCTAGTTAAGCTTGAATTTATGAGGATAGATCTCCCTCCATGAGACAGCTGGTTACACTTCCACACCTCTAATCTTTTCTCCACTTTTCCTGCAGATGAGCTTAGTTCTTCCTTTGACAGCCTTTTGTAACTTATAGGCAAGCCCAAATACTTCATTGGAAAGTGTCCCAATTTACAATTGAAGGCATCAGCAATCCTCTCAGAATCCACCTCCGAAATCCCTATGGTAAACACCTCTGATTTATTATAGTTGATTTTCATCCCTGAAACCTCCTCATAACAGAACAGAAGAAATTTGAGATTTGCAATGTTTTGTTGGGTGTTCTGTATGAATAGAACAGTATCATCAGCATACTGTAGATGTGTCAAGCCCCCATTAACCAGATGTGGTGTGACACCCACCAGATGACCTTTTTCAGAAGCTCTCACAAGCATGGCTGACAACCCATCAGCAACTATATTAAAAAGGAGTGGAGATAGAGGGTCTCCTTGTCTCAACCCTTTATAACTTCTGAAATAATGACCCAGTTCCCCATTGAGATTAACAGCCACCCTGCCCCCACATATAGCTTTCATGATCCAATCAATCCACCTCACAAAATCCTTTCTTTTCCATCACCTCTTTGAGAAAAGGCCAGCTAACCTTATCATATGCCTTCTCGAAATCTAGCTTCAGAACTATACCGCTCTGCTTCTTCCTAGCCAACTCATGCACCACCTCATGAATCACCACAACACCATCTAAGATATATCTACCAGGGATGAAAGCAGTTTGGTGAGGGCTTATGATTTTACTAGCAATTTTATTAAGTCTCAGAGTTAAAGTTTTAGTGATGATCTTATACACTACATTGAGAAGACAGATAGGCCTATATTGTCTGATATTGACTGCACCTTTGATCTTTGGGATAAGAGTAAGGATACCATAGTTAAGCCTAAATAAATCTAATTGACCCTCCCTCAGATCCTGCAACATTTCCAGCAAAGTGCCTTTGAGTTCATGCCAGAACAACTTAAAGAAAACTGCAGTAAAACCATCAGGTCCTGGTGCTGCCCCATCCCTCATGCCTTGAACCACCACCTCTAGCTCCTCTAAAGTGAAAGGCTTAGTTAAATCCATATTCTCCTCCTGACTTACTCTGTTGCTTTCATCCCACAGCTCTGTAGTCAATCTGAGTCTAATTTGGCCTTCACTGCCAAAGAGCCCTTTATAAAACTTGGTGATATGATTCTGAAGTTCAGATCCCTCAGTGATAGTTTGACCATTATCTTCCAAGGATTTAATCAAGCATTTCCTTTTCCTGCCATTAGCAACCCCATGGAAAAAGGCAGTGTTTGCATCTCCTTCCAACAGCCATTTTTCCCCACCTCTAGTCTGCCACATCACCTCTTCCTTACTATAGATATCAATCAATTCTCCTTCCTAAAAATACCTTTGTTCCCATTCACTATCATTCAACCCTACTCCATCAGCTTTCTGGACAAGTTGCTTGATGAGAACTAGTAGATCTTGCTTCCTCTTCTTCATATCTGCACCCCAATTTCCATTCCACCCTATTAGACTGCTCCTGAGCTGAACTGAAATTTTCTGCCACCAATCAATACTCCTCAGATTCTGTTTACAAGGCCATTTAGATCTCACCCATTCCATGAAACCTTCCTGTTTAGTCCAAGCAGCTTTAAATCTGAAGATTTTGGACCTGACACCTCTATCAGAACCAAACTCTACCACCAAAGGATTGTGATCAGATCCCCACTCTAGTAATAGACTGTGCTGTGACCATAGGATAATGATTCTCCCAGCTGACATTCATGAACACTCTGTCCAGTACCACCATTGTGGGATTAATCTGCTTATTGGTCCATGTATATTGACCACCACCTCTATGTAGTTATCTGACCCCAGCGTTAGCCACAAAATTGTTGAAGGCATCCATCAGCTTTAAATTTACATTTCCTGTGGACTTCTCCTCTATCTTCCTGACCAAGTTGAAATCACCTCCTATAAGGGTAGGAATGTCTGTGTCATTAATCAGCCCTTCCAACTTATCCAGAAACACCTGCTTCAGATTATCCTTAACTGGTCCGTACATATTAATCAACCTCCAAGTAAAATTGTCCTTCTGAACCAAAGTCATTGCCTGGAACTGATCTGAGCTTTCTACCATAACCACCTCAGCAAAATCCTCATCTATACCCATCAAAAGCCCCCCAGAATGCCCCTTGGAAGGAACCCAATCCCATGTAAAGGAAAAACCACTACCTAATGCAGACAACTCTCTATTGGTAAACTTTTGCTTGATAGTTTCACTAATGCAAATGCATTTGATCTGGTGGTCTAGTAAAAAAAATTTAAGTTGTGCTCTCCTACCTCTACGACCCATCCCTCTAATGTTCTAGAAGATGATACTCATTGGGATTCTGTTTAGTTTTCCTTATCTGGCCCACCACTTCCACCTCTATCTCATCATTTGTAACACTGTCATCTACCACCTCTTCTAGATCTTGGATAAACTTCAGATGCTCCTAATTTATATCATCATCTTCATATTCCACCTCTACTACAACCTCTGGGTCAGCCCCTCTTTGTTTTTCTCAGCCCCAGCCAAAGTGGCCTGGGCTAATTCCTTAGCCTTGATTAAATCAATAGATTCATCAACTCCTTCTTCAGTGTCCCCCAACATTATCCCACTCTCTAAAGCTAAAACCTTAAGAATCTCAGGGCTAATTGTCGGTGTTTCGGATCACCGGCTAGTAAATTTGTATCTACGCGTCTGGCCCGGATGGTGTGCTCGGTGGACACAAGGATTTATACTGGTTCAGGCGGAATGTCCCTACGTCAAGTCTGTTGCTGTTCGTGTTACCGGCACTAGTTTGTAGTAGGGGTTACAAATGGGCCAGAGAGGGAGAAGGTCCCAAGTCTCTGGTGAAAAAGATCAAACGGAGTTGAGTCTTGTTGAGCTCGTTCAGCCGTGCCTTTCATTTGGCGTCCTGCTACCCCTTTTATAGGTGAAGGGGAAGACGCAGGTTATAGAGAGAGAGAGAAAAGGAGAAAAGCGAGGGAGAAGAAGGCCTCCAGGGTCGCGTCGTCCTTCATCTCCTTTATGCGGGTCCCGCCGGTCCTATAGATGATGACGGGGATGGCTCCACGTCGCGGCCCTGTTCATCAATGGCACTATACGCAGGCGTCGTTAGCCGGTCGTGGCGCTCCACTTCGTTTCGGCGGGCGACGTGATCAACAGGTACTCCTGTCAGAAGTCGTACGGGGATTAGGCAATACAGCGCCGGCACACCTGACACTGTTGGCAACGTGAGCCCCTAGGTATGGTCCGTCGTGGCCATGGATCACGTCGAGACGTGCCCGCTTCCCTCCCGGCCCTAGGGTTGTATTCTTAGACCCGTAGTGGTTGGAGACGGTATGGATCCCCATCGGGCGCGACGGAGCTAGCACCCGAGGGGTCTGGCGAGACAGAGCCCGCGCCCTCGGGGTCGGGCGAGACGGAGCCCGTGCTCAAGGGTCTGGCGAGATGGAGCCCGCGCCCTTAGGGTCGGGCGAGACGGAGCTCGCACCCAAGGGGTCTGGCGAGACGGAGCCCGCGCCCGAGGGGTCTGGAGAGATGGAGCCCGTGCCCGAGGGGTCGAGCGTGATGGATTTCACGCTGTCAGGGTCGGGTGAGACCTTAAATACACCTTGGACCATCCGAGTGAATTAACGTGCGTGGCCATTAACTTCCTTCCTCCCGGTATCCCTAATATCGATACCCGATAGTAGCCCTGAGCCTGTGGAGGAGTAGAATACTCCTTTGGTGGCTTTTTTCAGGCGGGAGGAGTCTGAGGGCCCTGGTCTCACTTTGTAGCCCGCGGGGTGTCTTGGTAGGGTTGCGATTCCCTTCTATCACGATCGGACTCCTTGGGAACATGTAGCTGCGGGATTCGGGGGGCCAAAAAAGATTTCTCTTGATTCCGATCCCTCCCTAGGATCCGATCGATCCGCCATCGTCATACGACCGCATATTCGGTCTCCTTATGAGTCCAACTTCCCTTGAGCCCCCACGCGTAGCAGGGGTCCGGTCGAGAGGTCAGCTCGTCTTGTGATCGTCCTCCCTCAAGCGTTTTTTCGATAAAATGGAGGGGCTGAATCATGCCATGTTTTCCTCGATGGACGAATCATGGTGCTCGGTGAGCTGTTAACGGGCTAGTCCGAGTGGGACCTGGCTTCCCGTTCACGAGGGTCTGGCATGGGTCAGCTGGTGACCGACTATAGATTCTTGGCGAACAATCCATATAGTTCTTGGGTCCGTTCAACCGGTCCCAAGGGCTCACTGCGTTTCTTCGAGGAAAAACCATGGACTGTGAACCGACCAAGACTTGAAACTGGCCTGGGATGCCTGCGGCGCTCATGCGCCCTGGTACTGGCCGCTAGTGGGCTCATCCCTTTCCACCCTCACTCTAAAGTCACCCCAGAGCGGTTGTGAACCCGTCGGTGGGCCAACTTTTGAACTCCTAGGCCTAAATGGGCCGTGGGAGCGTTTTCAGCTCCATATCCCTCCTTACCTGTGGCGGTTCTCGGCCCATCGAATGGGGCAAACCGTCATCCGGCGCGTCCTTCGAGGGAGCGGCCAGAGGTGGCGTGCGCACGTTTCTTGGAGGGGCGATGTGATGAGGCATGGTGGGCGTGTAGATCTAGGCGGACGGTTCACCTCTCGCTCCACCTTCCCTTATACATAGCGGCCTGTCCCTTTATCTTTTGATACGCCTAACCATAGCCTCGCCTTCTCCACTTCTCCGCCGCCAGCGTTCGGATCTATTGCCTTCACTCTTCCTCCACCAGCGTAGCTCTCGTTCTTCCGCCCTTGCCTCCTATGGAGTCATGGTATTGCTCTAACGTCACCCACGCGCACATAGAGGGCCTCATCAAGCGCGGTCTTCTCCGTGGGAGGACCAACGTGGTGGAGTGGCTCATGACCGGTCGCGAGGAGGCGCCGGCGTCGCCCGATGGCTACATCGTATCCTTCGCTCCCCTCCATGAGCGCGGACTCACGATTCATCCCCATCCATTCTTTCGGGCTCTGCTGCACCACTACCAAATTGAGCTGTAGCATCTGAACCCCAATGGGATACAGCACATTGCGGCCTTCATTGCGCTGTGCGAGGGGTAACTGGGGATCGAACCCCACTTCGAACTATGGAGGTACTTCTTCTCCGTTTCCCTGCTTAAGAAGAGGGATAAAGCTAGGGACATGCCAGTGCCGATGGCCTGCATGGGCATCCACGTTTGGGGGCAGCGGTCCGCCGAGTACATGCCCTGCCAGCTGTCGAGGTCCAACAAGGTGTGGCATGCGTAGTGGTTCTATGTGAAGAATGCCGCCGCCGCCCCCTTGCCGGACTTCACTAGACGCCTCATCGAAGAGGCATCGTAGGTGTGGTCGTGGGGACCTCCCGAGAAGGAAAAGAAGAGGATGTGCGATATCCTTGACACCATCATGTTCCTAAAGAGCCACGGCCTTCGTGGGGCCGGTGTCATCGGGGCATATCACGCGAGAAGGGTAGCACCGCTGATGGCGCGCGCCCTCTCGCTATACGGGATGACGCCCGGCGCATAGTTCGATGGGACAGTGCTCACCTAGGGGCCGCTCCATGACAGCGAGGTGATGCAGCGCATCAAGGAGGTGATGGAGGAGTCCGACGCCGTGTTCCCGATCCCGGGACATCTCGCGATACGGCTGGACGTGGTCTGCATCGAGCTGCCGGTGGGGTTGGGCTTTCAGGCCTCCATCACGCCACTGCCAGAGCACGTGGCCGTGAGGGCGACCAACCAGGCCACGGATGAGAAGAGGAAGAAGGAGAAGGGTGATAAGAAGACGTGGCAGCGGGTGAAGCAGCGGGCGAGGCTGAATCGAGCAAAGGGGCGACAGGGTTCAGAAGAGGAAGAGGAAGAAGAAGGTGATGGTTCCGGGTTGCCCATCCAATGGGACGAGCTGGGCAGCGGGGATGAGGATCCATCTCTGCAGCAGGCAGGGCCTTTCCTATGGCATGCCCCGGGGCAGGAGGGGAAGGATGTGCCCCTGGAGCTGGCAGAATCAAGCCACCCCGCTCTGTCTGGGCCTTCCACGATGCCACCGGAGTCGGTGGGAACCGGCCGCTCCTCTTCGTCCGGGCCTTCCGCTGCGCCCTCGGAGTCAGCGGGAATTGGCCGCTCCGCTCCATCCGGACCCTCCAAGTGGAGCGAGGGCTCAAAGCGACAACGTGCCGACGAGGAGCAGCCGGGGTCGGGAGGGCCAGCCCCAAAATGCCATCGCTCGGTGGTGTTGAGGTGAGTTAAGAGTTTTTTTTCATCCTTTTGCTCTAACAAATTTTTGCCATAAACTGACCATCATGTCCTTTGTAGCATCGAAGGACGTGGGACTCTCCTGAGGCTTGCGTCGAAGAAGAGCCTCGCTCTCCGGCAGACGCATCATGAGTTAGCTGGCGCCACGCCGAAGGTGAGCAGGAGTGGCGCTGGCGTGGCCACAGCGTCGACTGGGGAGGCGCAGCCGATGGCTGCGTCCATGGGAGAGCAGAAGGAGGAGGGCGTGTCCGGGGTACCCATGGCAGGCGTGGCACTGCCGGGTGTGGCCACGATGTCATAGGCAGAAATGGCACAGCCAGAGCCGTCATCCGTGTGGGTGGCCACCTCCCTAGCAGAGCGGATGGAGGAGGACGCACCTGAGGCATCCGTGGCTGACATGGCGTGGCCGGGTGCGGCTGCGACGTCATAGGTGGAGACAGCACAACCAAAGTCATCGTCCGTGCAGGTGGCCGCGTCTACAACAAGGCAGATGGAAGAGGGTACACCCAAGGCATCCTTAGCGGATGTGGCGATAGGGCAGGCCTCCGCATTCACGTCACCTGCTCCCTCTACCGTCTTAGGGCTCCAAAGGAGTTGCTGCCGTAAGAGGAGTCGACGCCGCTTGGGATCGGCGCGGAGCCATCCCAGTCTCTGGTCCGGGTGGGCAGTCACCCGCATGAGTAGGGTGGATCCTAGATCCGGTGGGTAGACCGGCGGGACCCGGGGGTGACACTTTTGCCCTCGATGACGCCACAGAGGAGAGGGAATGGGGGAGCGTCCACACGGAGGTTGGGACCACGATTCGCGCCCTAACCACCACGCTGAGCTCGTTGCGCGATGTCGTCGCACCGGTTGGCCAGGTATGACATGACCGTGTTTCTGACCCTCATTTTCCCTTTCTGTGCCTCTAAGTCTTGTCCTCTCCGTAGTCCCTTATGGTCTGTAGCCGGGAGAAGTCCCAATTCCTTTATCGTGAGAAGGACGTTTGGGACCGCCTCACTGAAGAGACACGGCGGAGTCAGGGGCTGACCACACAGCTCGTTGCTGTCCATCTGGAGGTGGCTGAGCTTGCTCGCACCACTCGAGAGCTGGCTGACCTCCAAGTCAGGGAGAAGGATGCTCACGATGATGCCCGTGAGGCCGGGGAGAAGCTCATGGCCCTGATCGAGAGGGCACGCATAGACGTCGTGGAGGCCGAGCGGCTACTGGAAGGAGCGGGACGATTTGCAATGGGCCATAGAGGGCTCCGCACGGAGTGTGACTTGGCTCGCCAGGAGTGCGCCGATGCCCAACAGTGGATCGACCTCCTCAAGGGTGAGCTTGAGGGGGAGAGGGACCTAAAGGTTGCGGCCGAGGGCGTGTCCGCCAGGCTCGACACGGAGGTCGGTCAGCGCCAGGAAGAGGTCCGGCGCCTAGAGACCACGGTGACCCGGCAGCGTGATGAGGAACACAGGCTTTGGGCGGACGTGGATGGTAAGCCTCTGATTTCCCTTGTTGTCTTTCTCCCTAGAATCCATGGTAGGCCTTCTGACATAGTCGGTATGTGACTTGGACAGGTCTCGATGACAATCTTGGGGCAGAGGTGATGAAGAGTCGTGGCCTAGAGAAGGAGCTCAGCAAGGTGAAGGCCTCCCTCCTGAATGAGAGCGATGATCACGATACCATGCATGTCACCGTCCAGCTGGTTTGCACTGTCCGGATTAGGGATCGAGCGTGTGAGATCGCGAGGGATGCGCTTTGCTTCGGCGTTCACCGATCATTTGTGATTACCCATTCTCATATGAGAACATCGATCTGGTGACGATGAGCCAAGGTTTCACGCCCGGCTACTCCGACACCGAGCTGAAGGACATCGAGAAGGAGGTGGCCCCTCTGGCACAGGACTTATCTACCAAGATAGAGGATGAGATCATCCCCTAAAAATTAGTTAGATAGGCTAGGCGGCTAACTTGTAGTAAGTGGACAAGTTCTTAACTTTTGTTATGACTGAATAGACTTTTGGCTCTTCTCCTTTTTTATGTATAAAAATGTTAATGCGTTCCGACCCTTTCCATTTTTAAGGCTGTAAAGCTTGAGGTGCGGGAGAAAAAACTCTGATCACGCTGGTGAGCAAAAACACTATAGCCACTGGGGCGTAGGTTTCTTGTAGTCCGACCAGTTTTACTCAGCGTTTGTTTCCGCAACCCTTGCTTCTACATCTTAACATAAGAGAGGGTCGGGTGCTGAGAATGTTTTTTAGGTAGATATACTCTTATCAGCCCCCAAGTGAGGCCCGACCCCTTGCCATTGCTGGGGTCGGGTGTCACTAAAGATCGAAGAGACGATAGCAAAATCGATAAGAGAAAGTGTTTTTCATTTCAGAAACGTCATTCTTAATTTTCATAAGTACACACACAGATTAGGGGTAAAAGCGACGTAGCTGCTCGATGTTCTAGGCGTTGATGAAGACTTTGCCATCGCTGGTCTTAAGCTTGTAGGTGCCCGGTTGGAGCACCTCTGCGACAACGTATGGTCCCTCCCAGGACGGAGAGAGCTTGTGGCGGTTCTTGTTGCTCTAGACGAGGCGGAGCACCAGGTCGCCGACGTTGAAGGCCCGACCCCGCACCCAATGGCTGTGGTACCGGTGCAACACTTGCTGGTACTTGGCTAAGCGGAGGAGGGCAACGTTGCGTGCTTCATCGAGTTGATCCATGGCATCCTCGAGGGATGCCTTGGCTCCCTGCTCATTGTATGCCCTAACCCTCGGCGCTCCATAGTCGAGGTCGGTTGGGAGGACCACCTCGGAACCGTAGACCACGAAGAAAGGTGTGTAGCCGGTCGCCTGGCTAGGGGTCATCCTCAAGCTCTAGAGCACTGCGGGAAGCTCCGCAACGCATCGTCCACCGAATTTGTTCAGCCGGTTGAAGATCCTAGGCTTAAGGCCTTGTAGGACCATGCCGTTCACGCACTCAACCTGCCCATTCATGCGGGGGTGCGCCATAGCGTCCTAATCAACACAGATGTGGTAGTCATCACAGAATCAGAGGAAATTTTTCTCGGTGAACTGTGTGCCATTGTCCGTGATGATTCGGGACTCGAAAGAGGTGGATGATGTCAAGGAAGAATTGCACAGCTTGCTCAGATTTGATCATGGAGATCGGCCGAGCCTCTATCCATTTTGTGAACTTGACCAAGGCGACAAGCAAGTGCGTGTAGCCCCTGGGCGATCTTTTGAGGGGTCCGACCAGATCAAGCCCCCAGACCATGAATAGCCACATGACGGGGATCATCTGGAGCGCTTGGGCTAGCAGGTTGGTCTACTAAGCATAGTATTAACACCATTCGCAGGTGCGCACAATCTGTTCAGCGTCGGCTACTATGGTCGGTCAGTAGAAGCCCTATCAGAACACGTTTCTGACCAGGGTCCTAGGTGCGGCATGGTGCCCGCAGACTCCACCATGGATATCTCTCAACAACTACTTCCCTTGTTCGATGGGGATGCATCACTGTAGGATCCCCATGTGCCTTCGCTTGTAGAGCTCCCCCTCAATAATGATGAAGGACTTCGCGCAACACGTGAGCCGCCAAGCCTCCATTTGTCCATCGGTAGCACCTCACGGAGGAGGTAATCGAGGTAAGCCATCCTCCAATCAGTAAGAGGGTCGGGCTCTACCACTGGGTCTACATCAAGCTCCATGACCTCGAGGTCAGGGGGAGCTAAGGGTTGGTTAGTGTAACAGAACCAACCAATTATACGAGATTAAGTAAGGAAATCTTCCGCCGAAGCAGATAATTTAGCAAACTTAAGCCCATAAAACCTAGTAGTCCGTGAAACCACGAAGGATTTCAAACCAATCGACATACAAACCAAGATCGTACAAGTTTAGCAAGTACCGTCACATGTTACATAAAGTTCACAATCATAGTTGGGTACATCAGAGTTTAGAATATAAAGTTATTACAAACCCAGTTCAATCTGAAATAGCGGAAGCAAATAGTTTTAAAGCCACACACACACTTTGAGTTCAGATACAATGCCAGTAGGTAGTCATCTCCAACAAAAGCATCAGATGAGAGATATGGAGTGACCATTGCCCTTGGTCCTAGTTGTCACCCATCGCCGGGTACAGGCAGTTAATGCAATAGCCGTAGTACATTTGACCATCTGCAACAACAATGGGAACAACGCCCTGAGTACGAGAAGGTACTCAGCTAGACTTACCCGTCTTAAACCAAAATAAAGCGACACCAAGGATTATGCAAGGCTTTCTTTAGTGGGCTAGCTGACATGTTTGCGAAAAGCATAAGCTATCATGAAGAAACCATTTTAAGTACTTTGCATCATCTTTATTATAACCTATCCATCTAGGTAAGCACCTGTACTATAGCAATCACTTGATTAACCAATAACATCCAGATACCAATTTAGATTTAGCATATCCCATACCATCCAGATAACCATCATTGTTCCATAATAATTACTACGATGCCGTAGCTCGAGTCAAGTGCTCACTATCTAGGAGCGATTGCGATTCGAATCGATTCCTAACCAGCTGGTGATTTATTCCTCACACAAACCACACTCACCGATCAAGTGAGCTACAGATCACCAATGACACTTTCTAAGTACCCGCGGGATAACAGCCAAGACCGCACTACCCAGGGACCGCCCGACTACCAGGACGCACCTTGGGCTCACTCTTCGCGTCCTCGTCATACCCCCTTCAGCACCAGTCTGCCAATCCGAGTTTATCCCGGCTCGAATAGTGTCACTAGCTTCACGATCGAAAGGTACTTTATTCGGCCAGCTAAATGTGAGGCATGCGTTCAACATGACAAGAGGGACGAGCAACGATCGGTCCTTAATCGACACAGACGGAAACTAACAGCACCCCAGAACCCTGTCTGGTTGCCTCCAACTTTTCCGTCCGGTCTCCAATTATCCATCACACATGGTTAATTCCAGGATATCATTCTTTCCATAGCTAAATTCTTCCAGTAACGACCTATAATGTAGGTGACCGAATATCACCGATCGCTACCGGTCTAAGCAAGGCTAAGCAGTTATTCGATCCTGACCTAACAGGGTAAAAGGTAATAAGGTAGGCAAGGATAGTAATAAATGCATCAACGGTTTCAATCAATTCCTACAACTTAATGCAACAATATATAAACTCATATATATAGAAAGAATTACTTTTATAAATTAGGAGACTTATAATGCTTCGGGGCTTGCCTCGTTCGAATGAACTAGGTTGATGATCCACGCACTCGGGCAAGTCCTCTCCCGGCTCCTTTTCCTCTGGCACCTCCTGTGCCTGGACTTCTTGTGGATCTGTCCCGGTCTGCTCTTCCTGAACCACTGCTAGCAACTCCTCATGCGATCCTGTATGATGCAGATGTATGAGTGCTAATGCATAGGTATATCGAAGAGATAACATGTAATGATCATGATACATGAAATGTAGATGAACATGTTTAACTTTATTGGACATAGTAGAAGTAAAGCCCTTCTACAAGGTAGCCAATATCATCAAAGAACATGTACTACCATACTACTACTACAACCACTGTACTAACATGCCAATTCATCACAACAATCTAAGATGCTTCAAAGATACACCAAAGCAAACATTATTAACTAATCATGCATTAAAGAAGATTTGTTTATTTCATTTTAAACTAGGGCTACAACAGCAACATATATTTCTGGTGCTTATAAAAATCTGAGAAAATTACAGTACCCTAGTACTACTCTAAGTAGACTACCATAAAATTTTCATGGCATTTGGATAAGTAAAATAGCCTACACAAAAATGATAAGCTAGGGCATAATTATAAGCATGAAAATACTTTGTACTATGAAAAGTGTCAAACAACAGATTTGGTATTTTTCATATGTTCTACACAGTAACAATCAATGTACAAAAATTATCATACACATGTTTTATACAAATTTTTCTCTCTATACAAAATAACAAAAATCATCAATTAATGGCACTTGAACTACACATCAATATTTCTCTACAGAACATGCATGACATATATTTTTCCTACAACTTATATCTCAAGAATAGATCAACCAACTTGGAATCATATTTTTCTGATGTATATCCTATTTATTAGACATTTTCTAAGAAATCAACATTTATTCAATTTAAATAAAGCTACACAGAAAAGTATCACAAATTTGACATGCAATATTTTTAACAGATAGATCTAGTCACAAGAGACCTAACAAAACTTATTTCAACAAATTTGGAGCCATTTTGAGCAAGTTATAAATTTCCAAAGCATTTAAATAGAAATCTAAATATCATTTCTTAAATTCTTTCTAAAAATCCATGTTCAAAACAGCTAGATCCACCCGGATCTCCACCCAGGCTTGCACCCCTACGGCTGACAGTGGCCCCCGCGGTTCAGTCGGCCCCAGCTGTCAGCCTCACGGGACAGGGGAGGCGGCAGACCGCCGAGATCTCGCCGACGGCGAGGTCTCAGGCCCGGTGAAGGTGATCGGCATGCTCCCCACCCCCGCGCGAACCCAGTGGTGCTCGTGCATGAGAAAGGAAGGCGGGAGCGGAAGCGGAGTGGGGCTATCCACGCAGAGCCAAGCTCCAGCAAGGAGGAGCTCACTCCGGCGAGGGATTCCCGGCCGGTGAAGAATTACCACGGCGAACCGACGCGAGCACCGGGTGCGCGAGGTGGAGGCAGTGCTCAGGGCAAGACAGAGCTAGCCCTGGCGAACTAGAGCGGCTGGAACGGCCAACTCCGGCGATGGCGCGTGGCGGAGCAAGCGTGATGCGGCTGCTGCTTGCGCTGGCGAAAGAGAGCGAAGTGGAGGGGCGAGCGCGGCGCCAGGGTGCGGTTGGCCGAGCCTTGAATGCAGCTGGGAGGACGGTCGGGGCGGGGCAGGTAGGTGGTGCCGCAGCATGCCGAACTTCGCCCGGCGCATGGCCGCCATTACAGCGTCTGGCCTCGACACCGGTCGGAGCGTGGGCGCGTGAAACGATCACAAGGCGGAGGCGGCGCCAGGCGGCTTGTGCGGCTAGGCCGAAAAGGAGGCGTCGACCCATTCAAGGTAAAAATGATCTTTTTTTAGTTTCATTTCTCTCCCAATTTCATTCAAACGAATTTTTGAACTTTTTCAAAGCAGTTTCAAACTTTGGCCCAAAAATAAAAGTTACTCAAATTTATTCTCTACAACTTTGCTTTTATGACCAAAGTCAAATTCCAAATAAATTTTGAATTACAAAAATTAAAATCAATATTAATTCAAAACCCTAATTTTGAAGAATTATTTTTAAAAGCAAAATTTGGCCAAAAATTTAAATATAAACTTTGCTCCAAATTGTATCCTAAATATTTATAAGCTATCTTAGTGATCAAACCAATAAATCATATCACCCAAACACGAGCATGGCATTTCAAATAGTTTAAACATGATGAATTTCAATTTAATTTTAGCACCACATGAAATGACACTTCCTTTCTTTAGAATGGAATGCATAGATGCTGCTTATGCATAATGAAATGATGATTATGCTCATGAGATGGAATGTTAATGCATGCATAACACCGAGGTGTTACAGTTAGCCCCCGAGCCTAGAGTCGGTTTTCTATCAGCAGTTCATTCTGGCTCCTCGTAGTAGACCGAGGGCTTGTACTAGTCGTTGGCGAAAATGCACATCGGCATCGGCTATTGGCCGGATGCCATCTTTGCCAGCAGTTCGGCTGCTTCGTTGAGCCGCCTCGAGATGTGATTGAGCTCGAGACCATTGAACTTGTCCTCTAGCTAGCGGACCTCTCAACAATACGCAGCCATCTTGGCGTTATGGTAGCTAGACTCCTTCATGACCTGATTGATGACCAGCTAGAAGTCGCCCCGGACGTCGAGCTGTCGGATGCCCAGCTCAACAGCGATGCGTAGGCCATTAATGAGTGCCTCATATTCAGCCACATTATTGGAGGCAGGGAAGTGAATGCGGACCATGTACTTCATGCGCACTCCGAGGGGTGAAACGAAGACCAGCCCCACGCCGGCCCCCTTCTTCATCAGCGACCCATCAAAGTACATCATTCAGTACTCCTGGTCGATGACCACTAGCAGCAATTGGATCTCGGTCCACTCTGCCACAAAGTCAACCAGGACTTGGGACTTGATGGCCATCTGAGGGGCGTACGAAATACCCTGACCCATCAACTCGAGTGCCCACTTCGCAATCCTTACTGTGGCGTCCTAGTTTTGGACAACCTCACCGAGGGGGAAGGACAAAACGACCGTTACCGGATATGACTCAAAGTAATGACGTAACTTACTCTTGGCGATAAGGATGGTGTACAGGAGTTTCTGGATTTAGGGGTAGCGAGTCTTGGAATCAGACAAGACCTCGCTAACGAAGTACACGGGACGCTATACTTTGAAGGTGTGTCCCTCCTCTTCCCACTCTACCACCAGGGTGGCGCTGACCACTTGTGTGGTGGACGCAATGTTGAGCAAGAGCGGTTCCCCATCGGTCGGGGGGATCAGGATCAGGGCCTTTGTCAGGAGCTGCTTGACCTTGTCAAGTATGTCACACCCGATTTTAAGAAAAAAATGGGATGCATAATTTTATGCATGCCCAGAGGTCAGTCACACACATAAGCCGACAAATTATAAATAGTATCATTACAAGTGTTTATTACATCATGAATAATAAGACATAGTCTTCACATAAATGTAGCAAAGTACAAAGAAAAATCTCTCGTGGAAGCTCCATATCATAGGGACGTCAACTGATTGATCACAAGTCTAGTAATCCTAAGGAAAGTTGTCATTACCATAGCCATCTGTTACCCATCTGGGATTTTTTATCCAAATAATGAAAATAAACAAGCGTAAGTACGTGTCGTACTCAACAAGTGTAACATGGGGTTCATGAGGCTCAAAAGGGCTTGACACAGGTTTAACAGTATTCAACTTTTAGTTGTCACCATTTTAGCATAAAAGTAGCAACAAGTTGTTTCAATCCCAAAGTAAAACACATGATCAATGTAAACATGAATAATGAATAGCATAAACGGATAATTCTTAGTGACCATCTATTCCATAAGGGTTCCAAGGCCGCTCGTGACCGTGAGCACGACTGATATACCAGTTTTACACTCTACATAGGTTGTACACTTTCATTGTGAGTCGTATAATCAACACTTGTTGGGAGTGCTAGGGGCACTGGTCTTCATGGGAGTGTTGTTAGGCGCCCCCTGTCGTGGTGTCTGCTGGCCACTCTGCTGCTGGGGACGTTGATTGGCATTCTGTTGCTGGTGCGATGGATGCTGCTGGTTCGGGTTGCGCTGAGGGTACTGACCATGATTCTCCTAATTTGGTGGTCCTTGGTACCTCTGCTGGAAGCCTTGCTGGGGGTTGGTGCGCGGACGAGTATTGCTTCCAGAGGCCTATCCCTGAAGCCTCCTCTTCTTGGCCTCCATCTCTTTACGTTTATTGTCAATAACAATAGCGTGATTCACCAGCGTCTAAAAATTGGGGTATGTATTGGACATAAGCTAGAGTTGTAGACCATCATACAGACCCTTGAGAAAGCGACGTTGCTTATCAGCATGATCAGCCACCTCATTCGGAGTGTAACGTGACAACTAATCAAATTTGTCACGATACTCAGCCACAGACATAGATCCCTATTTCAGAGCTCTGAACTCCTCCTGCTTCAGCTCTATCAATCCTTCAGGTATGTGGTAGGATCTACAATTCTCTCTAAATTCCTGCCAGGTGATAGGAGGAGCATTAGTGGGACGTCCATACTCGAATGCCTCCCACCAGTCTTGAGCTTCTCCTTGAAGTTGTCCTAATGCGTACAACACCTTCTGCTGGTCATCGCACTGCGCTATGTTGAGTTGCTTTTCCACTGCACGAAGCCAATCATCTGTTTCCAATGGATCAGTGGCATGAGAAAACACTGGAGGCGGCCCTTCAAGAATTCACCACGCTTGTCACGCGGTGCTCCACCAATTGGTTGATTATGCTGATTCTGCACCAGAGCTTACATAAGTTGTATCTGCACTGTCAGAAGTTGCTCAATAGTCAGTGATGGTGGTGGTGGTGGATGTGGGGAACACCTCCATGACCTTGGACTCTTCCTCTTCCAGACATCTGACATCCAACAAAATATTCAAAATCTAGAGATTTCCAAGTTATATGCACTTATAGAGATATAGAATACATTCTGAAAATTTTCTGGACGAGTTCCAACATCAGTTGCTCGGTAAAACAATCATATCTCGAGTTCTAGATATCCAAAATAGGCGTGCTTTACATATTGGAAATCTTAAGAAATTATCTACAACTTTTATTCAGAACACATGCTCAGATTCTGTTGTTAGGTTTATCAAAAATAGGATATAACCAAAACTGTCCTAGATTTTAGACTGCATAGAAACTTCAACTTGGAACAGCTATATCTCACAAACTAGATCAGGTATAGGGGTAATTCTAGAGGCATTGGAAAGACACTTAAGTCTAGTTGTTCCCATAAAAAATCATAATTTTTTGTCGAGTAGATTTAGATTGGCATTGAAATAAGGACACACTGCTCCAAAAAATAGATCCGAGAGAACATGATGTACCAAACCTAACTATTTATTTATTAACTCAAACTTTAATATCCTTAACTATGGAACTTGCGGACATGCCCACAAAGTTCCAGCACTCATTACAAAAATCCAACTCACACATAAACATAATAATAAATCAACTAGGCACACCAAAATTCATACCGCACTAATAGACTTGACTTGACTCAACTTGACCCGTGCAACTAACATCTTATTACATAAAAAGAAACTTCAACACCTATGGGAGAAATTCATGGGGAAGCTCCTCATAGATCCTTGGGAGGTTGAGGCACACCCTTTGCTCGTCTATCACTTGTTGGTATCTCCTAAGGGTTGCCTCCTGTGCCTTCAACTAATCTTCCAGACGTCGATTCTTGTCTACTAATTCATAGGCATAGTGCACCATCACTTGAGTAGTGGGATCCGTGCCTTCAGGGTCCATTATTTTCCATCCCAAGTTAGGGTGTTGGCGAGGGAGGAATCGGTATTGGTCTTCCTTCATATCATCAAAGCGACGACCACGGAGACCCATGCAGGCTACAGCGGTTGCATCTTCTATGCTATCTTCCATGGTGGCATAGTAAGCGTGATGCGCATAGTTTGAGTCTAGCTGGTATGCTTCCTTCTCTCCATCCTGGATGGAGATGCACACCCTGGTCTTCCAATAAATGTCCTCCAGAGGGTGCGTATGCTCGTTGCAAACGTACTCCACGGCTGCGTCCCAATCAGCGTAGTAGGTCTAAAGAATCCCCATAAGTCGGTGGTGCGAGACGGAGGATTCACACCCCGGCTTACCAGACCTTCGTAGTCCATCCCAGGGGAGGGATCGGCTCATCCTCTTGAATAGTGTCCTCATCATCATCATCAGACAATACAACAACCTCCACTTCTTCAGATTCTTCTTCTTGGGGCTCTTCCTAGAATAGCTCAGGTGTAGTGTATAGGTGCTGGCGAGTCAACTTCTTGTTCCTAGGGTTCCTCCTCCTCATGTGGCTCTATGGACTCATACAAGCCACGAGACGGGTAGTAACCTCTGGTGCTGATGCGAGCAGTTTTATTGGCACAAGACATCTACAGAATTAGATTTAGTTAGATTAGAAGCAACAATTTTTATAACAGAGTGAGGCAAAAGAAGCATAAAATTTAGCAAATAATAAGAGTGAGATGGAAAGCATGAAATGAGTGAAGCAAAAGAGGCTAAAATGACCATTGCTAACTAGGCTTGCGTCCTACAGTCAACACGGCTCTGATACCAATCTGTCACACCCGATTTTAAGGATAACATGGGATGCATAATCTTATGTGCGCCTAGAGGTCAGTCACACACATAAGCCAACAAATTATAAATAGTATCATCACAAGTGTTTATTACATCACGAATAATAAGACATAGTCTTCACATAAATGTAGCGTAAGTATAAAGAAAAATCTCTCGAGGAAGCGCCATATCATAGGGACGTCAACTGGTTGATCACAAGTCTAGTAATCCTCAGGAAAGTCGTCATTACCATAGTCATCTGTTACTCATCCGGGATTTTTATCCAAATAATGAAAATAAACAAGTGTAAGTACGTGTCGTACTCAATAAGTGTAACATGGGGTTCATGAGGCTCAAAAGGGCTTGACACAGGATTAACAGCATTCAGCTTTTAGTTGTCACCATTTTAGCATAAAAATAGCAACAAGTTGTTTCAATCCCAAAGTAAAACACATGATCAAGGTAAACATGAATAATGAATAGCATAAACGGATAATTCTTAGTGACCATCTATTCCATAAGGGTTCCAAGGCCACTCGTGACCGAGAGCACGGCTGATATACCAGTTTTACACTCTACAAAGGTTGTACACTTTCACTATGAGTCGTGACACCCATATGCCCGGGTTAATTACTCCCAAAACACTTCCAAGGTGAGCAGACAGGGGTCACTTTGAAGCCTTTCAAAGGTTCGTCTAACAAGTTAGGGTCATTAGATTCACTCAGCAAACAGATGTAGAGCCCCCTTCCCGATGGCACATTAACACGCAGCCTATACACATGGGGACAGAGGCCGCACTATACCCGAATCGGCAAGCCATTCTTACGCCAATAAAGGTAACCTCTAACAAGCTAGAAAAGGTCCTCATACTGAGCTAAAGCCAGAGCTATGTAGCCCTCATAGTTGTACTGTAAGTCTCGGATGATCACTTACATATAAGTCCTTAGAGAGAGGAATCTGAAGCATTTAGAAAGTAACTAAACACTCTAGCACCTTTTTCCAAGTTGCTAAAAAGTCATATTTTAATGTTTATTGCATATAACATTAGGCAAGTTACAAGATCATGGTTTAATTGAGCACTAGCAAAGCTACCTAATGCATATCCTATAGGAGACAAGGTATAAGTTCAATTCTAGGGAATCCCTATCAAGGTGACACATGCAATATGAATTAAATGTATTATAGTTGATAGAAAACAAGGATGATCCCATGCTATACTTGCCTTGAACAAAGTGTTCCTGCTGATCCTGCTCGTCAAACTAGTACTCTTGATCTCCCACGAATTGCTCATCGTCTATACTTGATAATCACAGCAACATACAAGCATCCAGAAGCAATCATGCATAGCAAGCAAAGGCTATAGATTAGAACAGTACACCAACAGCATAAATCAAGATGAAAAGTTTGTAAAATAGATCTACGTCTCGCTATGAACACACAGACGCGAAGATCATAAAAATTGGAGCTCAAACGAAGAAGTTATGAATTAAACAAGGTTTCCTTTAATAAAATAATAGATTAAATCTAACCACGAATTTTAAAAGTTGAAAACATACTTAACAGTAATATGAACATGTAGATTACTCAATTACGAACCTAACGCAACTTGAACCGATCAAATCGGAGTTAAAACGGAGATTTTATGGCCTATAGATGGTAGTGGCAGTTTTGTAAATAGATGAAACTTAATTTTTTGAATTTAAATAAATAAAATCAGATTTTAAACCGAGCCAGGGACTGCAGGCATGAAAACGAAGAAACACAGGGGTTCTTTAACAAAATTGCAGGGACGGCGGGTTGAGATTCAGATAATTATAAGGGCCTTTTTGCAAAACGACAGGCGAAGGGTATCTTCTAACCTGGGCCGCTGATCTAGATTTGGATGGCCGAAAATAAATCAGAGAGAGAGCGGACGGCGAGGCCGCCGGTGAGCTCCGACGGCGGCGTCATGGCCGGAGACGGGCGGCGCTAATGGAATACGGTCTACGGACCTTGAAACAACAAACCAATAGCATCGGGAGAAAGAGGAGATGACGGCGAGCTCGACTAGGTAACTTACCTCGGCGTGAAGCGAACGAGAGTAGCGTGGTGCTCGACGAGGTGGGTGAAGATGGCGGTGGTGCTAGGGTTGCGGCGGTTGGCACAATGCAAGGGCGGCGGCTGGCGCTTTAGGGTCAGGTGAGGGCGGCGCAACGCAGGGGCACTATTTATGGGCTGCTTCGGTGTGCGGGTCACGCCAGGACGCGGTGGAGTTGGGGTGGAGGTGAACTCAGCGGCAGTGAGGATTCTGGCCCGGACACGAGCAGAGGAAGATGAAGACCCTGATGTGCGGGCCCACGTTGTGAGCGAGAAGAGAGAGAGGAGAGCGCGGGCGTGGCTGCGCAGCTTGATGGGCCACGACTGGGCCGAGCGAGAGGAGAAGAAGCGGCCGCGCGGAAAAGCAGACCGAGCGGAATGGGCTGCTTGGGCCAAAATCAAGAGAGGGGATAAGAAAAATAATAAAACTCCTTTTCTATTTTCTTAACATATTTTCAAATCCAATTTAAACTCAAATTCAAATTCCTTTGCAAATTCTAATCAAACCAAAGCATTACAAAATAAAGATGCAGCAGCATGGATGCACATACATGTATGTAGACCTATATTTGATTTTATTTTTAACAAAGTTATTATTTTCCTAAATTTAAATGCTCACAAAATGCATAATTAAATCATTTTCTCCTATTTTAAAACCATACAAATTTTAGGGTGTTACAAAGTGCCTCCTTGGGCCTCGAGCGTCCATTTGAAACGGTCGGCTTTCTTCAGAAGTCGATAAAGGGGGAGACCTCGTTCGTCGAGGCGCGAGATAAAACGGCTGAGCGCGGCGAGACACCCTGTAACTTGTTGTACCCCCTTTATGTTCTAAATCAGGCCCATCCTCATGATGGCTGAGATCTTCTTCGGGTTATCTTCGATGCCGCGCTCGGAGACGATAAAACACGGCAGCATACCTCTCGGGACCCCGAAAATGCATTTCTCGGGGTTGAGTTTGATGTCGTTTGCTCGGAGTTTCGTGAAGGTCTGCTCTAGGTCGTCTATGAGTTGGTCAACTCATTTGGACTTAACCACGATGTCATCTATGTAGGCCTCAACGTTTCGCCCGATGAGGTCCCCAAAACACTTGAGCATACAACGCTGATACGTAGCCCCCGCGTTTTTTAGACCGAACGGCATTGTGACGTAGCAGAACGATCCGAACGGGGTGATGAAAGACGTTGTGAGCTGGTCGGTCTCTTTCATCATGATTTGATGGTATACGGAGTACACATCAAAGAAGCAAAGGGTTTCGCACCCTGAGGTTGAGTCGACCACTTGGTCTATGCGCGGCAAAGGAAACGGATCCTTTGGACACGCTTTGTTGAGACTCGTATAATCAACACACATTCTCCATTTCTTACTCTTTTTTCGTACCAAAACAGGATTGACTAACCACTCGGGGTGATACACTTCCTTGATGAATCCGACCGCCAAAAGCTTCGTAATCTCCTCACCGAAGGTCCTGCGCTTCTCCTCATCGAAGCGACGTAGGCGCTGCTTCACTGGCTTGGAGCCTGGCCTAATCTTCAAGGCGTGCTCGGCAACTTCTCTTGAAATGCCTGGCATGTCCAAGGGTCTCCATACAAAGATGTCTCTGTTGGCGCGGAGGAAGTCGACGAGCGCGCTTTTTGATTTGGAGGGAAGTGTGGTGCCGATGTGCCCTCATTTTAGAGCTTTCCTATTTCAGAGCTGCTGGGGTCTATGCGGACCCCCTTGGCGCCTTCCACGAGCTGGAAAGACCCGACCGACCGCTTGGGGTCGGGTGCTTCTTCGACGATCTCCTCCCTGATGGCCGCGAGCTCTTTGGAGGCGACAATCTCCGAGGCGTGTTCGCAACACTCGACCTCTCACTCATAGGCGCGCTGGAAGGAGGTGCCGACAGTGATGACCCCACGCGGACCCAACATCTTCAACTTCAGATAGGTGTAGTTGGGGACGGCCATGAACTTCGTGTAGCATGGGCATCCCAGGATGGCGTGGTAGGTCCCATGGAACCCGACCACCTCGAAGGTAAGGGTTTCCGTACTGTAATTGGTCGGATTCCCGAAGGTGACAGGCAGATCAATTTGCCCGAGCGGCACGGCCTGCTTTCTAGGCACGATGCCGTGGAAAGGCGCCCCGGTTGGCTGGATGCGCGATTGGTCGATGCCCATGGCGTCGATCATCTCAGCGCACATGATGTTGAGGCCGCTGCCTCCATCCATCAGCACCTTGGTGAGCCTCTTCGTGCCGATGATCGGGTCGACTACGAGCGGGTATCTTCCCGGCTACGGGACGCTTTCTGGGTGGTCGGTCTGATCAAAGGTGATGGCGGACTCCGACCATCGGAGGAAGGAAGGCGTGGCCGGCTCAGCCACATAGACCTCGTGGCGCGCAAGCTTCTGGCGGCGCTTGGAGTCATAGGCCGCCGACCCCCCGAAGATCATGAGGCAACCATCCAACGTCGGAAAGCCGCCATCCTTCCCCTCGGTGTCGTCTGCCGTCGGCTTGAGCTTCTTCCTATGCTCCGCCTTATTGGAGCCATCGGACAGGAATCGCTTCATGAGGGCGCAGTCTTTGTATAGGTGCTTGATGAGGAAGGCATGGTTCGGGCATGGCCCTTCGAGCAGCTTCTCGAAGTGGTCTGGGGTACCCTCGGTGGGCTTTCGACCCCCCTTGCGGTCGACAGCGGCTACGAGCAGCCCTCGCGCCGTTGCTTGTTCTTCTTATTGGGGCGGTTGGAGGCGCCTTCACCGGCGTCCTCGTCCCGCTTCACCTTGCCCTTGGGACGGTTGAAAATCGCTCCGACCGCCTCCTCGTCCGAGGCGTGGCGGTGGTGATGTCGAGGAGCTCCTTAGTGGTTCGCGGGCCCTTGCGTCCCAGCTTGTGAACCAGTGACTCGCAGGTGGTCTCGGACAGGAAGGCTCCTAAACATCGGCGTCGGCGACGTCGGGCAGCTCGTTGCACTGCCGGGAGAAGCGCCGGATGTACTCACGAAGAGTTTCCCCGGACTTCTGTCGGCAGTTTTTGAAATCCTACGGGTTACTAGGACGCGTGTAGGTGGCCTGGAAGTTTCCCACGAAAATCTCCTTTAGGTCCGCCCAACTTTGAATCCGGTTGGACGGAAGGTGCTCCAACCATGTTCGAGCCGAATCGGCCAGGAACAATGGGAGGTTACGGATAATAAAGCTGTCACTATCCGCCCCACCAGCTTGGCAAGCAAGCTGGTAATCCTCGAGCCACAGTCCGGGGTTCGTTTCCCCGGAGTATTTCGGGATGTTGGTCGGCGGTCGGTACCACGGCGGGAAGGCGGCGTTGAGGATGTGTCGGCCGAATGCCTGAGGTCCCGGCAGGTCGGGGCTCGGGCTCCGGTCCTCGCTGTTGTCGTAGCGTCCGCCGCGACGAGGGTGGTAGCCGCGGACGGCTTCCTCTCTCTCGTGGCTTCGTCCACGCCTACGGGCATCTAGGGTATCACGTGCGTCACAGTGGAGGCCGAGACGCTCATGCCCCCCCCCGTCCTGAGGGTGCACACTGGTTGGCATGGTATTCACCTCTTCTGATGCTACATTGTTGCAACTTCCTGGGATATAGCATTTTCTGTTTCCATCACTACATCATCAGATGTTGTCACCTCTGGATGAGTGACCATAGCACTTTTGGTGTTCACCTGAAGCTCAGATGTTGTTCCCTGTTCCAGTAATTCAGGCTTGTCATCAAGTAATGAAGCTTGCACTGGTTCAACCTCCATGTTCTGTTGCTTGCCAGCTCTCTTCTCCCCCTGTTTAGGCCCTCCATCGCCAAATGGGGTGTAGTTATCAGATATTTCATCATCATCCCAAGAGTCCTCATCCTTTTTCTTCCCTGTTTTTTCAGTTGGAATTGACTTTCTTTCATTCTTCTCATTTTCCAAATTCCAGATGATGAAGAAACCTCTTCCATTGAAATACACCTTGGAAGACCCTTTGATAGCAGCAGGATCTTTGCAGGCTACCTTCAGTCTGATTGGCCCTAGGCCTGGAAGAGATTTTGGATCCACCTCTATGAAGTCCCCAACCAAATATGACGCCTCTTCTACAGCTTTTTCCTTCCTAGCCCAGTGAGGGAAGCCACACACCAAAACCCATACTTGAGAAAGAACATCAGTACAGCCCACCATCAGATCAGATTTCTCCGTTAGTAGCTTTCTAGCAAAATGTCACATACTCACACGGGAAAAGTTCCTTTTACAACTATAGTTCACCAATGGATTCGGCCCATGTAAGCGTGGCGGTGTATGTTGAGATTTGGCGAGGATAAATAGGAGGGAAGTAGTATTGTACATCACAGAAGGCTTAAACATTGTACAGTATAAAGACAATTCTGAATGAACGAAGTCAATCCGGCAGCTAACAGTCCCAGCATGCTTTGGGGTGAAAGGGGGAACAATTTGCAACTGAACAAACAGTGACTACTGTGATTCTCATTGATGGAATTCTTTATTTATTTCCATGGGTAACTACTGCAGGTATATAGTGCAAAACAATGTGACAAAGAGAACGAAACAAATGAAACTGCCCATACTTGTTGTTTGGCATCAGAGTGGAACAGATGTCACCAGCCACAAGCCTACAACAGAAAATAAACTGAACCTCAAATGGGAACGAACAAACGGTTCATTTTGAATAAACGATCACTCAGGGATTGTTTTCGATGCAACAATTCCACCATGGATAGTCCTCCCAACAAGAATGAGGTAAAGTTTCACATGAACATCAGTCGGGTATATAGAAATAGCAGCAATGCGTTCTTCATTTATGGAATTACAAACTACACATCTGTTAACAAACTATAGGGAATATATACACCAACGACCAATACAATTGCCAAATAACTTTCCTGACTATGTATATGTATGTACACCGGAAATTGGGCATAGCTACGTAATCTGGTACGGTGGAACAGCTATAATAATGGTATAAGTCTGCTTCACCTATGGTTCAAGAACTAAGACCCCCTGAGTACTGTAATGTAATGGAGTTTGGTGTGGTGGAGCGGCTGTAATATTTCGCCTCACCTATGGCTTTTAGGCGCTAAAACCCTTGTCGATAGAGCTCCAGGGGTTGGAAGGAATGCTGGTGCAAGCCTGAGCGGCGACCTTTGACACTGCTTCAGGAAGGATGCCAGCGTTGCAGATGTTTGCGAAGGATCTCATGTGCTTCATCCCATACTGCGCCAACGACCCACATTGCGCCTCAAAAGTACGAACCTGAAGCAAATGCAGAGGTTGGTTAGGCATGCAAAAATGCAAGCAGAACAAGAGTATTTTTCATGCTTTAGCTGCAAGCATAGTCAATAGAGGCTTACCATGGACTTGAGACAACTCCAATCATCAACCAGAGGTTCACCAGCTGCACGGACGGCTTTCAGAACCCTTGGACCGTCCTCAGAGCCAAAGAGAAGGCTTCCAATGAGCTCAACACTGTTGTCAACATGAGACCGGTGGGACATCACTTCAAGCAATTCCTTCCGAGCTTCATTTTTCTTAGATGAGCCATCAGCCAATTTCCGGTACTTCATTACAGATAAAGAAGCCAATCAGTTGGTTTGTTCATCGAAATGAATGCATAAATTGTTGAAAAGAAATGAATGAAGAGATCTTCTGAGAACAATCAAGATAACAAGCTTTCTCATGATTTACAAACCTTCTGCCAGAAGTAGACAAGATCAGCATCACGCTGATTAACAGCTTTTGAAAATGATGGCAATGAGTTATCTTCTACAAACGTGTTGCCATCGTTAGCAGGGTTTGTGCCAATGTATGAAAACAATTTCTGAACATTCAACTCCAATGAGCCATATTGCATCACATGGGAACCATAGCTGAATGTATCCTGAACCGCTGTCCTATCCTTGACCTGATGAACCAATAAATTACATTGATTAGGCATAATGAAGCGTCGCTGGAAGGTAATGCTTAATAAATTCAAGTTCAAAACACTCACCAACTTGTACTGCTGCTTGAGAGATTCAGTTCGCAGATTGTGGAAATCACTGTCAACATTGAGAAATTTCAAATAAGCACTAAATGAGGAAAAGTGGTATCTTTCTTCAAAGTTTAAACATATGAACCAAGAAATAAGATTATATGCACAGCTGACCTACCCCGATATTTAGATCATTAGACGTATGACAAAAAAAACAGAGCACTACAAAAGAATTGATAAGTCTATTTCTATGGTTATTATATTTGCAGCCTACACAAGGGCTAGGCGCTAACTAGTTACATGCATAGTTTGAGTTGAGCTGCACTGCTGCAGCAACAGAACGTGGTCTGCAGGCAGCGCAGCACAATAGCTGGTGAAGACTCATTTTACTAGTATTTCATTTCTTCTCTATCCCATTAAGGAAACTGCGCAGATTGAAATGTTCAGTTCATTCTTTTTTAATGAAGTTAAGTACAGAGCACATGGTCCAAAACAACTGCTGCAAGGCATCATATCGTGGGGAAAATTAATAAATTTCTTGACAAGCATGTGCACCTAAAAGTAGAGCAAAAGTAACACATGCATATCCTTCAGCATCTGACTTTAATTAACAAAGACAGGGTAGTCAAGTTATCAGGTACTAGTACCATACTAATTGGTTAATCATTCCCAGATAACAAATCCGTACAGTACTATGTTAACTAACTTATTGGTTTATCAAGTACTTTGTTAACTAACTGATGTGAATGAAACCAAAACAGACACAGATCCATGGTACTACATGTGCATTGGTTTGACAGGTTCTGGACAATATTTCACAGTACCAAAATGCAACGAAAAAGACAAAAAAAATCAAGTACCTGTCTTCCATCCAAGAAACACTATACAGGTCTCCCAAGCAAGTGTCATACTCCGGTGGAGGGCTCGGGAACTCGCCAGGGCAGTACGTCCCCCAGCTGCTCTCCTCTGCATTTGACGCGGTGGTCGCATACACATTGATGTCATCTGGCAGGAGGCCCTCAAAGATGCTCCCAGATTCGCATGCTTCAAGGTAAAAGACCTACAAAAGGTGAAAGAATACGCATATACCTCAAGTCATTGCTTCACATATCACAACTCTGCAGAGCAGAACTGAACAAACAACTAATGATACCAGGCTTTTGTAGGTCCCAGCAGCATGCTTCTTCTTCAGGACATCTACGAGGTCATCACCGTAGAGATATGGATATGTAGGCATTCCTGAATTTTTTTTACAGAGTAAATAACTGTGCCTATTTTGGTTCTACATGCATGTACGCACTGAAATTTTATCTAATGAAACATCTAATCTGAATTAAATCAATTATGATTAGTTGTGAGTACTGACCAAGGACACCAGGACCTCCATGGTCACTGTAGAAAACAAAGATATGATCATTGGGGCCACTGTCCACAACCTTGCCGCTCCCACCTGTCAGAGCAGTTTTGTTGCCAAGCAGAACAGCGAAGAAATTGTTGACACTGACCTCTCGCCCAGTGTAATCCTGCAGTGGGGAACAGATTAATTTAAGCCAAATGGATGGAAAATTGAGACTAAGGGTGCGTAACTATCAGTGTTATAAAGAGAGAGATGTTGACATTAGTATGTGCAAATTTCAATTGTAATTAGGTTCTCTAAGCTTTTTTCGTCACAAAATTGCAGACTAATCCAGTTTTGTCGTTCACAACAAATAGGCCAAAGACGTCAGGCCGATGGGAATTTAGGCACTCTGTCATTTTCACTATAGTACTTGGTGCTATTGATATTTTCGGGGCTAAATACATTAATTATAATACTGTCACGATGTGACTTTTCTTTTTCACAACCGCTCCACTTAGTAGTAATAAGTTAATCTTGGAACATGTCTAACTAGTGTAAACTTTACTCAAGGAATAAAAATATGGATTACCTTTGGAACCCCAGCATAGACATCGCCACCCTGGGGATGGTTGATGATGACACCAGGCCTCGGATTCTCCGCGCTATGCGCGATGTCATCGTACATGAAGACAATGATGTTCTCGTCCTTGAGTCCTCCCTTCTTCATGATCTGGTACGCATGGCAGATGTCTGCCTGCAAGTTCCAATCCCAAAAAGAGCTTGTATTAGCTTCCAACAAAGATACTGTTATATTAGTACGTAGTTAACTTTTTTTTGTCAATAAAAACATAGGACTGATTATGGTTCATGCCTGATTCCTCTAACCATAATATTCGAGGTAATATAGAAGGGGAAAAATCATATGCTAGTAGTAGTAACTTGGAACACAAAGCATAAGCCAGATGAATGATGCTCACACAATCAGACATCCAGCACATGGTAAGAACAGTATTTTGATTCCATTTAATATGAATAATTAAATTGTCATGTTTCTAGGCAGGTGTAAAATATCAGCACTATATATTTGGCCTTATCAGTGGTTGCTGATCCCCGGCGGCTGGCCGGCTCCCCGCTACACTGATGGTGACATGTAGGCCCCAAAAAGTCAGAGAAGTTTCATCACCTACCTGACCTTCCAATTTCCCATCCCGAGAAAATGGTAAGCCAGAACAAGAGATCGTAACGAATCCAGTTCATGACTTCATGCGACGAATGAGGTGGACCGAAACGGAAAAAATCTTCCTAATATATTACTATTATCGGGCGGTGCAGGTGGAATGGCCAAAACTTAAAGTTTTGCTTTCATAAAGTCACCGAATGGGCAGCGAGGAATAATCTTTGTAGCTTTAATTGTGGATGATCAGCTGTCATCAATGATTTCAAGTCGTCCGATTAATCGCGATTAATCGCGATTAATCGTCCTAATCGGTCCTGGGTGCTCGATTAGGGACCTCGACCCGATTAGCTCGATTAGGGGCCTGGTCGTCCGACTAATCGTCGCCTAATCGCGATTAGTCGTCCGATTAGGGGTGGGACAACTAGTTTTGGCTGTTTTTTTTTTTTTTGCCTGCTGGCCATGCGGGCGCGCCAGAAGCGCGTGCAGTGCGCGGCTGCGTGGTCCACGAGTGCGCAGGTCGGAGCGGCGTGGGAGGGATAAGGGGTTTTGGCTGGTAGCGACAAAAATTTCACGGGAAATTAACAGCCGCCGCCCGCCCACATGCTTTCGCGACTTCATGATCGCGCCATCCCTCTGCTCGCCGGTGGCGGCGCCCTGCTGACCTGCTCTCGCGGCGGCCCTACTCCCTCCGGCGGTCCCGCCCGCCCTCTGCTCCCGTGGTGGCCAGCCGCCCAGCCCTCTGCATCCTGCTCCCGCCGGCGGCCATCTGCGCCAGTCCGCTCGCCCTCTGCTCCGCGGTGGCTGGCCATCTGCGGCTCTGCGCCCGCCCGCCCTCTGTTCCTGCAGTGCACAGTGCGCTCGACCCTCCTTTCAGTGTCTCTCTCCCGCCGCTTTGCCATCTCCTCCCGCCGCCCTCTGCTCCAAAGCAGGGCAGCCCTCTCTGCTGATCTATTCCCGCCGCAGCTGCCTCCCTGCCGTTCAGGTCCTTCCCTCATCCCCTGCTCCTCTGCCCTCTCATCTCTACTCCTCTGATTTGGATGCTTCATGTTCTCTCAGGGGTCAGGGGCTCAGAGTTAGAGCTGCATTCCTCTGATTTGAAGGCCTGAAGGTGCCGGCCCTCTGCTCGTTGGTGATGAGCTGCTCTGACGACTGTATGTCCATTTTCCCTCCCCATCTGCTCTCCTGACCTACATGGCTGCATCCTCCCCATCTGCTCTGTTATGTAATATGCTGCCCGTGTGGCTGCCATGGTCTGCTAAATGCTAGATATTTGCTACTGCAGCAGTGCTGCTATTGATATGTGTCAATAACTCAAGATCAAGACTACATTAGTGTTGCTAATTATGGTGTTCTTTGGTATTGCAGGCTTCCAGCAACAAGTCAGCAAAGGAATGGAGTTTGGGACAGTTGGACAGTGAAGAAAAGGCAAGAAAACAACTCCCACAAGTAAGTCACTTGCTAAACACTAATGTAGTCTTGATGCTTGCTATATTGTGTACACTATATAGTACATATAGGTATATATATAGTATGTATATGTCCTGATGCATAGGACGATTATATGGACGACCAGGGTCGACTAGGCTCGACTAATCGGCCTGGTCGACGACTAATCACGATTAGTCGCCTGGTCGGTCCTATAGCGACTAGGTTCGACTAGACGACCTGAAAACATTGGCTGTCATATCAAATATTCAGATCGTACTCCTGCCCCGAATCAGGTTCTACAGGTTGCCCGCATAGATGATTTCGAAAGGCAAAATAGTCACATCACGAAGGAAATTAAACTACGCGAACGGGAGGGGAATCGAGTAAGCAGCCAAGCCGATGATGCAGCATGTGCGGTGCGAGGGCCTATTTCGATTTACGGGGAGGAGCGAAGAGGAACGGAACGAAGCGCGTATATGTACCTGGTGGCGGTAGTTGTAGTAGCCGCTGGAGCCGGCGACGAGCACGGCCCACCGTGTCCCGACGGCGTCGTCCGTTTCGTCGCCGGCCGCCGCCGCCGCGAGCTCGGACGGGAGGCGGATTGTCGGCTCGAGGCGTGTGCGCGCCCACGCGGAGCAGAGGCACACGGAGAGTAGTAGCAGCGCGAGGGGGAGGCGAGCGGCCACCATTGCGTAGCACGGAAGAAGGCGAAAGACGCGAGAGTGGAATTGGGAGTCCGTTGGGGGGAAGGGGGGTTTGGTTGGTTGGTCCCGGAGGAAAAGCCTCCAACGTCTCCTTTTATCTTGAGCGGTTAGAGATAGTGGGGCCCGGCGGGAGGACATTTCGTATTTGTTGCAGCTACGTAGCTTTTTATTAGTTAGTACTAGTATTATATTAAGTGGTTAGAGATAGTTTAATTTAGGTTATTAGCTGTTCTAGGCCTGATAGAGAGCTGAAAGAAAAATTTAAGTACGTAGCAAAAAAATCACTGGGCGTACCAGAGTCCCCTGAAAGATGATGGTAGAGGGACCACTCCGTCGCTAGATCGTTTTGTGGTTTATAAACTGACTAATATTGTTTTATCGTGAGAGAAAAATATTATATCATACCTGATAAAAAGCGATCGAGCTGTGTGGCCTCCGCTCTGTTCTGATTGCCCAACTACTGGTACTGCTGGGTTTGTTCGTCCTAGATTTGTTGTCCGTCTCCGTTGTTGGTTCCATCACCATTCCATGGCCTGCCTGCCTGCCTACCGCCCTACCCTACGGTCCACGTACACCGGACGGACGCCCGGCCGGCCGGGCCTCTCTCTGACATGGACCGACGAGGACCACCAGGGGTCCAGCCGTCCAGGCTTATGGCCGCCGCTGCTCAACACGTACGGATCATCGGCGGCCCCCTAATCACCAGCTGGAGCTCGAATTTTTTCTGCTCGCAACAGCTGTCTCTCTTCGTGGCCACCAAGGATTTTTTTTGGGCAAAATTTGCCGAGGGACAGCGTTCAAAGGTGTCTTTTTCTATAAACCACCGAAAAAAGATGTCTTCGTCAAAAGACATAAAAAATCATAGACAACATGCTGGAAGATATTAAACTGATTATTATATTTGGTTTTAATGGACAACCATGCAAAATGACGAAAATGCCCTTACCCTTTCATCCCTTCCTCCTGCGCGTGCTGCTCGTGCTCGACTCAAGCCTGTCGGAGACCCCGGGCGTTGGATCGCGCCCTCTCGATCCGCCGGGTTGGGGCCTGTTCAATCCGGCTGTGGTGGGTTTTGGCTAGCATGGAGCTCAAGGTTGAGGCAACGGGGGATCTGATCCTTCTTTCCGCCATCTATGCGCGCCGCTACCGCCATAGCCGGGGCCGCCTCCTGCTTCTTTTCGGTGCGGATGCGGGCGAGTGCGAGTCGGACTTCGGAGCGGCACACGCAGGAGGAAGGGATAAGAGGGTAAGGGCATTTTCGTCATTTTGCATGGTTGCCCATTAAAACCAAATATAATAATCTATTTAGTGTCTCCATAATAGTATTGGCTATGATTTTTTATGTCTTGTAGCAAAAGACACCTTTAAACTGTGTCCCCTCGCAAATTTTGCCTTTTTTTTTTTTTGCCACCAGGCACCCCACCATACGGACTGCCGTTGGGTTTTTGAACTCTTTCTTGCGCGCCTACCCTCTTCGATTCGATGGAAGGCTCCCTTGGTTTCTTATGGACGTGTCATCAACACGTCGTGCACACGGTAAAAATCATTTCATCGTAGTGGATCAATCGGCAGTGGCCGTCTGTGATCTGACCTTTTAATTACCTATCTCATTTATAATATTGTATGAGTCATCGATGTATAGTCTACTGTAGCACTTTCGTGCAAATGGGATTATAGTTTAGAAAAATAGATTGGAGAGTTAAGGCTTTCTGGATACTCACTGATAAAAGAATCAGAAAGGTACACCATCGTACTTCACTGATTAATACAGAAGTAGATTCGTAAAACTAATGCTAGCTTAGAAAAACGTCATCGCACACACTATACTTTTTAAGAACCAAACCTTGGAGAAACACGCATCTTTTTTGTTGGCACTCTACCCCGTGAATTCACTCTTTTCTAAATGGATGAACTTCGCAATACTATACTTCCACTATCATATTGTTGTTTCATATCACAAAAACACACTTTTAATTAAAAGCCTAAATATATATAGAGTCAATCTTGCAAAGACCAAATGGCGTAAATGCCATGTGGGACTCATTACTCGTAGACTTCCCCTCATGACCATCAAACATGAACTAGTCTCTCCATTCCAAATGTAAGGCCATGTTTGAAATGTGAGAAATTTAACTGATTGTTGTGATATTTTTATGTGATTTTTTTTTTTAAAAACAACTATGTCCCAGACAGATTGTAGCTAGCTTAAGTGTTTTGGTTTTGTGCTGAGGCCCTGTTCGTTTGAGCTTATCAGCCAGAATTAGCCCTACTTTTCAGCCATGGGAACAATATTTTTCTCTCACAACAAATCAGCCCTACAAATCAGCCGCACCAGCAACAAATCCTACTGAACAGGGCCTTAGTTAAGATTCCTGTACTTTAATCAGAATAATAGAAGTCCTTTCACACAGTCTCAAATTATAGACTCGCTCGACGAGCGGTGCCGTAGCAAACTTGCTTTCTTCCTCGAGCGGCTCCCAGCAGATCCAGCGGGCCCCCTCCCTGCCACCTTCGGGCGAGCTCGCCGGAGCGGGCTGGGAGTGGGCCTCCCCCTCTAGTAAATAGTTTGTAGTATCTAGTAGTTTCTGTATGAGTGTCTCCCTCATGAGGAAGTCCTGTCTTGGAGCTGCAGCTACCGTCGCCAACGTTGTGCTCTTCCTCGTCATCTTCCTCGGTGTCGACGACGTTGCCTCCAAGGTCAGTGGAAATAAAATAAACCCAATCTTCTACTATGCGGATCTCTTCTTCTCCATCTCTGTTTCCACCTCCACCTATCATCGCTGATATCCACTTCCCTCCCATCCGCAACCTTCGCCGCCCGCTTTCTTCACAACACAGCAGCCTATGGTCCTGCTGCTCCCTTCTACAGCAAGGCAGCTCCTCTTCTGGTTTTGGTTTGATAGCTCCGCCTCCACCTGGGATCCTGGTTTGAGCTTCCTCCTCAACCTCTGGCGACGGCATCAACAGCATCCTTCGGTCGCCGGTGTGCTGCTCCTCCGTTGGCTTAGCGGATCCACTTTTAACCGACACTTTGTGCGGTCAGTCCATCCGGGTGCATGCGTCTATGACGCCCCTGCGGCCCCCCGCCGGTGGATTCGTCATCATCATCGCCGTCGACGTTGTTGCCTTCCCTTTCAGATGCAGGGCTTCGTTGTATTTTCGTCTTCTTTGGAGGACGTCTTTGTAATATGGCTGTTGTGATAATATAAAATATGTGATGTTGTAAAGAAAATCAAAATAATAGAAAATATATGACTATCAACACATTTTTCAAGGTGTGTTTCACTACTACAGAAAATATCTTTACTGACGGTACTTTCTATATTTCTACCGGCGCTTTTATCTACCGCCAACGTGAAAGGTCAGTAAAAGTCAACAAACTTCTACCGGCGCTTTTACAAGTGTGAAAGACCAGTAATCCGGTTTATAAATATTTACACCGGTAGTTTTCATAAGGGAAACACCACTGTAACATTTTCACAAGAAATATGCACATATGCAGTTCTCTGGAATCAAACTTAGAACCTTAGGTCTCATGTGTCACACCTCTTATCATTGCACCTTAAAGTCACTTATGATTTAACAACATAAATATTCTCTTAGTATTTTTTTGTTTGAACTGTCACCGGGGAGAGTTAGTCTCCACCTGAATATATATTGATACAAAAATCAATAGCCTTGTTTTGGGGGGAAAAAGACAAAACCCTTTTGTTCGGTTAATTTTGAAAAATCGGACTAAAACCATGCAACAGCCCCAACACAAGGGCGAGCTTGTGGCATACCCACTAAATAAGAAAAGAAAAAACAACAATAGATGCCCTAGCGCAAAGGCGAGTTTGTGCATACCCACTAATGAGAAAAAACAACAACGGATGCCCCCGTACAAGAGCGAATGGTGGCAGAACCACAATACACCAGTAAGAAGAGAAAAATTGCAACACCAAGGCACGAGAACTCCTCAACGATGCCTCCAGGAAAGTGAACGACGCAAGAACGTAATCATCATCAGCCAAGCAGAAGCTTAGCAAGGCTTTCGCCTGAGTCTTGTGCCGAGGATAACTGCGAATGGCCAGGAGTCTACAAGAGGTTCTTCAGCGACGCCTTCAAAAAAGGAAACTCCGCACGATGGCGTCCATCGTCGCTGCCCAGCCTAGGGCTGAGCTGAGATTTCGCCTAGAACCCTCTTAAGTGCTCTCACATACGAGGCAACAAATGGCATTGCTTGCATGTTCGGACTCCAGAGCAACTTTGCTTTTGATCATTTTTTCATTTATTAAAATCATTAATCTTAAAACATAATTTCTGAGCCATAAATGATTCCAAATAAAAAAGTAGTCAACTACAAAGTTGTAGATCTTTTCAAATACTACAACTTATGTTCAGATCATTTCTCTATCCAAGAGCTTTTTAAAAAAAAACACCAGCTGATGGTAGGCTTAAGAAAACGGTCAGTAAAAACGAATTTACACTGACTGTTTATAGCGATGGCCCATAGTAACATTTCTACTGATGTCTATACATTATGAACCGTTAGTGAAAAAAATTACAAATGTCAACCAATATCCATTTTGACTTATGCTAATACTTATGCTGAAATATTGTGAGAGGAAAATACTGTTTTATTGCTGAAAAATAGCTCAAGCTAACAGGGCAGGGTGTAAGTCATCTTGATTCAATGGTAGGTGTGGCGTACTTACTGCCTAGCTACGCTATCGTGTCTTTAATGTGTGACACAAAAGAGTACAATGTGTTATTTTTTCATTGTGCGGTATATAGTACGTAACTTCGTATAAGGTTTTGGTCTTGAACTATCAAAGCGTCAACTTTAGTCCTTAAACAATGAATTTGTATGTCGATGTCGTCCATCCCCATTAATTACTCGCCACGAGTCCATGAGTACGTGTGAAATGTCATTGCTACCCCTCGCTCCGTCCTTTAGCAGCCGCCCAGGCTCACGGCGTCCCCGTCCACCGTTTCCTCCCTCTCGTCCTCGTTTCCCCTCTCCCTATCTCTCGATCTCGTCCATCAGACGCCGGGGAGGAAGAGCCGCGAGAGGAGTAGCGCAGTCGGGCCTCAGGTTCCTCTCCCCGTTTGCTTCCTCTGGTTGGTCTCCCCCATCTCCCCCATCTCTGGTCTGGTCTTCATTTGCGGAGGCTGCCGCCGTCGTCGATCTTGTTTCCCCATGGCGCATGGATCCAGTGAGGGGAGAGGGAGTTTGAGAGGGAGAGGGAGAAGGTCGACGCCAAGAGGAGCAGCGCCAGATCCTTGGGCTGGTAGTTCCAGCGCTAATGAAGTTGTGCGCGCGGCGGAGGTGAGTACAGTGCGTTAGGGATTGATTGTATTAGGGATTGATTTGATTTGATTTTTTGCAGCTTGAAACATTGCTTGAGGACCATTCAATTTACAAATTTCTTGTCTTGCTCTCCGTCGATCAGCATACATATAAAGCAATGTTTAACAAGCATCACCCTTCCTTTCTTTTCAAATGCTTCCTCAGTCAATCAGCAAGCTCTTGTTGTCCTTTCGTAAAAAAATGTTGACTACGGGCTGCGATGTATCTACTTGATGACTCTGTCGTCCGGGTAAGGAGTTGCTTCAGTGGTTGCTTTGTTATTGCTCGATCCTTCAAGGCTATTATTGATTCATTGTATTGTCCAATTTGAAGTTTCTTCTTTTTAATATATATAGCCGGCAGCTCTCCAATCCAATTCGTCTAAAAAACAAGGACGGAGGTAAGTTGTGTACGGCAACAATAACTCATATAGTTGTGTCATAGTTCTAATTTTCAGCTCACTCTCATCCGTATCATAAAAGAATACCATACGACTTTGTATGAGACAGCCCAGATCATTGTCGTATAGTAATGTAATTGCTCTTAGTCAATTCAATTGGCCTTGGCGCTCTCTCTCGCTCCATATATATGGATCATTGCTCTGTTCGCTTTGCTAATAAAAGTACCGTTGATTGATTTGTTGTGAAAGAAAAATACTGTTTGTTGGCTGAAAAAGTATGGCTTATAAGCTCAGCGCGCACGTTCTTACGCACGTCTAGATATTCACTGGATCAAGTAGCTAGGCACTTCGGCTGTTCCAAATTATAAGTTATTTTAATTTTTTTGTAGAGTCAAAATATCAGTTTAATCAAAATTATAGAAAGGATTACGAGGATATATAACATCGATGAAATAGGTGTACCATAAAAATATAATTAATGAAGAATCTAATAATATTTATTTGGAACCATAAATATTATTATTTTATTATATAAATTTGGTTAAACTTAGATGCTTTTATTCTCAAGAAAGTTAGAATGACTTATAATTTAGAACGGATAGAGTATGACCGTGTTCGCTTGTCTTATAATCCGTATTTTTTAGCTTTTTTTTTAGCTAGAACAGTGTTTTCCTTTCCCAACAAATCAGTCGAAAACAGTGTTTTGGTTTGTTTTTTCAGCGAAGCGAACGAGGCCTATGTAGCTAGCGAAAGAAATTTCTTTGTGCATTTTATGCATTAGGTACATTGTATTTGATCCGAGAAAATAGTATAAAGGAGAGATATATAAGCCGTCTTAATATATCTATTAGTTCATGCTACCTCCGTTCCCAAAAGAATGTAATTCTAGCACAGTGTCACGTTTTACTACCTTAAGGCCCTGTTCGTGTGCCATCCGACTTGATCCACATCTTTTTTCATCGAACAGTGTTTTTCTCTCACAAATTCCTCCATAATTCCTTCAAATCATCCAAATTCCTCCAGAACAAGGACAGCCGAACACCCCCTAAGTTTGACAAATTATAAATAAAAAAGTATTCATGTTTATGATACCAAATAAATACCATCAGATTAATTACGAAATATATTTTTATAATAAATTAATTTAAAGATATAACTGTGAATATTATTCATTAAAAATTTGGTCAAATGTGAATCATTTAACCTATAATTATATTCTTTTCAGGACGGAGTAGTACTTATATACTATAGTATAGCCGCTGGTTTGATTTGAGTAATGTTCCTAGCTTGTCAAGTCCAAACACACTGATCGTGATCATTTTGCCAACACCGTTGGTTGCACCTTGCACTGCACACTCCCACTCTTGTTTGAAGCGACGGTTCAGGTGCATGGCACACAGGCGACACGACACAGCCTTTGGCAGAGAGAGAAGGGGACCATGGAATCTCTAGGCGCCAATAGCCACTGCCACTTGGCTCGCGGAGGGCCGCTAGTAGTAGTACTTCCTCACCACTCGGCGGGCCAGGGCCCAGGGGTCATGCTAATAAGCGACGATTCCAGCAGTTCTGTGCGCAGCAGCTGGCTGGTGGGTCCAGATCCGCACCTGCCGGTGGCAGCGGCCGTCGCAAGGCACCCCACGCCCTATGGGCTACAGCCTACAGGCACAGCCACGGGCGTCGGAATCGCGGTCGGGAGAGGAGTTGCCTTTCGAGCGTCGCTTTCCACGGGGGCCGCCTCTCAGTTGAAACGTCATCCGCTACATCATCACTGGAATCCTCATCAACAGCTTACCGGTTGGGACAACGGCAACACTTTCAGCACTAAAGATTCAACAATTCTACCTTTCCTATTCTTAGTCACTACACACTACTCCTACTAGTGTTCTCCAAAGAGGAAAATTGATCTCACTTTTAATATATCAATAAGGGCATATATATTTGGATCTAGTAACACTAATCGTTTTTTTGCGAGGAGTAACACTAATCGTTAATATCAATAAGGGCATATATGTTTAGTTTGTCGATGTTTTACCACCGATAGCCTGCCACAGGGGTACCATGGCAGTATCGTTCGGGCTTCGACGTATGCTGAACTCGATGGTAAACACAAGAGACAGTCGATTTATCCTGGTTCAGGCCCTCGATCGTAGATCGAGTAACGACTCTACGTCCAGTCAGCGTTTGCCTTTTGCGTTGGATTGATTATGAAGTGTTATGTTGTACAATTGTTCTCCTTCTTTCAGGAGCCCTGCCCTCCTTTATATAGTCAGGAGGCCAGAGTCCTAGTCGGTTTACAATGAGATTTCCTAGTAGGATTACTTAATAGTTCTATTACTAAGATTACATGGGAAGAATCCTAGTTGAACTAGATCTCTCTCTCTTGCGGGGTATCCTGTGGGTCCCGCATCGACATAGTTATAACAGCTAAATTTAGTAAGTGAGGATCCAAATAGGCTTGCTAATAAATCCACAACTATTGTCTAGTAAGTGGAGGTACTACCAATTCGTTCATTAGTTGGTGAAGGGATGCTAATAGATGTTCTATCCAACCACGTATTAGGAAATAGATCCAAACAAGCTTTTTCAATAGCTAGCTAGCTAGCTAACTATTTAATATTAGTGGATTCAAACAAGGTCTAAGTTGTTCTTTCACGGGCGCATACCAAGATATGACTCTTTAAGAAGGGTCATCCTCAAACAAACAAGGGGCAAGAAAAAGAAGTGTTAACGCCCTCCAGTGACTTCGAAATGTTTTTCCTAAAATATCACATCATGCATGGGAATCCTTCCATTCTTGACGTTAACACTCCCGTGCTGACTATAGGTCCCGGGGTCGAAGGCATCCCGAAGGAAGTTGCTCGCTGATGGCTAGAACGTTCCTCTTCTAAAATTGGAGTTATTTGTTTGTAAATTTGTTGGCCTTAGAAAGCTTTGTGAGGGCAAGTTGGATCGACAGCGGTGACGGTCACAAAGGTGGTCGTTCCGCCACTGGACAAGAGGCGGTGGATCGAGACTATTTGGATAGAGACGATGATGTAGAGAGGAGGTGGCAGTGGAAGATGTAGGGAGATGGCTGCCACGAGCGTGACAGGGTTGTGTCTAAGCTCGATGGTGCCAGCACCCGTGTGAAGCTCCAGTACGACCCTACTGTGTTAGCGCTACCGCGTTAGCGCTAGAACAATGGTCGTCTAGGGCAAGCAGGAGCTCGGGGGCACGTAGACAACGAGTTGGAAGGAAGAAGACGATACAAAGCCTTTGAATGGTGATTCAAAGGTGAAAAAGGAAATCAGGTGACAGCAAACTCTTTTACCCGAGTGAGTGGATTCCCTTCTTATTGGTGGGCTCATGTTAATGTTCATTAATCTAGCATACAATTGTCATCTGAATATGCATGTCCCTCCCGTGCAATAGTAGGGGAAAGACCAAGATGATATTTCTATGCAAGAATCTTGAGAAGGCAAGTTGATGGCACGTATCGACATGACATTTGGATTTGAAGCGCCGTATTCTCGGTCAATTGCGTGCTTGTTGCCCCAATTTGCCATTGGTGGCTCCGAGGCTGCATAAGCATGTCCGTGTAGTGTGATAGCTGCACGGCTCACCTTTCAGCATTGCGTGTTGTGCGGTGCAGTGCAATAAACCTCTAGTGAGACAACTGCTCAGGACTCTCTTTTTTTTTTTTTTTTTTTTTGCGACTAACTGCTCAGGACTCAATTAAGGTGGAAGCGAACACATCTACAACGGGCCCTACATGCCAGACACAGACACAGACACAGGAAGATGATTCCACCAGTGTGTGTGGCTGGCGACCATTTCCTCCTCGCGGACGGGATCAGGAATTCGGGATTGCTTGCGAGATTCCTCCACTTGACTGCCGAGACTGGCCAGCGATCTCCAATCCACCAAATGACGGCAACTGACAACGACACGGTTTGAAGAAAGAGCGAAAGAAGCTTGGATGGTAACGCCAGTTACGGATGGTTGATGAAATGAGAGCCGTCATTCGGGAGAAGAGAAAAATATGCGGTGCCAAAATAAAGTCGACGAGATGTCACGGGCCCAATCGTTGATCGCGATAGCTCGCCTTGGCCCCACTTTCCTGTGTGTTGTGCTGGTCCTCACCTCCAAACCTGTCCTAATTTTCTTTTTGGTGATTTGTACGCTCTGACAACGTTGCCTTCGTGCGTGCTAGTTTATCTTACCAGGGGCACACAAGTCACCAATGTCCACTGGCTGAATAAAATACGTAGCAGAGTAAACTTCTCGCTATCAGTGGATTGAGTGAAGAAGGGTGCCAAGTAGTTTAGGTGGATGTGGATGGCACCATCTGCCCAAAAAACGGGGAAAAATATCAACAAGGGACTCAAACATGATTTACTCCAGAATTTTGTAAGGCCGTTTCCTCAAACCATTATCACAAGAATTCCACTGAATTTCAGCCCCTCGTTGCCTCCATGTTTATAGATTGAGACTCTTATAAACTTCGATGCCTCCAGGTTTATTCTTTCCTTCCATTTTGTTCTTGAAATCGTCAGGGGCTGGGTCTCTCAGAGTTAAACTTAACTGCACAGACCAAACAATAGCAAAAAAAGAAATTGAGATGCACCATATAATTTCAGGGGAAAGAAATGTTGCTCCTCAAAATTTTGTTAGCTTGATTTTCTTATCGTGCAGCTCATATGTGCTGCTTGATTTTTTTTTTGGAACAGAATGATTACAGCATAGGAAATTTGAAAATTGATAGGAATCCAATATGATATGCTTTGGTACCTGAAAGTCTCGTCGCCTGCAACAAGGGAAACATGTCCCACTCAATGAATATAGCCGAGTATGACGACTTTCTGCACTGCAAAAATGTCTGGATGCAATGAATCCCCTTTGGTGCTACATGCGACAAAGAGGACCGCATGCTACCAGGTTTCATCAACAATTCAAGGAGATAAAAGGACAAATAGATGGGCACATAATTATGAAGGCTAGACATGCAACAAGATTCTGCAAAACTGGTCAAAACTGTACGCGAAGGAATCTTATGTGTTCGAATATATGTGGACTCAAAACTTATTGGACGATATTTATTGAAAAGATCCTGCGGCTGGTGGTGGTTAGTGTAAGTTCAATCATAGAGTCCCCACCATTCAGCTAAGCTCAAACCAAATATCTCAAAGACAAAACTGAGGCCTAGCATAAGAAAAATACTCAGGCTCTCTGCCTCAAAGCTAAAATATTGTACAGCAGCTATCTGTTCATGTCACTGTTTATCAGTCCGTGCCATAGACGCAACTCTAAAAAGGACATCCTATATAACCATCAGCAAATAAATTTTGTCAGACTAAAGCACGATTCTTTCTCCAAGTTCACCTCAACACTGGCACCAATTTAGTGATGAAGACAAATAACTTCAAGCCTTTCAATAGAGATAACAGATAAACACTGAATGCCTCAGCATGGCTACAATTTACCTGGGCTGCAAAAGAAAAGGAGTTTCAGAGGCTATAGTACGTAGTTTCACATGACAATCCTGCAATAACAGGGCTATAATAACAATTCATCCTCTAAAAAGGATACAAAACTGTTCCAAACTTTGTTGCATAAAGGCATAATAGTATGTTATCCAGTTTTCCTAAAAAGAAAACAGGTTACAAACATATTTCCTCACTTTTTTAGGACAAAAAACCACATGTCTGATACTCTGCCCGTATGTACAAAATCAATCTTCAAAGCAACCTCTTTTCTCCAAACTAATTAAGTAATCCCTCTGTTTTTTAAAGTATACGACATTTAGGACAAATATTTGTAAACGGACAGAAGACTAGTTTAATAATGGATCGCAGCTTGTGCTGCTTACAATCAGAATTTATAGTTCTGAAAAATATCGTGCAATTATTAACTATTTAATATTAGCTGACATAGCTTCCCGTGAGATGCAATCTATGCAGGAACTGGTCTTTTACTTCACAAAAACACAGTGCATTGATCGGAATTTTGGATGGCCAATTTTCTTCTATCCTTCATTTGTCTTTTGATTCTTATTATTCTTTTTTAGGAATATGTGTGTGGTTTTATCAACCTTTTCATTGGGATATGATTGGCCAGTGCAACAAGGCAGCAAGCAGATGACAGGTCATGTTCAGACTAAAGTGTGTTTTAGAGTTTGATCAAAGCATGCTTATTTGGTTTCAGTTCAAAAAGTTTAGTGCTAGTATAGTAAAAAAAAACTTATCACTGCATTGGAACGTCTGGTAACCCTTCTTACATTCATTGCTCAGGAAACTGTTAAGTGCATGTTCAAGACGCACACAATACCTTGTACAATTGTCAACAAAATTAAATCTGTATGCTGCTGTCTAGGTACAGTGACCTAAACCAGGTTGAATGCCATACGCAAAATCCTCCAAAATCAAATCAAATTGTCTCTGACTTAGCTGTATGGAAATGTATTGAAAACTTGCTGTAAGCCTCCAGACAACACATAATCTAACACACATATCATTGCAAGCATGGCGGTACTCCACTCTCAGCTGTACTGCTACTGGAAGAAGTATGTCTCCCGCGAAAGTTCCTGGCCACAACAGACATTACGTAAGTTTAGCCGTGATATGTTAGAGAACTCAAGTTGATTCAACATATACCACATACCATAATCTGAAATCCTAATAAAAGTTGGTTTGCAGCCTAGGCATATCTGCACATGAGGGTGATAACTGATATCTTGTTTCTTACTGATCCCTCAGAGCACAGTAAATTGATCCTCAAACAATCATGGCTTATCAAAGGAGGTACCTGGATGGATATGAACAGCTTATATATACAAAATCTTTCCTTTATCAATTTTTGTGTCTTTGGCCAATAGTCCTTGATGCTGTCTGCTGCTTAGAAAGGATTTCTGCTATAATTTGGTTTTGGCCAAAAAGCTGAGCATTCTTCAAAAGCAAGTTCCTTGATGACGAGTCTACAGAATAGCCTTGTCCAATCATCCAGTCTAAGAGGCACAGCAGCAGCTGCTTCTTATCAGGCTTCCGGATGTATCTCTTGATTGCTCTCCCAAAGATGTCCTGCAAATGCAATGGTTGTGTTCAGTGTTGGAGGGAAGTTTAAGTTAGCATGCTTGCTATAGCTGTTCATATGTGGGGAAAGGACAGGCCTGACAAAGCCTGGTACTGCCCAAGCCAATCCTGAAGTCCAAAAGCTTGACAGTATCAGGCCCAAATCAGGGACCAGGGGAATATGACACCCAAAGCACGAACAAGAAAATTTTGCAGTGGACAAGACCCGCGATTCTGGGAGTAAGAAGATTATCACAAAATTATCATGAAAAATGAGGCTTCAGGTATGAGCACATAACAAGATTTAGTGAAGAAATCAAATTCAACAAAATACAGAGTAATAGATCTATCAGAACAGTCTATATCAGACTATGCAGGTAGTAGAAATAAAATTGCACCATCATAAAAAATTTCCTCAAAAGCTAATCACTGCATTTCTACAGTCAGGAACGCATCGGAAAAAGAAAGGCATCATCAATCTCTCTTGTCCAAAATTAAGATTGTTTATTCTATTGAAGAAATGAAACAAAATAAGTAGAGAATACAACATGCAAAGGCTAACCCAGCCACACGTTTTTCTAGATCATATAAGAAATCAGAACAAGATGATTTTAGGCAGGAAGCAGCAGCACAGGGAATGCCCATAAGGCCAGCAGACTTGTGGTCACAGGAAAAGAGTTCAGTCCGAGCCACTAGATTGTGGTGGGCCTTCACAGCGTTTGACGATATCCTCTCTGGCCATCAATTTGGCCCGGTGATAAGGAGCCAGTGGTGGCCAAGAGAGCAGATAGGAGGATTCTTCCATCTAGATGATGAAATGCAGATTCAACTTTGGATATGGAATGTGGATCTGCCGATCTGGGAAATGACACTAAAATATGGCAGCTGCGACTAACTGTACTTTCACTAAAAGTTTCACTAACCTATTTAGTCTACTAGAATTAAATCCTCAGCTTCACCTGGAAACTTATACAGGTCACAAAACAAGTTTCCAACTGGTCCTGAGGAACACAATTAGCCTGGGAGAAAAAGGTATAGGCCGGCTGTTGATCAACCAGTAAATGCAAGCTACCAGAAGAAAACCAAAAAAGAGAACATGTACTGAACATTGTGCTGAAGTCTATAGAAACAAATTCTTATGTATGATATTTTAGAAAGAGGTAGCAAGCAAATTCTTAGTCATCATTGTTTTCAGCCAAACCCAACGCGCACCAGTTGTTCTCGAAACCACCTAGTTACTTGCAAGTGGCATGCTAATGTTTTTTAATCCTGGTTCTGAGATCTTATTACTCTGGTTTCTTAGACCCCCCATTCACAGCAACCTTATGAACATGTCAGTGCCAGAGCAACAATGATTTCACTAAGCCTGATTAAGTTGAGAATATAGGAAATCTTTTAGTTACTTTAGTTTCTGCAGTAGAAACTTGGGGATACTGCTCCATTCCCACAGAAAAAGATCTGCTAAAAGCAGGTTGCAGAGACATGTAAAAACCACTTCAGCGCCAGAGTGACACCGTTTCACCATTTCTTACGTATATAGGCATTTATTACAAACAAGGCACCCAAAAACAAGTTTTCTTTTAAAAAAAATGAAACTGAAATCCAATGGATACTGTCCAGTTCTCGCTAATTGCCATGGAAGTGCCTTTGTCGCACCGAAAAAGTTTCATAAGTCTGATAAAGTTAAAGGAAGATAGATTGTATGTAAACAAGAATCCTGAGTTCAGACATATGAGTTATAAATAAATATTGGAGTCCACATATGTTTGTGCAGGCGCTCACTACTCAGAAGTCATGACTGGAAATGTGCGAGGTTTAACCATTACATTTATCAATCCATGAACATCAGAAGATACAGTACCATGGTAATTACATGCTTGACATGTACTCCCTCTGTCCACAAAAGAATGCAATTATGGGAAATGTGCCGGTCAAACTAGCTTAAGTTTGACCAAGTTTAGAGTAAATAGTATTATAGCATTTATGTCTCCAAATAAATTTATTATGAAAATATATTCTATAATAATAACTAATCTAATGGTACTTATTTTGTTTCACGAGTGATAGTACATTTTTATATAATTTCAATCAAAGTTTAGATTGTTTGACTCCTCGAAATGCGAGAATTGCATTCTTTTGTGGATGGAGTAATTGTGATTTCAGAGTATCTGATGGCATAAGCCTCTAGTTAACTTTTTTTTTAGTATAACTTTCAGAACAAACCATCTAGTATGATTACATCATTTTTTTGAAATCTGCATTAAATTTAAAACAGGTATCAAAGGACACTACAGGTACAGAACCATCACCTGGCTGATACGCCACCCGGAGCGGTTTAGGGCTTTCATGACATCATTAATTAGATTTATATTGCCTGATACCATGAAAGATTTAGCAAACTTCTCCAAAGAAGCAGGAGATATCAGATCAGCATTGTCCTGTCAATTTCATTTGCTTAGTGGGGACACAGAAAACAAACAAAAGAGATTGCAGTAGCAAATGCAAAAGCAGTAGAATTTTATTACCTTAACAACTATATAAGCTTCCTTGAGAAGTTCTGCTGCAACTAAGATGCCTAAGGCCTTCTCATGCAGAGATTTGTGTACTGTTCTTTTACTGTATCTCAACATATTATACACAGAAAATGCTTCAGAAGGAAAACCTGCCTTTCCTAGCTGTACCATTACATGAGAACAAAGCTCCTGGAAAAGATATACAGATTTTTTTTATCAACTACATATAGGTTTTCTGCAATAAAAGGTTGAGTTAAAGTATATTATAGGAAGTTGTGTAATCATCACCCTCTTCTAAAAGGGTGTCATAACTCACAACAAGAGGCATACTCATTCTGATTCAATGGTTCAGTCAGCAATGGTAAATGGTCAAACATACGATAACATGGAACTATTCGACCAAGCACAAGCTATACTATGATGACAACAGAATTAACCAATCAAACTACAAAAACCATATAAACCTATCATTTTGCTGCATTCCCACTTAATCTGCCCAATAAAATAGGAACTATAACCCCATGTGGAATACAATATGAGCAAATGGAATAATGCAAAGAAAATAAACAAAGCTATGATTCTAATCAAGAATGGACAGAGTAACAAGGATGTGATAGCTGAGGTTTGATCCATGATAGAACTCACAAATGATTTGCGAGAACCAAATACCTCATTTAATTGATGACCCTTTGTATGCATATCTTCAACCGTTTTGTATGCTAGGTGATAAACCTTCGAATTGCAGAAGTACCTTATCAAGGTATTAAATGTAATATTATCAGGTGATATGTTCAATTCATCCATTTTCTTTAGCATCCTCATTACACTCTCCATATCATTTGTGCTGCAGTAAGTCCGCAGTGATGTATTAAGCATAACCAGATCATATGATGCATTCTCAGACTCAAACTCTTTTGCAAGCTGTTTTGATTCTTCGTGATGACCACCTCTGTGTAATGCTGAAATCATGATACTAAATGCATAACCATCTGCAGAAACAAGAAGATAAGGGCCACTGAAAATGTCAACAAGACACCAATAGTTTATAGTAGGATCAGAAATACATAGCAATAAGACGTTTACATGTGAGTACATGGGAAAGCTCTAGAGAATTATTACTTCCTCTGATTTTTTTTGCGAACACGCAAGAGAGCTGTGTATCATTATATTAAGAAGAAAAAAGGAGCAAGAACCCTTACAACACACACCTGAGCACACTTGGTTTCAAATGCAGGTCGGTTAGGGCAGTGACAGTCACCAATGTGAAACTTTGACTTGCATTTTTTGTTGAAATATACCATTCTAAATAGTAAAAATAATATATTCTGAAAGTATTTTCCATGATGAATAGGGTTACATCAACCATGTGTTGTGAATCTATGTAACTTTCCATACATCGATTGTCCAAGTTAAAAAAGTATCACTGGATAAAAAATCCTAAAACTACATTTTGGAATCAGAGGAAGTATTACGACACACTATGCCACATAAGGTCAAAAGGCTAGATGACTCTAAATAGAAGCATGAGATTAACACAACAATGTAGTATGATTTTCTGAGATAAAGCTTAAATAAAATTCAATGTGCTTATTTGAATCTAGTCAAATAATTATAGCCTAAAAGAATATATTATGAAAAATCATATCAATACATTTGCAACTAAAAACTAGAAAAAGAAAGTTTAATCTGTTATCCAGCTATATTCCATACCAGATTTGATGCCTTTTTCTTTCATTTCATTAAATAGAATCTTTGCTTCCTGTATCTTCCCACCTTTGACAAGGCCATCAATCAATATGCAGTATGGCATCTGGATACAGCACAAGGATTAAGGAATCATGATAGCATGTAAAGCCGGTTAATTTCAAGGGACCATGCAAGTATGCACATTAAATACTTCTGTGTATGAGACCACATGTTTTACCTCATCATGTGCAAAGCCTGAGGCTTCCAGTTCAGTTAGCAGTTCCTTAGCCTTCTCAAAGAGACCGCCTTTAGAATACACCTTTAACAAAGTGGTCAATATAACCTGCAAGTGCAATGTAATTTTGAAGGTACACCCTCATTTCAAAAATACAAGAAGTATTTGTTTTGAAAAAAAATCAAACTCTGCATGTTTTGACCAATAATTAATCAAATCCTAAGTATGTTTAGTGTATATATACTATACAATTAGATCCATATTTCAAAGTTCTTCTTTGCACTAAATTGGTTTTGTAGCAATAAACAATATATTTTGTGAGAAACCAATGATCAAAGTCTGACTGAAAATAAAATAAGCCTATCTTTTCCAAACACAGGAGAGTTGCATATCATTGCATAAATAGAAGAAAGAAGTCCTACAAGAAAGACCCTACAACCTAGACACACATATATACAAGGTAGACACTAAACACCTTGAGTACAGGTATAGCCACATAGGACTTCAAGAAAGAAACAAAAGATAGTTGCAAAGTGAAGAGGCTAGAAACATTTAGGAGCTCCGAGCATCAGTTCCCTCAATGACACTATAATATGGGCAATAGATGTGTGTCTAGGTCATAGAAACATTCAGGAGTACCGAGCACCAGTGCTCTCCATGACACTATAATGCGGGCTGATCCAAGTCTCGTTCAACAAATTATGTATCATGCCGAAAATTATGATTGCAGCTAGATGGGATTTGCAGACACTTCCCCTACTTTTTGTAAGAATATCCTTTGGCATATTATGAAAGATTATACATTCAAGCTAAATAATAAAAGGACCAACAAACAAGAACAAGTGACCTTATTTGGTGTTAATCCAGAGGACCTCAGATCTTTCATCAACAACTCAGCTTTTCCATAATCAGAATTTTCTGAATATGCATTCAACAGGGAGCTGTAATGGAACAGATTAGGACTATGGCCTTCATCTTTCATTTTCTGAAAGTATACTTCAGCCTCCTCACAGTAGTTATGAGATGCACATATTGCCATAACAGTGCCATATATCACAATATCCATCTGAAGACCACGGGATTTCATATCATTGATCAATCCCATTGCCTTGGTGTAGCCCTGCTTCAACTTCATACACCCTGACAGCAGCTGGATGACACAAGAGAGCTATTTCAAAATCATGCCCTCCTAGCCGAACAAACAGGATTCATGTCGCAATGTTAACAGATAAATAAAGCGAAGGGTCAAAGTCCCATACGGTGCTGTAGGTGAATGGATCAGGAGATAGGCCTTCTCGTATCATCTCATCATAGAGCTTGAAGCTGCTGTCCAACCTCCCATTCTTCACCAAGCACCCGAGAACCGAATTACAGACGGAGACATGGACCCTCATCGTTCGGTCTTTGATGGCACCGTACACTTGAAGCGCCCTCGCAGGGTCACGGCTCAGTCCAAGGTACTTGAAGTAGCTGCTATAAGATGCAGCGTTGGTCATCTCGCGCTCCTGCATCCACTCGAAGACCTGAAACACGCTAAGTTCAGTAGCTTGCTGTTTTTCTGTCAGCAACTCTCCTCCCTAGTCCCACAGGCTAGCACCAATTCACCAGAGAATGCAAAGGCCCCAGGCAGGCAGACACTACCTTAGAGAGGTCATCCCAACGCCTAGTGTCCCCGCAGTGGCGCAGAATTATGTTGCAGTCTTGTGTCTGCAGTACCTCCTCAAACCTGCACACGAAGGGCGTAATTTGCAGGGTTCGGCTTCAGTTGAAATCGATGAGCACTGAACTACTGACCGCATCCTAACATCCCTCGTCTCTGCCACTGGAAGCAGAGCGCCATAGCAAGCAGCAAACTGTGCCAGGGAGTACCTGTTGAGGGCGGCGATGGGGTCCGGGGCCCCCTTCACCTCAGCGACGGCGCTGCGCCTGGGGGACGGCCGCGGCGGTTTGGGCGCCTCCAGAGCTTCCAGCGTCTGCGTGGCCGCGCGGACGAAGGGAGCGGTCCGCCGGGGGCATGTCGGCGCCAGCAGCGGCGGTAGAGACAGGAAGCGGGGGGCGACGAGCATCGGCAACGGCGAGGCTTCCATCGCGGCGACGCGGGATGCTATCTGTTTGTGTTCCCGACTCGCACTGGACGGGGCCGAGATACGTTGTGCTAGGAGAGCACGGAAGGCCTCTCTCACTTGGCCGTTGTGACTGAGCTGTGGCCACTGCCGGGTTTTTCTTTTTTTTTTTTTTTTACAAAAATGGCCACTGCCGATAGAGTGAGAACTGAAAAGTGAGAACAAACTACAGAGATAAGTAAATAACCGGGCTCACAAATGAGATTTTTCGTCTACTCTGTCACGAGGCGAACGTAAAATTAACATTTACCTTGTTCATGCTCCTTCGTTTTTTCACCATCATCAATTGCACAATCATTCGAACAAAAACAACGAAATCATCAATTTACTCGGACCCCTCATTGACTAAAAAAAAGAATGGGACCGTCCCGTCAAATCTCGTCCCCAAACCAAACATGTCTTCACTGAAATACATAGCCATCCTCTCTCACAAAACGAAAAAAAAAACATCCCAAAAATTGAAATGAAAATAAAACCCTCCCTGCTGTGTCAGGCTGTCAGCCCCTCTAAAATCATCAATTACTAATACAAACAAGAACATCAGTAGAAGCAGGGGAATGTTTCAAACAGCTGTGGTGCCCATTGACATCACAGCTTGTACATACACTCGCCACTAATCAAAAAATGATGCATAAGTAGTCACTAAGGTTAAAAATTCATGTTAACACACCATGTAAGATGTAACAAGGTACCTATACAACTCTGCCACTAAACAAAACGAGAAATGGCCAGAACCTGTTCCACATATAGCTACATAGAAGCAAGGGAAACTATACTCAAAACTACAAGGCCTTGAAGTTATACATGTAACTTCTCAATGTGCTGATATCTTTCATTGACTTCAGCAACACATGGTCCACATAAAGGCTCAACGCACCAGCCCTGCATAGTAGCACATATATACAAGACAATAGTATGTTAACTATCATTCATGAGCAGTCGCTGAAAGAATATTTAAAAGAAATTCAAGTCCACCATACATCAAAGGGCCGAGTGGGAGCCATGCAACATCCCATCGAATTATTGGCAACCTACAACACCAACACCAACAGTCAGAAGAAGACAATACCTAGAATTTCTTGCTGTGTGTTAATGTAGCTGCAACAGCTAGAATAGTACTGTCAGGGTAGAAATTGATTGAGATGCTAACATTTTAGCAAAGCATTTGATTGACGCAGGAAGGACAAAAGAGATGAATAGTTGACTGAGATGATATACCTTAATAGGTAGTATGTCCAAAAGATGGCTACCAAAATGCCAATATAGCACGAATACCACATCCACTTCTTTGATGGGCCTGAATTCTGTAGTAATCCTTTAACAGCAAATAGGCATGCTAGAGCAGCTATCCAATCTGCAATTTAACATATATGTATCTTCAGATCAAAGTGTTGGGAGAATCAATTTGAGTTGGGTAATATATATGCCTTTGTGCCTATCAGGCTATGAGCACTGTGTTCTCCATTTTATATGGGGATCCTAGGACAAAATGGGAATCCAAATGGAATAAGTTACTAACAACCAGGTACTGGTAAGGCACCAGTATCATTCTTTCCCTCGCCTCTTTCAGACTCCTAAATTACAACTATCTACTGGTAGCAATTAGCATACTAATAAAATCATAATCATGAACACTTGCTGAGTCTAAACAGCCTTTTGAGGCAAATGATCAGGGAAGCCCTGGCAGAACTAAGGTAAGAAATATAAACATTGTGAATAATATGGTGCATGCACACACAACTATGCAAAGTAGATCCCTATATGAGCATCAATATTGTACAGTACAATGAATATGTGGTCTATAAATCATAAATACATCTGCTGATAACATGGGGAAGCTCACAATTGTTTTAGGTGGCAAATCAAATTGTAAGTAAGCACCCTAGTCAACTTTGACTAAATAACAACGTGATCCAAAATAATTCAGTTAGAAGCATCAACACATTGTTTGTTTAGAACTTGGCAAGCTAAAACTAAATAGTTGAAGGAGATACCAAACCTGCAATTATGACCATTGGTGCAGGCAAATCTTCCATGAAGTAAGCATGGTACCGCTGTTAATTTGAGAAGCACAGTTTAAGGCAAATAGATAACTACACCAATGAGCAAAACTTGATTCTTCCAATAATAATGATTCTTCGTAGTGCCAAGCATACATCAGTGACTAATTATTTATTGCAAGCATTTCAGTTATCAGGAAGCAAGAAAGCGTAAGAAGTACAGAACAAAATAACATGATTTTGATATTTATGATCCTAATCCAACATAAAAGGAACTCGTTGTGCAGTGCCTGAATTATCTTGGGCCCCCAAATGATGGCAGGTGTACATCAACAATTGGGCATAAACGACCACTAAACATCATAAACGGAAGAATAGTTGATAGGAGTAAGCAACCAACCAGCTCCCAGGGAGACCAAGCATGGTGGAAACTGGAGTAGACAAGGAAGGCCGCGTAACCTAGGAGGAACCCCGCGAAGACGCGCTGCGCAAAACAGCAGGTGATGTGAGCACGAAATCGTCAAATCTAGACACAAACCAGAGCCCTGCGCCCACGGAAGGTCTCTCCTCCCATAACGCCAGGCCGAATGAATCGGGAATCTGAAACGCACCCTCCAACGGCGGCTCTGCTGCGCCTGCTTCGCCTCCAGCGACCGGACCAGCTCCTCTTGCTCTGCAAAACGCATCGCCGCAGCAACAGTTATTCGATTTCGTGGCGTCAACAGCGTCTAAAACCCCAAGGGCGGGGGGGGGGGGGGGGGGGAGAGGTGAGCGCGTGAAATTGCATCGTACCTTGGGTGTCCATGGGGACGAGGTCGTCGGGGTCATCGTCGCCGCCGTCGTGCCGCCTCCACCACCGCCTAGTCGCAGTCGTCGCCATCCTCGCTTCTGAGTTTCTGATCTCAGGCGGTCGGGCACGAGGTCTCCGTGCGGAAGAGACGCTTCGACCTTTCTTGCGGGCTTGCGGCTCGCTGTTCTGGGGAGACTTCGCATTTCACACATCCTCAGACACAGGTTTCGCACCTTAAGTGATTTGTCATTCTAAAACTGGTAACCGCTGAAATACATTTTAAATAGTTTTAATTCGTGGAAAGAAAAAGAAGACACCCTTCATTTTCTACCCCTGCGCTGCCGTCATCGTCCAAGCGGCCCCTCCTGAGGTGGAGTATCCTAGGCGGCTCCTCGCCGTCGGCGGCGCGCAGGCCACGCAGCTCCACCGCGAACTGCGTCACCAGCACCGTCCCGTTGCCCGCGCTGCTATGCTCCAGCGCTTCGACGTACTCGGGCCGCGCCGCGTGCGCCGTCCCCACCGCCGTCACCGCGGACCCGGCACATCCGCGGCGTAGAACCGCGGGAGCACGGGCGCCCGCCATGGCACCGAAGACCAGCACGCGCGCGCACGCAGACTCCGACACCGGTCTCGAAGGCCACCAGCGCGTAGTACTGGAACGCGCTGCGGCAGCGGAGCAGCGTGCCGCCAAGGTCCGCCACCACGGAGGAGTGCGCGCCGAGGCCCGAGACGTCGCATTTGTCCACCGTCGGGAATGGCTCCACTCCGGCCGCAACCACAGCCTCCACCGCCTCCTCCATGTCTCTCTCTGTTGTGAGACCGACCAGCATCTGCAGACGCGCTGCGTGCGAAGCTCTCACTCTCTCTCGCGATCAGACATCACAAGACGGCGGCGTGCGGCTGGGCTCCAAAGAAGAAGCGGCCGCCGCGCAAAATCCGCCACCACCACAAAGGCCTCCCTTCCGATTCTCGCCCCAAGCGGCAGCTTTTCTCCATGGCCTCGCCTTCGCCCCCGACCTGAAGAAGCTGCCATCCGCGCAGGTAGCAGCCCGGGCGGACCTCCGCCGCGGACATAGGCGCCGCCGAGCAGTGCTCGCCGTTGCCGCGCCAGTGCTCGGAGCCTCGACCGGAGGAGGAGCAGGCACGAGCGAGGAAGAGCGGCTCCCGCGGTTCTACGCCGCGGATGTGCCGGGTCCGCGGTGACGGCGGTGGGGACGGCGCGCGCGGCGCGGCCCGAGTATGTCGAGGCGCTGGAGCGGAGCGGCGTGGGCAACGGGAAGGTGCTGGTGGCGCAGTTCGCGGTGGAGCTGCGCGGCCTGCGCGCCGCCAACGGTGAGGAGCCGCATAGGATACTCCACCTCAGGAGGGCCCGCTTGGACGACGACGGCAGCGTAGGGGCAGAAGGGGAAGGGTGTGTCTTCTTTTTTTTTCCACGAATTAAAACTACTCAAAATATATTCCAGCGGGTTACACCAGTTTCATAATGGCAAACGAGCTGAAACCACTTTGCGGGATGGTAAAAGTGCGAAACCAGTTTTTGAGGATGGGTGAAATGCCAAAGTCTCGTTCTGGTGGGGGGCTTGGGGCTGCGAAATGGAAATATATAATTTTATTAATTATTATTACTCTACTAATTTCCAGCCGCTAAATTTGTAGCAGGGAAATTTGGAAATTTGTTCTAAAATTGCCTGAATTTATGAGAGAATGAACTGAAGTCAAGGGACAACGCTGAAAGCGAGAGATTAGAGATTTGCCCAAATTTTGATTGCAAAACCTACCTCTCTCCGTCCCAAAAAGACATAACTATAAGATTTGTGCTACTTAAACCTGCTTAAGTTTGACAAATTTTATAGTGTGTCTTAACATTTATGTCTTTAGATCTACTATGAAATTATATTATCTAATTAATTTAATCATACTTATTTTGTATCAAATGTTAGTATTTTTATAAAATTTTCATTAAACTTTAAACTATTTGACTCATTGAAAAATGAGAATTGCATTTTTTTTAGAACACAGGGAGTATATAACACAACTATATTTAATAAAAACAAACACAAAAAGAACTTGTGTTTCGATTGGGTAAACAAAAGTTGAATCTCAAATTTTGCGACACAAACTCTTTACAGAAGCTTCATGCACAAATTACTAGCTACACCTATTTCTTTTGCTAAATAAGTAAAAAATTTGTTCACGCAAGAATTTCGAAGTGCCATAAGAATCCTAGTACTACTACTTAGATCACTTTAGTTGGAAAGCTCATAACCTCGGATCATTTATCTGTTTTGTGTTCTCTGGACGTTCCTTTGTTCCAAAGAGGCCATTAGGTGTTGAAACCTTAGCTTGAGTATTGCTATACTTCGTTTTATTTCTGTGACTACTTAAAGCATACTCAGGATGGATAAAGGCTAGCAACTTAAAACGCATGTCTTTGGCATTTTTACCCTAGCAAGGCCAGACACTCAGGGGTAGTTTGGATCAAGGAGCAAATAATTATCTCATGTTTTTGGATACCAATTAGAAAGCCCTAATGTGGGCTAAATCTAGACTAATTAAGAGTTAATGAGAGCTAACAGGTGGTTAGCCCTTATTAGCCCATAATTAGCTCATATTTAATCCATTTTTACCAGGTGGGCTAATTTTAGCTCTAGGATCCAAACATGCCCTAAAACCCTAAACCTACCGCCGATGCTACATTACTACTCTCTCCATATTCTTTCTTCCTCAATATAGTGTGGTGAAAAAAAATACATTATACACCCAAAACTTATATAACCACGATTTCCATTGACCATTGAATTCAGGCCCAACACTGGTTTCACTGAACGCAACAAAATCTCTATCGCTGCAAGATCACGGGGATGATGTTCAGGGGAAAATTGCTACACTGCAGTGGTAGTTCATTAGTTCATACTCATGCTCTTGCAATTATGTGCCATTCCTTTGGGCCTCACAATGAGGCATAACCTTTGAAATGCTTCAACTTTGTGGTTCTCCTTCGTGTATCTCTCCCTCTTCAAACAGATCGTCATAAGCAACAGGAGAACGAATTCTGTCCGCCAGTGGTTTGCGTTGAACTTTATTGTCTGATGCGGGTGGCTCCTCCACATCATCTAACTGCTCAGGATCATCCAACATTTCCTTTTGCTCTTGCGCTTCAATTTCATCATCGATTAATGCACTGCCCTGTGAACTTGCATCTTCGTTTCTGCTAATCTGTGGTCGTTTTGTATACCTAAACTGCTTCTGCAAGGAGGAAGTATACAAGTTAATTCCATACAACAGATGCCAAAAAAGACCAGTGAATTAATAAAAGGATCACCAAAACATGTATTTACTGACATATGTCAAAAGAAAAAATATCAATGCTAGTTAGCACAATGCTCAAAATAGTGTCTTGGGAAGAAAAGAAAACAAAGGAAAAGGAACAGTAATTTAGTCTCAGTTCTCAACAGGTTGAAGTTGTATTCACATCGACAAATTGGGGGGGGGCGGGGTCAAACTCAAACTCACAATGATTCCTTCGATTATTTTCATTACAGAGGCAGCAATCTAACACCGAACTGAATTCTAGTCCACACAGGCAGTGATACCTCAAAGAAGAAATCAATACCCAAAGCTTCTATGATAATGATGGGCATGCACAGTGACTCCGAAGTTGTTTTGAAAAGGTAGAAGAAAGTTGAGGAAAATGACAAATTACTTGATATGAAGACAAGTTACTACATTTATCTCCTGCATATAATTGCTAAATCATATCTAGGTTATTTCTTTTTCCATTTTTGTGGGTCTTGTGCAGTGGTGAGAGCTGTCTCACTGAGTCACCAGGTCACGGGTTCGAAGCAGCCTCTCCGCAAATTTTGCGGGGGGGAGGCTTGCCTCGGTTTTCCCTTCCCCAGACCCCACTCATGTGGGAGCCTCCGGCACTGGGTCTGCCCTTTTTTTATTTTTGTGGGTCTTGTCAGGTTTCATCTATAGCCTACACCAGCTTGCTTGGGACTAAATGACTTCGTACCTGTTTTTGTTGTTATTTTCGTAGTATAGGCATCATAGACATAACTAATCCCTTCATAATGATAAAAAGTACCTCAAGTTCCTTCCCCTTTGCCATTATTTCCTTGTAAGCCTTGGGTTCCCGTGACTTTAAGATGTTCCAGAGAATTCCACCGCCAGTGCGGAAACGGCTTCCGTCAGCAATAGTCTGCCCACCACAAACTTCTGAATAGCCTCCACCTGGAATCAAATATATTTAGGATTCGGTGGAATAAACATATAAGTATCACAAACTACACATCTACAAACCAAACACCAGTTTTAACACAACAATTGATATACTAACTCCTAAAATTGAATGTTAATGACCTTTGCTTTTACATAACACACAGTATGATATATATGTATATGTTAACGCTAAGGAATTCATAACATGGTAGCAATGAAATAGAAACTTAACTGCAAATTGATTTGTCACCAAATCAAGTATGTAGATGATAATATTTTTCAGAGATTCTCCTGAAATAACTCCAAATCTCTCAAGTACACAAAACAAACAAATCCAACGAACTGCAAAAATAACCAAGGCAGTGGTGCTTGTAAGAGCAGTGGGCAACAGATCTCCAATGAAGGATACGAACTACTATATGGTCTACCATTGAAGTGCCAGGCAAAACAAAAGGTCAACAAAAGCTTAAAATACAAATATTCAATGGCATTTATACTGCTTTAGTAGAAAATAAATAAGCCACTTATTAGTTAAACTATTTCTTCTAATAAACTTTCAGCAGTAGTGCAGCGTTGTTCAACATAAGCATTGCATACCTCTCTAACAAGATCAGTGACAGCAGTGACACCAAGGCAGCCAACAGCATTCCAGACAAGGTATGACTTCTTCTCCTTCAAGCACTTGCAAGTATCAAGGACAAATCTGCATCAGGGATAAAAGGAGTTTGTGAAATTCAGCAGCCTAACATATACTGGATGCAAAAGGAGAACAAACTTTCCTGGGCCAAATCAGTGGTAACAGAAAGCAGATATGATAAAAAAAAATCAATCACGATTCAAATAACAAGTTGTTTATCAAACAAAACAGTCTGCCAAGAAGACATCTCAAAAGCTAAACTCTACCTCTTCAGATCAAAAGAAGTGTTGCCATGTAACATAAGGCACAACAACCTACACCATATTCTTTTTTTTTTCTTGAACACACAAGAGAGTTGCGTATCATACTGTGGAACTTGATGCCTAAATTAGCATAGACGCATTTTTGGAAGGTTCTGTTGTGTGTGTTTCTTTTTATTTTTGGCATGTATTATGCAGCAGAAGTGCCCCTTGTGATGGAGTACCTGCATATGCTTTGAGTGATCTACAGAGACCTAAAGCCAGAAGACGACCATGTCATGTTCATCCTCGTGATGGAAGATGGCCACATCATGCTCTCTGACATTGTGTGTAGAAAGATATCATACTTGTTATTTGCAGAGAGAAGGTTGGGTAGTGAGAGGTTGAGTTTTCTGTGGGTGATAGTGATATCGATCTTGTTGTGTATACAGAGCAGCTGCATTTGAATATTCCATATTTCCAATCATCCAAACAACATTTGAAATTGATTCTTAGAAAAGGATTCCATGTACATCCAAACAAGAAAATTGAATTGAATAAATTTCTGAGTAATTCTAAATTCTTTTCTTGTTGAGTCTAATCTAATACCTAGAATCTAATTCTAAAAATGGGTTTCGATTCTAGGGATCCAAACAGGCCCTAACAGTTTTTAGTTCGAAATGTCCAAATCGTTTGCTGGGCTTGAACAAATTCTTCCAGTGCTATATGAACTCCGATAGCCATAAACAAAATACTACCAGTCGGTATCCAACCAAAGTTTGCATCGTCAATTCATACATAGTCCAAAACACATAACCCTAGGTGAGTAGTGCAAGGGTTTTTACCGATTAATGTCAGCAATGGTGGTGGGAGTCCTATCCTGCCTCCCCTTGTTCTTCTTCCCTTTGTTCCTCTTCTTCCTCTTCTTTCCCTCCGTTCCGTCCTTCTCCGCGTGCCCGCCACCACCGGCGGCTCCTCCAGTTGCAGCGGAGACCTCAGCTGCTAGGGTTTCCTCCGTGTCCGAGTCCGCATCGGCCATCTCGACGTCATCGCCGTCGTAGTTTAGGGTTTCCTCGCCTCTAGCGGCGTCTCCCAGGGCGCATTCGCCTCCCCCCATACCGAGCCCCACCCCTGGATGCGGTCGAGCCTCTCGCTCTCGCCTCTCCCCTCTTCCGCAGGATGCGAGGAAAGAATAGAAAGCAGCGCAAGAGGCGGCGAGCAGAGAGAGGACAAAGGAGCGCGGAAGCCGGCTCACATTCACAGGTCTTTGACGAGGGAGGCGCCTGATAGGGGAGGGGCTCCGGCTAGGGAAGCGCCCGGTGGTGGAGGGGCTCCGGCGAGGGAGGGTGAGACTGAGGGGGTCGGTGCGAGGGGGCGGGAGGCAGCGCGAGGCGGCGGAGGCCGGAGGGTGGCGCGAGGAGCGGCGCGAGTGATGCGGCCGGGGCCGATGCGGGGGCGCTGCGGAAAAGCTCCCTCGCACGGGCTTTCGGCTTCTCGGAGGAAGGGAAGAGAAGCCCAGTAGGCCGCGAGAAGCCTTCCGTTTGGCCCACTAAGGCCCCTTTTGATTGCGGGGAAAATTCCTGTTTGCTGCATTTGTCCTGCGAAAATAAACTGATTTCCGTTAAATTCCTGTAAAATTCGTGCGAAATTTCTGTATTCCAAATGAGCCCTAAGCAAGCGCTAGGAGAAGGGAGGAGAGAGAGTGATTGACATGTGGGACCCATGACCTGCATGGAAGGTACCGTAGTGCCACGTCGACCGAAATTGTCTTAAAAAGAAGCTAATGAGTAAAATTAACCGGTTACAATAGTCCGAGGTTCCGTTTGGGCACACCTCAAAATCAGTTTTTTTGCTTCAGCTCTATAGTTTTTGGGTAAAGTTAAAACTATTTTAGTGAACCGTTTGACAAAATAGCTTTGCATGTAAATTTTCTTCAAACTTGCTCTAATAGAACCCTACACAGGGTCAACAAGTACGAGGTGAAGCTGTAAAAACTATTATTTTCAGCTTCATCCCATCGCATTTCTATTTGAGCATGATTTAAGTTGGTGAAGTTGTTTGCAAAAAATTGTTTGGTAAAAAAAACTTCAAACAGATTATAAAGCTGGTGGTGAAGCTGTGCCGAACAGATCCTGAGTACAAACATCTGGTTTCTTAATTAAGAAGATCATGTGGACTTCTTCTTATATCTTATAAGTTAAATTGCTCAAAAAAAAAAATCCAAACAGCGCGTTATAGTCTCCAGATTCATGGTCCTATTTTTTAATGTGCCTGATTTTGAGCTCAAGTCCTACGTTCATCACTCCGAAACTTTTTCAAAAGCACTAACTACTTTCTCTTAAAGTAAAACTTGCTATACTATTTTCAAGTTATTCCAAAAATACTTTTTTCTCAATTAGAAAAGTATTATTTCTGCATTTTAATAAAGCATTTAATGAAGCCATTTTGGAGCCACAACAATATATTATTCCCCGATTCTAAATACAACTCATACGAATCATCTTATCATTGTAATGTGACGAAGTTTTTCAATATATCAAAAGATAAGTAGATTGCTTTAGTGTATGACGGTGGCCGGCCCTCCAATCCATGGAGAGATCCTAGTGAGCACCGGATCAAACTAGCCATTGATCAACTCACAAAAACGACCATAAATGTGTTTATTCAGCGAGCCATGGATTGGTGACATGGACACCTGGTAGCCCAGGCGGGGTGACCCTGGTGGTGGTCGGTCGACCCCACTAGGTGGGCCTTGGCTCACCTGCTCTGCTAGATGCCTTCTACAAGCCTCTTCTTTAGTGATATTTACTGTTTTGCCCTCATAAATAATTTCTCCAAGTACAAGTAGATCCATTTAAAATTATAAAAAAAAATTCTTGCTTTTTTGTTGCTTTTATGCTTAACTTGAGGACATATTGATGGTTAGAAATGGAGTATAAGGACCATCAATAAGCTCCCCCATGCTAGACTTTTGCTCTTCTTGAATAAAGAGTACGAATGAGAACAAAGGACTTAGGTGAATCCAGAATTGAGTCATAACTCAAACATGAAGCGAGCATAAAGGATATTCCAAATCACATACTCATACACGTGGGTTTGAAGTGTCTAAGACCAATTCTTGACTGGTTAAGAAGTGGAATAGTTTTGATCAAAGTCAGTCAACTTCTCTCTGTTCAATATTCTTTGGAGATTTTTATGATTTTTGCAAAGAAAAGCATGACTCATGTATCTCCTTATGTAATGCTCTCAGTCATTTAGTGGTGTATGAATCTCACCAAGGCCTTTTTGAGATGGCCTCTGGTACTTTCTAAAGCTTATGTGTAGTTTCAGGTAAGGAAGATATGGTAGAGCATATTTGATCTGCTCATATTGCTAAGTCAAACAATGGTTCCTAGGAGGGACATGCCATGCAGTCTATGAACCAAGTTGTGCAAGTGTATGATAATAGGTGGTTGAGAGTTTCTTCTCCTTTGAGTGACACCTCTCTCTCTTTGAACTTTGAGAACATGGCTATCCTTGCTATAATCTTGAGCCTTCATGTGCTCATTTTTTTCTATACTTGGACCTTCATGTGTCCATATTTTTTTCCTATACTTGGATCTTCATGTGTCCATTTTTTCAATACTCTTGTATAGCCATGTCTCCTTATAACAATATATATATAGAGAGAGAGATTTGATGACAGGAGTGCAACACATGTGGTGGTTATGACAGGCATGTTTTTGCGTACTTCTAGTGTAGAAATAGCATGTATAAGGTGGCGTGTGTGTGAACTTGGTTATGAAAGGATGACATATCTCTCTACCTAGATCACAAAGCTCGACAAAGCTCAAAATGAGAACAAATAGCGTACATAGAAGGCTAGTAGTGACATGACTTGTCAACTTTGACTTTGGTAGGTATTCATCATCACATGAGAGTCATGGTACCATGATATTTAATTAAGTTGAAAATAAATATCTCCAAAGTCATTATTAAAGAAAAAGCAACATCTTTTGTCATTAATATATCTCACAGCACAACAACTTAGGAAGGTCATTCTATAAAAAGTAGCCCACAAGCATTAAGTGTAAGATAAGGAATAAAATTTATGCAAGCCAATCTTAAGCATTGTTCTGATCAATCAAGGGTCAAATTTTATGATTTTTAAGCAAGTTTTGTTAACATTTAGAGATCGATAAATTAGAATCAACTTCTAGAACAAAACTTTGTACTGGGAAGGCTTTAGGAGTGCAAACCTATGAGACGTGTCAAGGTGGGCCACAGGGGCTGCTGGACTAGGTCAGGCGACCTAGCCCAGTGGCCTCTCGGGGACGCCTTCACGTGGTCCAGCGTGGTTGCTCTGCTTGGCTTTTAGTGAAGCCATTTTTGCTAATTGTGGGGGTTGTCTAGATGTAGAGAGGTTGATCAATCCTCACACTGAATCTTGTGGCAACCTTGATTTTTTATTCAATAGAAAACATGATGAAATAACAAAGTCTCACCTGTGAGACACACCAGGAGACAACTTTATTCATTTATAAAATAAAATGAGGCGCTTACAATTGGAATGAAATTACTAAAGCAAACCGATCTAATGAAACAAATTGAATGACTTAGAATTAACTTTAACTAAACCTATAAGTAAGCGCCTATCTACGCCACGGGGGATCTAGGGGGTTCGCGCCACCTTTCTTCACGCAGGACTTGCCAATGCTCGGACGTCCGATCTGGGCCCTAGCGTCCAAACTGTTGGGGCATGAATATGAGACGCGGAGGTCAAGGCGCATTACAGCACTAGGAACTAACGTTAACCAATTGTTGGAGTGATGTGTAGGGAAGAGAACCAGAGGCCTTCACACCCACGGCTCTGCCCAACGAAGGTCAAAGGACCGCAGCGAAGGCTTGCTAGGCTAGCCCGAGGCGGAGGCTCCTGCGGTATCAGCGAAGGCGACGGCCCAAGCAGCAAGATGGGGACTCAGGCGAAGGCTTCCCGGGCGAAGATCACAAAAGGCTCGCGTAGGCCTCCGCCAGGAAGGAGGAGGTTCATAAGGTAATATGACGCTGGGTCTGTAGGCGCGTAGGTGCGGCCCAAGAAGCGGATGCGGTTCAAGATGAAAATACCTAGATCACCCCTAGTAGTTTATGCTAGCAAAGGGATATTCCTAGAATGTGCTTCAGCTGTCAAGGGGTAGAAATGTAAACTAGGAGGGTGGCTAACAGTATACTATAAAAGGGGGACTTGAGCCCTGTATAAAGAAGGTTGGTGACTCCATTTATGAAACCCTAATTGAGCCTGGTCTCACCTATCATCTTCTTAGCCTTCGCCTGGGGCACACAGCTGGGCGAAGGACCCATCATATCCCACCTGCTAGAAACCCTATTTTCCAACATTGGCGCCCACCGCGTGTTGGCCAAGCAAAACCACAATGGCAAGAAAGAGAGCAGCCTCCGCAAGAGCACCTTCGGAGCCTACCAGAAGGGGAAGGCCTAGGCGTAACGCCCGTAGCACCTATGCTACTACTTCTGAAGAGCCAGACATAGAAGAAGATGCTGTGGAGGATCAACCTGTGGCGATAGAGGAGCAACCAGCACCGGAGCCAACCCCAGAGCAAGTGCTCCAACAGCTCCAAGCCCAGTTGTAGAGTACGTAGCAAGAAAGAGATAGGTTGTGTAACACCCTCGGTGTTACACCATTAATCATCTACTAAAACATGTCATGAGCATCGTACTTGTGTGTTAATGCATGTGGTGAAGTGAGTAGATAATGCATTACAACTAAAATGATCAACAAAAATGTGAAACGAAAGTTGCTCCACGATTCGTACAGTTAACAAGTAAGGGTGTAAACTAATTTTTATTGAACAAAAATTACTATAGAACCTATATATGAGACTTAAATAAAATTTAAAGTATAAACTTTGTAGATAACAATGCAACTCTTGCTGTAGAAAAATAATGTTACTAGCTAGTATTTCTAATAGTCTAGAAATGGATCTTGAAAACAAATCCAGCTCAAGACTTAGAAAAATTCCTAAGGTGAGCAGCAGTGTGACAAAGCCATGTTTGGCAAATTATTCTATGAAATTGAGTTAAGAAGGGGTGTTGTGTTGTAGCTCTTGTTGATAGCCTAAGGTGCCCTCTTTTGAGTAGTGAAGATGGCTTGGTTCTAAATTGAATTGTTTAGTTTTTTTGGGCGCTTTAAAATTCGTGCACATACTCAGTCTCGGGCCGCCGGGCTCGGGAGTGTGATCACCAAGCGTGGCCGTTCTGCGTTGCTGCGCGACTGTGTCGTGCGTGCGCGTGTGTGGCCGCACACCCGCCGGCCGAGGATGCCCTTGGCCTGGCCGTGGCTTGGCTGCGGCTTGGCCGCTTGCAGCCAGCCGTAGGCCACCGTGCCCCATCGGCCCTCTCTGCGCTTGACCGCCACTGCCACACTGCTACCGCTGATGCTGCTGCTGCCCTCCATGTCGTGCGTCGCGATGCAATCACGGTCGTAGTCGCTGCCGCTACCATCGTGTCACTCCCGTACTCATGTTTGCTCGCTGCATCGCGCTGCCCCCTCCCTAGCCCGGTTGGGTGCCGTCCACACGTGGCCATGGACGTCGTTGTCACGCCATTAATGGCGCTACGGTGCGCGGGCCATGGCTGGTCATGGATGCTCGTGCTCATCCCCTCGTGCTTGGACGTAGGTCCCTCAGCCACGACAACCGGGCTTCACCAAGGCATGCGCCAGCTGAACCACTGACCGCACCCGCCACCCTTTTTTTCCCGTTGCGCCTCTGCTTTCCGCTGCCATCGAGTCGCAGTCACGGTGAGCCAGAGAGCGAGCACCTCTCATCAATTCCTCATGCCCTCATCTCTACCTTTACGTCCTCTTGCCGACCTCCCCCTCCCCGCCTTGATTGCTGCCAGACTGAGCTCCAATTTTGGAGCTTTGCTTCCGCCACCGTGGCATTAAGGCCTAGCCCGCCTCACCATGGACAGCTTCCACCTCACCATCTCGAGCCAGACTAACTATGCCGCTAGCCCCGTATAGAACCCTTCATCGCCATGCGCACCTAAGCCGCACTCCTACCACCGTCTGTATGCCGCTGATGCGGCCGCGCCACCACGACCCATCATCGAACTTGCCGTGCACACATGGCTAGTCTCGCTCGGGGCATCTCTAGCCAAGCCATCGCCACGGGTAGGTTTGTGGTGAGTCACTAGTGCTCACCAGCTGTTTTTACCACTTCTGAAAGGCCATGGCTCACCGAAACTTGGTTGCCGCCGCCGCAGGGTGCCCGTCGTCGTGGAGAGGCTATTCTACTATGTCCTGGCTCGTCCAACCACTGCCTGAAGTTGTGCATCGTCTCATAGGTGAGGATTGACCTCCTAGGTGTGTCGGAGGGGCTCCCAGTTGGCCGGTGTGGCAGCCCCATGCCAGCCGACGCCGTGTCGGTGAGCGCAGGGGCATCAGGGACCGGCCGGATGTAAAGATGAGTTAGGGCAAGGGCCTATCGGCATAAGGGCCGACTGTAGGAACAGGGCGCATAAGAGCTGCGTTAATACTAGAAAGAGTAAGGATGTTTTTGCAAAAGCACCACACGTGCGGGCTCCCTCCTGCCGTGGGCCGACCTGTGTGCGTGCGCGCGCGCCATGCGCGAGTGGGCCATGTCCACGTGGTTGTGGGCCACGCTGGTGAATTCATTTTCCTTTTATTAGAAAATAGAAATAGCCTTATATTTTAGTTTCTGTGCTGAACTTTGATAATTAACAATAATTTATATAGGTGTCCAAAAATTGTGAAACCAATTTTGTTAGGCTCTTAAATTCTTTATCTATCTGTTAGTATAATTATTTCATACATATATGTGATGAAACTGAGGTCTATTAAATCAATTGGAAATACTTAATATTATTAGGTTAATAATTGTAGGAATTTTTGTGGCAAAATGGTGATAGCTTTAGCTTTGAAAATTTTACAATAGCTTCATGGTATTACTATGTGCTCCCTGTAATTTTTGTAGCCCTAGAATAGGCTAAGCACTAGGATAGTTAGGTGCTCCTTGTTGTAATATAAGTTAAATCACTAATAAGAGTATGATTACATTTTAGTTGCTAAGTTAATACGTGTTAGATGATTTTGTACCTTGTTTGATAAAAATACTAGTTAGCTTAGTATCTTAGTCATTAGAGTTAACTTAGTAGATATATTCTTATTTTAAGAGCTACTGTTGCTAAAATACTAAGTGTTGCATCATCGTTGCATGCATGTAGAGAATGAGTTGGTGGAGTTCGTGACCATCGGAGAGTAGGAGTACGAGGAGGTGATCGAGGAGTACAAGGAGGAGGTCCTCGTACAGGAGGAAGCCTCAGAGCCACCAATGACCGACATAGCTGACAATCCGCCTACCCAAGGCAAGCTCCGGTGCATAACCCTTATTTTGAATAATAACTGGATATATATATATGATGTGCATTTATGTTACAAGATTTATATTGAAACTACATACATAGATAAACCTACCTACGAGTCCTACTAGCATACGTCGAGTAGCTGCTATGCTTAGGCATTGGTAGCGTGAGTAACCTGTCGTTACTCACAATAGGTGATTATTATTATTACTCTCATGATGAAATGGTGAAAGGAAATAGAGACCGAGCAGGGATATGGTACGGATATTGGTGGGTGTAATAGGTTGTGTCCCGTGGGCAACGGGGCATAGCTTGGTTACACTATTTTCCCTGTCCATGTCAGTTAAGGACTGTCCGTTGTTGTGGATGGTAGTCAAGTCACCGACTTATTATCCTGAGCACATACTTGCTTATGGGAGCGGGAAGGCTCATTGCTCTCTTATTGTGGGTTCCGGCTCTTTCCGGACCGACTGATTGGAGGCAGAGATGGTGGAGGTCTAAGCACCACACTGAGTCCGTGACTCAGGAGTGGAGGCTTAGAGTCCAAGTTTAGATGGGGACCTGGACCCCTTGGCAGGAGAGTGGTGGGTTGGTCTTGCTTGTGCCTAGGGTATAAGCGGGGCATGTGTTTTGGGGTACCCAACTGGAATACATTGGTTTACGAATCGCCGTGTGATACGGTATGACTTGGCTATGGTCTAGCACTGTAGTAAGATCTAGAAGATGAAAGGGGATGAATGGATCTGATTGCTCAACTCTTGCTTGGAAGTAGAACAGTGCTTACATAGAATGGTTAGCTAATGAACTAATCATGACTGCTAATAAAACACATACATAAGGATTCACTACTAGTAATGCTTTTCACAAAAAGGAAACCCAGCAAACCATAAAGCTTATCATATCCCTTGGAGTCAAGAAATTTTTCCCACTAGTCAGGTAAGTCTTGCGAGTACATTGTGTACTCAGGGTTTATTTACCCCCTATTGCTGGTGCAGCTTGAGGAGTGGCTATTGTGTGGAGGATTCTTCTAGTGGGTACAGACGGATCCTTGTATCTTATCGTTAGATGTTTATTTCAATTCCGCTGTTTAAATTCTGCACTCTGAACTTGGTATTGTAATAATGTATTTTCCGAGAACTCTTGTTATATGAAATAGACTAAGTATTGTAAACTCGTTCTCATTATTAGATTCTGGATGAAAAACGTGGATTGTTCGAGTTCTCCCTTGGGGTGTGCTCGATGGAACCGCTTGGTGTAGCTTACTTTCGGGGTGCTTAGTGTCTAGTGGAAGACAAGCGCCTCCAAAGGTGTGTTATTTCAAGCGGTTCTGCCATAGGTTGGCGGCAACCTTCGCCCAAACCAAAGGGTGGTCCTGGCATCACTTCAAGCCGTAGAGGTCAGGCAGTAGCTGGCTATCTTGCAGGTGGAGATTCAAAACATGCGGCCCAGTCAGCCTCTTTCCAACACACCTAACCAGCACCACTCAGCAAATCAAAGCCAACCTAACCCTTCGCCAGGTATGGCCGCCCAACCAACCTTTGGCACACCTTTTACCTCACCTACAGTCCACAGAACTATAGATTCAAAATCCCCACTATCCGAAGGAATCCAAAGCTCACCTTGGCCCTCATCTTACAAACCCATTACCCTACTGAAAGCTCTAGTTTGGTTTTGGTGAATTGATGAAACCCTAAGTGATAACCTAGTTTATCTAAGTGATTATGAGATAGGTGGTACTATTCCAAGTGGTGGAGCGATGGTGAAGATCATAATGATGGTGTAACCATGGTGATGATCAAGTGCTTGGACTTGGAAAAGAAGAAAGAGAAAAACAAAAAGCTCAAGGAAAAGGTGATATTCCATAGGAGCTTTTTGGTTTGGTGATCGAGACACTTAGCGAGTGTGATCATATTTAGATTCGATAGCTGTACTATTAAGAGGGGTGAAACTCATATCGAAACACATATCAAGTCAATCAATAGAAGGGTGTGGAAGGTGGTAGAAACCAAAATTGAGATTGCTGATCCGAAGAATCCCACCGTGGCCGAAGAAGTGCTTCTCCAAAACAATAACATTGCTCTAAGTAGTATTCATGATGCAATTGATGAGAGAACATTTGAGCAAATCAAGAACATTGAGATGGATTATGAGGCTTGGAAGAAGTTGGAAGAATCATTCGAGGGCACCAAGGCAATAAAGGGTGCAAAGGCATACATTCTCAAGGAGAAATTTGCTAGCTTTAAGATGATGGAAGATGAGAGTGTATCGGACATGTTCCATCAGATGGAAGTGCTAGTCAATGATCTCAAAGCACTTGGTGAGAAGGTGGAGGACAAGGACTTCTCTCATAAGTTCTTGAGATGTTTACCCGCAAGATTTGGCATGTTGGTCACCTTGCTAGTGAGGACCGGTTTGGACACAATGACACCAAACCAAATCTTGAGAGATATCATGACCGATGATGCTTATAGAGATGATGATGAGAAGGAGGACAAGAAGGAAAAGAAAGAGAAGAAGGACAAGATGACCATCAAAAAGAAGAAGGGTGGTTCATATGTGATCACTTAGGATAGTGATGCTTCCACAAGTGATGATGATGATAGTGATGATGACAAGACCACCAAGAAGAAGGCTCTTGCAAGCATTGCTATCAATGAGATGCCTTCTCTCTTCGACACTCCATCATGCTTCATGGCTAAGACCACTAAGGTACAAATTTGTGATGATAGATGTGATGAGGAACATGATAATGAAAGTGAAAGTGACAATGATGATGAACCCAATAAAGATGAAGTAATTGACATGTTAGAAGATGCTAAGGAACATTTTAACATTAAGAGAAGAGAATGCAAAGACTTGCGAAAGGAACTAAAAGCCCTTAAGCAAGCCTTTGATGAGCTCAATGCATCTCATGAAAGGCTAGAGGAAACCCTTGAGAACCTTGGCAAGGCTCACAGGAAGCTTGAGAAAGCTCATTCCTCTTTACTTAATGAGCAAAATGAGAAGGAGCATGTTGTAACATGTGACAAAGGCTTAACTTATGATATAATTGATGAATCATTCTATAAGCCTATCATTGTTGCTGCCACTAACCCTTCTTGTAGCACTTCCACTTCTACCTCATCTAGTAGTGATGGTTTCACTTGTGATGCCCCACTAATGGTTGAGAATGAGACACTCAAGAAGGAGGTAAAAGAGCTCAATCACACCTTGACTAAGACCTATGGTGGTGAGGTCCACTTTCTTATGTGCTTGGATAGCCAAAGGGCATCTCTCTACAAAGAGAGATTGGGCTATATCCTCAAGAAAGGCAAGGCCACCTTTGCTAGTCACAAAACTAGTTTTATGAGGAACAACGGCCGGTATTACAAAAATTGCAAGCAAGTTGGTCATGTAGAGCAAAAATGCATGAACAAGAACAAGAATGCTAATGTATCCTCAATTAAGCTTGATTCTTTTTATTTGCTTACTAAGGGTACAAATGGTGTTCATGCTAAGTTCATTGGTGCACCATGGATGGGCTCAAGGAAGAAAGCCATTTGGATGCCAAAGACCTTGGTCACTAACCTTCAAGGACCCAAGCAAGTTTGGGTACCTAAAAAGAATTGATCTTCTTTTGTCGGTCAATTATAAAGCCGGAGGAAGGCATTGAGTTCTTGATAGTGGGTGCACTGAATATATGACCGGTGATGCAAGAATGTTCAACTCAATCAATACCAATGACAGTGATGGTTATGATAGTATCACATTTGGTGACAATGACAAATGCAAGGTCAAAGGGCTTGGTAAGATTGCAATATCCAATAACCTGAACATTTCCAATGTGTTGCTAGTTGAGAGCTTGAACTTCAATTTGCTATCCGTGGCTTAATTGTGTGATCTTGGATTCAAATGCATATTTGGGGTAGATGATGTAGAGATCATAAGTGTAGATGACTCTAACTTGATCTTCAAAGGCTTTAGATATGAGAATCTATACTTGGTTGATTTCAATGCTAGTGAAGCTCAATTGTCAACATGCTTGTTCACTTAGTCTAGTATGGGTTGGTTATGGCATAGAAGGCTTATTCATGTTGGAATGAAACAATTGAATAGATTGGTTAAGCATGACTTGGTTAGAGGCTTGAAAGATGTTGTGTTTGAGAAGGATAAGCTTTGTAACTCTTGTCAAGCCGACAAACAAGTTGGAAACACTCATCCTAAGAAAATCATGATGAGCACTAGTAAAGCATTTGAGTTGTTGCACATGGATTTGTTTAGGCCAACACAATACACTATTATCGGTGGTAACAAATATGGCTTTGTGATAGTGGATGACTATAGTAGATACACATGGGTATTCTTTCTAGTGGACAAGAGTGATGTGTTTGCAATATTCAAATCATTTGTCAAAGGCATTCACAATGAGTTTGAAACAACCATCAAGAGAGTTAGAAGTGACAATGGTAGTGAGTTCAAGAACACAAGAATTAATGAGTTGTGTGATGAATTTGGAATTAGACATCAATTTTCGGCCAAATACACTCCACAATCAAATGGCCTTGTTGAGAGGAAGAATAGAACCTTGATTGACATGGCAAGATCAATGTTGAGTGAATACAATGTGAGTCAATCTTTTTGGGCCAAAGCTAACAACACGGCTTGCTATTATAGCAACCGCTTATATTGTCACCCATTGAAAGAGAAGACACCTTATGAGCTCTTGAATGGTAGAAAGCCTAACATTGCATATTTTTGGGTCTTTGATTGCAAATGCTATATTTTGAAGAAAGGCATTAGATTGGGCAAGTTTGACAAGAAATGTGATGAAGGATTTTTGCTTGGATACTCTTGAGGAAGTGGTACTAGCAAAGCATATAGAGTTTGAAATTTGGCAAGTGGTACTCTTGAGGAAGTTCATGATGTTGAATTTGATGAAACCAAGGGTTTCCAAGATGAGAACGAGAACTTGGAAGATGTTAGAGGCATTCAACTTTGAAATGCCATGAAGAACATGGATGTTGGTTAATTGAGGCCTAGGCAAGTGAATGATGAAGAAGATGATCAAGTGCAAGTGCTCTCTAACTCAAATGTGCAAGATGATACTAATCATGCAAGTACAAGTGGCTCTCATGATAATGTGCAAGATCAACAAGTGGCTAGTACATCATCTCAACCCAATGATCGAGCAAGCAATGTTCCTATTCTCCAACTAACCAATATTACAAGAGATCATCCATTGGACACTATAATTAGAGATATCTCTAGAGGTGTACAAACAAGATCAAGATTGACTCCATTTTGTGAGCATTTCTCATTTATGTCATCCAATGAACCAAACAAGATAGATGAATCATTGAAAGATATTGATTGGGTGAATGCTATGCAAGAAGAATTGAACAACTTCACTAGAAATCAAGTATGGGAATTTGTTGAGAGGCCTAATGGACACAATGTGATTAGAACAAAATGGGTCTATAGAAACAAGCAAGATCAAGATGGGATAGTAGTAAGGAACAAAGCAAGATTGGTAGCACAAGGCTATACACAAGTTGAAGGTCTTGACTTTGGAGAAACATATGCCCCGGTTGCTAGATTAGAAGCAATTAGAATCTTGCTAGCCTATGCTTGTGCCCACAACATCAAGCTATATCAAATGGATGTCAAGAGTGCATTTCTCAATAGCTACATCAATGAAGAAGTATATGTTGAGCAACCTCCTGGTTTTGAAGATGACAAGAAACCCAACCATGTGTACAAGTTGAAGAAGGCATTGTATGGCTTGAAGCAAGCACCTAGAGCATGGCAAGAGAGGTTGAGGGACTTCCTACTCTCTAAAGGGTTCATGATGGGCAAGGTTGACACCACTCTTTTCACCAAGAAGATTGGCATGGGCTTGTCTGTGTTGCAAATATATGTTGATGACATCATATTTGGACAACCAATCAAGACTTTTGTGAAGAGTTTGGGAAGATGATGGCTAATGAGTTTGAGATGTCCATGATTGGAGAATTGAGTTACTTTCTTGGTCTTCAAATCAAGCAATTGAAGAATGGTACATTTGTGAGTCAAGGCAAGTACATCAAAGACATGCTCAAGAAGTTTGGCATGAGTGATAGTAAAGCCATAAGTACACCAATGGGAATAAAATGGAAATTTGGATAGTGATGCAAGTGGCAACATGGTGGATTAAAAGTTGTATCGGTCTATGATTGGAAGCCTATTCTATGTGATCGCATCAAGGCTAGATGTCATGTTTAGTGTACGTATGTGTGCAAGATTTCAATCCTCACCAAGAGAAAGTCATTTGAAGGCTACAATGAGAATATTGAGGTACTTGAAGCATACACAAAATGTTGGTTTATGGTATCCCAAAGGAGCAAAGTTTGGGCTAGTTGGTTACTCCGACTCGGATTATACGGGATGCAAGGTTCAAAGGAAAAGCACCTCGGGCATATGTCAACTATTGGGAAGATCACTTGTTTCATGGTCATCAAAGAAGCAGAATAGTGTTGCATTATCAACCACCGAAGCCGAATACATATCCATCGGTAGTTGTTATGCACAAATACTTTGGATGAAGGCCACCTTGAATGACTTTGGAATCAAGTTCAAGAAAGTGTCATTGCTATGTGACAATGAGAGTGCAATCAAGCTCACTAACAATCTGATTCAACATGCAAGAACAAAGCACATTGATGTTCACCACCATTTCATAAGAGATCATCAACAAAAAGGGGACATTTCAATTGTGAGTGTAGACACCAAAGATCAACTCACCGATATATTCACCAAGCCACTTTCTTGAACATATTAGACTTCTCAAATATGTGTTGATTCACCCCCACTAATATGACATGCCTCTCCTTCGAGCAATCCAAGGTAAAAGTTGATTGGCATGCATACATCCTTTGCTAAGGACATGTTTAGTGCATCTAGTCATTCCTCACATATTATAGGCTCATTCATGAAAATCAAATAAATTTGATGCTTGTATGGTACCACTATTGCTTCTATGCTTGACTTGATCTAGTGGTAGCATATGACATGTTTGTGGGCTTATGAACTTAATGTTTAATCTAGAAAATGATCTATAAGTGTTTAACTCAACATGGTACAAGATAACCCTTGAAATGAGGTGTGAAGAAGCTTGTCCTTAGATCAAACCGAGTTAAATATCTTTGGCAAGTGATCTAGATTGAACTAAATTTGGAAAAATAATCCTCACCCCATTGATTGACATTGATAATCTTAACCTATCTAAAATTGAACCTTTGTGGCCATTGATGATAAAGGGGTAGAAATTGCACAAAGATAAGGTTAAAGGGAGAACTTTGACATAGGGGGAGTAATATGACAAAGGAAAGGGATTAATTAAAATTTGAGCACACAAGTAGGGGGAGCAAGCTCATAAACTTGATTGATGCATTTGAATGTGTATTTCATATGTTTGCTTGCATGGCACAAGTTTTAAATTTCAAATATCCATGCTTGTGTGGTAAATGCTAGTTGTAGGCTTGAATGTTGAAATAAAAAACTAGCATGCATAGGTTGAGTAACTAGACTTGTGTTTACATTGTGAAAACTAGACCCTTGCTTCTAATGTTGATCTCACCGGGTATTCTAGTTTGTGTGAATGTCTGGTTACTAATGGTGCTAAGGATGGTATAATGGTGCACTTCGATTGATATCACACTTCAAAGATCCATCTCTTATACCTTAGCATCATTTGGTAGACATTGCCCTCCCACATTTTCAATTCATGCATATGTGTAAGCTTCAATCCAAACTCTTAGCACATATGTAGGGGGAGCTAATGCTACCATTTGGGGTTCATGAAACTTGTCCATATCCTTTTACACATGGTAAATATGCTTAGGCAAGCAACATGTATTCAAATGAATTGCAATTCATATCTTTGTGAAAGGGTTATCATCAATTACCAAAAAGGAGGAGATTGAAAGCTCTAGTTTGGTTTTGGTGAATTGATGAAACCCTAAGTGCTAACCTAGTTTATCTAAGTGATTATGAGATAGGTGGCACTATTCCAAGTGGTGGAGTAATGGTGAAGATCATGATGATAGTGTGACCATGGTGATGATCAAGTGCTTGCACTTGGAAAAGAAGAAAGAGAAAAACAAAAATTTCAAGGCAAAGGTGATATTTCATAGGAGCTTTTTGGTTTGGTGATCGAGACACTTAGCGAGTGTGATCACATTTAGGATCAATAGTCATACTATTAAGAGGGGTAAAACTCGTATCGAAATACAGTTATCAAAGTGCCACTAGATGCTCTAACTCATTGTATATGCATTTAGGATCTAGTGGAGTGCTAACAGCCTTGAAAATGTTTGTGAAAATATGCTAACACATGTGCACAAGGTGATACACTTGGTGGTTGGAACATTTAGGCAAGGGTGGAGAAGTTGGTGAAGTGAAGGAGGTGTTTGTCACTGGAAAACAGTGACTGGACATTGCTCTCACAGCAACCGGACTCTGTGCCTATGTCCGGTCAGTTTTGGGCAGTGTTGGCCTAGTCTCTGTGAACGATCGAATGCTAAACAGTGTTTGTGACTAGACACACAGGGCCTGTGTCTGGTCAGGCTATGACGTACGTTGACGGAAGCATCAGAGCAAGGAAGAGGTGACCAGACTCACTGATGCGTCTGGTCATGCGTGACCTGACGCGTCCGGTCGAGAAAAATTGGCTTTGGATGCTTAATGGAAGTGACCTGACGCTGAGAAGCCGAGTGGAGCAGCGCGTCCGGTCATGCTGTGGCCTTGGCGTGCGTGCGTGGGGCCTGATGCTGATCGGCGCTTCCGATCTTGAGACTGGCGTGTTCGATCTTTACTTAACCGTGAGGGCGCTAAGAATCGACCGCTAGGATCAGGCAGATGACGTTGAATCCGGGGGACACGTGGACGAAGATCCACGATTGGATGCTAGGGCCTGCGTCCGGTCAGCGTGACCTATGCGTCCGATTGTCTCGCGAAAGCTAAGGGCAGAGAGCCAACAACTCTATTTTGAGGGGGCCTCTATTTAAGCCCCTTGGCCAGCTCTAGCTCACTCTCTTGGCCGTTTGCATTGATATAGCAACCTTGTGAGCTTAGCCAAAGCCCTCCCACTCATATCCATCATTGATTCATCATCTCTGTGAGATTGGGAGAGAATCCAAATGCATTACTTGAGTGATTGCATCTAGAGGCACTTGGTGTTCGTGTTTCGCTGCGAGACTCACTTGTTACTCTTGGTGGTTGCCACCACCTAGATAGCTTGGAGCAGCGAGGATTGTCGAGCGGAGGTTGGTGATTGTCTGTGGCTCCTATCATGGTGATTGTGAGGGGTTCTTGACCTTTCCCTAGCGGAGAGCCAAAAGGTACTCTAGTGGATTGCTCATGACTTGTGTGATCCTCGTCTTATGTTGGTTGTGCGGCACCCTATTGAGGGTTTGGCATTTGTTGGTATTTATTAACTTGTCACTTGTTTTATTAGCCACCTATTAATTACCTACATCTCCTAACATTATTTTACTAGGTTGTCATCCCTAGTGATGGTGCCAGAGATGCTTGTTGGTACTGCCTATCATCACTATTAGAATGATACTAAGTAGTTCTTTATCATTTTATGTGACTAGAAAGAATATAAAGATATATGAATGAAAAGAAATCTGCAAGCGCACAGATAATTATACCATTGTAGCACTTCACCCGAGAGTATTCCAGGTATCGTTATTTATATTTTACCATAGGGAAGGTCTAGCATGGATAAGTATTGATAACTTATACTATTGATGGAGAAGTAAAATATAACCAATATTCTACTCATAACATGGTTAAGTCATAGGATAAGATATATATATCATAAGTATTGATCAACAATAATGATAAATTACTCAGAGTACTCCTTTATATGGCATTAGCATGGTCAGGTAGAATATTAGAGGAATAATTCCTAAGTCATTCTTAATTACAAGTCAAAGCATACATTGATTAGTGCAATTACACCTAGTAATCATGGCTAAGATCATCTTTATATCTACACCTAAGGGACGTTACTAAGGAAGATTAAGAGCAGAGCTTGTCTTCCTTCATAACTAGATCCTACTTGTATACCTATATTCGGGGAGTGGACTACAAAGGACTCAACGGGAGTGTCACATCCTCAATCTACCACATGGCCCAAAATATAGGGTGTATCCATAGGTAAACAACGTATAAGCACCATGCTTACACAATGTCGACCACTCACCCCGTGTACTTTGGAGCAAGCGCTTTGCGAACTTATGCATAAACATAATAATGAACTAGATATACTAAGTATATAATCAAAGTAGACAAGGAACATTATAACAAAGAACATGAATAAAATGAATACTAATATTGTCATCACAATTGTAGCAAGCATATAAAAATAATGGAGATACAAAAGAGAGGGGGTACAAAGATTATACTAAACCACGCTCTTGACACGATCGGGAATCCAAGCGAAGCCTGCTTGCCTCCCTCTAGATCTAACCTAACTAGTTGTGCTCTAGGATTGATGGAGCTCTGAGGATGATTAGGGTTTCTATCTTCTCAAATGTCTTGATGATGGGTTATGCCTAGGGGGTGGCAGGGGCTGATATATATAGGCCAAAGCGTCCAACGTGAGCCCTTGGATCAAACTGACTTAAGAAACGACATAGATGCAATCTAGGAGGCGGCAGAGAACCGGCCGGCCCCACCTAGTAGCCTCTGCCTCTCTGCCATGGCATGGTGTCCTCTGGTGTCCTCTAGAACCTTCTAGTGTTCGTTTCACGGTGGATAAATACAATTAAATCTGACATGTAGGTCTACCTTGATGGTTTTTTGGTTAAACAATGCAGAAAATATAGATTCACCAAAACTTGTGGAATTTATTAGTTTAAACCCCTAGACCTTTGTTGGTGATCATATTTATGCCCTTATGCATATTATATTAATAGTTTATAATGGTTGTTAACTACTGTCAACAACATTGGATGCCAATTAGCGCATGAACTGTAATAGAACCGTCAAATTTATAAGAGCACAAGTACAATAGCAATCACCGAAGCAATCAAACTATCATACGTGAGCCTATATAAACCCAGTAGTCCGATGAAATGACGAAGGATCTCAAACCAACCAACATACAAACCAAGATTGTACATGATTCAACATAACAAGTCACATGTTACATCACAGTTCACAAATAGTTCACAAGTATCTCACATACATCGGAGTTCACATAGTTATTACAAACCACGTTCAATTAGCGGAAGCAAAGTAGTTTGACATCAACCTCACACTTAGTTCAAATACATGCCAGTACCATGGTCATTTCCATCAAAAGTAGAATAGAGAGGATATCTTAGGAGTACCATACCCCATGGTTTAGTCCTCATCCACGGCAGGATGAACATAGTTCTTACAGTACCCATGATACATCATATCAGCTGCAATAAGAGGCAATAAACTCTGAGTACGAGAATATACTCAGCTAGATTTACCTGTCGTAAACCAAAAATAATATGACATCAAGGAGTATGCAAGACTTTATCGGTGGAGTTAGCTTGACAATATTTTGCATAAAAGCTTAAGTAACATAACTTGGAGGTTTAATATCTTTAGCATCAAATTGAATACCTATTCCATTAAGCATCTCTAGATTAGCACTTATACTAGAGCAATCACGTGATTAAGCTAACAAGCATTAATATCCATATCTGGTGTATTAATTTGAGCATCATCATAACGATCAAGTTCCATCAATTAATGCTACGTTGCCGCTTCTCAGTGAAGTTCTCACTATCCGGGAGAGATGGCGACTCGAATCGATTCCTACTAGCTAGGGAGTTATTCCTAACACAAACCCATACTTCCCCATCGAGGTCGCATCGGGTCACCTTTGGTACAATTCATGTACAGTCATGGGTCCGAGAAGCACCACATCCTCAGGGATACTAGCAGTCTGCCAGGAAGTTCAGGCCCGGCCTACCCTTGGACTCACGCCATTGGCTCCCCGCACATCCTTACTTCCTCTAGTGTGCGCACTTTCACTTACCGGGTCCTGGCCTGAGTTGAGCTACTCGGCTTCGCGGTCGGAATAACTTATCCGACCAACTAAGTGCTAGGCATGCGTTCAACATGACATGAGGACGTATAATGAATCGGTCCTTAACTGACACAGATGGGGATAAATAGGCACCAAGACCTCCATGCCTTGTTGCTTCTCTATCACAATCCCGCCCGATCTCCTTTTTATTCATCAACACATGGTTATTTCCATAATAGCAATTATAGCCAACCGTGACCATATATCTACCTATATCTTGCAGGTGATAGGAAATCACCCGACTTCTACTGGACTAAGCATGGCTAAGCATATATTTGATCCTAGACCTACATAGGATTCAAGATATATTTGTTTGGATAAGGAAAGTATATGCAGCAAGTAGTTCCAATCAACCCTTAGTACTTAATGCGTCAACATAAAAGGACTCAAGTTGATATTTAGAAAGCATAGGAGGCTTAGAATGCTCTGGGGCTTGCCTTTTAGAAATGAGTAAGGTTGGTGGTTAGGACACTCAAGAAGATCTTCCACGTTGACTCCCCCTTCCGCCTGAACCTCTTATTCTTAGGCTGCCTGCTCCTCCTCCTGACGCTCAGGTTCGAACTCGAGTAGCGTCACTCCTTCCGGGGAACCTATTGCATGCATATGCACAAATGAGTATCATGAATGCATAAGAGATGAGATGACATGATAAATTGTATACGCATGAGCATGGTTATCCGCAAGATGTATGATAAGTTTAACATTCATTGACCAAATAGATGTATAACTTTCTTCTAGTTGATCTTTACTGAGTAGGTGCATATCTCTTCTATAGTACAAGAAACATACACTCACCAAGTTCTAATAACCTAAGGTAAAGTTATTCATCATCAGTAAGAGGCTTAGAACCTGTAGCTAACAACTAATCTCAATTAGCCTAAGCATCCACACAAGCATCACATAAGACAAACAATTACAATTTGACTTAGTCATTTCGTGGATTGTAAATAGCAGCTACTTATTTTGGCCATATCTAGAGTTCTACTCAACCAAATACTATTATCTTGGACTTTCTGGAAAGCTTATAAAACTGCCTACAACTTTCTTATAGTCATCTCAAGATGATTCAATGGTTATCAAGGTCAAACAAAGCAATTTCCCAAATCTATTCAGAAATTCTAGAGAATAAGTATTTCTGGAGACCAACTTCCAACAGCTATAACTCTCAAACCATTTAGCCTATTACCATGAAAATTTGACACAAGCAAACATCATTTTACCCATGTAATTTACTTAACAACAGAAACTATCCAAGACAATCATTATAATTGAATTATAGAGCAATTACTATTTCACTGCAAACAAGCAATCAAATCTGGGCACAACCAATGGTACCAACAGTTCATAGACATCTTATACACTTTAGAAAACATAATGATCAAGTCCAAATAAATTATTTAAATGCCTTTATTAATTTATTTGGACACTAAGGTGAAATAAGGAACATGTATCAAAAGTGTATAGTAAATTTTGAGAAAATCACAGTAGCCTACATATAACCCCAAACGTCTATTGTACAATTTTCATGCCATATGGATAAGTACAACCATCTCTACAAAAATGACAAGTTGCATAGGCTTGTTTTTAGCAAAAATAGTTTAGCCTAGTGAAAAATGTCAAACAACATATTTTATATTTTTTACTTTCATACTAGCTCCATAACACTGTGTAAAAATGTGCATGATCATAAGTTATGTATTTTTACCTCATTTATTTTCACTAGAAACTAGCAATTATATAAGATTAAATAGGAAGACCATATTCCAAGTATGCTGACTATAGGTTTATCATTTTTCCTAGCTAGAGTATTTCAACACAAGACCAACAAAATTGGAATCACATTTTTCTCACTCCACTAGCTCAAGTTATGCATTTTACAAGATTGAAACAAATTAAAAAACACATATTTAGCTCAATTTAATTCTCCTAGAAAAATATCCTAAACAGTAGGTTTCATATTTTATCAAATAGTACACTTCATGATGAATCCAACAAAATTTGGTTCACTCAATTAGGACACTCCTAGCTCTAGATATGAATTTTAAAAGTTTGCTACAAAATCTAGAATAATAAATAAAGAAAATCGAATTTCAAATCGAGCTCAGCTGCTAGGTGCACCCGGTCTAGTGCACCCACTATGACTGATAGTGGGGGCCAACAGGTCCATGGGTCCCACCCGTCAGCGACACAGGAGCAAAGGACGACGCTGATCGACGAAAAGCTTGCCAACGGCGAGGTCTTTGGTGAAACCCTAGGCACCATCATGTTCCTCTCGTCAACCCACACCTAGAAGTACCCTAGATTGGGTTGGTGGCTCACTAGAGCAAGCTCACTAGTGACCATGGCAGATGGTGGTGGTCGCGCGGTGGCGCGCCGGCCGTCTCCGGCCACAGCATGCTCTAGCGAGGCGGTCCTACCTCTACGGTGACCTAGCACAGTTCTAGAGCAAGATCTGGCCATGGTGGAGTAGTGGGGGAGCATGACTGCATGCATTGCGGTGTCCAGTGCACATAGCAGGGCTCTCCATTTTGGCTAACCAGCGGTGATGGCAATGATGCTCAGTTCGGCTTCGGCGAGCGAGAGAGAGAGAGAGAGAGAGAGAGAGAGAGAGAGGAAGAGAGTGAGAATGGGAGAGAGCAGCAGCTGCGCCTCCCTTTACTCCCTCTACTGGCCAGACTGGCCAGGCCAACATCGGCGAGCGACCGCTACGCAGCGCACGTGGCCTGTCAGCGGTCGAACACGATGGCACAGCGAAGGGCCGGTTCAGGCCGTCTAACGAGCCAACTTTGCGTCTCCATAACTCGTAAACCGTGCAGAATTAGCAAAAACTTGTATTAGTGAAAGTTGTAGAGCTATGTGAGATCTCCAACTTTGATTTAGGAACCATCATCTAATTCTAAATGGTTAGCGAGTGACAATGCTCCCAAGTGAGGCACATTGAAACTATAAATGGCTTTAGGACTTAGCCAATTCTCCAAGTCCAAAAATAGTATTTATTTGCTACTTTGGAGCCATTTTGGACTATGTTAGGCACGGAATTAGCTCATGACCCTTAAATAAAGTTTGTTCCACATAAGATAAGCTACAACTTTTATTAAGGTTGCATTGCCATACAAATACTCTATGCTATAGTTCAACTTTGGTCAAAGTAGGATCATGAAAATTGGAGTTTCTAGAATAACTGACTTAGGGGCTATTTTGGTCCATGTCATGAATACCAAACTTGTTCCATGTACCATCCTAATTGTGTCTAAGGTGTTTTAGTGATCAACATCAACCACTTGCATTAACAAGCATGGCCATAAAGCATACACACGTTGCAACATAGAATAACAAAGGTATGTTTCATATGAATGTTTCATATGTTTATGCTCATATATGAATGAATGATGCTTATGCTCATGCAATGCAAGTGCAAAAGTGCAAGCCTAACACCTAGGGTGTTACATGAACCTCAAGTGAGTGAATCGCCACAACGAGGGCTAGCTTGCCAACAAGCAAGTGAACCTCGGTAAAAAATCATTATATCATCATTTGATTCCAAGGTGATTGGTCTTCATTGGTATTCATTCTTATGATTGATTGGTTCTTTCCTTGACTCGGTGGTATAACCATCTTGCTCTCTCTCTTTATATTACCACAAACTAGTTGTCAAGCTCTTTAGTGTAGCTAGTCATGAGAGCTTATTAGTTTGGTTAGTGTGACTCTTTAGTTAGCCTTTGAGAGCACACTAACTTAGTGTAGTGACACAGCCTTTGTGTGGATAGAGACTATAGAAACTAGAATTGTGATAGGTGACTTACATTTTTAGTAGGCTGGCGCAACACTCGCTTCACCTCATATTTGTCTAACCGGTTTGCTAAGTGTTGTTGTAGAAATTTTTAATAGGCTATTCACCCCCTCTAGCCATTAGGACCTTTCACCTACCCAAGTTCAACGGAAGATCAGACCCATGCTATTTCATCATGAGTTTTGATGTCGCCATAGCCTCCGTAGGATGGAATGACACTGTCCTGGCCAAGTCATTCGTTATCGCAGTTGAAGGCGATGCATTGGCATGGTATTCTATGTTAAGACCAAGTTTAGTATATTCATTGGAGGACCTCTGCGACAAGATCATAGCCAACTTCAAAGTATTCACCATTGAATCCTTGACCTCGATGGACCTCTTCTAGTGCAAGCAAAATCAAGGTGAAGCCTTGAGAGATTATTTTCAGAGATTCGTGTAGCTCAAAGCGAAGGCACCAAACATCCCAAAAGATGTGGCAATCGAGGCCACAATTAAAGGTCTCCATATCGGGGCCTTCGCACCTCATCTAGCTCGGGAGAAGCCAAGCACCATAGAAGAACTATACAGTGAGTTTGAGAAGTATTGCAGGTCAGATAACGGCCTTCGTAGAAGTCTGGAAGAGCAAAATCAAAACAAGTAGTACCAAGGGAGCAGCAGGAATGCTTAGAGGGGCAACAGAAGCCAAGACCAGTCACAACCTCAGCAATCACCAGACCAACAAGTTTTTAATATAGAGCAACAAGGAAACAACCAGCAAGGGCAACAGATGCCAGAGGCAACCCCAAACAAAGCACAACAGAAGCAGTATGAAGGAAAGAAGTATAACCAAAGGAAGAACTAGAACAAAAACTAGTAACCAAGATAGCAAAGGCAGTATTGCTTCTTTCATGGAGAGAACAAAGGGCACATCACTAGAGATTGCCCAGATGCGAAAGAAACTCAAGAGAGGATAAAGAGCAGGGCAAACCCTTAACCTCCGACACAACAACCCACTAGAGATGTCAACCACACCTTCGCTGCACCTTCACAGCAGCCATATTACATGATCTACCTAAGTCTTAACTCCAATCAAATTCACCCATCCACCTTAGCAGCCGCATACTACCCTAACTTCCTGCTCGCATGGCGACCAAGCACCTAGCAGCAAGGACAGGCAAGTAATCAGCATATAGAAGCCAACCTTACCTACATAAACCCAAGGCCTCTGCACAAAACATTCATAGAGACAAACCAGCCAGCTCAAGTTCACAACAGACAACTTGAAGCATTACCTCCACCACCACCCCCACCGCAGCTAACCGTCCCAAAAAATGAGCCCAACCCAGAAAACCAGCTCAACCCACATACACCACTACCCACCACTGGCATGATACTGCCAATAGCCAAAGGCTCTTCAATAGAATTTCAGACAAAGAAGCAAAAGAAAGATCATCTCAGGCAAATCAACAACATAGCAGTGCAGGGTCTAGCATGCTGCACGGATTGGTCGAAGACACTAATCACATTCTTAGAACAAGACCTCTAGTTGGAGAGCTACCCCCATACTGACGCCATGGTTATCAAAGCCAATATAGCAGGCTGGGAAATTAATAGGGTTCTCATAGACTCCGGAAGCTCCGTAGATATCATCTTTGTTAATGCTTTTGACCAAATGAAATTAAGCAGAAGCCAGTTGCATCCTTCGGATTCACCACTAATCGGCTTTAGAGGAAAAAAGATCGATGCATTGGGAAAAATATCCCTACCAGTTTCCTTCGAAGGCTAGGAAAATGCAAGAACATAATATGTGACCTTCAATGTAGTGGATCTCTACTACCCATACAATGCCATATTCGGCAGGGGGTTCGCAAACAAGTTCAATGTAGCCATCCATATGGGCTACCAGTGTATGAAAATGCTAGCTTAGCATGGCACCATCACAGTACATGGTAGTCAGAAGGAGGCAAGAAACATAGAGAGAGCCATCTATAAATCACAGCGTAATATTAACTCTATCAAGTTAGCCAAGAGCAACGCAACGGAGCCTCCGGATATGCCGAAGGTAAAAACAAATCTCAAAGATCAAGAAGAAACAAAATTAGTTCCATTAGAGAAAGCAGTGCCGGATAGAAAGGTCACCATCGGAGGCAACCTCTCGAATGAAGAAGAAGCAGAGCTCATAGAAACCTTAGCCAAGAACAAAGATGTATTCGCTTGGTCAGCCTTTGATCTAAAAGGAGTCAACAGAGATATCATACAACACTCCCTCGACATCCACCCAAAAATGAAGCCAAAGAAGCAGCGACAAAGGAAAATGTCAAAAGACAGAATATTAGCAGCGAAGGCTGAAGTGTAGAGGCTGCTAGATGCAAATGTTATTAGAGAAGTCAAGTACTCAGAGTGGCTGGCAAACGTAGTGCTAGTGCCAAAGAAAAATAGGAAGATAAGGATGTGCATAGATTTTACAAATCTAAATAAGGCTTGCAAGAAAGATCCATTTCCTCTACCAAGGATAATACCTTCGTTGATAAAGCGACGGGTTGCAAACGATTTTCACTCCTATACTGTTTCTCAGGATATCACCAGATCAGGCTCAACAAGGAAGATGAGGAAAAGACAAGTTTCACTACTCCTTTTGGAACATATTGTTACACCAGAATGCCAGAGGGGCTCAAGAACATGGGCTCAACCTTTGCTAGAATGACAAAAGTGGTTCTCGACCCACAATTACAGAAAAACATTATAGCTTATGTCAATGACATTGTGGTAATGAGCAAGAATGAAGAGGATCACATCATAGATCTCAAAGAAACCTTCACCAATCTTAGGGAAGCAGGCCTCAAACTCAACCTAGAAAAGTGTGTCTTTAGTTTAGCAAAGGAAAAATGCTTGGGTACATCATAGGGCCCGAAGGCATAAGGGCAAACCCAGGGAAAACGAAGGCCATAATCTCAATGGTTGAACCATCAACCAAAAAGGAAGTCCAAAAGCTCACTAGAAGGATAGCAGCGTTAAGTAGATTCATCTCAAAGTCAGAAGAGCGTAGCCTCCCATTCTTCAAAGCTCTTAGAGGCAGAGACAAGGTGGAATGGGGGCCGAAATAGTTGAAGGCTTTCCAGCAACTCAAAGGCTACATAACTGGCAAGCTCTTGGTGACAGTACTAGATCCAGAGGCACCACTATTATTATATGTCGCAGCCTCCGACCATGCAGTTAGTGGGGTGTTAAATCAAGAGAAATAAGAACAATCAAAGGTCATTCAACAGCCTATCGACTACATTTTAGAAGCCCTATCAGGAGCTAAGTTGAACTATATGGAAATTGAAAAAAATAGCATATGCTGTCCTCATCTCATTAAGGAAGTTGAAACATTACTTCCAAGCACACAAGATTACAGTACCTTCATCACAACCGCTCAGAGACATATTCAACAATAAAGAGGCCTCCGGAAGAATAGGGAAATAGGCAACTTAGCTATCCCAGTTTGAAATCAGTTATGTGTCAAGAACAATAATCAAATCACAAGTGTTAGCATACTTTATGGCAGACTAGACACCTTTGGCGCATCAAACACCACAACCCCAAGCTCAAATCTAGACACTCTACACAGATGGAGCCTGGGGGCATTCAAGAGCTGGAGCCTCCACTGTATTTGATAGCACCATCAGGGCTTAGAATGAGGTATGCAGCGAGGCTAGAATTCAAGGAAACAATAGAATATGAAGGCCTCATACTAGGCCTCAACAAGGCGAAGGCACTCGGAGCAAAAATGGTACTAGTAAAAACAGACTCCCAAGTTGTGGCTGGACAAGTCAAAAAGGACTCTATGGCAAGAGAACCTGAGCTGGTCAAATATTTGGACACAGTAAGGGCGCTTGAGCGGAGGTTCCAAGGATTCACCCTGAAGCACATACCAAGAGTAGAAAACACAGAGGCGGATGAACTGGTGAAGGTAGTAGCAAACAACTTGCCCATACTAGAGGGAGCATTCTACCAAATACTACAAGTACCAGCAACACAAGCAACCGTGAAGGCTTTCAGAATAGTCCTAGTCACTGAATCTGAAGACTAGAGATAGTTGATCACATATTATTTGAACAATGTGCACCACTCAGAAGATGAAGCAAGCACAGTAAGAATGGTAGCCAGAGCAAGAAGCTACACGCTGATAGACGTCATATTGTACAAGAAAGGTGTAGTCCAGACATTGCTTAAGTGTATAACTCAAAACGAAGGCAAAAAACTCCTCCAAGAAATCCACTCAAGCATATGTGGCTCTCATATTGGCCCAAGAGCATTATCTGTGAAGGCAATCAGGTAGGGATTTTATAGGCCCACACATATCAAAGATGCAAAACAATTTGTTAAGACATGTGAAGCATGCCAGAGCACCTCCCTACATCAGTCAAAGCCCTCGACTATAGTACAACTCATCCCACCTAGTTGGCCATTGCGAAGATGGGGCATGGACCTTGTCGGGCCATTACCACCTTCGCAAGGGGGAACAAATTCATAGTAGTAGCAATCAAGTACTTCACAAGATGGATTGAAGCCAAGCACCAAGAACCCTAATAGTTGACAATGGGAAATAGTTTGACTTAGACAAATTCAAAGAGTTCTACAAAAGCATAGGCACAAAAATAGCCTTCGCATCAGTCTACCATCTAGAGTCAAATGGAGTGGTAGAAAGAGCTAATTGAGTAATATTCTCAGCAATTTCGAAGACCTTATTCAACCTCTGCAAAGGCAAGTGGGTAGAAGAACTGCCGAAGGTAGTGTGTCTCACAACACCACATCATCTAGGACAACGGGCTTTACACCGTTCAAACTCCTATACGATGAAGAAGCAATGCTACCCGAGGAGGTCAAGCATCAGAGCCTCCGGGTGATGAAACATGATTTAGCAGCAAATGAAGAATACTCAGAAGAAACAATCGAAGGCACAAGATTGGAAGCAGTAGAAAACATCACCAAATACTAAGAGCAAACTAGAAAGTGGAGAGACAACCAAGTAATCAGGAAGCTCATTTAGAACGGAGACCTAGTCCTAAGAAGGAAGCCCAACGCAGGAAAGCTCTAACCTAAATGGGAAGGTCCATACATGGCTGTTTACACCAAAATTTGGAAGAAGAATTGCAGGGACTCGAAAGCTCCCAAGATCATGTCATCAAGGAATCGATTGCAGGAAGGTCGGTATCAGCTGATTCGAATGCAACACTGGGATCGGTTTTCTTCAGATAGCGCCAGCAGATAACGACAAAAGCTACGATCGGCGCCGGACAAACATGTTGGACTCTACAAAAAGGGAAAGATTAGGGTCCAAGTTATCTTAAATTGGGAATGTTTTCTATTAGGCCAAAAATTATGATGAGTCATGCTTAAGTAGGATTCATATGTAGGTTCCGGGTATAAATATTGGACCCCGGCTATTGTAAAGGACACACAATCAATCAAATACAAGTTACTTACTTTTTTCGGCTCCGGCCACCCCTTAGGAGTAGGAGTAGAGTAGATCTCGGCGAGTTCTTCAGCGAGCAGGGCTGCATCAGTCCGACCAACCTCTGGCTTGTCTATAAGTACCGCCATGGCTTATACTTCTATTCGTATGGCTGCATCGATCCGGTCGACCTCCACTGCGACTCTGGTATAAGCTAGTTATCGACTCTTGTTTAGTTCAAGTATGGCTGCATCGATCCGGTCGATCTTCACTGCTCGAACTAGATTAAGGTTAAGTTATCGGCTCTATGTAAGGGTGGCATCCTTTGGATATATTCATTAAGTTACCGATATTGCTTATTGCTTTCATTATTTTTTTAATTATAGCAATATCACTTAGCTCGATTGGGATTGATCTAGATCAGCCTTATATCCTGTTTAACCCATCGTTTATTAATCTAAATTGATCTAATCTGCACCTTAAACGATGAGTTATGTTTTATCGGTTGTTTTATATCAATCTTGATCGTGCATAGTGTGTGGTTAAGGCATGTTTGGTCTTGAATAGATCTATTGGCTAATGAGAACCGTTCCATGGCTCGTTATCATGGCCTGTGTGATTCTGCCTCACACCCCACTGTTAGCACCGTGGAGTGGGGATTGTTATTTGGTAGATTTGTTCCTGATAGGGCATGACTTTAATTGTGCGCTATGCCTGAATTGGCTGTTTTGGCCGATATCGAGTGTTTTCACATATACAGTTCACGTCACGAGACCGTTGAAGTAAAGATAGGTTGAAAGATGTGTTAGCCCCATTATCTTATTATTGTATTACGGCCTGCATGATTCTGTCTCATGCCCCATTGATATTAGTAATAAGTTAGGGTCGTCGAATTTATCGCTGTTTCTACGGCCTGCATGATTCTACCTCATGCCCCACTGATCATAACGATATATGAGATCTAATATGTTCATTAGATTTATCTCTATTAAATGGTTAAATGATGATGAGCTATTTTCTTTTTATAAAAGGGATTCGATTACTTGCAGTCATTGACTTAGCATAAACTGATTATTGTTGACATCATATTGCCATTGACCAGTATTTGCCTAAATAACGAGATTCATCCTGAATTATAACCGATTTTCCTTACATAACTCCATGAGTTTTAACTAATTTATTCTTATGAGTATGCTGGAATTGGCTATTTAGTCGATCTCCTTCCACATCGGCTCTTAGAGCCACACATTCGGGACTGTCTGGCAACACTGGCATGTTCCACCTTAAATTATTGATTAGCTTTCTCTCCTTGTCAATTTCAGGGTTAAATTGACTAGCACGTCTCGGGAGGAGTGCGCCGGATCGATAATCCCTGCGTTGAAGCTAGGTGGATCTCCAGCTCCATCGAGCGGACCCTTCTGGCTTGCTCGTGTGCCCCGGCACGGGATGAAATTTTGTGCCGACACACGTTCTGGCACTCTCGGTGGGACCCCACAAGCATCATGACAGTTTACAACAACAACGACATCCTTATGGTACCTTATGAAGACCTACCTGATGGAGATAAAGATGTCATCGACAAAGCTATAGAAGAATATTAGAACAAGTGTTTGTTGTCCTACACCAAAACACATGACAATACAATTGTTTAGAACAAAGAAAAAAATTGTGGGCTATCAAATTTAGTGTGAAGCTGTTCTGGGCGCTATTGACGCTATTGCGGGCGCTATAGCGCCGCTATGGCTCCGCTATAGCGGCAGCTAAATGCAGTAGCGCCAGCTGCCTGTACACGCTATAGCGGCACTATTTACACGCTATAGCGCGCTATTTTTTTACAAACACAAGAAACATGATATTCTGAATATCTGGTAACAGCCAACATAATCCCATGAGTTTTCATAAACACAAACAGCCATAAAGGCATCAACTCATAACATAGGTAGTAACTATTAAGTCCTGAACTCCTGATAAAGTAATAAGCTAATAAGTTCACAGCAAACAGCCATAAAGGCATCAAGTCATCCACATTCACAGCAAATAGGCAGAGCAAAAGAGCAATGACCATTCAGCCTCAAAATCAGAACTAGATAGCATATCATTGTCATCTTCTCCATCAGAAGATGAGGGAGATGACTCCTCATCCTCAACTGTAGGGATCAACCTCTTTCTCTTCCTGCTCCTAGCTCTCTTAGTTTTCTCTTGTCCTTGTGGTGCAGCTCCTTGTGATGATGCTCCAGTTTCTCCTTCCTATTCTGGATATCCTTCTGTTGGCTCAATGCTAGTGATCCACTCATTGTCTTCATCTTCTAAAGCATCAAGAACAGGTTTCTCAATGGGATCTTTATCCTTGTTGTCCTTCTTTTGCCTCAGTTTTGAGTTGAACTTGACAAACACAAGATCCCTCATTCTGTCATGAAGGAGCCTGTTGCGTCTCTTTGTGTGGACCTACATAGGTTTGATTTCATTATTTCAATTCAATAAAAAAAGAGGATTGAAGAATTGCAGAAATGAACCCAAAAATTGGTAAGTCAGATTCATACTTGTTCATATGAACTCCAGCATCTCTCACAAGCTAATGAACTGCATGTCAAACTTAGAATTCTCGTAGCTAACTTTCTGAGGTTTGGTGCACTACTTCCATGATTCAGCCACCACTTAGCTAAATTACAAAAAATAGAGGACAATGTAACATATTAGGTACCAAGGCCAAGAGAAAACTCAAAAGTTTTCTATTTTAAATTAATAAATTTTCAATTTTTCATACCTGGATCAAAATTGATATTTTTGCACTGCCTTTTAGCAATTTCTTTGCCAAAGGATCCTTCAGCATCCTGAAACAGCTGAAGCTCTTCAATAATCTTGTCCTGAGTGTCTTCATTTGGAACAAGCTTGTCCTGAGTGTCTTCATTTGGAACAAGCTTCATAATGCAAGTTATTACACCATCTCTAATGATTCATTCTCCTCTATAGCCAACTTGTTTTGATAATAATAGAAAGGGTTCAAGTAGTAACCAGCCCTATGTAAAGGTGTCTTCAGCTTACTGTCCCACCTTTTGTCAATGATGTGAAAAACTTCCTCAAACTTGTTTCGTCATTGTTAAACCTCCTAGAGATCTCATTCTTAGCCTCTAGTAGACTCCCATACAAGAACCCCATTGCTGGCACATCACTGTCCATTCTCCTCAACACATTAGCTAATGGCTCAAAGTAATTAACAGCAGTCTCAACTCCTTTCCAGAAAGTTTTAGACCTCACAATCTTGTTTGCTTTCTTCCCTATGACACTATTTAGGTAGCCTAGTTCATTGAGCTCATCTTCCCTAAAAAGCCTCTGCAATTGCTTCTTGTTTTCTAGCAAGCTATTCAAGTTGAGATAAGCTGTAGCAAACCTTGTAACACCACACCTCACCAAATCTCTAGAAAGAAACTTCCTCATCAGGCTCAAAACTCTAGTATGGGCATACAGAAAAATAGTCAAGCACTTTGCTTTGCTAATTGTTGCTGCAACTCTTGGCATCTTTCCTATATCTTCCAGCATTAGATCAATGGTATGGGCAGCACAACCATTCTAGAAAATAGAGGGGTGCTTTGCCTTCAATAAACTTGTTGTTGCCTCATTGGGTCTTGCATTGTCAGTCACAACTTGAACTACATTTTGCACCCCTATTTCCTCAATACATCTATCAACCAGTTCAAAAATGTATCTGCCATCTTTCTTCACAGCTGTGCAATCCACTGAATCAAGAAAACAAACACCATATGCACTATGAACTACCAAATTCATCACACCTCTACCTCTCTTGTCTGTCCAAGCATCTGTCATAACTGTGCATCCATTTAGCTCCCAAGACTCTTGGTGAGACTTCAATGACTCCTGCACTTTCCTCTTCCTTTTTTGTAAGAATTTCCCACTCATCTCATATGGAGTTGGCCCTCTCAAGTTCCTGCCAAAGTCTCCAATAGCCTCAAGCATAAGATCAAAGCTAGGAAGTGTAACAGTGTTGTGTGGGATACTTGCTTCATAAAAAAATTGGCAGATGTACTCACATGCTCTATCCCCTTTCTCTTCCCTTTTTTCAGTTGATAGCTTGGATTGAACCTTATCAGCAACAACAGATTTGCCCTTCCTTGCAGCCACTATTTCTTCTGGTGTTAGTTTATAGAACTTATCCATCGGACCACCTAAAGAAGCACCTTTGCCTGTCACCTTCTTTAACACAATAACTGAATTGCTGCCATCTGCATCACTATGTTCCTCTCCTTCAGAATGGCTCAAATCGACTTCAGCTCTATCCTCTTCTTTCTCCCTATTCTTCCTTTGCTTGATATCCAAGTTCTTTGACAGCAACTTAATCATTTCTTCTTCCACATCAGATGGAACTTTAGTACACTTTGCAACACCACATTTAGGAACTTTACCAAGGTGGTATTTGATTCTAGTTATTCCACCATGATAAGTTTTGTCATAGTAGTTGCACTTGAGAGAGTTTTTCTTGTTCACATCTGGCATTGTGCAGTGCTTCCAAGCTTGGTCAGATGGTTCAGCAACAGTATCATTTGATTGCTGGCCTATGGACGTAGTGCTAGATAAGCCTACAAAGTAGACAATACATACACACAGGTCCAAATCACTAAGTAATACTCCCTCCATCTCAAATTGTAAGACGTTTGACTTTTTTGGCCCCAAGTTTGACCACTCGTCTTATTTAAAAAATTTGTGCAAATATAGTCAAATTTAAGTCATTCTTGAAGAATTTTTATTAATAAACCAAACCACGACGAAAGAAGTGATATTTTACACAAATTTTTGAATAAGACGAGTGGTCAAACTTAGTGTCAAAAAAGTCAAACGTCTTACAATTTGGGATGGATTGAGTATGAAATTGAAATCAAATAACTACCCCCATTGGCTAGAAATTAGAATTCTAGAAATCAAATCTCGTCTCAATGTCTCATAGTCATATACTACTCTCTACTCATAATCTCATATTCAAAGAAGACCAACATATCTATGGCATTGTGGAGAAGAGCAGGGGAGAAGAACTTGCCTATTGTTGGCGTAGTGGCAGCAGGACTTTGAGTGCTTTCGCTTGTGTCAGACATTGTTGGGCGTTGGTGGCCTGCAGCTGTAGCAACTACAGCCCGTTCTAGCAACTGCAGGAGCTCATTGGCGGCCTCAAGTGAGGTACCTCCCCCTGGCCGCCGCGGTCGCCCAGCCAACGCCGTCGCCAGCCGATGCCATCGCCCAGCCGCCGCCGTCACCCAACCTCCCACCCGTGCGGCCGCGGTCGCCTAGCTCAGCCGGCGCCGTTGACAAGCCACCACCATCGCCCAGCCGCTCCTGTCGCCCAACCTCCCACCCGTCACGCCGCCGCCGCTGGAATCGAGTGGCAGGCACGCATGCACTAGGTTTGCAAGCAAAAAATGACTCTGCTAAGTGCTAATGTATGTCTCCCCTATTCAGGCCAATAGTGGGCCAAATTCGATCGGGCCGCACTATAGTTTTGGGCTAGCTAGCAAACTAGGCAATAGTGGGCATTTAGCGGTGCTATGGCGCTAAAGCAGTTTAGCGGCGCGATAGCGCGCTATAGCGGCAATAGCACACATAGCGCAAAAACGAACAATATCATCGCGGCAAGTGCTGTGGGCCGCTATAGCGGCGCTATTGCGGCAAAATAGCGCGCTATTTTTTTGTTGGTTTAGAAATATCCACTACCCAGAGTTCTGTTGCATGGGCAGACAGATGCAGATGAGACTGAAGACAGGCGTTTCTTCATGGAAGCTATAAACAAGTTTGTTCATGATGCCATATCGAACCATAATGAAGTTTTCTTGAACTCTTTCCATAACACCATTAAAGAGGTGTTTCATGGGTTTCTAGTTGATCAGGTTGGACTGGCTTATTACAACATTCCACATCCGTCAACTCAAGGGACTAATCAAACTGGTACCAGCCGTCAAGAAGCAGCACTAGCTAGTAATGATGATGTCCAGGCAGTTCAGAGTCCATTTGAACAAGCTTAGGGTGTTACTACAAATTATATATAGTATAATCCTAGATCGTCAGTGCAGCATATGCAATAGCCTGTGGGGCAAGGTCAGAACCAGGTAATTAATTTTGGCACATCAGGCCACATACTGTCGCCGGCTCAAAAACTAGCACCATCAATTCAAATGATCCGTAGAGATATAGATCCTAATGTCTATAACCAGCGACTTCAAGCAGCAAATCAGCAAAGGACGTAGCAGATAGAGATTTCATAGAGGTATCACTATGGCACAGATTATAACACCCTTCATATGATTCCGAATCCAAGGTATCAAGGCACATGTGATTTCAATCCACAGATGTGTCAGCAAGTGTAGAGAAATCCAAATTCACATGCTGATGAGTTGTTGCTAAAGGTGACCGAGATGATGAAGAATCAATTCGGTCTAAAGTCAAAAGGGCTGACCTTCTCGTACAAATGCCCCTATCTAGAATGGTATGATTTGGTCACTCTTCCTACAAATTACCGGCTCACAGAGTTTGCTAAGTTCACTGGCCAAGATAGCACAAGCACAATAGAACATGTCAGTCGGTATCTTACATAGTTGGGCGAAGCATCCATTGAAGAGGCCCATCGAGTTCGTTTCTTCTCCCTGTCACTGTCAGGGCCAGCCTTCACTTAGTTTTCATCACTACCAGTCAACTCCATTGCCAATTGGGCTGACCTAGAAAAGAAATTTCATACATATTTTTATACTGGGTCTGGAGAAAAGAAGATTACCGATTTGATAACTATAAGGCAGAAAACTAACGAACTGGGCACTGAGTTTCTTCAGAGGTTCTGAGAGACTAGGAATTTGTGCTTCTCATTAAATTTAGCTGATGATCAGCTAACCGCTTTGGCCGTTCAAGGGATGCTGCCAACATGGAAAGAAAAATTGCTGGGACAAGAATTTGACAACTTGGGTCAATTTTCTCAACGAGTGGCGGCACTCAATAGCCAATTCCAGAGTATGCGTAGAGATACCCGATTCTAGAAGAGTACCACAGTGGCCGAAGCTTATAATCCATATTCAGTCAATAACGGCTATGAAGATGAAGAAGAAGAGGTTGCCGCTGCTGAATGGAATTGGGGGAAAAAAGACAGTAATGATGCCAAATTCTTGGGGAAGAGGAGTCGAGGAGAGCTATGACTTTGATGTCATAAAATCAGACAAGCTCTTTGATTTCTTGCTTTAGAAGGGACAGATCAAGTTGCCTGATAATCATGTTATGTTGCCCCCTGATCAGTTAAAGAATAAGAAGTTCTGCAAGTTCCATAACGCTACTTCTCATTCCACTAATGAATGGAGAATTTTTTGACAGCATATACAGAGGGCTATTCAGCAAGGAAGACTCAAATTTGATACGCCTTAGAAAATGAAAGTTGATCATAATCCTTTCCCATGAGATCAAAACATGGTCGATGCTAGGCTGCTCAAAGGAAAGACTAAGGTCCCGACATCAACCAAATCAAGAGAAGCTTGAACAGTCGATCCCGAGATGCAAATATCGGCTGACGAGTATAGAGAAATTAGAAGACGTCACGACAAGCAAAAGAGACGATATGAGTAGGGAGAAACATCAAAAGATGGGGCGACAAAGCCACGGGTTACATCTCGAATTCTGTTGAATAAATGGCAGTGGTAGAAGGAAAAGGATTATCAGCATTGGTTAGAAGAGCAAGAATACCAGCGTCAACAGGAAAAAGAGAGGTATGAAAGAAAGCAAGCTAGATCACATTAGAATTGTGCTTTCTTCAGACATTGCTGGAACAAAGGTTTGAAGTTGCCTACTAGGAATAACTATCTAGAGTGCAACGATCAATATTGGGAGTTTAGGCAATCTCAAGCCAACCGCCGGTCTATCCATGCTCAAGATGCATATCATCATAATAACATGGATCGGCGCTTAAAAAATGGAAGTGTTCATAATTGGCTTGGAAAAAGAGTTGTTGATCAAAACTGGGCTGATTATGAAGAAGAAAGTAATGAGAGAGAATATGTTTGGCAGGAAGGCCAATGGTGTCCAAGAGGTTTGACGAGAAGCTAGAAGAGAAGGGTGCAATGCCTAAGGGATAGAGAGTTGGAACAGGCTTAGGCATTCGGTAAACCTCAAGTATGGCGTGCTAAGCAAACAGCCGATAGAAGGCGACCATCGGCTAATATTCAAATGGCTTTTCTGTTGCCATCAGAGTTTAGAGCTCTGGCAGATCAAGAAGTTTATTCAGATTTTGATGAATCGGAGTATGAAGAGATAGTTGCCAAGCTGACGGTTATACAACATGCTATATTTGATAAACCAGTCAAGCATCGGCACTTTAAGGCTTTATATGTAAAAGGTTTGGTTGATGGGAAGCCGATGAACAAGATGTTGGTGGACGAAGGTGCTTCTGTCAATCTCATGCCTTACACCACTTTTTGTAAACTTGGCAAGGGACCAAGAGATCTGATTGAAACTGACATGATGCTTAAGGACTTTGGAGGTAATGCGTCTAAGACCCGGGGGGCAATAAATGTTGAACTAACAATCGGGAGTAAGACTCTGCTCACCACATTCTTCATCATCGATGGAAAAGGGTCGTACAGTTTGCTCCTTAGTCATGATTGGATTCATGCGAACTGTTGTGTACCATCGATCATGCATCAGTGTTTGATTCAATGGCATGGAGATGATGTCGAACTGGTTCACGCTGATGAGTCTGTGAGTATCGCAATAGCTGATCCAATCTTTTGGAAACTAGGAGACTTTGAATGCTTTTCTAACAAGATATGGGAAGGAGGCTTCATTAGAGTCAATAATGAAAGCCAACAGCCGATCCAAGCAGTCGGCTTTGAAAATTTGTCTTAATGGATAATCCAATAGATGGTACAGATGGCAAACTAGGACATGGCTTCACGTCGGTCGATGAATTAGAAGAAGTAGATATTGGTTCTAGAGATAGACCTAGGCCGACGTATGTAAGTGCCAAGTTGGATCCTGAGTATAAGCGAGAGTTAGTTGATTTATTAAAGGAATTTAAAGACTATTTTGCTTGGGAATACTATGAGATGCCTGGTCTAGACCGATCAATTGTTGAACATCGGTTGCCAATCAAACCTGGATATCGGCCGTTTAAACAAGCTCCAAGGAGATTCAACCCGAACGTGCTTGGTGATATAAAAAACGAGACTAAAAGGTTACTAGAAGCAAAGTTTATCCGACCGTGATGATATGCAGAGTAGATATTGAATGTTGTCCCTGTGTATAAGAAGAATGGAAAATTAAGAGTTTGCATCGATTTCAGGGATTTGAACAAAGCCATACCCATGGATGGTTATCTGATGCAGATAGCTGATATGTTAGTAGATGCAACAGTTGGGCACAAGGCTATTAGCTTCATGGACGGCAATGCAGGATATAACCAAATTTTCATGGCTGAGGATGACATAGCAAAGATTGCTTTCAGGTGCCCCGGTGCAATCAGTTTATTCAAGTGGGTTGTGATGACCTTTGGTATGAAGAATGCCGGTGCAACTTATCAAAGGGCAATAAATTATATTTTTCATAAGTTGATCGGCAGGATTGTTGAAATCTACATCGATGATGTGATGATAAAATCCAAAGGGTACAAGGAGCATCTGGCTGATTTGCGGGAGACTCTGGAATGCACAAGAAAACATGGTCTAAAGATGAATCCTAATAAGTGTGCTTTTGGAGTGTCAGCTGGACAATTCTTGGGTTTCATGGTCCACGAGAGAGGAATCGAAGTTGGTCAAAAAAGCATAAAAGCAATTGATGAGGCAGTTCCCTACTACTAAAATAGAGCTACAATCTTTGCTTGGTAAGATTAATTTCATCAGAAGAATTATTTCAAATTTGTCGGAAAGAGTTCTACCGTTTTCTCCCTTATTGAAGTTAAAAAATGATCAAGAATTTAAGTGGGGTGACATACAACAAAAGGCGTTTTAAGAGATAAAAGAATATATGAAATTCCACCTATGCTGGTCCCTCCTCAGCAAGGTAAGCCTTTTAAGTTGTACATATCGGCTGATGATAAGACAATTGGATCGGCCTTGATGCAAGAGTTTAAAGAAAAAGAGCGAGTTGTTTTCTATCTGAGTAGAAGGCTCCTGGATCCAGAGACAAGATATTCTCCCACCAAAAGTTATGTTTGTGCTTATATTTCTCTTGCACTAAGTTGTGACACTACTTATTATCGGCCGAATGTACGGTTGTTTCCAAGGCTGACGTGATTAAGCACATGTTATCAATGCCAATACTAAATGGGAGAGTGGGAAAGTGGATTCTCGCGTTATCAGAATTTGACTTGAAGTACGAATCGGCTAAAGCAGTCAAAGGATAGATAATGGCCGATTTTGTCACCCAGCATCATAAGCCAAGCATTGATTATGTAGAGCTGGTGCCTTGGACGTTATTCTTTGATGGATCATCATGCAAGCAAGGTGGTGGCATTGGTATTGTTATTATTTCGCCCCAGGGGCCAAGTTTTGAGTTTGCTCTTCCAACTGAACCAATGATTACCAACAACCAAGCAGAATATGAGGCTATTCTTAAAGGACTTCAGCTTCTTCATGATGTAAAGGTCAAAGCGATTGAAATATTTGGAGATTCATAGTTAATTATTAATCAGTTGATCGGCCTGTATGAATGCAAAGAAGATACTTTGAAAGGATACTATGATGAGTGCCAAAAGTTGCTCAAGGAATTTCTTCATGTCTCTTTCCAACATATTCCAAGAGCACAAAACCAAGAGGCTAATCGTCTAGCTCAAAGTGCGTCAGGATATCAGGTGTTTCGAGAAGTCTTGAGTAGTGAAACCTCAAATGATGATTGGAGAGTCAAAATAGCCGATTACCTTAGAACTCTATCACAGAAAGTTGCCAGAAAGCTAAGATATAAATTGACTAAGTATGTTTTACTGGGTGATCTGCTATATTACAAAACAGTCGATGGAGTATTTCTCAAATGCCTAAATCAAGAGGAAGCTAAGGTGTTGATGGGCGAGGTGCATGAAGGGATATGTGGAGCTCATCAATCGGCTTATAAGATGAAATGGATTATTCACAGAACATGATATTTCTGGCCAACAATATTGGAAGACTGTTTTGAATATTACAAGGGGTGCCAGGACTGTCAACGTTTTGGTAATGTTCAGAAATCGCCTACATCGGCCATGAATCCAATAATCAAGCCATGCCCATTTCGAGGTTGGGGAATTGATTTAATTGGACAGATTTTTCCGCCCTCAAGCAAAGGACATAAGTTCATATTGGTAGCAATAGATTACTTCACTAAATGGGTTGAGGCAATTCCTTTGAAGATGGTAACCTCAAAGAACATGGTTGATTTTGTCAAGGAGCACATTGTGTATTGTTTTGGGATTCCTCAAACTATAACTACCGATCAAGGGATAATGTTCACATCAGAAGAGTTCAAAGATTTTACTACCAGTATGGGAATCAAGCTAGTAAATTCTTCTCCTTACTATGCTCAGGCTAATGGCCAGGCAGAGGCGTCAATCAGATTATGATTAAGCTAATCAAGAAAAAGATTGAGGAACAGCCAAGGAAGTGGCATTCAACGCTTAATGAGGCACTATGGGCATATAGGATGGCCTATCATGGATCGATTAAAACATCGCCTTATGAACTTGTGTATGGCCATAATGCAGTTCTTCCTTGGGAAGTTTAGACTGGATCGAGGTGTGTTACATTGCAAAATGATTTGTCAGCCGAAGTCTACAAGAATCTTATGATAGATGACTTAGAGGACTTGAGTTGCTTTAGGCTGCGTGCTCTTGAAAATATTGAAGCCAGTAAACTGAGGGTTGAAAAATATTACAATAAAAAGGTCAAGATTAAGTAATTTTCTGAAGGAGACTTGGTCTAGAAAGTGAAATTGCAATCAGGTCAAAGGACAGTAAGTTCGGCAAATGGTCACCTAATTGGGAAGGACCTTATCGGATCAAACATTGTGCGCCTGGTAATTCTTATATTTTGGAAACACTAAGAGGAGAGAATGAATTTGGCAGAGCAATCAATGTGAAATATCTAAAGAAATATTACCCTAGCATCGGTATTAATACTTGACAACCGATTTGTTCGGTCATCGGTTCTAATAGCCGATACTAGAAAGGTATCGCCTCTAGTGCAAAAATAAACCCGAAGGGGTAAAAGCTGGTACGATGTGTATCGCCTATAGGAGCAAAGCAAACACGGACAAAGTGATGCATATAATATGAAGTACGAAGCAAAAGGAAAATCACTCAAGACAGAGAAATTGTTTGCTAAATATCACCTATTACAAACTACGGGTCGGAAAACACTTTGGTTACTATATCATTGGCCTTGGAAATAAAGGCCACGGAGTTGGTGGCGCTGAAGAAATCCTCAACCAGGCACTCATGATCCCCAGGGTGTGCCATGGCTGGAAAACCATGAGGATGAAACCGAAGTTCGTGGCCAGAACGGGCTTGCGCAGCAGCCAACGCCATGGCGGCACCATGACGAACGCCATGCAAAGCGACCTCCCTGACACGGTTCGGGATGTCATGCAGGCGAACCACCAGGACGGTGCCTCTGGCGTTGACAAATCCCGCCGTGTAATCCGCAGCCAATCGAAGGCTTTCTAGTTGAGCGGACAAATCTAAAAAGATTTAAAGGGGAGATGATCAGAATCTTGAAGATGAAATTGAGAGGAAGCAAAAGTTATGATAAATATCTCACCCATGATTCTAGCCTCGGCCTTGGCCAACCTATCCTCCACTGAATCGGCCTCAGGAGGCGATCGACATCGGACCATGGCTAGAGCCGATTCTGTGAGGGAAAATAGTCGGTGAAATTCTGGCCATGCCTATCGATGGAGGCGAGCAGGTCATCATTGTTGACCTGCCTCCTTGAATAGCAGGGGAGCTGGTGGTGAGCTATTGACGAAGAGAACCTTGAAGGCTAAATGGAGTTGGCCCTATGCCCCGAAACAATGAGAGCATCACGAGTTGCACCCTCCTGGTGATGAAGGCGCTAGCGTGATGACGCAGCTCCATTGAGGGCCTCCTCAGCAGACCTCTTGTTGTTCTCCATGATCTCAAACCTATGGGAAAGTAGAAACCGCACTAAAAACATGAAATGTTTGAGACAAAGCAAGATGTTTTTCGATCCATAGCCGTGGCTCATATATATAGCCTGGGAAGGTGAGAAGATAGATTTCGCCTAGGGTGTGAAATTGAAGTCAGATACGAAAATGGATTGACACTCCAGAAATTCAGGGGACGGATAATGAAGAGATAATAGATTTGAACTTATTGCCTCCCATAATCACAAAATATCGTGGGATGGATACGAGAGATTTACATTGACCAGTGATCAACCAACCGAGGTTTCTTTGGATTGAAGGGAGTTCGGATCCCCACAAGACCGAAGGTCATCATAAACCGAGTCACATCGGCCCATTGATAAAATTATGCCAGAGAAGGGGAAAAACCGCCTACCTAACAGATGCCCGGCTGATTTCTTAGTGATTGGGAAACTATGGGAAAGAAGCATATGGCTTTCCCGATGGGCATTTGATGGAGCAAACAAGAGGAAGGTATCCACACATTTTAGCCCTTACAAACACTAGAACAGCTCTGCGAGCATGGAGAGAAGACTCAGGTGATATCATAAGAATTCTTCTAACCACAGTAGCTGATCCTCTTGCTCGACAAGGTGCTAAGATGAGCGATACAATCACCATATGCACAAGAATTCTTCTAGCCACTCAAGATCTTCATGGCAAAAAGATAGACCATGGAGGGTCCGGTGGAGTCAGAGGCACTCGAGGAAGCAGATAGAAGAGAAACATAGCTGAATTATTGAGTTGCTCTCGCTAGAGTCGGATAGGCATTTTATAGTCGGCCTAGAAAGATGGATCCAAGCGCCCGTGAAGCAATGATGCTCTCGTAAAAGTTTTGAAACATGGGCTTATGAGCTGACATAGATGGTGACAAATAGTAGACCCTAGATCAAGATTCTCTACCCGTGACCATGGACCTATTGGGGGTACAGACGTCATAATTTTGGAATAAAATTACTTTTATCCCAAAATTGGGGGGCATGTGTTTACACCAAAATTTGGAAGAAGAATTATAGGGACTCGAAAGCTCCCAACATCATGTCATCAAGGAATCGATTGCAGGAAGGTCGGTATTAGCTGATTCAAATGTAGCACTGGGATCGGCTTTCTTCAGATAGCGCCAGCAGATAACGACAAAAGCTACGATCGGCGTCGGACAAACATGTTGGACTCTACAAAAAGGGAAAGATTAGGGTCCAAGTTATCTTAAATTAGGAATGTTTTCTCTTAGGCAAAAAATTGTGATGAGTCATGCTTAAGTAGGATTCATGCATAGGTTTCGGGTATAAATATTGGACCCCGGCTATTGTAAAGGGCACACAATCAATCAAATATAAGTTACTTTTTTCGGCTCTGGCCACCCCTTAGGAGTAGGAGTAGAGTAGATCTCGATGAGTTCTTCAGCGAGCAGGGCTGCATCGGTCTGGCCGACCTCTGGCTTGTCTATAAGTACCATCATGGCTTATACTTCTGTTCGTATGGCTGCATCGATCTGGTCGATCTCCACCGCGACTCTGGTATAAGTTAGTTATCGACTCTTGTTTAGTTCAAGTACGGCTGCATCGATCCGGTCGACCTCCACTGCTCGAACTAGATTAAGGACAAGTTATCGGCTCTATCTAAGGGTGGCGTCCTTTGGATAGATTCATTAAGTTATCGATATTGCTTCTTGCTTTCATTATTTATTTAATTATAGCAATATCACTTCGTTCGATTGGGATTGATCTAGATCGGCCTTATATCCTGTTTAACCCATCGTTTATTAATCTAAATTGATCTAATATGCACCTTAAATGACGAGTTATGTTTTATCAGCTGTTTTATGTCAATCTTGATCGTGCATAGTGTGCGGTTAAGGCATGTTTGGTCTTGAATAGATCTATTGGCTAATGAGAACCGTTCCATGGCCCGTTATCATGGCCTGTGTGATTCTGCCTCACACCCCACTATTAGCACCGTGGAGTGGGGACCGTTATTTGGTAGATTTGTTCCTGATAGAGCATGACTTTAATTGTGCGCTATGTCTGAATCGGTAGTTTTGGCCGATATCGAGTGTTTTCACATATGCAGTTCACGTCACGAGACCGTTGAAGTAAAGATAGGTTGAAAGATATATTAGCCCCATGATCTTATTATTGTATTATGGCCTACATGATTCTGCCTCATGCCTCACTGATATTAGTAATAAGTTAGGGTCATCCAATTTATCGCTGTTTCTACGGCCTACATGATTCTGCCTCATGACCCACTGGTCATAACGATAGATGAGATCTAATATGTTAATTAGATTTATCTCTATTAAATAGTTAAATGATGATGAGCTGTTTTCTTTTATATAAAAAGGGATTCAGTTACTTGCAGTCATTGGCTTAGCATAAACTGATTATTGTTGACATCCTATTGCCATTGACCAGTATTTGCCTAAATAACAAGATTCATCCTGAATTATAACCGATTTTCCTTCCATAACTCTATGAGTTTTAACTGATTTATTCTTATGAGTATGCTGGAATTGGCTATTTAGTCGATCTCCTTCCACATCGGATCTCAGAGCCACACATTCGGGACTATCTGGCAACACCGGCATGTTTCGCCTTAAATTACTGATTAGCTTTCTCTCCTTATCAATTGCAGGGTCAAATTGATTGGCACGTCTCGGGAGGAGTGCGTAGGATCGATAATCCCTACGTTGAAGCTAGGCGGATCGCCAGCTCCATCGAGCGGACCCTTTCGGCTTGCTCGTGTGCCCCAGCACGGGATGAAATTTTGTGCCGACAATGGCGAAGGCTGCTAGAAGACCAGGGACATTCTACCTGATAGATGGCGAAGGTAAAATGACGACTCACACTAGGAACATTGACAATTTGCATAGGTTCTATATATAATTGTAAAGGAGTGGCCTTCGCGGAACTATAAGCACAGGTCGCCTCACCTCTCTTTCTGTAGTTGTCATTTTTTCTTTACATTTTGAATGAAAGGGCCTATACTATTTTCCTAACAAAGGGGCTCCTAACGGAGGTGAGGTTTTTGATGAGGTAGGACCCATGTAAAAACCCTCTAAAGTATAAAGAGGAATTCCCCCAAACATGCTATGAAAAGCGAAGGTTGAAAGTGGCTAGCAACGGAGCCACAACATTCAACAATGACATCATGACAAAGAGGACGTTCTACTACCTTAGCCAAAGGCTTCAAAGCGTGGAACGACCTCCACGGCTAAATCAGCCTACAACCTTGACAAAGCCCTGTGTTGATGGTAGTTAACATTCATCATAAACTATCAATATAACTTGCATAAATGGTTAAAATGGATCACCAATGTAGACTTAGGGGTTTAAATTGACAAATTGCATGAGCTTTGGTGAATCTGTGTTTCTAGCAGGATTTAATTAGAAAACCGCCAAGGAGGACCTATTCGTCAAAGGAAATTATGAAATTCCAACGCGTAAACAGCGTGGGAAGACTCTAGAAGACTCCAAGAGGCAAATCACCAAAGCGGAGCCTGAGCCACTGACAAGTGGGGCCGGTCAGCCCCATTTGTAGGTAGGCCAGCCTATGGGGCTCCCATGTTAGCCCCCCATTGCTATGTCGGTTGTTCATCGCCTTAAGGATTGCATCTCCACCGTTTATTCAAGTCGGTTTGATCTGAGGATCATGATTGACACTCCGACATATATATACTTTAATCCTTGTAGGTAGGTATATATAGGCCGGAGCATCAATCCTAAGCCCTCAGATCAAACCAACTTGAATAAACGGCGGAGATGCAATCCTTAAAGCGGTGGAGAACCGACATAGCAATGGGAGGTTGACATGGGGGCCCACAGGTCGGCTGGCCAGCCCCACATGTCAGAGGCATGGGCTCCACTTTGGTGGAGAGCCTCCTAGAGTCTTCTATAGTCTTCCCACGTAGTTTATGCGATGGAATTCCATGATTTTCTTTGACGAATAGGTCTTCCTTGGCGATTTTCTGATTAAATCCTGCTGGAAACATAGATTCACCAAAACTCATGGAATTTGTTAGTTTAAACCCCTAATTCTACAGTGGTGATCCATTTTAGCCATTTATACAAGTTATATTGATGGTTTATGATGAATGTTAACTACTGTCAACAAACTCTCCTACACTTAGGCTTTTACTCATCCTCGATAAAAGGGTGGATTACTCAAGACATAACCTTAGAACAAGACATCAACATAAAACCATTCCTAGTTATACATGCACTACGGGATTCAAAGTGTCTACCATGAAACTTTGGGCGGTTGAAAAAATGGAACAGCTTGAAACAGATCACCGTCTTCCTTAGTCAAGTCAATTGGAGAAACATTTTAAGATTTTTGAAAACAAAACATAGCTCACCTTCTCCTTTTGTAGTACTCTCAAATCACTCAATATGTGGTATTTTTGGATCTTCACCAAGGCATTGATGACTTTACCTTGTTTTTGCCTACTTCTAAAAGCTTATGTGGAGCTCAGGTTGGAATAAATATGAGAACATACTTGCATTGCATATATTGTAAAGTCAAAGCAAGGATGCAAGGAGAAAAATGTCATACTCTTAGATCAAGATGTGCATGTGTGTGACTATGTATATGGTGGCTAACTTAATTCTACTATGCTCCTGGAAACATATCTCTCTTGATTGAAACTTTGAAAATATTTTGCAAGAAAACATGGGCAATATCTTATTCATCTCTTTTCTTTTATTTTTCTTTTTTTTTAGGCGGGCATCTTGAGTACCCATTGTTTTCAATATCTCGCACACTTGTCCATTTTGTTCAATACTTTCTTTTGCTTTATGAATAACTTTTGCATAGCCCATGCCTCTTTTTCATGCAATTGAAACTTTTCAAAAGAGACATTTACAAGAACTTGGAGCATTTATTCTAACAATCATATTTTTGTGTCTATTCCCAGTGTAGGAGTAGAACATTTTTGGGTGGATGGAAAACATGTTTTTGCATACTCCCAGTGTAGGAGCAGCAGAAATATGTGGAGTGTAGGTGATCTTGATTTTGAGAGCATGATAAGTTTCTCAACAAGGGTCACATGGTTTGACCAAACTCAACACAATGACAAGTAGTATATGTAGAATGTTTGCCCTAGTCTATCATATCATGTTTGGCTCTGGTGGGATATTGCTTACCACAAAGGAGAGGTGTACCTATTCATTTTTCTTTTTGAAATAAAATTCTCCAATAACAAGACATCAAGAATCAAGTTCTCATTTTTCTACTATATCTCATTCCACAACAACTTAAGTAGCATGGGGTCCCTAAAAATAAGTTCCAATAGTAGCATGACTTCCAGAAAAAGTATTATGTGAGTCTATCCTTTAGTCATGACTGAAATAATATTTCCTCAGGTTTTAAAGTTGTTTTATCAAAGGATTTTCAATTCGGTTTGAAACGGAAAGCATAACATATGGAAATAGAGTGTATTGGGCTCAAACCTGACCGTGGACAAAGTGCGAGGCGAGGCGGTGCTGCGAGGTGAGGCTCAAACCTGACTCTCGGCCCCATTTTGGTCCAACTTTGGCGAGCGTGGTATTTGGTCCATTGCTTCCCGAACTTCATGATTTTTTCGATCGAATTATGTTCTGTTGTCGCGGTGTGTCTCCCCCACACATGTTTTCCTGTATATCTTTATGCACAACATGTGGACAAACACACATATCCAAAGAAATAGAGAGTAGATAATAATAAGACTCCATTAATATTATAAGGCACTTTATTACACAAACACAAACTAAGCACAAACTTTTGCTTGGCTAACGCAAACTTCAACCACTCTAACAATCTAAGCTAAGTGAGTAACCTAAACATACTATCTTTAAACACTTGACCTAACTACTAGTGCCTTATTATCAACTACCTAATTCTCACTTCCTCATTTTAGCAACAAAATGATTCAAAGCGTTTAAATCATGTTGCAGACTCTTGCAATAAACGTGTTCTTCATCGATCCTCTGCTCTAAGGTATAGATAACATCGCTTAGATCTTAAATCTTCTTCTCTAAGAGGGCAATGGTCATCCATGGATGCTTCTCATCATTTTCTGGAAGAGTTGATGGTGCCTTCCTCTTCTTCTCCTTTGGGGGAACAACCTTGATTTGATCTAGCATAGCCCGAACTCCATCAATTGTTGTTCGTGGGGTGACCGACTTATATTTCGAACATGTAACATCTGCAAACATATTGGTCTTGACTTCGGTCAACACCTTGTGTTCCTTTGGAGGAAGGAGGTTGATCTCCTTCGTCACCTTGATTAGCTTCTGGACATCTAGACAAGGCTCTTGTTGGCGTGGCTTGCCTTCAAGAAGTGGACGTGGCGGTGTTGGAGCGATCATTGGACGATGGATGGCTTGGGTGAAGTAAGACTGGCTTGAGCAAATAGGGGTGATCTCTAGAGGAACGACGCTCAGTAAGCACATCGGGCTTTGTTGGTATATTTAATGCACACAGATAAATCCGCAAGCGCACGGATACCGCTGTAGCTTTCACCTAGAAGTATACCAAGTATCGTATCCATACTAAAACATGTGAGACTAACTATGGTCTAACTTAACTAAGGGTAGCAACAAGGTTAGGATAAACAGGAGCGTAGAGAGGAAAACTAAGGTTCTCTAGTTCTGACTTGGGTAAGCTATGTCTTCTATTCAACTGGGGACATTACTTAAGGAAAGACACTAGCAGAGGATGCTTTCTATAGTAACTGCGTCCTACTTGCCCTACAAATAGGAGGTGGATTACAGAGGATTCAACGAGGCTATAAGAGTCACCCTCGCGAGCTACCATCGATCCAGAATGTAGGATGCATCCACAAGTAACCAGAGTCTAAGCACCACACTTACACTACAATTACTACTTTACTCTTCTTGGATAAAGAATAAAGCACTCAAATGAGTTGTGAACCTAATGAATAATATAAACAAGAAGCTTACTTGAATCAGAAGCTGGTTACCAGAGAAATCTCAGAGACAAGCTCAGATAGAACTTGAATCCGCCAAGGTACAAGCCATAGAGAGAGCACCAATAGGCCGGCATCTCCTCCAAACGTGGTGCTATGGAGGACTAATCTCACTATTTCTATTTATAAGACTATATCCTATGAAGGACTAATCTTCTCTTGATAGCTGGCTTTGATCCTGACGAGGAGAATATGAATTAGGGTTTTAGGATGGCCGACAGGGAGGGGGTAGGGGCTGCTATATATAGGCTGAGGTGGAGTAGGGGGCAAGGAATCGAGGTGGAGTGGGGGCAAGGAATCGCCACATCATCGATCCGCGTCAACTCCCTCGACCACCGTTGGATAAAACGACCTAAAACCGCCTTAAAATCAACGGTGTAGATCGTAGGAATGCATACAAGGTGGTGGAGGGCGAGTGGGCTATGTGGTAGGTCGGGCGGCCTCCCTAGTGGGCTGGCTAGTCCACTATTGTGGCCATTTGGCCCAAGCTTCGGCGTGGTGTCTTCTGGAACCTTCTAGAGTTGTCTTTCGTAGTTTTCGTGGGTTGAATCACTTGTTGTTGTCGGTTTGCTTGTTTGGAGTGTATGATAGTGGTCCTGAGAGCAGTTTTCTAGATAAATCCTCCTATAGTCATGAAATCACCAAAGCTTGTGGAATTCATTAGTTTAAACCCCTGTACCTATTTTGGTGATGGAATTAAATATAAATGCAGGTTATGTTAACTATTTATAATTGGTGTTAGTGACCGTCAACAAGCTCCCCCAAGCTTAACCTTTGCCAGACCCTAAGCAAAACTAAACTCAGTAATGGATCAGGAGTTGCTACAATGTTTTCATGCCTCAAAAGTACACAGACATTCAATCAAGAATTCTCCTCCGGATTAGAATAAACTGATCTGACTTTCAAACTTACCCATATTACCTTCAACCATAGGGCTTCTCAGCCTTCACTTGGGTCTTGAGCAATTGAAAGAGAGAACGATCAAGTCAAGAACTATGTCTCAAGTTCTTTGTTTCACCATTGTTCCAGAGTTTTTATAAGTTTTCAAAATAAAACTCAGAGATTCCATTGTATGACACTCTCAAGTCTCAATAATTGTGGTATTTGTGGATCCTCACCAAGGCAATAAAGGTGTTATGCCTTTTCTCTTCCTACTACTAAGGCTTTGTAGAGTTCATAGGTTTGGAGAAAGCTAGAGCATACTTGCAATGCATATATTGTAAAGTCAAACAACAGATCCAAAGAGAGTTGAGTCATACAATCAAATCAAGATGTGCATGTGTGTAGATATATGGTGGCTAACCTAATTCTACTTTGCTCCTTGAAAACATATCTCTCTCTTAAAACTTGGAAATATTTTGCTAGAGAACAGGGGCTATCTTATTCATCTCTTTTTTTCTTTCTTTTTTTAGGCGGGCATCTAAGTACCCATTGTTTTAGATATCTCGGACACTTGTCCATTTTTCTCAACTCTTCTTTTTTTCTTCTTTTTTTATGAATAACTTTTGCATAACTCCATGTCTCTTTTCTGCAATAAAACTTTGAGAGATAGCAACAAGAACTTGGAGCATTTATTTGGTGGATGGAAATCCTATCAAGCATGTTTTTGGTGTTCACTCCCAGTGTAGGAGTCAAACATTTTTGGGATGATCTAGATGGAAAGCATGTTTTTGTGCCTACCCCTAGTGTAGGAGTAGGGCATATGTGGATGGTGTGTACGTGTCCTTGATTTTAAGAGCATGACAAACCTCTCATAAGGGTCAACAAAGCTTGACAAAACTCAATGCAAAAGCAAGCAGCATATATGTGGAAGGTTTCCTAGCCCAATTAACATGTATGGCTCTAGTGAGAATTCAAGCTGTCATACAGGAACTCATCATGTAGCATTTGTGTGTTTTTCAAAAGATAAATCTCTAGAACTTTAGTGTTACTTGGAGCAAGATAAACAGTAGCTCAGACCATCCCATATTATATCCATCAATTACCTAGACTTAGATCAAGCATATGCTACCCACGAGTTTCCAGTTCAGAGTAAATCCTTATATCAAAACAATCTTATCTAAAACTTGGAAGAATTCAAGGCTGAAAACTAGGTACTTTAAAGGAATTACAACAGAGCAACTATTCATCATTTCCATTTTAAGAGATTATTCTAAGTCCACTTTATTTATTCAACTCTTAAAAATAAATTAAAGCAAGCTAGACACACCTTTTTATTTTGTTTTCAATTTTAAGACCACACATTATTACTATAGCTATATATATTTATTATAAAGATAACTTTTTATTTTGTTTCATTCATCATTTTTTAACTATTAAAAAGAAACTAAAATGAAAACAAGAAGGGAAAAGAATACTTACCTGGATACACGGAGGTGCTTCTCCCCAAAGCTAGCTCTTTCGGTGAGGGTTCGGTTTTGGAACCGGACTTCTCTTTGTGAAGTTTATTAATCGAGTACCTTGGTTTGTTCTAAAGACAAGAATTCTTGAGGGGGCACCTCTAATGGTGATGTCACCTTCTTCCACCAAACCTGTCTTGGTTTTGAGTTTTTATTTTGGTTTGACAGGTTCAGGACCTTCACTTGTAGAAACTGGGGAGTCGACTAACTTCCCCTTACACTTTGCTTGAAGTGTGTCCCAGATTAAAAGATGCAGAAATGATATTAACACCCACAATTGGATTATAAAGGGCATCGAAAGGTGCTTTATTAATTTGGCAACGAATGGATATAGAAGCTGAATCTAAATGAATCACATCAGAGGAAAGCTATGATTCTTCTAACCATTCATTGCTTATAATAGACACTAGCTCTTTCATAGTCTTTTTTAAGGAAAGCTTCCTCAGAAGAGTCTAAAGGTTCTTCATGCAATGATGATTTCCTAGACTTCTAGGGTCTCCTCATCATATGGTAATTCGAGGTGTTTCCATATTCATCAAAAAGTTCATCCTCGAATTCAAGCATAAAGACCAAAATTGGAGTTTCCTCCTTTTCCGGTGGTTCGGGATCTAGGACAGCTGAAGTTGGTGATGGGTCTGGTAAGGATCTAGGTTTAGCTATCTGGGATTCCTCCTCTAGCGGCTTCTTTTCCACTTCTTCAGGGGTGTTCTCTAAGATTTTGGTAAGAATGCTTCTCCCCGAATTGGTGGAGACATGCAAGAACGAGCCTCCTGAGGCCGTATTAAGACGCTTCAAGGTTTTCCTATCAAAACCCATATAGAAGTGTTGAAGAAGAATGGGGTCTTGAATGGCAAGGTTAGGGCCAGTATTAACGAGAGTATTAAAGTGTTCCCATGCCATGCCTAGATATTTTTTTCTTCTTGTTTAAAAGATAGAATCTCTAAACAAAGACTGACTACTCTAGATATATGAAAGAATTGCAAGCAAAAGCTAGAACACATGGCTTCCCAATTTCCTTGTCTACTCCCTATGGTGAGATGTACCAACGTTTAGCTTTTCCCGTCAAAGAGAAGGGAAAAAGATTACATCGTAAGGTTTTGTCTGACATGCATGCTATGCATAGGCATGCACAGATTTGCTCAAACTCATTTAGGTGGGAATAGGGGTTTTCATCATCTTTGCCCGAAAAGGGTTGATTCTAAACCATGTTAATTAAATGTGGGCACAACTCATAGCTAGGTGTTAGGATAGGCTTTGAGGATTCTTGTGGCTATAGGTGTGCGCTCGTAGGTGCACCATATTGGATTCTAGATCCATGGTAAAAGAAAGGAAAAGATAAAAGATAAAAGAATAATGATACAAGGATAAGCTTGGTTAAAAGTTAACTCAGCAACCGTTTCCCGGGCAACGACACCAGAAATGATTGTTGGTATAAATTAATGCACTTAGAATAATCCACAAGCGTACGAATATTATATCGACGTAGCACTTCATCGGAAGTATCTAGTTTTATATCGAACTCAAGGAAACGTGTGTGAGAATAACCAAATCTAACTTAACCCAACTTCACAATCAAGGCTAGATAATAGGAGCGTAGAGGAGACTGTAGAGGTCTTCTAGTTCTAACTTCAGTAAGCTTTGTCTTCTATTGTTCAATTCTGGGGATATTGATTCAACGAGGCTATAAGAGTCACCCTCGTGAGCTACCACTGATCTGGAAAATAGGGTACAACCATGAGTAACCGAGTCTAAGCACCATGCTTACACAATGAATACTACTTTAACCCAGGAGCTATAAGGATTAAAGTACTCAAAAGAGAGTCGCAAACCTAAAGAACAATATGAACAAGATGCTTACTTGAATTAGAAGTCGATTACCAGAAAAATCTCAGAAGCAAGCTCAAGAAGAACTTGATCCGCTAGGGTACAAGCCATAGAGAGAGCACCGATTGGCTAGGACTCCTCCAAAACTCTTCCCGCTCATTCTATCTCTCTATCTCTAATACAAGACTAGATCCTATTGAGGACTAATCTTCTCATGATTGCTAGTTCTGATCCTGGTGGAGATATGGGTTAGGGTTTCTGGCCCTCAAGCTCTCAGGATCAAATGCCAATGGATGCCTAGAAGGGAGGGTGCAGGTAGGTATATATAGGCTAGAGCGTCAATCTTGAGCCCTCGGATCAAACCGGCTTGAAAAAATGGCGGAGATGCAATCCTTAAGGCGGTGGTGAACCGACATAGCAACGGGAGGCTAACGTGGGGAGCCCATAGGCCGGCCAGCCTACAGGTGGGGTCGGCTAGCCCCATATGTCAGGGGCATGGGCTCTGCTTTGGTGGAGAGCCTCCTAGAGTCTTCTAGAGACTTCCCAGGTAGTTTACATGGCGGAATTCTGTGACTTCCTTTGACGAATAGGTCATCCTTGGTAGTTTTCTGATTAAATCCTGCTGGAAACACAGATTTACCAAAACTCATGGAATTTGTTAGTTTAAACCCCTAAGTCTACAGTGGTGATCCATTTTAGCCATTTATACAAGTTATATTGATGGTTTATCATGAATGTTAACTACCATCAACACCTTCTGAGGAAGCTTTCCTTAAAAAGACTACGAAAGAGGTAGTGTCTATAATAAGCAATGAATGGTTAGAAGAGTCAGAGGTTTCCTCTGATGTGATTCATCTAGATTCACCTTCTATTTCCATTCATTGCCAAATTAACAAAGCTCCTTTTGATGCTCTTTATAATCCGATTGTGGGTGTTAATATCATGTCTGCATCTTTTGCTCATGATTTATTGAAACACATGCCATTAACCCCGAAAACAAAGTTATTAAAAAGCCTTTCAGAACACATTCTCCTGAGTTTGGGAATTTTGTATGTCCTTCCTATCCAGGTAAAAGGAACTAAGGTTCATCTGAGCTTCTATATTTTTGATATTATGTTGTTCGATCTGTTGATCGGACAACCAATTGAAAGACTTATTCAGGAAGGACAAACAAGAAAGTTGAATATAAGACTTGGGAAAAACTTTAAACTCTCTATCCCCATTACTCATTCTCTAAATGCTGAGAGTGAGCCAATTCTCGAGCAAGACCCAATGGAAGAGGTTAAGGGAGTATCTATTGATACTGTGACTGAACCCAACCATGAAGATGATGCCCAGTTCTTCATCGAGGAGGAAGAAGAAAATCCTACAGAGCCTGAAGCTTTAGATGAATTGCTGGAACCACCTAAGCCCACCATTGAGTTTAAACCCCTGCCTTCTAGTCTTAGATATGCTTTTCTCAATAATGATCAGGATTTTCCTATGATCATAAGTGATAAAGTTTCTCAAGATGAATCCCTTCGCTAGCTAACTGTTCTAGAAAAGCATCGTTCTGCTTTTGGCAACTCGCTCCAAGACCTTAAGGGAATCATCCCTACTCTTTGCACCCATCGCATCCCTATAGATCCTAACTCTATAACTTCTAGGGAGCCACAGCATAGACATAAAAATGCGATAAGAGAGGTTGTTAAGAAAGAGGTTTTGAAACTCTTGCACACTGAGATCATCTATACTGTGCCGCATAGTGAGTGGGTAAGCCCTATTCAAGTTATGCCTAAAAAGGGAGGCATAACTGTTGTTAAAAATGAAAAGAATGAATTAATCCCCCAAAGAACCGTCATTGGATGGCGGATGTGCATAGATTACTAAAAACTTAACAAGGCAACAAAGAAAGATCATTTTCCATTGCCCTTCATTGATGAAATGTTGGAGCGACTAGCGAATCACTCTTTCTTCTATTTCCTTGAAGGGTATTCAGGTTATCACTAGATTTCAATTCATCCAGATGACCAAAGCAAAACCACCTTTACATGTCATATGGAACTTATGCTTACCGTAGAATGTCTTTTGGGCTATGTAATGCTCTAGCTTCTTTTCAAAGATGCATGATGTCTATATTTTATGATATGATTGAAGAAATTATGGAAGTTTTCATGGATGACTTTTCTATTTATGGAAAAACTTTTGATGATTGTCTTGAAAATTTAGACAAGGTTTTGCAAAGATGTGAAGAAAAGCACTTAGTCCTTAATTAGGAAAAATGTCATTTCATGGTGAGAGAAGGCATAGTGCTCAAATTGAAGTAATTGAAAAGTTACCTCCTCCCGTAAATATTAGAGGGACCCGCATTTTTCTTGTTCATGTGGGGTTTTACCGCCGCTTTATATAAGATTTTTCTCATATTGCTAGACCACTTACAAATCTTTTGGCTAAGGATGTTCCCTTTGAATTTGATGTTGCATGCTTGAAATCTTTTAAGATTCTTAAGAAAGCTCTCATCTCTGCACCAATCATTCAACCCCCTGATTGGTCGCTACCTTTTGAAAATTATGTGTGATGCTAGTGATTATGATGTGGGGCAGTTTTGGGATAAACAAAAGATAAAAAGCATCATGCAATTGCTTATGCTAGCAAAACTTTGTTAGGACCTCAACTTAATTATGCAACAACTGAAAAAGAAGTCCTGGCTATTGTTTTTGCTATTGATAAGTTTTGATCTTACTTAGTAGGAGCTAAGGTGATTATTTATACTGATCATGCTGTTTTAAAATACTTGCTCACTAAGAAAGATGCTAAAACCAGATTAATAAGATGGATTTTGTTACTCCAAGAATTTGATTTAGAAATAAAAGATAAAAAGGGAATAGAAAATTCTATTGTCAATCACTTGTCCAGAATACAGTTTGAGAATTCGCAGGAACTGCCCATCAATGATTCGCTACAGGACGACATGCTCTTCAAAGTCATAAAATCCGACCCCTGGTACGCAAATATTATTAATTTTATGGTTGCAGATTATGTACCACCAGGGGAGAACAAAAGGAAGCTCATCTATGAAAGTCGTCTCCACATATTGGATGAACCGTACCTCTTCAGAGTCTGCTCTGACGGCCTACTCAGGAGATGTGTACCGGTAGAAGAAGGAATCAAGATTATAGAACAATGTCACTCATCACCGTATGGAGGACATTATGGTGCATTCCGTAGTCATTCAAAGATCTAGCAAAGTGGATTCTTCTGGCCAACCATGTATGAAGATACAAAGGACTTCATCTGGAGGTGTGGAGCATGTTAAAGGCATGGGAATATCAATTCAAGAGATGCCATGCCACTCACTAACAACCTCCAGATCGAGCTCTTCGATGTTTGGGGTATCGATGACATGGGACCGTTTCCAAAGTCAAAGAACTATGATTACATATTGGTGGCAGTTGACTATGTCTCCAAGTGGGTTGAAGCCATGCCATGCAGAGCTATTGATGCTAAGAACTCCAAGAAGATGTTTGAAGAGACAATATTTTCACGTTTCGGAGTTCCAAGGATCATGATTAGTGATGAAGGCACTCACTTCACTAACAAGAACTTTCACAACTAATTGTCAAGACATGGAATCCATCACAACATCGCTACTCTGTACCACCCTTAGACAAGTGGCCAAGCAGAAACATCGAACAAACAAATCAAGAATATTCTGCAGAAGACGGTCAATGAGATGGGGACTGCATGGAAGGATAGACTACCCTATGCATTATGGGCTTATAGAATAGCCTATAAAACACCACTTGGGATGTCACCCTACCAACTTGTCTATGGAAAGACCTGTTATCTATCTGTTGAGCTAGAATTCAAAGCTCACTAGGCTATCAAGCGATGGAACATGGACTTTGAAGCCGCAGGAACTAAGAGGAAGATGCAACTCTCTGAGCTTGATGAATGGCATGAAAAAGCATATCATAACGCCAAACTATACAAGGAGAGAACAAAAAGATGGCATGACACTACTATAGATTGACTTATCACTATCGCCACTTTCACTGCCGTAGCGATAAAAGCATCAGTGTGATACTTCCACCGTTAGTTGTACCGATAGGGAGGCCTCCTAAGGATGGAAGCCGGCAATTAAAAACCATCAATGCGGCGGTGGTAGTGGGGTTGAATTCTACAATTGTTTGGAACACCGAGCCAACTAGGATAGGCGTTATGGCCACTAGCCCTACACGACCGTTTGGTGTACCGATGGTAGTAAATTCAGCATGAGTTATTTTCCTAGTTCCCAACTACCCACAACACAGTTGCATCACCATTACTTTCCTATGGAGTATTGCCTCATCTTCCCTGATGCTTATATTAACTGCTCCTCTCGGCTTCTCCATCTTCAAGATTGGCCTATTTAAGCCAAGGCTGGATGCGCTTCTTGGCAATCTACACACTCCTTCCTCCTTAGATACAGACAAAGCTCTTGAGCCAACATCTATATTTTCATCATTGCCATGGCGCTCCTTCTCCAACTCCTCTGGCGGCATCAGCAACATTGGGAGAAGGACTTCAAGATTGGGTACTACCAGCATCTAGGTGCAGCGGGGCTGCTCGATCTAGGTGCTAGTGGAAGTTTTGCGATTAAGGGGGTTCGCTTATTTGGGCAAGCCAAGGGGTACTGCATGCACTTTGGTGTATCCCTGGTTTGCCCTGTGCATTTCTTGTGCCAATTCACCATCCTGGCGCCCTGGTGATCCTCCTTCCTCTGTAGCAGCAGCGACAATGGTGACATTTCTCTCCCTCACCCTCTTCGCGACCATGAGACATGAGCACCACCATATCCTAATCGACAAGGAAGTTACTACACAAGAAAGGTGGATAAAAATGGTTTCCTTCATTTTTTGCTATTGCTAAACTTACATGTTGACAATTAGTCATCCTATGCAGGAATGCACATGCTCGTGACCATGAGAGGTGGAGATGCTCCTCTTGCTCTCTCTTGGCCGTGAGAGGTGCAGCAGGGAAGGTAAAGCACCTCACTGAGTTGCTCCTCTTCTTGCTCTCTCTCTCTCGACTGTGAGAGGTGCAGATGCTAGTGGAAGTTTTGTGAGGTGCTGTCTCATCCTTAGCTTGCACTGCCTGTCTCTAGACTTGACTATGGGATGCACTAGTACTCGACAGGTCTTTGTTATTGCACACCTAGTAGTCTTTGATAGGTCATTGTTATTGTACAACTAGAATGTAACTAGAGTTATCAATGAAATTGCTATGATGATTGTTACTGTGTCATTTGTATATAGTTTTTGCCTTAAAAACAATTAATAATTGAATGGCTGTGATGCTTGTTACTCCATTTTTTGAAGTGTCATAGTATTTGCCTTGGCTACATAGACATGAGCTAAAGAACCTCACTGAGATGGTGCTGGGGTGGAAGTATTTGCCCTGGTTTATTTGCAAATTGTCATTATTGCAGCTCCCGTTACCGTTTCATATGGTGATTCAGCGTTAGTGTTAGATCACAAAGTGTAGGGAATCAAATGGTCTATGTCGTCTTCCCTACTCCATCGCCCATGACTCACGTGGGTGGCTATGGATGTCACGGACCTTGACTATTGCCTTCCCCGCTCGTGTTTATTAGTGGAGATGACTTGAATAACTTGTATTAAGAAATTGAAAACATGTGCAAGGGAATCTGAACCGCATCATACAAGAAGGAAGGTAACTGTAATGAGTTTAGAAAGGAATCGTACTTGTATATCATTGTATTAAGGAGAATGAAGAGTTTATCATACAAAAAAAGAGTTTATCATACAAATGTCGTCATCCAGATATATACATATCAACATTGATCTACACAGAATCTACCACATTGATCTAAAAGAACCTATCACACTCATAGCGGATCCTACACTCCTCGCTGCAGAACATAGCGCACTCCTCCCAACCTTCCCATCCTGCATGGATGTTGTAGCCTCTACCTCTGCACTGATGTCTGTCTTGGCGACGCACTAGCATGGCCAGAGAAGGCAGAGGACTAGACTGACCCGACGCTGGCCGCCCAGCAAAGTCCTCCAACACGAACATGGCCTATTGGAGGTGCCGTGTACATATCTCATTCTTCCATGTCACATTCACCGCTGGGCCCGCTTCATCACCTTTGACCTTCCTCAACCACCGCCGGGCAATGTTGTCATTGCCAGCACCGCTATTGGAAATATGGAGCACAAGGGAGAGAACAAATGCAGCAACATCATGGCCTGCCGTGGCAGAGCGCTCAAGCATGTCAAGACGTGGCATGAGCGCGGTGCGGTCTTCCACGAAGATGGTGCGCATCCCAACGTAGAAGCAGGCCTTCGGGTTGTCGATGCTAGCATGCCTGGCGATGTGCTTGGCATGGTACTCGTGGTTGTAGAACCAGTTCCTGGTCCCAAGGTGTATCCCATGCAGCAGCAGCCGCCATAGTGGTATGTTCCGTCCCACTACAGCATCACCGCACACCCTATGCATCTATGAACATGTTGCCCACAGGCTACCAAGATCTTCCATGGGATCTGCTGTAGTCGTAGCAATGCGGCTAGCAATCTCAATAGCCATATCCTTTGGGAGCTTCTCCATGGAACGAGGACACACATGGTGGCTACAAAAGATGAATCCTCAGGTCAGGCAGCGACGTCATGGCAGAGCAGAGCACTAGGGAGGGGGATCGGAGCGAAGCAAGGTGAGTTCCAAAAAACCCTCTTGGGATTTTATGATCACACCATTCTTCAAGGTTCCATGGCGCGGGGATGTCAAACATCTTGGGGAAGTCAATCATCATCATCCGTCTGAATCACGTAAACCATGTATGCAAATGCAAAAAAAATCAGATTGAAAAATCTTTTATCTTACTATCCGACGGTTACTAATTAGAGGCCCCAACGGTATAAACCATGTGAACCGCGTAAACCATGTATGTAAACCATGTGAACCCCCTAATTTTGCATGTAAATTACCCACCTCTATCATTACAAAAGATAATTCAAAGTAGTCGATAGGAATAAAATAGGCTAGCGGTTCACCACTTTGTCTCCCCTAAGATCGTGGTTAGCGCTAGAGGGGCCAAGCCGCGTGGTCAAGTCAATTTTCTCCATCCAACTTCCGACACCGTTCCATCACAATTACTTCCACGAGGAGATGCATGCTCCACTAAGATCGAGCGAGACATGGCCTCGCATTAACTCCTGCTCTCGCTTAGTGCAATCGAAGGGAACTCCAACGGGCACCTATCTCACCCATCCTTCTATAAAAGTGGAGGCTAAGGTAGGGAAGCAAGTACACGATTCCTTTTCTCTCAAACTTCTATCTTCTTCATCTGGCGCTCCGCCTCGACACCCCGTCTTTCACATCTCATTCAATGGCGGATCGGGCAATGAAGCTCCCAATGGAAGAGTCACCGGAGGTTGTCCCTGCTCATCCCCACTTTTGTGTGATGCTGCGACAGGACGAGGAGGGCAGCTTGGTGGCGCCACCACTGGAGAGCCAATCCCCGCTTCTAGCTATCTCTGACGACGACGAAGACAGGAGGGTGAATGATGTCCTCATGTTGGTGGAGCAGCTAGACATGGCCACCTCCGCCCTCCGTGAGGAGAGCTAGGAGGCGGACGTGCTACGCCTCTCTGTTGCTGCCACAAAGCAGGAAACAGCCGCAGCAGAGCTTGCCACCGCCGAGGCCTAGGCGTGCCTCGCTGGTAAGGCATTCGGCACGATATGATCTTGCTCTTTCACTACATGTGACGTCGTGTCTTCAATTGTAGCATTTTATTGTCTCCTTTTCAGCCGTCCAGGAGCAGCTGATCAAAGCATAGGGTGAGGCAGTGGAGGTGATCCACCTTCACCAAGTAGCCAAGGACAATGCTCGTGTCTCCTCCCAGATGGCGGCTAAGAGCAACAGGCACCACCAGGACCTCCACGCGGCAGCAGGCAACGTCGTCTACATGCTTTTGCCTCCTGCTCCCGCGAGGATGACCCTGATGGACTACCTCCACACCATGTCACCATGGGTCATGGAGGTGGACACGTACTACATTCGCCTAGGGGACGCTTTGGCCATGGCCACCGCCCAGCTTCGATTGGGTGAGGACCTGACTATGGTGGAGCCGGGGTTCCTGGGATAGACGAGCTATTGGCAGTGCCAGAACATGATTGGCGAGTTCTTTGCCATGGGCGATGGTGTCCTGGCCATGGTGGATGTAGAGGACATCATTCGTAACGCTCCCTACTAGTAGTTCAATTGTAACATGCCTCAGCATTCTGAATAAAAATGTTCATAATATTAGTAGTTATTACTTTGAGTTCATCTCTGTTTGCTGTGACTTGAACATTCCATTTGTGCACCTTAGAGTTCATAGACAGTATGACACGTCCATCGTTAGTAGGTGCTAACATCTCTAAATCATCACCGCTGGTAGCCTTCACTGCCGCTTTCATCAATTTCCAAGCCCGCGTGCGAGTCCTATGCGTCACTCCCACGCGTATTTACAAAATTTTTTTAGAAATTTGCATTCCCACGTCTGATATAGTTGCTTAAAAAGGAGGCTCCCCACCGTATCTTTCTCATCAGTGCTGCTATTCCTCATCATCGCCCCTGCTCCCCAGTGCCGAACTACGCGACCGCCCCTACTCAGCGGCGTGCAAGTCACCAATCACCGCCGACAAGCTAGTGCTCCACGCCGGTACACCTCATTGGTAGGTAGATAGCACAGATCCACCAGTGACCAGGGTGGCACTCATCACCGCCGTCACCACTCTAGCTCAATGTCGCAAGATCCAAAGGCAATGGTAATGCTTTCGCACTTCCCTTATGCATTGTTCTTGGCTTTTTATTCCCTTCTTCACTCATCTGAGCACAAATGAAGCTTCCATCTGATTATTAATGAGCTCACGAACACATCTCTGTAGTCGCTCCTTCTCTGATTCAGGGGACAGCGCTGCCGCTTCCATCGCCATCCCTGCTCCACCAGATCCTCATCAAGATGGAGGAGGAGGCCCCCAACAAGAGGAATGAAGTCGCCATCCTCTCAAACCATGTCTTGGTCCTCATCCTAAGCCGCCTCACTACCCGCTCCTTGTGTAGCTGCAAGTGTGTCTATCACTCCTAGAAGAGCCTCATCTCGGGATCCGAGTATCGTAAGGAGCTACCCTAGATTCTCACCAGATTCTTCTACCGCAGTGGAAATGCAAACACAACTTCACCAGTGTCAATGGTGAATACCCCTCTTGTCCTTCTTGCCCTTCCCCATTCAGGATGTCATGATCTCAGATTGCTCCCGGGGGCTCATCCTCTTTTGGTACTCTAGGTTTCTCTATGTTGTCTACAATCCGATGACTAAGAAATGGTTGCTACTACGAGGTAGCAACCATTCTTGTGTTTTAGCTCGCTTGGGGTTTGATCTGACAGTCTCCTCGCACTTCCATGTGTTTGAATATGGGATCAACGATGATGACTCCTTAGGGGTCAACATCTACTCATCTAAAACTGGAGCATGGATCTTTAAAGAATCTGAATGGGGTGAGGATATTGTAGTATCCACATATGGGAAAGGTGTGTTTGTTTATGGTTTTATGCATATGCTATAGTTCACCTAGATAGTTGCTATTGATATGGAGGGAAAGACATGGAGGAAAATTCATAGGCCAACTAGTGATGCAATCTCCATCGATGAAGCTCAGGGGCAGTTGTGTTTATGTACTACTGATACTTTGAATAGGTATGAGCTTTCAATCTAGATCCTTGAAGATTATGGTACTAGTAAATGGACATTGAAGCATAAGGTGACCACGCTGGAGCTATTTGGAAAGAAGAATATTGAATTTGGTACTGAGGTTTCTGATGCGGCCTGCAGAATGATTACAGTTCATTCAGAATGGAATTTGATTTTCCTTGTTGGGGAGGATAAATCACTGCTTGCATATGACATGAACCGTAGTAAAGTTCATGTCCTCCCTGCCTAGGCCATCGACTATCCTAGAAGTACCTGGAAACTATTATGTATGAGCGGCAGACCTCACTATCTTCCTTATGTTCCCTTATTCATGGAGTCATTAGCAGAGCAGTAAAGATGCATATGATGTATTTTGTTGTAATTATGTCATGCCTTTGTTCAGGTAGGTAGTTGTTTTGATTCTATATATAGGTCAATTTGGGCTTCGTAACTAAAGGAATGGTGTGTTGAATATTATTAATTGCGCTTCTTTATGTAGGTGGAGTCTGAGTGCTTTTGAACAATTTTCCTGCATTGGCTAGGAGGAGGAAGAGGGGTTCCATGGTGCATTGCCTACCAATTCGAAGGATGCACTAATTATATTCATTTTTTCCTAGCAAGTAGGAGTGCCACATAGGAGGAGCATAGCTACATCATTTCGTTATGTAAGCCTATAGAGATCAGTACCTTTAGTTTGCAATCTATGTACCGCTTGTGTTAGGACATAAGATGAGAAAGATATTATGGTAAACATCCATTGTTATTGTAAGAACATGGTTTATGGATGCAATGATTATATTTGTATGCTTTATGTTCAGTAAGCTATTAAGGGTCGTTTGTTGTTTTGTTATCACCACCACTATTGGTGGTGCAAACATCCAACACCGTTGCTATACATATTATGCGGCAGGGATCAAAGTGTATCACCGCTGAATCGTTTAGTAATCCAACACCGACTAAATGATCATCAAAGGCGGATTGTGATGCAAGGCAACGGTGACCATGACTTTGCACTAGCGAATCATAGGCTGAAGTGACGGTGGTGTTAACCTCTACATAGGCGTCTCAGCCATCAAACCTCTAGTGAACCTACACCACTGATAGTCGGGTCGAAGTACAAGGTGACGATGCTGGTGACCACTACACAGGCGGTTGATGTGCCCACACGACGGTTTTGATAGCCTCAACATAGTCGGATCATTTGCCAATATGGCAGTGTTAGTGTACATCCACAGCCGGGTCATGCTCCAATGCGACTGAAGTAAGGACCTAATCATGGACGGATCATAAGCCAATCGACGGTGTTAGTGTACACCGCAGTCGATCCCAGATGGCGACGGTGATGGCTATGACCATCACTGTCGATAGCTTACTAACGAGGCCAAAATTGGACTACGATGTGGGTTACGACGCGGTTGTGAAAGGTGCGAGTGTAGTAGTGTGACAAGAGGATCAAGAAGAAGGAGTTCACCCCTGGAGATAAGGTATTACTTTTTAATTCCAGGGTTAAATTATTCGGGCACGGAAAACTTCAGAGCAAATGGGAAGGACCATTCAAGGTTATAGGCACCTCGTCGCATGGAGCGGAAACACATCAAAATGATGAAGGTACGTTATTCATGGTAAATGGCCACCATCTAAAGATCTTTCTAGAACCTGAAAACCCACATGAGGATTTGGATGAAGTAGATTTTTTGATTTTACCATAGACTTACACCACTGCCATCCTCTTTATGTTTTGTAACGCATAAATATACTTTTCGGGATTAGAATCCACCGTGAGAAACCCCCCTCAAAAGATGACATATGGGGCCGGCAGGCCCCACCTAAAGGCCAGCCCGCCCACCAGTCAGTCCCCTCATGCTCGGTCATTTCTCTTGTCTCTTCTAGATCCTTCCCCTTCATAATCTCGCAGTTTTTCGACGCATTCGGTTTTTCCTTGTTACGAGACCTCTAATAGATAGATCTTGATCCCTGCTGCAAGTTGTTCCCCCCTATATAAATGAGCCCCTATTTGCTTCCATAGCCATCCCATCAAAACCTTCTATCTCTAGCAGCACCAAAGCTCTCCACCTCCCTAGTTCCAATGGCCAAAAGAGAGATCATTCCCTATGGAGTCGATGAACCCATACCACTAAGCATCATTCTACCGCAAGGAGTAGCTCCCATTCATCCCAACCAATCTTACTTCACCCAAGCCATCCATCGTCCAGTCCTTGCTCCACCGCCACCATGTCTACTTCTCAAAGACAAGTCATGTCAACCCGACGTGCCGTCGACGATCAAGGTCCTGAAGGAGATCAACCTCCTTCCCCCAAGGGCAAACAAGACTCTGACTGGGGTGAAGACCAACAAATTTGGAGACATCACATGTGCGAAATACAAGTCAGTCACACCCCGCTTGAGCATAGACAGAGTTCACGCTGCATTGGAACAAGTGGAGGTTGTTCCACCGAAAGAGAAGAAGAAGAGGGTGCCACCCGCTATTCCAGAAAATGATGAGAAGCGCCCACGGATGACTATTGCACTCTTAGAGAAAAAGATTGAAGATCTCTCCGATGTTGTATATACCTTAGAACAAAGGATCAACAAAGAGCACGTTTATCTCAAGAGCCTGCAACAAGATTTAAACGCTTTGAATCATTTTATTGCCAATACTAGGAAGTAAAAGAGAGATAGGTTTTTGATAAGGCACAAGTGGTTTGGTCAAGTATTTAAAGATAGTATGTTTAGGTTACTCGCTTAGCTCAGATTGTTAGAGTGGTTGAAGTTTGTGTTTATGTTAGTTTGTGTAATAAAGTGTCTTGTGATATTAATGGAGTCTTATTATTATTATTATTATCTGCTCTCTATTTCTTTTGGATCTGTGTTTTGTCTCCACATGTTGTGCATAAAGGTAAACATGAAACAAGTGTGGGGGAAGCACACCTCGACGACAAAAAGGAATTCAATCGCGAAAATCATGAAATTCAGAAAGCAATGGACCAAATACCTGGCCAAAGTTGGACGAAAACGGACCCAAGAGTGGGCCGCTCGGACTCCTACATGGGCCGGCCAGCCCACCATAGTGGCCCCTCACCTCGCGCTTCATCCACGATCAGGTTTGCAGCCCATATGTTCTATTTTGACATGTTTCGCTTTCTATTTCGAATCAAATTAAAGATCCTTTGATAAACAACTTTAAAACATGAGGAAAGATTATTTCAGTCATGACTAACTCACATAATACTTTTCCTGGAAGTCTTGCTACTATTGGGAACTTATTATTAGGGACCCCATGTTACTTAAGTTGTTGTGGAATGAGATATAGTAGAATAATGAGAACTTTATTCTTGATGTCTCATTAATTGGAGAATTTTATTTTAAAAGGTAAAAAGAATAGCTACACCTCTCCTTTGTGGTAAGCAATATCCCACTAGAGTCAACATGACATATAGACTAGAGAAACCTTCTACATATACTACTTGTCATTGTGTTGAGTTTGGTCAAACCTTGTGACCCTAGTTGAGAAACTTATCATGCTCTCAAGATCAAGATCACCTACACTCCACATATATCTGCTGCTCCTACACTGGGAGTACGCAAAAACATGTTTTCTATCCACTCAAAAATGTTCTTGTCGAGGACCAATACTAGGGTACCTGAAGAGGAGGAGCTAATAACCATCAACATTGATTCATCCGAGCAGTCATGAGGGTGACCACAGCTCCAACCAAGGTCGTGGGCTCCGCCTCGCCCAACCTCTAGGGGTAGGCTCCGCCTCACCCGACACCAAGGTCGCGGTCTCCGCCTCATCTGACACCAAGGCCGTGGGTTCCGTCTCGCCCGACACCGAGGCCACGGGCTCCGCCTCAACCAACCTCTGAGGGCGGGCTCTGCCTCATCTGACCTCTGAGGGCTGGCTCTGCCTCGCCCAACACCGAGGCCATGGGCTCTGCCTCGCCCAACCTCTGAGGGCTGGTTTCGCCTCACCTGGCCTCTTGGGGCGGGCTCCGCCTCGCCCGGCCTTTGGGGGGGACTCCGCCTCGACCGACCACGAGGTCAGGGGATCCATCTCTCCCGATGAAGACCCATACCGCCGCCAACCACTCTAGGTCCAAGCGAATGGGCCTGGGTGAAAGATGTGACACCAGAGAGGTGACCGGCACGCCCTAATATAACCCATGGCCATGACGGGCCATATCCAGGGATTCACATCAGGAATAGCGTCAGGCGTACCGGTGTTGTTCTGCCTAACCCTCGTACGAGCACTGATAGGCATGTCAGTTCACCATGACATCCGCCAAGATGGAGTGGAGCGCCACGACTAGGAGACGATGCCTATGCATGGGGCCAATGACGGACAGGGCCATGATGTGGAGCTATCCCTATTGATGTCTATAGGGTTGGCGGGACCCACATGAAGGAAAAGAAGGACCCAACGATCCTAGAGGACTTCTTCTCCTTCTCATCCTCCTCTTTTCCCTCCACTATAACCTGTGCTTTCTCTTGGCCTATAAAAGGGAAAGCAGGGTGTCCCATAAAGGGCATCGCAACACATCACATCAATTAGGACTCAAATCCATCAAACCCCGAACCGACCAGAACACACAAGCACACAGCTGGGAAGCAACCGAGCTCTTGGCACCCATTTGCTCCTCTCACTAGAGACTTGGGACCTGTCCCTCTCTCGACCATTTGTAACCCCTACTATGAACTTTTAGTGCTAGTAACACGAGCAGCAGCAACGAACTGGACGTAGGGACATTATGCCTAAACCAGTATAAACCTCGTGTCCTCTTAGCACACCATCCAAGCCAGACATGCAATATTAGAGATTTACTAGTCGGTGGCAACTCAAAACACCGATAGTTGGCATGCCAGGTAGGGGCCTTTTGCGCGTCTCAACATCCACACCAGGTCTCGGATGGCTAGTCACAACCTTAGCTGGATCCCAAGAGCGCACGTGCGCTTTGAGGACCTGGACTTCATCATCACGACGGAGGGAGAGTTGGCAATGGCTCCCACCACTGTCCGACCTCTCCACTCCATCGGCCTCGACGCGATCGCCGAGGCACTTGAGGAGCTGCAGCTACACGCACCGGAGGGCCACGCCCCCAAAAGCGACCAGCTCCTCAACTTCAACTACGGGAGGTTAGAGCCCAGCTCGGCGCCATTTTGGGACCCCAACCATCCTGGGAGGACCTGTGCCACCTCACCTTCTCGCTCGCTAATGTCATGGCATAGCTTGTCAGAGGGGAACCACTCTCTCTAGAATACCTCATCTGGAGCACCGCGATAGTGCTCCCATTCGGTCTCCACAACGCCACAGTGACCGTTGGCCACCTTGTGGCGCAATGCGTGCCTCCTTTTCCCACAAACGATGAGTTCATAGGGATGACCGAATATGTCATGGAGTCATTCCACGACCTCCTCGTGGAAGAAACAGAGTCGCCCTCTGCCTCTAACTCCAGTAGGGGGAGCCATCACCCCTCTCATGAATGTTTTATGGCAGGTACCCCTGAGGGACACATCGAAAGCATCCATGAGGAGGAGGCTACCCCGACAAACAACCTCAACGAAGATGTCAAGGGGGATATAGGGTCTCCACCCCGCTTATGGATGGAGCAGATGAAGGCCTAGCACCAAGAGATCAAGGAAGCACGACTCTAGATTGAGTAGGAATGTGAGGAGCTCGATCAAGAGATCGAGCACCATGAACACGGTGGGCACGTGAGCGCCATGGCCCACAATGTGAACTGGAGGATCATCGAGGATGATGAAGCCCTTCCACACTTCACTCAGGCAAGCCAGAATACCGTTGCTATGGCAGCCTTGCTCCATGGGCTTCTAGGGCCTACAACGCCCGAGGATCATTGGGCCCATCGTGAGATTCACATGCTATTAAGCGTGCGGCGGCACAGCAAGCCAAAAGCTCATTGTCCCGATGACGTGAGCTCGATGCTAGCCAGCTGCACGCCTTTGGAGTGACCCAACAAGGATGCATGAGTCCACCAGGCACCGCAAGGCAGTAGGCTGCACACCGCGGTCCCAGTGCATGAGCGTCTTGGCCACAACCGTGATGCGCGCGACACCCTCGATGCCCATAGGTGTACCCGTGGTGATGCAGGGGAGGGGGCTAGCCACGGCTACCACCCTCTTCGTGGCGGATGCTACGATAGCGGCGAGGACCAAAGCTCGAGCCTCGGCCTACTAGGGACCTCAGGCCTTCGGCCGACACATCCTCAACACTGCCTTCCCGCCATGGTACCGACCACCAACTGTCGGTGTTTAGAGTTGCCACCAACAAGTAAATTTCTAATATTGCGCGTCTGGCTCGGATGGTGTGCTAAGAGGACATGAGGTTTATACTGGTTTGGGCAGAATGTCCCTACATCTAGTTCGTTGCTGTTGTTCATGTTACTAGCACTAAAAGTTCATAGTAGGGATTACAAATGGTTGAGAGAGGGATAGGTCCCAAGTCTCTAATGGAAGGAACGAATGGGTGCTGAGAGCTCGATTGCTGCTTGGCTCGTGTGTTTGGGGTTTGGTGGACGATCAGATTCGAGTCCGATGGTTCGATGCGATGTGTTGTGATTGTTGGTTCGATGTCCCCTAATGGGATGCCCTGCTTTCCCTTTTGTAGGCCAAGGGAAAGCATAGGTTACAGCAGAGGGAAAAAAGGAGAATCAGAGAGGAGAAGTCCTCCAGGTTCGCCGGGCCATTCTTCTCTTCTATGCAGGTCTCGCTAACCCTGTAGACGTCAACAGGGATAGCTTCACGTCATGACCTGTCTATGACTGGCGCCATGCATAGGCATCATCTCCCTATCATGGTGCTCCACTCCATCCTAGCGAACATCGTGGTGAACTAATGCGCCTGTCAGTGTTCGTACAAGGGTTAGGCAGAACAGTATCGGTTTGTTCGACACTGTTCCTGATGTGAATCCTTAGGTAAGGCCTGTCATGACCATGGGTTATATCGGGGCATGCCAGTCACCTCCCTAGTGTTAGAGCATTGACCCAGGACCATACACTTGGACTTGGAGTGGTCGGTGGCGGTATGGGTCTCCGTCAGGCGAGGCGGAGCCCGTAGCCTCAGTGTCGAGTGAGGTGGAGCCACCCTCAGGGGTCGAGCGAGGCAGATACCATGGCCTCGGTGTCGGGCAAGGCAGAGCCTACGGCCTCGGTGTCAGGTGAGGCAGAGCCACCCTTAGGGGTCAGACAAGGCGGACCCACCCTCAGGGGTCGGGTGAGGCGAAGCCCATGGCCTTGGTGTCGGGCAAGGCGGAGCCCGTGCCCTCAATGTCAGGTGAGGCAGAGCCAACCCCTCAGGGGTCGGGCGAGGCAGAGCCCACAGGCTTGGTGTCAGGTGAGGCAGAGCCAACCCTCAGGGGTCAGGCAAGGCAGAGCCACCCTATGGGGTTAGTCCAGGCGGAGCCCGTGACCTCAGTGTCGAGCGAGGCGGAGCTACCCTAAGGGGTCAGGCGTGGCGGAGCTCATGGCCTTGGTGTTGGGCGAGGCGAAGCCCATAGCCTTGGTGTTAGATGAGGTAGAGCCAACCCTTAGGGGTCGGGCGAGGCGGAGCCCATGGCCTCGGTGACGGGTGAGGTTGAGCCAACCCTCAGGGGTCAGACGAGGCAGAGTTTGCATACCTGGGGGTCGGTTAGAGCTATAGTCGTGCTCTTGACTGCTCGGATGAATCAATGTTGATGGTTATTAGCTCCTCCTCTTCGAGTACCCTGGTATTGGTCCCCAACACCAACCAACACCCCAAAATACTCTGGGAAAACAAACCCTAGACTATGGCTCAAGGATTATTGGCTTGCTTGCCAAGCCGGTGGAGCAGATAATGATGACTTCATTATCTGCAACCTTCCATTGTTCCTGGCTGATTCAACACGAACATGGTTGGAACACCTTTCGCATAACAGAATCCAAAGTTGGGCGGACCTGAAAGAGATCTTCGTGGGGAACTTCCAGGGCACGTACAATCATCCTAGGAACCCATGGGATCTCAAAAACTGCCAACAGAAGGCCAGAGAAACCCTCCATGGGTACATCTGGTGCTTCTCCCAGCAGTGCAATGAGCTGCCTAACATCGTCGATGCTGACGTTATAGGATCTTTCCTGTCTAGGACCACCTGTGAGTCCTTGGTTCACAAGCTAGGACGTAAGGGCCCACAAACCACCAAGGAGCTCCTCGACATCGCCACCAGCCACGCCTCGGGCGAGGAGGCAGTTGGAGCGACCATTGACTGCCTCAAAGGCAATGTGAAGCGGGACAAGGATGTCAGCGAAGGTACCTCCAACCGTCCCGTGAAGAACAAGCCAGCGGCGTGAGGGCTCGCTCATGGCCACCGCCGACCGCAAGGGGGGTCGAAAGCCTACGAAGGGTACCCCAGACCACTTTGAGAAGTTGCTCGAAGGGCCATGCCCGAACCATTCCTTCCCCGTCAAGCATCGATACAAGGACTGTGGCCTCATGAAGCGGTTCTTGTCCGGAGGCTTCAACAAGGGAGGGCATAGGAAGGACCCCGAGCCAACCGCAGATGACACCGAGGGGAGGGACGGCGGCTTTCCGACGCTGGATGGCTGCCTCATGATCTTCGGAGGGTAGGCGGCCTACAACTCCAAGCGCCATCAGAAGCTCATGCGCCACGAGGTCTATACGGTCGAACCGGTCACGCCTGTCTTCCTCTGGTGGTCAGAGTCCGCCATAACCTTTGATCGGACCGACCACCCGGAGAGCGTCCCACAACTAGGGAGATATCCGCTCATGGTCGACCCAATCATCGGCACAAAGCGGCTCACCAAGGTACTGATGGATGGAGGCAGCGGCATCAACATCATGTACGCCAAAACACTTGACGCCATGGGCATTGACCAATTGTGCGTCCGACCAACCGAGCGCCTTTCCACGGCATCATGCCTAGAAAGCAGGTCGTGCCACTTGGGCAGATCGATTTGCCCGTCACCTTTGGGGATCCATCCAATTATAGGATGGAGACCCTAAAGTTTGAGGTGGTGGGGTTCCATGGAACCTACCATGCCATCCTGGGACGTCCATGCTACGCGAAGTTCATGGCCATCCTCAACTACACCTATCTAAAGCTGAAGATGTTAGGACCGTGCAGGGTCATCACCATCGGCACCTCCTTCCAGCATGCCTACAAATGCAAGGTCTAGTGCTGCGATCATGCCACGGCAATTGCCGCCTCCAAGGAGCTTGCGGCCATCGGGAAGGAGGTCACCGAGGAAGCACCCGACCCTAAGTAGTTGGCTGGGTCTTTCGAGCCAGTGGAGGGTGCCAAGGAGGTCCTCATCGACCCCAATGGCTCCAAAGGCAAAGCGATGCACATTGGCACCACGCTTTCCTCCGAATAGGAAAGCGTGCTCGTTGGCTTCCTCCGCGCCAATAGAGACATCTTTGCATGGAAACCCTCGGACATGCTGGGCATTCCAAGAGAAGTCACCGAGCATGCCTTAAAGATCAGGCCAGGCTCCAAGCCGGTGAAACAGTGCCTGCGTCGCTTCAATGAGGGGAAATGCAGGGCCATCGGTGAGGAGATCATGAAGCTATTGGCGGTAGGGTCATCAGGGAAGTATACCACCCAGAGTGGTTAGCCAATCCCATCCCTGTACCAAAGAAGAGCATGAAATGGAGAATGTGTGTTGACTACACGGGTCTCAACAAAGCGTGTCCAAAGGATCCATTTCCTTTGCCATGCATAGACCAAGTAGTCGACTCTACCTCAGGGTGCAAAACCATTTGCTTCCTTGATGCGTACTCCGGGTACCATCAAATCATGATCAAAGAGTCCGACCAGCTCGCAACATTCTTCATCATCCCGTTCGGATCGTTTTGCTATATAACAATGCCATTCGGTCTAAAGAATGCAGGGGCTACGTACCAGCATTGTATGCTCAAGTATTTCGGAGACCTCATCGGGTGAACCGTTGAGGCCTACGTGGAGGACATTGTGGTCAAGTCCAAATAGGCTGACTAGGTCATAGCCGACCTTGAGCAGACCTTCGCAAAACTCCAAGCAAACGACATTAAGCTCAACCCCGAGAAGTGCATTTTTGGGGCCCCGAGGGGTATGCTGCTTGATTTCATCGTCTCCGAGCGTGGCATCGAAGCTAACCCAGAGAAGATCTCAGCCATCACAAGGATGGGCCCGATTCAGAACATGAACGGGGTACAGCGAGTTAAAGGGTGCCTTGCCGCGCTCAGCCGCTTCATCTCGCGCCTCGGCGAACAAGGTCTCTCCCTCTATCGGCTTCTGAAGAAGGCCAACTATTTTGAATGGATGCCCGAGGCCCAGGAGGCACTTGACACAGTCAAACAGCTCCTAATGAAGGCTCTGATCCTAGTTCCTCCGACTAACGGAGAACCGCTTGTACGCTACATTGCGGCCACCACACAAGTGGTCAGCGCCGCCCAGGTGGTGGAGCAAGAAGAAGAGGGACATGCCCTCAAAGTACAGTGCCCCATGTACTTTATTAGCGAGGTCCTGTCTCGATTCTAGGACCCGCTACCCTCAAATCTAGAAGCTCCTGTACGCCGTCCTCATTGCCAAGAGGAAGCTACGTCACAACTTTGAGTCACATCCGATGATGGTCATGACGTCCTTCCCCCTCGGAGAGGTCGTCCAAAACCAGGATGCCACAAGAAGAATCGTGAAGTGGGCACTCGAGCTGATGGGACAAGGCATCTCGTATGCCTCCCGAATGGCCATCAAGTCCCAAGTGCTGGCTGATTTTGTTATAGAGTGGACCGAGGTCCAACTGCCGCCAGTAGTCGTCGACCAGGAGTACTGGACGAAGTACTTCGATTGATCGCTAATGAAGAAAGGCGCCTTGGGTATGCATGAGGTACATGGTTTGCATCCATTTCCCTCCTCCAACAATGTGGCCGAATATGAGGCGCTCATCAACAGCGTGTGCATCGCCATCGAGTTGGGTATCCGACGCCTCGATGTCTGGGGAGACTCCCAGCTGGTCATCGACCAAGTCATGAAGGAGTCGAGCTGCCACGATGCCAAGATGGCTACATACTACTGAGAAGTCCACCAGCTAGAGGACAAGTTTGACGGCCTCGAGCTCAATCACGTCCCGAGGTGCCTCAACAAGGCGGCCGACGCACTGGCGAAGGCGACATACGGCCGAGAGCTGGTCTCGATAGGTGTCTTCACCAGTGATTACCACAAACCCTTGGTCTACTACGAGGAGTCAGAACAAGCCAGTGATGGGCCACCTACCCTAGGCTCAGGGGCTAACCAGCCGTTGGCTCCATCTGACCCAAAGGTCATCGAAGTTGACGAGGATCCAGCGATAGAGCCCGACCCTCTGGCCGACTGGAGGACGCCTTACCTTGACTACCTTCTCTGCAAGGCGCTATCGATGGACAAGATAGAGGCTTGGTGGCTCACACGTCATGTGTGGTAGAACCTCCTAAATTAGAGGGCCCACATGCAACTATCATTGTCCAACAACCTTTGACATCTATGCATACGTTCCCGGTAACTTAAGAAGACTGTCGGGTGTCCCCGGGGAACCCTGAATCATCCACGATTTCCAAGCAGGATCACATTACAGAGTTAATGCAGTATTACAACAGTTTATTCAAATAGATACATCAGAGTAAATATAGCCAAAGACTTACAATAACATAGTTTACAAACCATTTGTTTCAAACCATACAACTAAGTTCGATTAATAATACAAAACAAAGTAGTGGAGTGGCATTATAATATATTACAAAACACACAATTAAAGCTGCCCTGCCCAAGGACCACACATTTACTTATTATCATCGCACTGAACAACAGTCATGCAGCACGATCCAAAACAGATCTGCTCATGACCCTCACCTACAACAAGGGTCAACGAACCCTGAGTACAAAAGTACTCAACAAGACTTAACCGAAATAAGAATTAAAAGAACGTAGGAATGCAGGCTCATGGGATTCAAGGTATGGCTTTAGCAATAATCAAGGTTCTTTTGCGTAAAAGCACTTTAACAAAATTCTTTATATCAACATTTAAAACTTCATAAAGATCATATACAAAGCTGACATGATCCGCATTGAGATCATGAAACTTTGTATCCAACACTTTCTCAAACCATCCTCAAGTTCTAGTTATTAACACTACGATGATGAACAGTGAGTTGAGTCTCCATAACCGAGGAGCAACGACAATTCGAACCGATTAAAAACCCAGCTAGGAATTTGTCGACAGAATATGCTCGGCAGTCCACCGAGGGGTATCCCGCGATGGTAGATTTATCGGTGGGGATGCGCAAAATCAGGAACCAGATGGTGACACAAGGCGCAGAGACAGCGATCTAGACAGGTTCGGGCCGTCTGATCGACGTAATACCCTACGTCCTATGTCTTTGGTGTATTGTATTGAATACATGATGTCGAGTAGAGGATCCCTGCCTCTCCTTATATACTCTGGAGGGGCAGGGTTATAAGTAAAGTATCCTATTTGGTACTATACAATGTCTTGCGGTGCATGCCGAGCAGCGCCATGCATGCCTTGATCTTGTGGGCCAGGCCACCTCCGATGGTGCGGCCCATGTCTTGGGGGCTATACCCCCACAGTTAGTCCCCGAGCCTGATAGTAGATGATGCAGTCATGTGGTGCCAGGGTCATAAAGTAGAAGACCAGCCGAGCAGGCAGCTAGTCCCCGGGCGTAGCCTCGAGATGAGAACAAGCACATTCACCGCAAGGTGAAGTGTGCCCACTTAGTCCCCGAGCCTGCTGGAAGATGAAGAATGAATCTTGTAGTAGGGTCAAAGAAGTCTGAAAGCTTGCTGACGTCGTCTGACATGCGCATATCAAGACCCTAGACATGCTGCCCAAGATCAGCACCCTGATCCGAACAGCGTGGAGCAGCCTGATAGCACACCGACGAGACGTAGCAAGATCCGAGCAGCAAGGGAGTCCCCAGCATCGCTGGCGATGTCCGAGCACCGAGGAGCGAGGAGTCTCCGGTGTCGCTGGCGATGTTCGAGCACCGAGGAGCGAGGAGTACCCGGCGTAGGCGGCGAGGTCCGAGCATCGAGGAGTCTCCGATGTAGGCGGCGAGGTCCGAGCACCGAGGAGTCCCCGGCGTAGGTGGTGAGGTCCGAGCACCGAGGAGTCCTCGGCGTAGGCGGCGAGGTCCGAGCACCGAGGAGTCCTCGGCGTAGGCGGCGAGGTCCGAGCACCGAGGAGTCCTCGGCGTAGGCGGCGAGGTCCGAGCACCGAGGAGTCCCCGGCGTAGGCAGCGAGGTCCGAGCACCGAGGAGTCCCCGGCGTAGGCGGCGATGTCCGAGCACCGAGGAGTCCTTGGCGTAGGCGGCGAGGTCCGAGCACCGAGGAGTCCTCGGCGTAGGCGGCGAGGTCCGAGCACCGAGGAGTCCCCGGCGTAGGCAGCAAGGTCCGAGCACCGAGGAGTCCCTGGCGTAGGCAGCGATGTCCGAGCACCGAGGAGTTCTCGGCGTAGGCAGCGAGGTCCGAGCACCGAGGAGTCCTCGACGTAGGCGGAGAGGTCCGAGCACCGAGGAGTCCCCGGCATAGGCGGCGAGGTCCGAGCACCGACGTAGCTGACGACGTCCGTGCGGTGAAGTGTGCCCACTTAGTCCTCGAGCATGAAGAATCTGAGGGCCGAGGAGTAACCGACGTAACTGGCGATGAAGCACGAGCGACGAACATTCTGGTCGACTGGTCGGCAGCGAAGTGAACATTGAGTAGAAGCGACCGGCAAGCAGTCCGATCAACTGGTCGGCGACGGAGTCCATGAACCAAGCGGTCTGACCAGTTGATCGGTGGAGAAGCCCGAGCACCAGGTGGTCCGATCACCAAGACGACGATCCTGCAATACAAATATGTAGAACGGGTAGTACACGATGTACAAATAAAGAAACTCAGGAGAAAAATCAGCAATGGTGATGAAATGGCGTATGCAGTTCAGCGATTAGTTGGCGTGAAAATATATTTATGTTTAATATAAACCACCCGAACAGTTAGTGTGTAGCTGAGTCTTCAGCCCTAGCTAGCCCATAGTCCATAACGTCGAGCGCGGAGCCCATGCACGTGTAGGATGAATAGGCGTGACCAAGGAGCCGCTACCGATCACCCATAACGCAGAGCGCGGAGCCCGTAGCACGTGTAGGGAGGAGCCGGAGATAGGGCCATCTCTAAAGGTGTTCGAGCATCAACGTGACTGTTCGAGGGTTCGAAAAATTGTTTGGAGAGCAAATATGGAGAAAACAGTTCGGAAAAACTTTATGACGATATACGGAGATTGAAGAGTATTTAGAAGAATATTAAAACATGACTTAGCTTTAGACAGAATGTCTGGTCAGCGGCGTATGGCGTTATCTAGTCGGCGACGTGGGCAGCTCGCTTGCAGCTCGACGGCGACAAGGGATGTCGGTGAGGGCCGCCGAGTAATGACGACGACACAACGGCGAGGGGCATCGGCGAATGATGTCAGTGAAGGCCGCCGAGCGGTGACGACGAGTCGACGGCGACGGACGTCGGTGAAAGATGTCGGCGAAGGCCGCCGAGGGCAGCGGCGGCGAGTCGTCGCCGAGCGGTGATGACGAGTCGACGGCGAGGGATGTCGGCAAAAGATGTCGGCGAAGGCCACCGAGCGGTGATGACGAGTCGACGGCGAGGGACGTCGGCGAAGGCCGTCGAGGGCAGCGGCGGTGAGTCATCAACGAGGGCTGATGAGGGCAGCAACGACAAGTTGTTGGTGAAGACGACCTTGGAGGTGGTTTCGAGATTGGATCTGCTGTCGCAGGGGCTGGTGTAGCAGCGATGAATCATCGTCGTGGACCGGGATGGATCTCCATGAGATTGACGACAAGAACGCGTTGTTGATTTGAGATCCATCTGGCTCACCATGGATCAAGCGCACACCCCTACCTGGCGCGCCAACTGTCGACAAAATATGCTCGGCAATCCACCGAGGGGTATCCCGTGATGGTAGATTTATCGGTGGGGATGCGCGTAATCAGGAACCAGATGGTGACACAAGGCGCAGAGACAGCGATCTAGACAGGTTTGGGCCGTCTGATCGACGTAATACCCTACGTCCTGTGTCTTTGGTGTATTGTATTGAATACATGATGTCGAGTAGAGGATCCCTGCCTCTCCTTATATACTCTAGAGGGGCAGGGTTATAAGTAAAGTATCCTATTTGGTACTATACAATGTCTTGCGGTGCATGCCGAGCAGCGCCATGCACGCCTTGATCTTGTGGGCCAGGCCACCTCCGACGGTGCGGCCCATGTCTTGGGGGCCATACCCCACAGAATTCCAGACCACACGACATATGCAGGTCCTTGACTTACATATATCAACCTACCCTCGGATCCTCTAAACAAGAACGGGTCCGCGCCACCCGAGAATACAGTACTCCACCAATCCAGCCCATTGCCACGTGGGTACACGCTATTCCCGCCATCTCTCCACTCCTAGTGTGTGAGTAGCCATTCTCGTAATAGAATAGCCAAGTTAAGGCTAACCGGAGTATGCGGTTAGTACTACAAAGTCTCACCTCATGCAATTCAACAACGGACGGGCCTTAATCGACACAGGCGGAAAGAACCCGCTCACAAGACCTCCATGTCTTGTGGCTCACACAAACCGAGTCCGCCCGGTCTAGATTTATTACTCCATATTCCCATATCACATGATAACATAAGTAACCAAAGTTCCATTTAAAACTTGCAGATGATAGATAATCACCCGACTTTCATCGTTCTAAGCATAGCTAAGCAAAACTAGGTATATACGAATTTAAAACTAATAATATGGTAAATATGGAATAACAAGGTTGGTAATGTACCAATTTGGTTTTCACTTGACTCCTAATCACTTAATGCAGTAAAAAGAAGCAAAAGCGAAATCAATTTGTAAAATACAAGGTAGGGTTGTATGCATCCGGGGCTTGCCTTTGTTGACGGAAAAGTCCGGTTCCTGCGACGTTCCACAAGTATTCGATCCGACCTCAACAGACGGATTAACCTCCTCCTCAACTTGATTAACTACCACGTGTTCACCTTCGTTCACTACACATAGTAACAATGCCATGTTTAACATGATGCGAGATATAAAACATGATACTCGATGATGGATGCAAAATTAACAACTTGAATACAACTTTCCTTCGCGGTACAGTTACAAGTTAAACTAACTAAACCATTTTCGCAACACTCACATCAATTGCCAAGGATCATCACCAACTAATGACCCAAGGACATCACTCAATCAAAAACTCAAACAAAACCTAAATCACTAAAGGTTACTATTTGCTTTTATGAATTAATTAATTAATTAAGAATTATGAAATAAATCAACTTGTTCCAATTGGCCTCAAAATTTTTGTAAATGTTCATCACAATATAACTAAGTGACAAAACAATTTTCATAATTTTTGGATACATAAATAAGCCTAGAAAAATACTGGAAACTCATTTATTAATTAATTGAGCAAATTTTATCACATTCAAAAAGTACTGAAAAACAACATTTCATATTTTTCCTAAATAATATACATCACAGAGAGTTCACACAAAAATTTTTATAATTTTTGGAGCTTTAAATAAATCTACACAAAAATAACAAAAACAGATACTATTCATTCAATTCTGAAAATAGAAAAATCCAATTTGAATGCTGTGTCACTGACATCGGGTCCCACCTGTCATCCCTAACCTCGCGCGTTTGACCACGCCGGCGACTGCGCTGATCGACGTAAACTCATCGACGGTAGTCCAACGGCGACGGCCAAGGTACCAAAACACTCACAACAACATGGCGCATCGATTAGAGACACTAGCTAACTCAATCACGGCACGATTCAAGGCTAACGCCGGCCATGGCGGACGTGGTGGCATGGCAGCGCTACGCCGGTGACGTGAAACTAGTAGAGCTTAAACAAAGGATCCAGGAAGCACCAGTAGCTCACCTCGAACGCGTTGAAGCAAGGAGCGAGGTCGGAGAAGCAACGGAGAGGCGTGACGACGACCACGGTGATCACGGCGGAGCAAAGATCGTCGGTGAGGGAGAACCGGCGACTGCAGTGATCAAAACGAGCAAGCAACAAAGGATTAAGCACCACAGTATCGAGACGAAGCCGTAGGTACACTGATCACGGGCAACGGCTCACCGGGGGATGCTGGCCGCAGAGAAACGGAATCTCGGGTGAGGTGGTCGGCCACGAGGAAGAAAGCAACGAACGACGAACTCACGGCGAAATCAATCGACCAGAGCTAGCTGGCTGGGTGCGCAAGGGGTAGGCGAAACTATTGAGCGCTACGCTGCGACGGCACAGGCGCTGGTTCGACGGTGGGAGCTCGCCGGAGATGAGCAAGGTGACGGGAAAATAGAGGAGGAGGAAACGGCAAAGACGACGACGGCTCAGGTTATAAAGGATGGCCAGGAAGCGCAAGGAAGCCACGGCGAAGCCATTTCCCTCACCAGCGCGACGCCCAGACGGCCACACTCGCAATTGGAAGCAAGCCGAAGGATCGTCGGCAATGTAGCAAGAGCGGTGAACACTGTTCATCAAAATTACAGAATTGCCATCCAGTTTAAAATCCAAATTACTCCCAAATTTGTATAACAACTCAAAAGTCTCCAGAAATAAAAGTTGTTCAAAATCAAAAGTTCTACAACTTTGCTTTTATAACCAACCCCTAATTCGGTCTACATTTTGAAATGAACTTTTGAATTCAAATAGGGGACATTTAAGGAATTTCGCCTTTTCAAATAACTTCAAAATTTACTAAACAACTTGAAAAACTCCAAAAACAAACTTTGTACAACTCAACAAGCTCTACAACTTTGCTTTAAGACTCAACCCTAAAATGTGCTTCGATTTTGAAATGGATTTTCAGGGTAGGGTTTAAATATTGAAAAGCAAGGTTTTCGGAATTTCAAATCAATACAAAGGTTTCAAACTTGATTCAAACAATACCAAGCAATACTTATAACATAAATGTAAACTGGTTTTAGTGAATACATATCAAAGTTTGCAATATGACCAATGCCTTGCCATGCATATGATGATATGTCCAGTTTTTAATACTTAAACACCCGGGGTGTTACATCATGCCAAGAGTTTTGTCCTTGTTGAGGGCAAACTCTACAAGGGAAGCCACACTGGGATCCTGCAGTGCTGCATCCCCATCGAACAACGGAAGCGGTTGCTGAGCGATATCCATGGTGGGATCTACGGTCACCATGCTGCACCTAGAACCCTGGTCGGAAACACATTCTGTCAATGCTTCTACTGGCCAACAGCAGTATCCAATGCCGAACAGATTGGGCGCACCTACAAATGGTGTCAGTACTACGCTCGGCAGACCCACCTACTAGCCCAAGCACTCCAAACGATCCCCATCACGTGGCCGTTCGTGGTCTAGGGCCTCGATCTAGTCGGACCTCTCCAAAGAGTGCCTAGGGGCTATACCTACTTGCTTGTCACCCTAGACAAGTTTACAAAATGGATAGAGGCCCGATCGATCTCTGCGATCAAGTTCGAGCAAGCCGTGCTGTTCTTCCTTGATATCGTCCATCGCTTTGGAGTACCGAACTCCATTGTCACGGACAATGGCACATAGTTCACCAGGAAGAAGTTCCTCCAATTCTATGATGAATATCACATCCACGTTGGTTGGGCCGCCATAGCGCACCCCTGCACGAACGGGCAGGTCGAGCGCACAAATGACATGGTCCTATAGGGCCTCAAGCCTAGGATCTTCAACCAGTTGAACAAGATTGGCGGACGATGGGTCGCAGAGCTTCCCGCGGTGCTCTGGAGCCTGAGGATGACCCCCAGTTGGGCCACCGGCTACACCCCATTCTTCATGGTCTATGGTTCGGAGGCTATCCTCCCGACCGACCTCGACTATGGAGCACCAAGGGTCAGGGCGTACGACGAATAGGGAGCCGAGGCATCCCTCGAGGATACCATGGACCAGCTAGATGAAGCATGCAACATTGCCCTCCTCTGCTTAGCCAAGTACCTGCAAGCGTTGTGCTAGTACCACGGCCATCGAGTGTGGGGTCGGGCCTTCAATGTCGAAGACCTAGTCCTCCGTCTCGTCCAGAGCAGCAAGGACCGCCACAAGCTCTCTCTGCCATGGGAGGGACCGTACATCATCATGGAGGTGCTTCAACAGGGTGCCTACAAGCTCAAGACCATCGATGGCAGAGTCTTCGTCAATGCCTAGAACATCGAGCAGCTATGTCGCTTTTACCCTTAATAAATGCACACTTTCTCTTATCAATTTCGTTATCTAACTCCCCGACCTTTAGTGACACCCGACCCCAGCAACGGCGGGGGGCGGGGGGTCAGGCCTCACTTGGGGGCTAATAAGAGCATACCTATCTGGTAGACATTCTCTACACCCGACCCTCTCTCACATTAAGGCCCAGAAGCGAGGTTTGTGGAAATGAACGCCGAGTAAAACTGGTCGGACTACGAGAGACCTATGCCTCGGTGGCTACAGCACCTATGCTCACCAGCGTGATCAGAGTTTTTATCCACACCCTAGGCTTTTTTGGCCTTAGTCACAAGAAGTGTCGGTGCGCATCTAAGAGTTTATCCACCTAGCCAACTTTCTCTATGCTCGACCCCCTATCATGTTAAGACCTAGGAGCTAGGGTTGCGGGAACAAGCTCTGAGTATAACTATTTGGACTACGAGAAACCTATGCCCCAACGGCTATGGTGCCTTTGCCCACCAGCGTGATCAGAATTTGCTCACCCGCCCCCTGAGCTTTATGACCTTAACGATGAAAAATTGGAATGCACTAACCTTTTTATACAAAAAGGGTAGAAGGGCTAAAAAGCTATTTGGCTATAACGAAATTTAAGAGCTTGTCCATTTAATACAAGTTCACCGCCTGGCTTATCTGCCTAACTAAATTCTAGCGTGGGATGTTCTCATCCTCTATCTCCGCAGGTAAGTCCTGTCCCAACAGGGCAATACAAGTGACCGGACGGCATAGCCGCTGCCGAGGGGCGGGTAGGGAGCAGTAGGATGCCCCACACGGGTTATGTCGACCCCGTCACGAATGACGGATCCAGATTCCGCTCGAACATATCCGGTAAGAGCTCCCTGAACCCGTCACTCATGCCATCAAGGTAAGTCCTGTGCCAGTGGGCCACCCAAGTCGATCGAACGATTCGGGCCACTGCTGAGAGATGGGTCACCCTTACTTTACGCGCATTAATTTCGCTATCGATCCCCTGACCCCAGCAGTGGCAAGGGGTCGGGTCTTGCTTAGGGGGCTGGCAAGAGTGTCTATTTGGTAGACATTCTCGATGCCCAACCCCTTTCTCGCACTAAAACCTAGAGGCAAGGTGTGCGGAAACAAACTCTGAGTAAAACTGGTTGGACCGCTAGAAACCTCTTGATGGTTGTTTCAAACTCATTGTGAATGCCCTTGACAAATGATTTGAATGTTGCAAACACATCACTTTTGTCCACTAGAAAGAATACCCATGTGTATCTAGTATAATCATCCACTATCACAAAGCCATATTTGTTACCACCAATGCTAGTGTATTGTGTTGGCCCAAACAAGTCCATGTGCAATAACTCAAATGCTTTACTAGTGCTCATCATGCTTTTCCTAGGATGGGTGTTTCCAACTTGTTTGCCAGCTTGACAAGAGCTACAAAGCTTATCCTTTTCAAACACAACATCTTTCAAGCCTCTAACTAAGTCATGCTTAACCAATCTATTCAATTGTTTCATTCCAACATGATCAAGCCTTCTATGCCATAACCATCCCATGCTAGACTTAGTGAACAAGCATGTAGATAATCTAGCTTCACTAGCATTGAAATCAACTAAGTATAGATTCTCATATCTAAAGCCTTTGAAGATCAAATTAGAGCCATCTACACTTATGATCTCTACATCATCTACCCCAAATATGCATTTGAATCCAAGATCACATAATTGAGCCACGGATAGCAAATTGAAGTTCAAGCTCTCTACTAGCAACACATTGGATATGCTCATGTCATTGGAAATTGCAATCTTACCAAGCCCTTTGACCTTGCCTTTACCATCGTCACCAAATGTGATACTATCATAACCATCATTGCCATTGGTGTTGATTGAGTTGAACATTCTTGCATCACCGGTCATGTGTTGAGTGCATCCACTATCAAGAACCCAATGCCTTCCTCCGGCTTTGTAATTGACCTACAAAAGAAGATCAATTCTTTTTAGGTACCCAAACTTGCTTGGGTCCTTGAAGGTTAGTCACTAAGCTCTTTGGTACCCAAATGACTTTCTTCTTTGAGCACATCCATGGTTTACCAATAAACTTAGCCTTTACACCATTTGTACCCTTGTTAAGCATATAGAAAGAATCAAGCTTAATGGAGGATACATTAGCATTTTTGCTCTTATTTTTGCATTCATGCTCTTTATGACTAACTTGCTTGCAACTAGTGCAAAACTGACCATTGTTCTTCACAAAACTAGTCTTGTGAGGAGCAAAGGCCGCCTTGCCTTTCTTGGGGGTATAGCCCAATCCCTCTTTGTAGAGAGAAGCTCTTTGGCTACCCAAGCACATAAGCAAGCGGTCCTCACCACCATAGGCCTTAGCCAAGGTGTGGTGAGCTTGTTGACCTTCTTCTTGAGGTTCTCATTCTCAACCATTAGTGAGGCATCACAAGTGAAACCATCACTACTAGATGAGGTGGAAGTAGAAGAACTACAAGAAGGGTTAGCAGGAGCAACAATGATAGGCATAGATAATGATTCATCAATTATATCACAAGTTAAGCCTATATTGCAAGTTTCAACATGCTTCTTTTTATTTTGCTCATCAAGCAAAGAGGAATGAGCCTTTTTAAGCTTTTTGTGAGCCTTGCCAAGCTTCTCATGGGCTTCCTCTAGCCTCTCATGAGTTGCTTTGAGCTCATCAAGGGCTAGCTTAAGGGCTTTTACCTCCTTATTCAAGCTCTTGCATTCCCTTCTCTTAATGTCAAAGTGTTCTTTAGCATCTTCTAGCATGTCATATAATTCATCTTTAGTAGGTTCATCATCATCACTATCACTTTCATTTTTATTTTCATTATCACGTTCCTCATCACTTCCATCATCACAAATTTGTACCTTAGTGTCCTTAGCCATGAAGCATGATGGAGTGTCGAAGAGAGAAGGCTTCTCATTGATTGCAATGCTTGCAAGTGCCTTCTTCTTGGTGGTCTTGTCATCATGACTATCATCATCATCACTTGAGGAAGCATCACTATCCCAAGTGACCACATATGAACCACCCTTCTTCTTCTTGAAGGTCATCTTGTCCTTCTTCTCTTTCTTTTCCTTTTTGTCCTTCTTGTTCTTCTTGTTGTCATCATCATTGTTGCTATTGTATGGACATTGAGCAACAAGATGATCTTTGCTTCCACATTTGAAGCACCTTCTTGACTCTTCCTTGTTCTTGGATGAAGATTTATTTCTTCTAGCACGGTACCCTTTCTTCATCATGAACTTGTCAAATTTCTTGACAAAGAGAGCCATCTTCTCATCATCATCATCATCATCCCATGAGCCATCATCTTCACTTGATGTATCTTGCTATGCCTTGCCCTTGGATGATGTGGCCTTGAATGCCACGCTCTTCTTCTTCTCATCCTTCTTCTCATCTTTCTTCTCCTTCTTTTCTTCCTTCTCATCATCATCTCTATATGTATTATCGGTCATTATATCTCCCAACACTTGGTTTGGTGTCAAGGTGTCCAAACCACTCCTCACTAGAATAGTGACCAATGTGCCAAATCTTGAAGGCAAACATCTCAAGAACTTGTGGGAGAAGTCCTTGTCCTTCACCTCTTCTCCAAGTGCTTTGAGATCATTGACAAGCACTTGAAGCCTATGGAACATCTCCGGCACACTCTCATCCTCCTTCATCTTGAAGCTTGCAAACTTCTCTTTGAGAATATATGCCTTTGCACCCTTCACAGCTTGAGTGCCTTCAAATGATTCCTCTAATTTCTTCCATGCCTCATGAGCTCTCTCAATATTCTTGATTTGCTCAAATGTTCTTTCATCCAAAGCATCATGGATGGCACTAAGAGCAATGTCATTATTTTGGAGTAGTATTTCTTCGGCGGCGCTGGGAGCCTCTTCATCTTCAATCTCAATCTTTGTCTCTACCACCTTCCAAACCTTCCTATTGATTGACTTGATATAAGTTGTCATCTTAGCCTTCCAATAGGGATAGTTGGAGCCATCAAATTGGGGTGGCTTCTTTGTGTTGTTCATTTGAGCCATTTTTACACTAAAGGTTGTTAAGCCTCAAATCACGGTGACCTCATCTCTGATACCACTTGAAAGGTCCTAATGGCTAGAGGGGGGTGAATAGCCTATTAAAATTTTCTACAACAACACTTAACAAACCGGTTAGACAATTATGAGGCGAAGCGAGTGTTGCGCTAGCCTACTAAAAATGCAAGCCACTTACCACAAATCTAGTTTATGTAGTTCTATCCACACAAAAACTATGTCACTACACTAAGTTAGTGTGCTCTCAAAGGCTAACTAAGGAGCCACACTAACCAAACTAACAAGCTCTCACAACTAGCTACACTAAAGAGCTTGACAACTAGTTTGCGGTAATGTAGAGAGAGTGAGCAAGATAGTTATACCGCCATGTCGAGGAAAGAGCCAATCAATCACAAGAATGAATAACAATGAACACCAATCACCTCGGAATCAAATGATGAACACAATGATTTTTTACCGAGGTTCACTTGCTTGCCGGCAAGCTACTCCTCGTTGTGGCGATTCACTCACTTGGAGGTTCACGCGCTAATTGGCATCACGCGCCAAACCCTCAATAGGGTGCTGCACAACCAACACAAGATGAGGATCACACAAGTCACGAGCAATCCACTAGAGTACCATTTGACTCTCCGCCGGGGAAAGGTCAAGAACCCCTCACAATCACCACGATCAGAGCCGGAGTCAATCACCAACCTCCGCTCGATGATCCTCGCTGCTCCAAGCCGTCTAGGTGGCGGCAACCACCAAGAGTAACAAGCGAATCCCGCAGCAAAACATGAACACCAAGTGCCTCTAGATGCAAACACTCAAGCAATGCACTTGGATTCTCTCCCAATCTCACAAAGATGATGAATCAATGATGGAGATGAGTGGGAGGTCTTTGGCTAAGCTCACAAGGTAGCTATGTCAATGCAAATGGCCAAGAGAGTGAGCTTGAGCCGGCCATGGGGCTTAAATAGAAGCCCCCATGAAATAGAGCCGTTGTACCCCTTCACTAGGCACAACGCGGGGTGACCGGGCGCTCCGGTCATATTGACCGGACGCTGGACCTCAGCGTCCGGTCACGCGATGCGTGCCATGTGTCCCCTCTCTTTAAATGTTGATTGCCCGATCTCAACGGTCAAGTGACGACCAGACGCAGTAGCTCAAAGTGACCGGACGCTGAACCCCAGCGTCCGGTCGTTTCTAGTAAGCATCCAGAGATGACTTTTCATGACCGGACGCGTTCAGCCATGCTCGACCAGACTCACCTAGCGTCCGGTCACACGGTGACTCTTATGTGCGCTGCCACATCAGTAGGACCGGATGCACCCCTCCAGCGTCCAATCATTAAGTGACCCAGCGTCCAGTCAGAGACCGACGCCAGCGTCTTCATGCTTCACCTGACCGGACACGCCGGTCCTACCGACACTAGTGTCCAGTCACTTATAGGGCACCAGTGAAGTTTCCTACCCTTGCTCAAATGTGCCAACCACCAAGTGTATCACCTTGTGCACATGTGTTAGCATATTTTCACAAACATTTTCAAGGGTGTTAGCACTCCACTAGATCCTAAATGCATATGCAATGAGTTAGAGCATCTAGTGGCACTTTGATAACCGCATTTTGATACGAGTTTCACCCCTCTTAATAGTACGGCTATCGATCCTAAATGTGATCACACTCACTAAGTGTCTTGATCACCAAAACAAAATAGCTCCTGCCATTTATACCTTAGCCTTGAGCCTTTTGTTTTTCTCTTTCTTCTTTTCAAGTCCAAGCACTTGATCATCACCATGGCATCACCATCATCATGTCATGATCTTCATTTGCTTCACCACTTGGAATGTGCTACCTATCTCATGATCACTTGATAAACTAGGTTAGCACTTAGGGTTTCATCAATTCACCAAAACCAAACTAGAGCTTTCATGGCTACGGCCTCGCCTGAAGGGCGGTGTTTTTCTTTGGCGCACGCGCCAAAGGATTCCGCTACCTGCCGACGCTGCTAGGGACCAAAAACATAAGTCACGATGAAATTCGACCAAAATAGGGAAAAACAGAGGAGCTGATAACTCACCTCCACGCCGTCGGGCTACAGATACATTTGGGGGGTGAACCCCCCGACCTCTGCTCCGCCTCATTGGGGCGAGGCCGTTTTGAGCCCATCCCCTACTCCTGGGCAGAGGGGCTCACTCCCCTTGACTCTTGGGGCGCGACGACGGCGCCGACTGCCTCTGCTGACATCTCAAGCATGGCAGTAGAGCTACCCACCCCCGTTGACACCTGAGGGAGGCCGACGGTACGTCCGGCCTCCACCAGCTCCCCAGACGTGCCCTCCCCTTCGTGGAACGGGAAGGGTCCCGACTCCTGCAAGGATGAACCAGTACCTATCAGTGCATCCTCATTCCCTAGGATGTCCCACTCAACATTGTTGGCTACCTCGTCGTCGTCACCGTCGTCATCATCGTCGTCGATGTTGGTGTCCTCCCCCTGTTCCCATGCCTGTAGCTTCCTCTTCTTGTCCTCCTTCTCCTTGAGGATGTGGATGGTGGTGATGTGGTCCTAGATCTTCTTCTTGTCCTTCTCTAGGATGCCCCACTTCATCCATGATTCTAGGGCCTCTTTGATCAAGCACCCGGTGAACTCCGACAGAGGGGCGGCGGCGGCGTTCTTGAGGTAGAACCTCTACGAGTGCCACCCCTTGTTGGACGTTGATAGCCGCATCGACGGGTACTCGCCGACCCGATTGTTCTAGAGCTGCATGCCGGCGCACCCCATCGGCATGTGCAGCTCCTGCCTACCGCTCTTCTCCCTCTTCTTCTGGAGGGTGACGGCAAAGAAGTACCTCCACAAATCGAAGTGGGGGCTCATCCCTAGGAACCCCTCACACAGGGCGACGAACGCCTCCATGTGTTGGATCCCATTGGGATTGAGATGCTGCACTTCGATCTTGTAGTAGTGCAACAGCCCCCAAAGAAATCTATGGGCGGGGGTCATAAACCCACGCTCGTGGAAGTGGGCAGACGACACCACATAGTCATCGGGCGGTGACGGCACATCCTCCTTGTCGGGCAGCAGCCACTCCTCGGCCATGGTCCACGCATGGAGAGGACCGTGATGGACAAGGCCCTCCATGTGTTGGAAGGTGATGTCAGAGCGGCACCATGGATCCATTGGAGATGGGGGTGGGTGGATACGAGCTCGATGGTGGCGGGGATGCGTAGATAGGAAACCTGAGCGATTGGCAGCAGCAGTCGTGGATGCGGAGGCAAGGATGCAAGGTATGGAATCCGAGGGGGGCGAACCCTTTGGTTTTATAGGGGCGACGTATGTGAGGAAACCAACCGCCCGCCTAGATCTCTGCGCCTACCATGATCTGCCACAATGTCCCACCACGAGACGTGCGCACGCAATCTCTATCTGTTCCCTCAGAAAACTCATTGGATGTTTTGCCTCTCTGGACGGTCCATGACTCATCACGAGTAAGAGGAATACGGATCTAAAAGATCCTCTACGGCCCGACTGGGCCTAGGAGTTCATAGGTCGGCCCATCGACGGGTTCCAAAATCGCTCTAGGCGCCTTTAGGGTGAGAGGTGGAAAGGGATGGGCCCGCTAGCGGCCAGTACCCGAGTGCACGAGCGCCGTGGGCATCTTGGCCCACGTTCGAGTCTCGGTCGGTTACGATCCATGGTTTTTTTCAAAGAAAGGTACTTAGCCCTCGGGACCGGTCGAACAGACCCGAGAACTATATGGATTAACCGCTGAGAATCTAGGGTCAGTCACCAAACTGACCCAAGATGGATCCCTGCGAATGGGATGTCGGGGGCCCCACTTAGACTAGCCCATTAACAGCTCACCGGGTGCCATAATTCGTCCTTAAAGGCAAATCGTGGCATGGCTCGGTCCCTCTTTTTTTATCGGAAAAAACGCTTGAGGGAAGACAATCGCAAAGACGAACCGATCCTCGATCGGGCCCCTACTATGGGAGGGGCTCGAGGAAAGGGAATCACCGCCCCCAGGTCACGCTGTGGGCAACAAAAGAAGGCCGAGGCCTTCAGAGTCCTCCCATTCGAAAAAGCCTCTGAAGGAGTATTCTACCCCTCCGTAGGCTCGGGGGCTACTGTTGGGGACCAATACTAGGGTACCCGAAGAGGAGGAGCTAATAACCATCAACATTGATTCATCCAAGCAGTCAAGAGCGCGACTACAGCTCCAACCGAGGACGTGGGCTCTACCTCGCTCGACCTCTGGGGGCGGGCTCCACCTCGCCCGACACCGAGGTCGCAGGCTCTGCCTCGCCTGACCTCTGAGGGCTGGCTCCGTCTCTCCCAACACCAAGGATGTGGGCTCTACCTTGCCCAACCTCTAAGGGCTGGCTCCGCCTCGCCCAACCTCTAGGGGCAGGCTCCGCCTCGCCCAGTCTCTGGGGGCGGGCTCTGCCTCTAGGGGGGACTCTGCCTCGTCCTACCCTGAGGCCGGGAGATCCGTCTCGCCCGACGAAGACCCATACCACCGCCAACCACTCTAGGTCCAAGCAAATGGGCCTGGGTCAAAGCTCTGACAATAGGGAGGTGACCGACACGCCTCGATATAACATGTGGCCATGATGGGCCATACCTGCAGATTCACATCAGGAACAATGTCGGGCGTACTGGTGCTATTTTGCCTAACCCTCGTATGAGCACTAACAGGCGCGTCAGTTCACCACGATGTCCTCCAGGATGGAGTGGAGCGCCATGACCGGGAGACGACATCTGCGCATGGTGCCAATGACAGATAGGGCCATGACATGGAGCTATCCTTGTTGATGTCTACAGGGTCAGCGGGACCCACATGAAGGAAAAGAAGGACCCGGCGATCCTAGAGGACTTCTTCTCCTTCTCATCCTCCTCTTTTCCCTCTACTATAACCCGTGCTTTCTCTTGGCCTATAAAAGGAAAAGCAGGGCGTCCCATAAAGGGCATCGCAATACATCGCATCAATTAGGACTCAAATCCATCGAACCCCGAACCGACCAGAACACACAAGCACACAGCCGGGAAGTGACCGAGCTCTCAGCACCAGTTCACTCCTCTCACCAGAGACTTGGGATCTATCCCTCTCTCGACCGTTTGTAACCCCTACTATGAACTTTCAGTGCTTGTAACACGAGTAGCAGCAACGAACTGGACATAGGGACATTCTGCCCGAACCAGTATAAACCTCGTGTCCTCTTAGCACACCATCCGAGCCAGATGCGCAATATTAGAAATTTACTAGTCGATGGCAACTCGAAACACCAATAGTTCTACTCCTTTATTGGGAATAGACACAAAAATATGATTGTTAGGATAAATGCTCCAAGTTCTTGTAAATGTCTCTCTTAAAAAGTTTCAATTGCAGAAAAAGAGGCATGGGCTATGCAAAAGTTATTCATTAAAAAAAAGAAGAGAACAAAAAGTATTGAAAAAGTGGACAAGTGTTCAAGATATCTAAAACAATGGGTACTCAGATGCCCACCTAAAAAAAGAGATGAATAAGATAGCCCATGTTTTCTTGCAAAGGATTTTCAAATTTTCAAACAAGAGAAATATGTTTCAATGAGCATAGTAGAATTAGGATAGCTACATATACATATCCACACACATGCACATCTTGATCTAAGAGTATGACATTTTTCTCCTTGGATTCTTGTTTTGACTTTACAATATATACAATGCAAGTATGTTTTCATATTTATCCCTACCTAAGCTCCACATAAGCTTTTTAGAAGCAGGCAAAAAGAAGGCAAAGTTATCAATACCTTGGTGAGGATCCAAAAATACTACATATGCAGAGTGATTTGAGAGTGCTACAAAAGGAGAAGGTAAGCTATGTTTTGTTTTCAAAAAAATCTTAAAATGTTTCTCCAATTGACTTGACTGAAGGAAGATGGTGATCTATTTCAAGCTATTCCATTCTTTAACCGCCCAAAGTTCCACGGTAAACACTTTGAATCCCACAATGCATGTATGATTGGGAATGGTTTTATGTTGATGACTTGTCCTAAGGTTATGTCTTGAGTAATCCATCCTTTTATCGAGGATGAGTAAAAGCCTAAGTGTGGGGGAGCTTGTTGACGGTAGTTAACATTCATCATAAACCGTTAATATAACTTACATAAATGGCTAAAATGGATCACCAATGTAGACTTAGGGGTTTAAACTGACAAATTCCATGAGTTTTTGTGAATCTGTGTTTCCAGTAGGATTTAATCAGAAACCGCCAAGGAGGACCTATTCGTCAAAGGAAATCACGAAATTCTGTTGCGTAAACAGCGTGGCAAGACTCTAGAAGGCAAATCACCAAAGCAGAGCCCGAGCCACTGACAAATGGGGCCGGCCGGCCTATGGGGCCCCCATGTCAGCCCCATGTTGCTATGTCGGTTCTCCACCGTTTTAAGGATTGCATCTCCACCGTTTATTCAAGTCGGTTTGATCCGAGGGCTCAGGATTGACGCTCTGGCCTATATATACCTGCCTGCACCCCCTTCCAGGGCATGCCAAGTTAGATCCTGAGAGCTAAAAAGTCAAAAACCCTAATCCATATTTCCATCAGGATCAGAGCTAACAATCAAGAGAAGATTAGTCCTTGATAGGATCAAGTCTTGTATTAGAGATAGAGAGATAGAGTGAGAGGGAGGAGTTTGGAGGAGTTCTGGCCTATCGATGCTCTCTCTATGGCTTGTACCCTGGTGAAATCAAGTTCTTCTTGAGCTTGCTTCTGAGATTTCTCAGGTAATCGACTTCTAATTTAAGTAAGCATCTTGTTCATATTATTCTTCAGGTTTGTGACTCTCTTTTGAGTACTTTAATCCTTGTAGCTCCTAGGTTAAAGTAGTATTCGTAGTGTAAGCGTGGTGCTTAGACTCGATTACTCATGGATGTACCCTATTTTCTAGATCGGTGGTAGCTCGCGAGGGTGACTTTTATAGCCTCGTTGAATCCTTTGTAGCTCACCTCCCGTTAGTAGGCCTAGCAGGACCTTGTTACTATAGGAAACATACTCTGTCTGTGTTTTCTCTAGTAATATCCCCAGAATTCAACAATCGAAGACAAAACTTACCGAAGTTAGAACTAGAAGCCCTTAGCAATCTCCTCTATGCTCCTTTTATCTAGCCTTGATTGTGAAGTTAGGTTAAGTTAGATTTGGTTATTCCCACACACGTTTCCTTGAGATCGATATAAAACTGGGTACTCCCGGTGAAGTGCTACATCAGTATAATATCCATGCGCTTGCGGGTTATTCTGTGTGTATTAATTTATACCAACACCCTGTCCACAATCAGGCATCAAGGATCCATAAAAAATGGCCAAAAGGCCACAAAGCCCAACAAAGACCTACCCTCGTTGTAGGCATCGGGTGCGAAAAATGCCTGGCGAAGACCTGTCCATATTAGGCACCAGGTAATAATCAGGAATTAATAACTGAAGTACAATAGAACTAAAGAACCAAAGATACACCAAGTATGAAGAAATCTATATATCCCATATAGCTCTAAAACATATCTAAGAAATAAATCTTGGCCAACCACCAAAATTTATTAAATTGTACAAGTATTAGGCTATAAAACCCAGAGCCCCCCCCCCCGCTCTAGCCTCAGTCAGTGCATCACCATATCACTAACTCTAGAGAGCGCTGGGGGAGTTAAGGCAACCAAGACCCACCACTCAATAGAACAAGGCAAGAGAGTCATGGAGGCCGGAGTTTCCTCAGAGACGACAGAACCAAAAGATACCGTGCGAAGACTCATAATTACAGCAGCTCGCGCAGCCCAGCGTATACTCGGGAGCCTCCACGGGGTGTTGCATAACCATAGTCTGGCGGCAAACAGTAAGTATCAGAGGTTGTGGGAGGGTATCGCACGAAGACTCGTAACATCCCCCTACAACAGAAGATATCGTCTAACACAGCCTAGAATCAACCATGTTCAATGGGAGCGCAGCTGCTCCAGCATGGCTGAAGGCAACAACAGAGCAATCTAGGCGCAAAAGAAGGCAACGCCCAAGAAATGCTTCATCAACCTCCGTTGCTTGCTCCAATTGCACTGTGGCCTATGGAGAAGCATCAAGATTGAAGACCAACACATCTGATGAGTGCTCAAATTGTGCCAAAGCCTTCGCAACAACACAAGATCAAATACGAGCACCTCAGCTTCTCCGCAGCGATGCGCTAGAACCTCCCTGTCGACAGCTAGAGACCAAAAAGCAGGGGCCACAATAAATCAAGTATGTAACGGAGCCTCCGTGTAGGACACAAGTTCCAAGACTAGCGCCTCAGCTCTTCCACATGGATGCGCAAGCTCATCTCCAACGGGAACCAAAGAAGAGAGAAGCAGAGGTAAAAAAAGAAAATAAGCACCATCTGCTAGAACCGTTCGGCCTAGGTAGCAATTGTAACCAGATTCTTCAATGAAACAAGTATCCAACCAAGCATTCCAAGCAAACTTTATTCAAAGAAAACAAACATATTACAACAGAGCGCATTATAAGCGCAAATCATACAAACACAAACGCAATCTTACAAAAAGCCTGAAGGCAAATAACAAGGCAAAACACAAAAGGCGTTGAGCTTTGAAAGCAAACATTACAAAAGGCGCGAAGGCCAACCAAACAATTTTGCATAAGTTTAAAGCTAAACCGGTGGTCGAGGTCCTCGCCAAGCTACCGACCTAGTAAACTCAGCGCGTTCGTCATCAATATCGTACGCTACGAAGGCAAACATCTCGACAACAGAAGGTCTAGGGAAACTTTGATGCTAATATTCCCACAGTTCACCACTAATATAAATACCATCTTGGAAAAAGGTCAAAGGTTGCACGTCCTGCACAGGCCCAAAGGAGGAAACCTACGCAGGGAAAATTTACAATTAAAAACTTAATGGGCGAAGGCACCAATAAAATAACAAAAGGCACAGTATACACAAAGGGTGAGCGTCTACAACACTTCACCATAGACCAAACCTAAAAAAACTAGCTAAAACCTAGACACTACACCTCCATATTAGCAGCAGCGGAGGCAGTCTCCCCCGTCTTCACGGCCTCAGCACCACCCGATGGAGCTTTTGGGGTCGATGCCTCACTAGCCCTGGAACTCGGTGCTCCAGAGGTAGTACGTACAACCTCCGATTTTTGTAACTCCTGCAGTTAGCATAGAATTCATAAGCACACGAAAACAAACAAATGCAGAAATGTACCAAACAATCATGTCAAAAAGTAGCCAAAAGAAAGAAACCAACCACCGCACGCCGTGCCTCCACCATTGAACGAGCCTTCGTCCGGCCAAACCTCACCCAAAATGACTTCATAAAATTACGGATAGATCTTCTAACACCTCAGGAAGTCACTCCAAGCTTGGCCAGGCTCTCAACATCATCCTTCTCTTTCAAGCCTTCGACGTGCAAGCAGCCGTCTTGCATCAGCATATTAGAGAAATTGGTAGCGGAGGCCAACGCTCCAAAGTCGACTGCCCCACCAACAAAATCAGGGAGCTTGGCCAAATTGGATTTTAGCCAAGTAAAAAGGCTAAGCACCGAAGGCTCCTTGGGCAAAGAAGTGGTGCCCCCAAACTGACCAAGCGCATCTGTGTATAACGGGGCCACGGCCAGGCCAACTGCACTTGCATCCTCTAGACGCTTGGTTAGGAGGGTAACTTGAGCCCCAAGAGCAACACTAGACTGCCTCTCAGCCTCTGCCTCCTTGCAAAGGAGGTCAGCAGTCTCATTGGCCTTCTCGGCCTGATCAAGAGCTAATTGCTCCGTGGCCTTCGAGCCCTCTAGCGCCTTGCTCAAAGAGGACATTTCGACCCTCAAGTTCTCAAAATCGCTCTGAGCCACGTGGAGGTTTTCAACTTCTCCTACAAGCCGCACTCTCTCAACCTCAAGCAACTCCACCTCCTTCTTCAAAGCCTCAATGGCGCCATCACGGTCGATAACTTCCTTTGATGCCCGCTCTTCCAGAGCCTCCGCCATATGATGGCCCTACCAAGGAAACCATCAGTACGGCAAAGCCGAAGGGTACCTAAGTCAGAAAACAAAACAACCCACCAAGCATTAATGCTCCAGGTTGTATCATTGCAGTTGGTAGAAGTTTACATTCCTAAAATGGTGACGAGCCCGGCCTATCAAGAAAACAAAAGCATAAGCAACGTAAGTCAAAAATACGGATTAAAAAGCGAAGTTCACAATTAACCTCCTATCTCCGTGCAGAGAGCATGGAGGTACTCAGCCCACCCACTTAGTGTATCAGCAGAGCTTCCTAGAAAGAAACCAAGAAACAAGTATAAGCAACAACGAGCAAACACAACAAAGACAAGTCAGGGATTAAAAATGATCAGACCTTCGCCGCTGGCTTGGCCACGGTTCGAAGGTTCTGCTCCCCCCACCAACAAAGGCGCCCTGGAAACGGCACCCAATCCGACCTGGGCAAGGTCCAGCCCAGCTACCAGAGGCATCTCCCCAGGCACGGGAGTCGCCATAGCCTTGGCCAGGTCACCTAACAAACCTAAAACAACAGAAGCTTAAGCACAAGCACAAAACTAAACATAGAGAAAAGGGAGTAAAAGCTAGAGAACACTTACTCAAAAAAAGTGCATTGTGCCACATCCATCTCTATGTTCTCCTCCTGGCGAGAACCAACTAGGGGCGTCGGGTTCGAAGGTCGCGCCGGAGGAGACCCATGCTCCAATTCATCTTCAGACACCTCAACTAGAGGAGCCTTCATAGGGCGGTGGCCCGCACTCCCAACTTTAGCATCTTTCGAGGAGGAGGCATCACCACCATCACCATCCTAGCTCTTAGAACTGGACGAATCATCACCTAAGACACCGGGCATAGGCGCCATGGTGGAAGCTTCAGCAGTAGCACCACCACCCATTCCTTGGAGCGTGGCTTCAACAAAGGTGTCACCGCTAAGATCGGTAGAGGTGGCAGAATGCTCGCCGTTCATCCCAGCACCCACAGAAGCCGAGCCTCCACCAATGTTCCCCGCAACCTTCTCATCAACACTAGTGGAGCCAGTAGTGAAGGCAGCAATAGAGGCGGTCACGGTCTTCTGCTTCTCGCTAACAACCTTAGACACGCCAGCCCCCTTTCTTTTCTTCACCTCAGCCATAGTAGTTGTGTTCTTGGCGGTGGCCTTCTTCGCCTTATCTTCAAGGGACTTATGCACCTTCGTAGGCACATCATGTTCCTCATGATGGATCCCAAACACTTCAAAAACCCTGTTGAGGCGGGGCATCATACCGGCGATGGCTCTGTGTGCCAGGTACTCCTTGTCTAACATCTCACCGAGTATCTCATGCACCCCCGCCTCAACAAACTTCACAAACTTCTCAGTAACTCTACCCTCCTTCCGCAGGAAACCAAAACGGGGAAAGGGAACCCCGACACCTTCGCCGAAGACCAAAAGCTGTACCATCTCAATAGTCATGGTAGGCATTTTCCCCGCCAAGCGGCCAGCAGTTCACCGCCACCATCTCCTCCACTAGATCCTAACCTCCAGAGTATCGGTAGGCCAAAGCAAAAGCCTTATCGCAGACTTCGCGACCCTTAGTAGTCCCCGGCCCTAGAATACCTTATGTCGAAGGCTTCATAGGAGTCATCACGGAAGCCAACGGATACTGAGTATTCTTCCTCCCATCTTCACCAGTGGAGGTCAGACCGCCAGTCCTCACATAAAACCAATATTGCATCCAATCCTTTGACCACTTGTTCTTCTGGGCAAAAGAAATTTCCAACTTCTCGCCCTTCTGATTCCTCTTTGGCATGAAAGCGCAGCTCCCATACTGGGCTACCAACTGGTCTTCACCCACCCACTTAGGCTAACGCTGGAGCTCATAGTACTCGCAGAAGGTGCCAATATTGGGCTCCACACCATAAGACAAACAGGCCCAACAGAACTTGTTCAAAGTAACAATACCATTGGGGGTAAGGTGATGCAGTTGTACCTCAAATGCTTCAAGAACTTGACAGACAAAATGAGCCGTAGGAAAGTGAAGGCCGCAAAGGAAAAATCCTTGAAGACCATGGCATCAGCAGCTTGCAGCTTAGGAATCGTCTCTCCTTGTGAGGCTTCACCTTAGCATCACTGAAACAGCCCAATTTCCAGAACTCCTCGATCATGTCCTCCATCATGAGCGAAGGCCCAAAATCCCATGTCCTGGATGGGCCAGCCATGTCTCCTGCCTCCTCAGCAGTTATCAAGTCGGCAACGGAGGCTTCAACACCAGAAAGATCTTCCTCAAGCCCTTGTGCCTCCGCAATGGCAACCAAACACTCCTCAAAACGTAGATCACCTACTCGCCCTGATGCCGAGAAGACGGTGATATGGACCAAAGAAAGTAGCTCGGCGGGGAGGACTAATAGGCGAAGCCACTTCCAAGACTTAGGAATAGCAAAAGGAAGCGAAGGCAAGGGCCAACTAAGCGAAGACTAAGGAAAAAGAAAGAACTCAGAAAGCAACGATAGTGAAAGCGATGGCTCAAATGGGGATGGGGAAGCCTTCACCTACCCCCCCCCCTTATATAGCCAACGAACTGACGCTTCAACTTCCACGCCCAACGGTCATATCCGTTCCTCAGCGCATCGGTTCCAGAGCCATCGCAACCAATCAGAAGAGAGCATGTCAAAAGGGATAGGTCTGACGCAGCGTGTCCCAGGGGGAAGCCTCCGCTCACGCATAAGCCTCTGCAGCTCAACAACCTCAAAACGAAATTGAGGAACAAGGCCCGCCTGCATTAGACCATGTCCTCAACGGGGGGAACTGTTGGGGAGTGAATATGAGCCGCGGAGGTCAAGGCGCATTACAGCACTAGGAACTAACATTAACCAATTGCTGGAGTGATGTGCAGGGAAGAGAACCAAGGGCCTTCGCACCCGTGGCTCTTCCCGATGAAGGTCAAAGCACCACAGCGAAGGCTTGCCAGGTTAGCCCGAGGCGAAGGCTCCTGTGGTATCAGCGAAGGCGATGGCTCAAGAAACAAGATGGGGACTCAAGCGAAGGCTTCCCGAGTGAAGATCACAAAAGGCTCGCTTAGGCCTCCGCCAGGAAGGAGGAGGTTCACAAGGGAATACGATGCTGGGCCGTGGGCCGCCTGCAAAGCCCGTAGGCGTAGCCCAACAAGCGGAGGCGGTTCAAGATGAAAAATACCTAGATCACCCCTAGTAGTTTACGCTAGCAAGGGGATATTCCTGGAATGTGCTTCAGCTGTCAAGGGGCAGAAATGTAAACTAGGATAGTGACTAACAGTGTACTATAAAAGGGGGACTTGAGCCCTGTGTAAAGGAGGTTGGTGACTCCATTTATGAAACCCTAATTGAGCCTGGTCCATCCTATCATCTTCTCAGCCTTCACTCAGGGCACATAGCTGGGCGAAGGACCCATCATATCCCACCTGTTGGAAACCCTATTTTCCAACAGAAACGCTGCTCGCACAGGGAGCGCGTGAAGCGCCTAGCGCGTCGGGCTAGCGGGCGAGCACACTACTAGTAGGCCCGTGCCGCTCTAGATGCCGCCCACGTCGCCCCGAACATCGTCCACGCCGCCAGCTGTGTCCCATGCGCATCCATGTGCAACACCCAATATACTTCTGAAACACCCAGATGCAACAGTTGCAACATACAAGAAAAGACAGATGAAACACTTGAAACAAGCGTCTGAAACATTTGCGAAAACACCCGAAAAGACATTTGAAAACCTTTGCAAACATATGCAACATCCAGATAAAACACTTGCAAACATACGCATGAAACACCTGAAAACACTTGAAACATATGGTTGCAACATGCATGCATATGCAACATCCAGATCCACTTTTGCAACATCCAGATAAACCGCTTGCAACATTCATCTGGAGTAGATGAAACATTCGGGATATACACTTGAAACATACGTGTATAGTCATTACAACATGTACAGCATCCCGATCTACTTTTGCAACATCAATATACAACGCTTGCAACATACCTCTCAAACTTCTGAAACATTTTGAATTGTTCATTTGTAACATGCATCGTATCCCGGTGTGGCCTCCTCCGCCGACTTCAACGGGGCACCGGCGCGCCGATGCCGTAGTAGGAGGCGAGGCTAGAGGGCTTCCACGCTAGGGTCCGGTGCTTCTCCTTGCACTGGCGGTGCTTGTCAGCGTCGGAGGGCGAAGCGGGCGGTATTGCAAGAGTAGCGTCAGGAGCAGCGGGACGGACGCGCGGAACAGGAACATGAGCAGCAGGTTGAGCAGCAGAGCAGGAGCAACGGTATGAGTAGCACGCGGAACAGGAGCAAGAGCAGCGGGGCGAGCGGTGGAGCAGAGGCAAGCAATAGGTCAACAAAAGAGATGGACACGGAAGGTTTATTGGGCTGGGACACGGATGCACAAAGGAGCGTCCGCATGAGAAGACGTCCTGCCGTCTTCAATGGAAACGTATTTCCCAAACGTACTTTCAATGCGTTGCAATCCTTAACAAAAGAAAATTCGTGTCGCAATCGTAAGTTGGCTTGTTTTAAAGCTGTTCGTTCTTGTACTAGTTTCAAATTCAAATGCGTCAAATATTACGTGGCACACATCGACGTCACATGTTCCGCTAATTTAAGTGAACGCCCAAGTACAGGCACAAGCGCGGTATCGACACTAGATGGCTGTTCAGGCAGATTATTTAAATAAATGGCCACTCCGACTAAGTTGGCTTAGCACTTGTATTGGAATTCAGTACCTTCCGGCTCCAGCAAGGGTTTGCGTGATCACACTGGAGAAATATCTACGATAACCGCTTCAGGAAAATGGAATAAAGCTACCAGAAATAAGATAACAACACAAGCGACCAACTCTGATGATAGCATTAGCAAACCAGTTACAGCGTCCGCAGGTACAGAATTATGTGCTCAAAAGTCAAGCTAAAAGTCTACCAGCTGGGATTATCTATTTATCTTATTGATTGATGGGAAGCGAGGTTCAAATTTGCCTTCAGGCAACGCAGTACCCAGCTTCTGCTTCTCAAGCCTGCTGAGGATGCATACCCAACTGTTAGAAAATAAACAGAAATGAGAAAAAGAAGGCAAGCTAGTATCATCAGCCGAGAAATTCAGCTTGTATGCTTTGGAACTGCAGATATGCCTCACCTGGTATGATGCCTACTCGACATGCGAGAAACCTCCTCCAGTCTCAGATTTTGTTCTGCACGGGAGAGAGAAACGGGATCACACCTGGCCTCAGTTGCCAGCACGACAAGCTAAAGTGTTATCACTTGTTAAGAATGAGTGAAGCAAACCATTTTCATTAAAATATCCTTATCGCTAGCACTCAGCAGTTAGATGGGTCAAAGATGATCATTTATTCCCTTTGTAAACTCCCAGTTTAAATGTTTAACCCTCCATTCCAAATTATAGTTCACTTTAGATTTTGTCCTAAGTTAAACATCTCTAACTTTGGCAAATACTTTGAAAAATATTAACTTCTTAAAGTTCAAATAAATGCACATGGAGAATTTAAGGAAACAAATTTGATATTATAGATGTTCGTGTATTTTTCTATAAACTCGGTCAAAGTTAAAGAAGTTTGATTTAGGACAAAAACCAAAGTGAATATAATTTGGAACAGAGGAAGTAGAATAGTCAAATGATGCAGGTTGATTTAACAATATGGAAATTAGGGTTAGAAAGGAACCAGCAGCTCCACCTACCACCTAGAGGTGTGCTTCAAGAAGGATACGATTTTAAGCCTGCTGGAAGACTGGAACAATTTTATAGGACCTAAGAACCTTCTCTTCCTATTCTGAGGCACCTTAGCAAAATCACTAACTTGAACACTTCTTAAAGCTAAAGGGATATTGACTCTGGAGAAACTATTTAGGTCATACAACATTATAAGGCGTCAAATTTCCCTTGTGCAACTGTACTATAATCAACACTAGGAGACTTGATGTGAAACATTAAGTAGCTCAAATATTGGCTTACTTGTGATCGGAAGGATTGGGCATGACTTCATATACAATTGTCGCAACTACATCCCTTTTGTTCTGGGACAAGCAGTACGAAGCAATCAAGAATCAGTATGGCGTTCCACTATGTTTTTTCTTTATTATACATAAATAGCGAAACAAAACTTAAGTACCTGAGTGGCTTCACCACGTAGTCCAATGTAATAAATCTTAGTTGTATCACCACCAAAGTTGTCAGAGAAATGCAGAGTCAGGTTAGCCACACCTTGGAACCTTGAATATCTGAGAAACAGTGGAGAAAGGTATGAAGAGCAAATGAGAAATTATTCCGTGTACCACAAAGAGAACTTAAGAGCATACTACTCCCTCTGTTTTTTACATGTCACATTAGCTTTGTCCTAAGTCATACATTACTAACTTTGACCACCTACTTCAAAAAATTCTTATAGTTTCACGATATATAAATTATATATTATGGCAGTATTCTCATAGTGAATCTAAAAACATAAAACTTATGCCATGAATCTATATACTTTTTTAAAAAATCAATAGTCAAAGATACAAATGTTTGACTTACGACAAAGCTAATATGACATGCAATAAAAAATGGAGGGAGTAGTTACAAGCCATTCAGTAGACAGAGAAAAAACAAAAGTGGCCTAGAGTAGTCCAGTACCTACATGCAAAATGTCTATTAATTTGCACAGGATCAAGGCAAAAATCTAATGAATTTGAGTCTATCACTAGCTTTATGAGTGTTTATCAAATGGAACATATGTTCAGAAAGACATTTGAAGCTCTAAGAACGTGATTTAACAGAAAATATTTATCTGTTACCAAAAGTAAAGGGCACTGGATGAAGTGATGAACAATTACAGAAACAGAACATACCTTGTTTGGTACTCAAGAGCTCCTTGCAGGTTCTCCGCTAATTCCCATTCCTAGGAGAAATGTACATCATCAAAGTGGAGTTTCCACTTATGGCACGGATGAGGAAAAAAAAATTTAATACATACCTGCACAGGCTGCATGTTTTGAGCATCAGAAAAGTCAATGCCTTCTCTATTGATAAACCTGGATCATGTCAAGGTAATCTTCATAAATATCATGCCATGAGAAAGAGAAGGACAAGGAAAAGAAAAGCTATCTCTCTAAAACTAACGCTCTCATTCTTGACGGGCTTGTTCCATCAGCACCACCAACAACAGAAATGCTCTTGATCTTAACATCGGATGTGAACCTACAACCAACAGGAAAACATGATTACACGTGTAACATTTTTTGGATGAGAATTACAGACAAAAGAAGGGGAAGGTATTTCTTAGCTCTGAAACCAAATAAGGATATATTCCACCAAAACTGAAATATCAACATACAGAAATTCATGCAGGTCATGAATTCAATGCAATTATACATACAGACTGAAGAAGTAACTTCTGCATGGGCATGCAATATCAACTTAACATGTTAGTGCCTGATGCTTTAAGGGGATACACACTAAAAAGAAACATTCTCGTTTCCTTAGGAATTAGGATATTTCACAAAATTGATGGAAGGATGTGCAAAAAGGACATAATTAAAAGTCCTGAAAGTACAGATTGACATGTGTTCTGCAGATATCAATTCAACAAATTATTTCTGGGTATGTGGGTATTAAACCTCTGAAAGAAGTATTACTAGTATTAATGGCTTAATGCTGAGTACCGAACCACCAAAAGATTAAAATAAGGGAGAGAGGATAATAAATATTGATAAGTACAACATGTTTGAGCACTGCCATGGAGTGAACTGTTGTCTGTTGAGAACAATCACAATACAAAAGGGCAAAAAAACTGATAAACTATTCCATATAATAAATATACTTGTTCCTGAAACACCACGTAGTTCATAAACTGAATACTACCTCAGGCAATCTTATGTTTGAGGAAATTATTTAAAAAAAAAACACTTCATCATGTTGCTATACTTCAACTAGAAGTTATGAAGCAACTTAGAATTACTCATTCAAAATAAAATAAAGGAAAACAAGTAACAACTGGGGAGCACGTGTATATACATTAAACGAGCAAGTGACTTCAGCTACTTACGGGATGAAAATAAGTAGCTCAGGGTCACCCTCATTACTCTCCAGAAAACCCTGGTGCAGCAAGAATGCTCATGAGAATGCAGATTTTACCAATGATGAGGAACTTAAGGAACAGGATCTGAGCTGAAAAATCACTAATTATATAAATACAGAAGGGAAACTTGCTTGTATAACACTTTTTCCAGACCGTTTTGAAAACATACCACTCTCCAAGTCTACTTTACTATTTAGCACTGTTTAGTTACTTGGCTTTCCCCTGTGATACCACTCCTTCCGTTCCTCCTTCCTCTCCAGCTTAGTCCACCACTACCACAGCAGTTAAACCAAGCCCCAAGTTCCCACCTTCGCTTCATACCATGCTGTCAATCCCGCATGCTAGAGCAGCAAGCAATCATGAAGGAGCCTCCAACAGAATCAATTGTAGCTTGATTCGCTCCGCAGCCACACAATTCATGCAAGGCCCCAACTGATTTGCTCTGCATATTCTGGATCTAGTATGTGGTCTCTTCAATGAGCGCAGTGCAGCCTCACCAAGGGACAAACACCCTGGCACTGTGTAAAGTTTGACCCACTCCTGCACGGCCATGGCTGCCATAGTAGGTCAGGCCCCATCATCCATGAGTAGGGCAGCTAGCATAGAGGATGAACATGGAGACAGAGAGGGGAGGAAGGTGCAGAGGTAGCAGGAAGCAGGAGACAAGGAGAATGAGCCTCTATACTGGCGGCAAAGGGCGATGCTGGGAGCCCCTGGCTGGCCGTGTTGCTGCGGTGACAAAAATTGAGAGGAGAGAGAAATTAGCGGTTGTGGAGCATCTTGGGAAGATCTACGTCATCCATGCACAATCGGATGCTGCAATGCTACATGGAACAAAACGGAGACACTAACCAGTGCTAAATAGTAACCTAAGCTCATGCAGTGGTATGTTTGCAAAACAATTCTGAGAGAGTGCTATACAAGCAATTTCCCCCAAAAAAATGCGAACACATCATCAATGTCTATCATACTGCCATTAGCTTGCATGAGCAAATGAAGCTCCCTGCAACCCATGTTATTAATATATCTATAATAAGATCTCAACGGGAAGAATTATGACTTCTCTATACCGTTCAATGAAGAACATACTGCAGATGCAGACATGCTAGTTACCACTTACATTTCTCCTATTCTGTGTCTCATATGGCTACTCTCGTTAAAGCTTTACACACATTTTACCCCCTTAAAAAGGGGTAATCCTCGTATACTAATAGCCTGTTTGGTTTGAGGAGCAGTCCCGTCCGGCATCAGTACGTGCGGCATCGTGTCGTCCGACTGTTTCTGGGAGAATCAATCGATGCTGCTTTTATGCTAGTAGAATGTACGCGCTGGTGACGGACGGACTGGTTTCGTGCAGCAAACCAAACAACGCGTAATAGAATCATGAATAGTTACACAGATATGACTGTATTTACAAGTCAAAAGATATACAAAACTTTGAAGGTAAATTGGCAGTGACAGCTAATCTAGTATGATTCTTAAACACGAGCCATATTTCACAGATGACGATAATTCACTAGATATGCCTTCGTTTTGGAGATTTTAGATCACAAGAAGATGCATTTTCGACAAAGGAAGAAAAGGTCATTACAAATTTATCACTCCTAAGTCCTAATGTAATAAGAAAAGGACAATTGTTCTTAGTGGTTCCTGAACTAGATGTACACATTCTGCATCTCCTAACTGAGCAGGTGAACCCTAGCTTCCACTAAAAAAATTAAGGCAACGTGGACATGAGGAGGCATTGGTACATACCCCCGAGGTGTCAAGGCGCTGCTCCCAGGGCTTGAAGACAGACTTGACGCTCCCGGGCACAGATTCGTTCAGAGCCACCACCTGCGCGCACGAGAAGGGGTCAGCCGCCGCCCTAAATCCTTGTTCACCGCCTATTGAACTGTATACTGTCGCACAATCCGATGCGCCGCGTGGTACCAACGGAATCTTACGAAGCCGGTCGAAAACAAAGGCACAATAAGGAGGGAGGAAGGGGGCAGCGGATCAATCTGGCAACAGGTGAGAGGGAGTGGGGAGGATTACAGGACCTTGGGGACGTCGATGTGGTTGTAGAGCGACCAGTCGGCGGCGCAGTTGTGATCCTCGCAGCTGTGATCGTGCAGGCAGGCGCCCATGGCTCCTCGTGCTCCTCCTCCCCCGACCGAATGCGGCCGCCAGCAGCCGTGTCCTGCTTCGATTTGCTCTCGTCTTGTCAGCTTCCGGAGTCTGGACTCCTTGCGACTCCTCCTAGAGTGGGGGCGCGTACATAGGTGGGCTGATTGCTTTGCTTGCCTGCCTCCGCTGCTCTTTTGGCCTCGCGGGGGCTGCAGAGGAGTCTAGAGGGATTCTTCTCCGTACTCCGTCCGTCGTGCCGTGGGGACCTCCGGTGTGTTTTGGTCGGCGCGCCTCGTGGGACCGTCTCGTGCTTTGGGAGACTTATCCGAAACTTGTACGTGAGGGCCCGTGTAGTCTCGTGCTGTTCCCACGTGTCACTTTTTTCCGAAGGGGTACAAATCAGACGCTGGACTTTGCAGCCATTTTACTGTAGCCTTGGATGATTGCACGTTTCGGCTCGGCTCAAATAATGCACACGAACAGTAAAGCCAGACATACACATGGGGGTGTTCGGCACAGCCATAGCAATCCCAACATCAGAGCTGTCAGATTCAGCTGCCTCAAGTTAAGCTAATCTTTGTTGGCTCCGGAAACGAATCAGAGAGAAATAAAACCACCACGGACAGACAATATTATACATTCTGGCAAAATCAAGACGCCTGCCCATGCTCGGACGCTGTCCTAGCCAGTACGAAAACCCGGAAACAAGCAAAAAGAAATATCACATTTCCTGCTCATTCTATTTTTTTCCCCTCATATTCTGGGTCATCAGAAACACGTACAGATACAAAGCCGTCCACAGAAATGGGACCAGTAAAGCGATCTACAATGTTGGGTTTCCAGTTTCCACCATTCTACCACAGTTGCCACTACTTCAGTCCTGCCTATGAAATCAAATGGGAGGGTAGCCATTATTATACACCGACGACTAATGCACATGCGCGGCGGTACAACCACACATGCGGCAATGAATCTGTTAGCTACCAATTTTGTCACAATGTGGCCTCTTTTGTTACCAATCTCCAAACACCGGGTAGGTGCTCAGGTAGAACAAATATCTATTGACAGCTCATATATCAGTTCCTAACCTGATCCATTTTCAGATCTGTCTGGAAGCCAAAAAACGGTTAGTTGTATATCAGACACTATGATTTTAGCGCACTACGAGAGTATCTCCACAAACTCACTGCCAACACCAGTGCACCAGCCATGCCAGCAAGAATCTGCAAGGAAGTGGTTCTCAGGCTCAGCATGCTGAAAAGAGAATAGGATGTTGCAAATAAATGAAAACTTTGATTCGAACCTTAGCATCTCTGCTAACCCCATTAGAGCTCCAGCTAAGCATTGACTTCAATGACGCCCAACAGGATGACTTTGGCATAAGAATAACCACAGTGTACTGATTTCTGCAAGGGAAAGGTATAACTCTTTGCAAGGCCGATTGCATAGTCTGTGGCGTCAAAGCATCCCTAACCTTTATGCGCCCCTCCTCTTGGAACTGCACAAAGAAAAACAAAGGAGCAACATTTCAAATGTGATGTTCACTGTAAAACAAAAAGGCAGACTGCCAAGCATGTGTAACAGTCAACAGCATTGCTTGTAATGCAGCTAAAAAGCTACAAGCATATGGATCTACTGATCAATGTTTGCTGCCTTAAACTGAAAAGTCAGCAGGAAAATGAAGTACACATACTAGAGCACTGAACCAGAAAAAAGAAAATCAGTATTACCGCAACGGTGGATCCAATATCTCCAGAAAAAAGCCTTAATTGATAGCTCCGCAGAATACGATCCAACCAGAAGTAATTCTCCTGCAATTTGTAAAAGATGCAAAGAGCTGTAACTAAAGTAATGGCTACCTATGTGCATCAGCACTAATTGGAGCATTACGGATTCAACTAAACCTGTAATCCATTTTCATGAGCTCTTTGTTCAATTTCGAGGATGGTCAATACATCTTCTTCAGAAGGACCTTCCACCTGTAGGTATGATATCTCCTCCAAAACAAAATCAACCTGAAGAAATTCTGAGTCAGTAAACTCAAGCTGCATAAAAAACAATTGGATATATGTATTCCAAAATGTGTAATGACTTGATGTGACATACCAGTTTAGATGATATGTCTGGATCACATGAGAAATTCACACTTATGTCTCCACGAACATCTCCAGTTCTTGAGGGTTTGTTGCCACCCAAGAAGACAGCTACGTTAACTGAATAGATCTGCATAACATAAGGATTCGTTTAAGGAAACCCAGATTCTAAACTCCAAGTTTAAGGAATTCCCAACCTGGATTTGCATATGATTGATATTCCTAACCTGCCCATATTTGAAGCGAAGTACTTGCATGATTTTCGTTTCCAGAAGTTTACTAAGAAACCCAACATAGTGAATATCTTCTGTCTACACAAATAGAAGAATATAATACCTTAATATGGGAGATACAACACTTCATCATTAACAGTAAAAATGAGACTCTTTCGGTTGCTACTCAGTAGTCAGTACTCACCATCATTGTGTTCTTAAGAACAACAGGAAATGCCAGTTGTACAAAGCACTGTGCTTCAACCATAGGGCTGCGGACAACTTCTCTGGAAACAAGGTGTACACTAAGATTATCAGTAATAAAAAAGGCATAATTCAGGGAAAAGAAAGATTGCTTGCTTAGCTCTGCATGTGCATGTATGACACAAACATATACAGATAAGTCTCCCAAAGCATATAAATGCAAAACAGAACACTGGAGTACCTAATGATGGTTGCAGGAAACTTGAATGGCAATCCTCTTAGATCATCACGACTAAGTGGTTGAGTAGCATCCTGTACCCTAGGTATTCCACCCTAAAAAAAGTTGGGTTAATGAACATTATTAAGTGTTGCTTCATTGTTTCAGACAATAAGAAAAAGGAACAGAACATACCAAGTACTGCAGAACCAGTGGAAGTGAGATAGCTGGGTCTATTTTTCCAACTATTACCACCGTAAAAGCTGATGGATCCTTGAAACAATTGTTGAAATATTCACATGCTCTGATTGGATCCACCTTCTTCAAGTCACTTATTCTAATTGGCTGCATTATATAGAACTAAAGTAAATTTCTAGGATATGATATGACAAAAGAAAAAAACTGAGTAAAGTTTTGCGCAGTTAAGTACCTTAAAAAAGTATGAGTTCCCATAATTTATTTCACGAACACGATTCGCAAATGCAGTGTATGGATCACGCTCTTGAGCATAGATTGCTTCCTCTGCCATTTGCATCACTATTTTTACTTCTTCCTCCCTTGGCTCCACGTTTGTTGTAAATAGTTGATAAACAAGCTGTACGCAGTCAAGTATAAGCATAGGTCCACATTTTGATGAAAAAAGGAAACAGGTGCTGCTATCGCTATAGGTAAACTGTGTTTCTTTGTGTTGAATTGAGCATGTATCTAAGAATGCTTTAACAGAAGCATACCTGCAAAGCTGTCTCAAGATCTGAAGGTGAGCAATCGCCAGAAAATGTTCTCATGTAGGCCCCCACTTTTGTACCAACTTCGGCTCTCTTGCCAGCAAGCATGTCCATCAAGACAGAAGGTCTGTAGCCAAAAGTGCCAATTTCTCCTGCTATGGTCGAACCCATTGAGCATGAAGTATACTCAGCTTCAGATAATTCTGACAGACCACCATAGGCAAAGCCAGTAAAAACAACCTGAAAATAAATAATAAGCATATAAACACATGAAGTATATCACTAAATACTGCAACAGAAGCAAAATTGTAAATGCACCTCTCTGAACAAAATGATAAATGACCCAAGGAAAACTAGACTGGGAATTTACTATAATGACAGTATGCATTGGGAGAACAAATGATATCTTAAGGATGAATTAAAAGTTGTATGTAATACAATAAATGAACTAATTTCCTGATTCAAAAGTGCCATTTCATCTCTCTAATACAATGAAACGCAGCTCTCCTGCGTTTTTTTTTAAGGTGCCCTTTCACAATAATAGACCAAGAACAGACCAAATGAAGTTAAAATGACAGTATCAGATGCAGTTTTCTTTAACTAAAGGACAGTGAACTTGGTCGAAAAATATTGAAAAAGTAAGGGTAAATTGTTGTTCCTACAATAAATGTGTAAATTATTGTTTCTATACAGTGATAAGTTCACACGGTAATTAGATAGCTATTCATGAAACTATTCCCTTCCCGTCTATATTTAATATTGCATATGTTTCTTCCTTTCTAAATTTCATGTACAGGTCACTTATTTGATCTTTTCTTCAGTATATCACAATAATGAAAAATAAAGTGCCTTGAGAGCTTCAAGGAACAAGGAAAAGCTTGGCACTATTGGTTATACATCTAAAAAAAAACCTGTTGTAGTTTGCTTTTACGATATGCATAAATTTAGTTCTTGTGAAACAATTATTCAATGTGCAAATACAATAGATTCATGTGATTATGCTAAACTGAAGTACAAATGAACATGCAAGCTGTTTTTAGGGCAGACACAAACTACTTCCCTCTGTTCACTCATCATAAAAAAATGGGAAACTATACAACAACAACAACAACAACAAAGCCTTTAAAGTCCCAAACAAGTTGGGGTAGGCTAGAGTTGAAACCCAGCAGAAGCAATCAAGGTTCAGGCATGTAAATAGCTGTTTTCCAAGCACTCCTATCTAAGGCTACTTCCCTCTGTTCACTCATCATAAAAAAATGGGAAACTATATTTTTTATATTATTATTGTTAGATGAATATATTTCAGTCTAACAGCGAAAACACCCTGAATCATGTTGACAATTACTTCCCTTGTAAATAGAGTCAGGTTGACAACATATCATCATATTTAAACTTTAGATTTAGGAAGCTGAGCTAGCTCAGTTGGTTGAGGGTGTGGATGTATGCCCAGACCACCTAGATTCAAGTCCTCGTCAAGGTGAATTTAGGTGCCTATTTTTTTCTTAATAAAATGCCACCTAATTCCTCCTAGGTTAGTTTTTTTCAACTTTAGATTTAGAAACATCCCAAGACCAACAAATGTAGCTGTAGTCCTCAGAATCCCAGAATACTTAGAATTAAGCACCGTCAGATCTATTCCATGTATGTGGTAAATGATAGTAGGCATGGAGAAAAACCTAATACGGATATAGAGTGTGGCATGCAGTTGATGTTCATAGAATAAATTGGTCAAAATGTATTCTAGTTCTAGATGTCTATATCAGTGACTAAGTGGTTCCACAGAGTAAAGATGGGAATGCCTGAAGTAGCAGGCTGCAAGGTGACATAAAATTAATAGATACTACTAACCTGGTCATCAAGAAAATCAGTATACTTGTAACAAATCCGCATGCCATTTGAAAGTATCATCTCAGTGGCACCTATGCCTGGGTGCTCCACTTTATCAATTATAGTCCTACAATGAATTTGGTAAATAGCGGTAATCAGTCACATACTAAAATAAAATCCTCAAACAGCAAAAGAAAAAGTAGAGAATGGTTTCAATACAGCTAGTTAAGATTTATAAGAATCAAAGAATGAGAAGATGGTAAATTCAGATAATGATGAAAATAGTACACATGAAGGAGACAAAGATACCCTGGCTCTGGAGCTTGGGCAACAATTTCTTCAGGAATTTGTTCTTCATCCCATGGAGAAATAGATTTTTCTTCTTCCAGACTGTTGACTTTCAACACAACTGCTTTCAGATCCTCCAAAGAAGCATGAGCTCGAGGTTCAACTATCTTGATAACACAGCTGCTGGCTGTTGAAAAGTTTTCTGCAAATTTTGCCACTTCTGCAGAAGAAATATCTGGTCGAAAGTAAACATATATAAATATAGATGACTAAACAACTGTGGTGACGGTATGTAGATTTATAAGAAATTAATTGGTTATAAAGGTTTATGAGGGAGAGGGTAAATAACATCAGGAATTTAACACCTAAGCTTTTACACTAGGCAACACAGAGGTATGCTTACGGGGAAGCAGAGTCTTTTGTAACTGTGCTTCATATTCAATCCCAACAACAGGTTCTTCACGAAGAAAATGCTGCAAGAAAAATATAAATTGCATTAATGTGCTTAGAAGCTGTATAGATGGGGGATCCTGAAATTTCACTTAAATAGTCGACCGACATGTGGAATTGTGGACTTAGTACAAGTCAATATTATTGAAGTAAAGTCATTTGAAAACAGAAATTCAGAAGGTGGTACATATTTTGATTTGCAAGATGAGATAAGAACTGAAGAGCAACTAGCATGCATATGATATAAATTTAATTTTATTTTAGTTGTATTAAACGGCTATAAAATTTCAAACCTGCAAAAACTCATCCTGTAAGCTGGTTGATTGCATTTGATCACGCTCCAAATATGCAGACTCCATCTCTGACATCATTAGGGCGCGTACAATGGATATCTCACGGTCAGAAAATCCATGGAGCCGTACCCTAGCAACCTAAAGAAGCATCCTGTCAGAAGGATGTTTTGAAACAAAATGCCATTTTGAAATTGGAGAAAGTGGCAGTGGTTATACAGCAGCCTTAAATTCAGATATCTACATTACATATGCCTGTTAATGTGCTAATTATCAATCATCTGCCACACTAAACAGATGCAAACTAAGAGTCTAAGATTTAACTAATTGTACAAGATCTAATCAGTTGATGACATGGCACACTAGATTATGTGTTCTTATACTACTATATATGAAGGGTTTTACTGGGAATGAAAACTACCCTTAAGGAACATGACCTGTTTTCATTTGGTATTTGTCCCAAAGACATGATTAATATCTGATGTTGACAGACTGCATGGCTATGAAACGTATCATGCCCTATAGTTGGTGCTTCCTTAGGAAACTTCTAAAGCTATTAGAGCCAAATTTCTCACTCTTTAGTTTTTTCAACTTTTGTGGCACTCACACTGAATATTCACTCATAATCTTGAATAGTGCACTATGAAAGAATACTAGATTTTATCTTTATTCTTTCAGAGATCAAGGTTCAAAAATACCTCAAGAAGCATGGACTCAAGAGCTTCAACTGTTCCCCTTTCACGACAACTAGATGTCATAATGTAAGCCTTAACTGGACAGACGAGAGCATCTGCAGCTGAGGAGCAAGAGAAGTAAGGAGGATCCTTTCTACGAGATATTTTGAAGAGCCTCTGGTTTAGCGCACAATGAAACATGGACTCTGCCAGTGAATCCTTGTAGTCCTTTACTGTTTTAATTCCACCAGCAGGCATCTTGCAGCTGATAACAACAGCCGACTGTTTTTGGTACAAAGGAAAACAAAAAAGTATATTATTATACAAAGCTGATCTTAATAAAATATATCAAATCTGTTTAAAAGAATATGAAATAACAACCCCTGCGGCTTCAGATTCCACAAAACATGAAAAGCGAGGTTCCTCATGCGATGGAACTGGAAATTCTGGTATAACTGGAGGAGGGTGGGGAGCTGGGGCTTTGTGCCCAAAATGCTCCTTTATCAACTCCACAACAGCCTGCAATTTTAAGTCATCAAACATAAAGAATGGTAAATACCATTGCAGATACATACCTCTAGTTTCTTATTTCTCGAACAGATACATGTGAAAAAGATGTGCATAATCCAAACCTGTGTATCTGGGAAATCACCCACTGCAAATACCGCCATATTGCTTAGATGGTACCATTTCTGATAAAACCGCTTCACAGTCTCATGTGTAACAGTTCGTATCACCTTCTCAGTACCAATCGGCAGGCGTTCTGCATACTGGTAAAGAGTACATTAATAAGAATACACCATTTTCAACCCCAAACAGAGTCACACAAAAGGCAGAAAAAGGTAATCCAAAGTTAAGCACCATAAGACGTATCCCGCCACGGAAAAGTGGAATCTCCCTAGTCAAGGGTTTCTCTCCTGTATCCCCATGTATTCTATATATAGTCCCCCTATCAGGCCTCAATGCCACAATCCAGTTCAGTCTCCCTTTATTCATAACAACATTCAGTAATGCAAGTTTCAAACCTGACAAGATACCAAGAAATGTTATGCGGTGGTCTTTGGACAAATATAAAGTCCCATCAAAGTACGTGACCCTCATCAAGGACATGTACAACAATGTTGTGACTAGTGTTCGAACAAATGATGGTAACACAGATTACTTCCCGATTAAAATTGGACTTCATCAAGGGTCAACCTTAAGCCCGTATCTCTTTGCCTTGGTAATGGATGAGGTTACCAGGAACATACAAGGGGATATCCCTTGGTGTATGTTGTTCGCTGATGATGTAGTGTTAGTGGACGAAAGCCAGACGGGAGTAAATAGGAAACTAGAGTTATGGCGGCAGACCCTTAAGTCTAAAGGTTTTAGATTGAGCAGAACTAAAACCGAATACATGAGATGCGACTTTGGTGGAGTTGTACAGGAGGAGGGAGATGTGAGTTTGGAAGGTCAAGTAGTGCCTAAGAAGGATACGTTTCGGTATCTGGGATCGATGCTACAAAGGGATGGAGATATTGATGCGGACATTAGCCATAGAATCAAAATAGGGTGGATCAAGTGGCGACAGGCTTCTGGCATTCTCTGTGACAAGAGGGTACCACAAAAGCTAAAAGGCAAGTTCTATAGAACGGCGATTAGACCGGCTATATTGTATGGAGCAGAATGTTGGCCTACAAAGATTCGACATGTTCAACAACTGAGTGTTGCAGAAATGCGTATGTTGCGATGGATTTGAGGTCACACAAGAATGGACCGAGTTCGGAACGATGATATACGTGATCGCCTAGAGGTAGAGGAAGAGGTAGAGGAAGACCGAGTCCAGAGGCACCAGTGCATTGTGGAGCCCTAAGTCAAGCTAATAATATGAGGAGAGGTAGAGGAAGACCGAAATTGACATGGAGGGAGACAATAAAAAGATATTTGAAAGCTTAGATATACCTAGAGATCTATGTTTGAATAGGAGTACTTGGAAAGCAGCTATTGAAGTGCCTGAACCGTAACTTGGGGCTCTTGGTGGGTTTCAACTCTAGCCTACCCCAACTTGCTTGGGACTGAAAGGCTTTGTTGTTGATTCAGTAATGCAAGTTTAACCTATTGTGACAAATAGTATATGATGGAACAAGTGATCTCATCGCAACACAGAATTTTTCATTTATACGAACAAATGGTAGATGGAACAAGTGATCTCATTGCAGCACACAGAATTTTTCACTTATATGAAGACAGAGGCTAGTACCTTAGAACCTTCAAACAACAGTGCCCAGTGGGAGTCCTGCATCCGTCCTGCTGCATTGCGCCCACCCCTGTATTCCTCCAGCACAGCACCCCTCTCTTTCTCCAGATCCTCTGCTGACACCCGAACCTGGTGAGTTGTGACCAACATTAGTTTCCAGGCATAAATCAGACATTGAACTCTCTGGCATGCATCAATCAGCCATTGTACTCTCAGGCATCAATCAGCTGAGATTGCAATAACAAAGCTAGCAATAAGAATCTGCAACCGTGTAGTCACCTCTGAGCTGAACTCAGCGAGGACAGATATAGCCTGGGAGAGCAGGCCTGGCTTGTCGACGGGTACGAGCAGCTCGTAGATGGTCTCATCCGATGAGGTGAGCGCGTTCTGGCAGGCACCAAACTCGGACCCGATGCTCTCGAGGAACTTGACGATGTCGTGGTTGGTATATCGCGAGGTGGCACTGAAGGCGAGGTGCTCGACGATGTGCGCCACACCGCGCTCGTCCTCCTCCTCCACCACCGACCTAAGAGCGAACCAACCGAGCGATGAGCACGACATGAAAGTCAGCAAACGCTCGAAGGGGGTAAATAGGAGAGCCAAACTAGAGGCGCGGCGAGAGTAGCAGTACTGACCCGACCTTGACGGCGAGCGAGAGCGCGGCGCGCATGCGTGGCTTTGGGTTGGAGCGGACGTAGTAGGTGAGGCCGTTGGCGAGGCGGCCGTAGGTGGCGCCGACGGGGTCGACGGGCAGGGTCTCGTCCATGGCAACGCTGACCAGCTTCAGCGACCGGAACCCGACCCCGCGGCGCAGCCCCCAGCCCGACCCCCCGGTGCCGGGGCCGCCGGGGTCCGGCGCGTCAGTCGGCGGCGGGAGCAGATCCATGGCCGCTGGTGGCAGGTGCCGCTGCCGCGCTGCGGGAAGTGGGGGTGGGGGTGGGGGTGGGGGTGGGGATCCGACGGCGTGCGGGCGCGGGTGGTGCCGCGACACGTGACAGACTGGCTGCGCGGTGACGTCGGACGGCACCGTCACGGAGGCAAAGGCAGAAACGAGATTTGGTTGCCTTTTCTGGGCTGGATAAAGAGGGTTGAGCTGGATTCTGTGGGCCGGACCGCGTGGTCTGTGCTGGCCCAAAAGAAGCAAAGGCTTAACGGTGACAACGGGTTGCGTCATCGTAGACAGTCTGCTAGGCCACTAGCCCCGTATATAGACTTATAATTATAATCTATATCTATACCTAATAATAAAGATACAAAATTTCTAGCTATTTTTTTTGTCCATCCATTTTTTCGTGCACCTCCCTCTAACAACCGGTAGTCGAGAATTTCTTCCATCTAGACTTATACCCTAGGTATAATTTAGACAAATAGATCTCCCCGAGTCCGAATAAACTGAAAAGAAATATGAATCTTGAATCCTAATTCAAATAGAAAATAGCGATAATATGGAGTCTGATTGTTATTCATATTGATTTCAGTCACAAAAATCAAGTTCAAACTCCAGCTCGAAACTCGGATTTTTTTTCACGACCCAAAATTGAGTCCGTGATGTGCTCCTCCCCTCCACAAATACGGAAGCAAAATGCCATCTTATTATTATATTATATATGCAAACACCTTGTTACTAATCTAAAGTAAAAAAAAAACAACTAGGACTCGGACATGGTAAAGCAGCCGGACTTGAACTCCATAGGAAGACACCCCTTCTATATCTAAAACCAATTTGCTGCATCGAGCTAATCAAATCAAACAATAACTAACATCAGTCATTGTATTTTGTTTACGCTTCTTTTCCTATTTTGCCTATCAGGATTACGTACATGCAAACGTGACACACTTGGATTCTGGCTCCAACTCCAATCCCTTCCTTCACGTGTGCATGTGACTTGTGCGAATACCAGCATGCAGAAATTTTCCAAACATAACTAACGCCGTCACGCGTGAACAGCATCATGCAAAAATGGACTTCATGGTCTAATCGGGTTTTGCTTCTTCCTTCTTAATAATAAAGTTCCTATTTAGCTTGGAATCGTAGTTAGCTATCCAGAACCAATTATCATATAAAATAGGAGGGCTATAGACAGACAACCAAGATTATTTATACATTCACATAGTGTTGGTGTAGAAAATGACCGACACGTAAATACTTATAGTTTTGTCGTACGTTGTGAACGGATGTAGCCTATCACTCAATGACATAGGGTTTATACTGGTTCAGATAACGTGCCCTACGTCCAGTTTGAGTCGATCGGTGACTTTATTCCTGAGCCTAGGTGCTCGAAGTTTACTGTGGGGTTACAAACGAAAGGGAGAAAGAGGGGGTACAAGAGGTCCGGTCAGACTCTGGTCTGAAGGGCCAAGAATGACGGGAGCTCCGCTATGTGCTAAGTGTTCGAGCATGTGCTCGCGGTTTGAACCTAGTGGTTCTGCTATTGTGTGTGGGTGAACTTGGGGATCTCCCTGCTGGGAGAGAGCGCATCCTCTTTTATAGATGAAGAGGACAGCCTTATAAGCGAGAGAGAGAGTATGTATGCTACTAAATCTTGTTGCTCACACCGTCGGGTACAAGATGAAGGTAGGCGCCCATAACACTGTTGTTGTCAGACGCATGTGAGAGGTTTTACCGCATGGTAAATGACGACGCCCACAACACTGTTGATGCCCAGAGACATGTGGGGGAGCCTTTCCGCGTCTGTCTGATATGGGAGTTGATGGCGCCCACAACACTGTAGGGCAAATGTCGGTGCCCACAACACTGCTTGGGTTCTGGCATGCCTAGAAGGTTGTAGGGCACCCTTCTGACATGTCTCTGTAGGTTACTGTCCTGCAGGTGTGCATGGTACAGTCCTCGGTATTGCGGTTGACTTGAGTGCCCTGCCTTACTTGCTCCATCCGTTTCCTGGTCCTCATCGAGCGGGCGTCCCTAGTCGGTTGGTCCCAATCGGCTCCGACTGCGCCAGTCGGAGAAGAGCTGTAAGCAGGGGTTCGGTGCATCCCTGGTCGAAGACGCGGGTCGGAGTTAGAAGTGGTGTTTGGCCAAGCCTTCCAGTCAGAGAGGCGGGCCGAAGTCGGAAGTGAGCATTGTTCCTCCTTAGCGAGGCCTTCTGGTCAGAGATTGGATTGCCCTTTTGGCTTGTTGTTTAGGTATTTGGGCCAGCCCAGGAGTTGCGCGTCGTTCGCAACATCGTCTGCTAGGGCGAGCCTTTGCTGGGAAGCCGGTCCATCAGGGACCCCAGGTTTGTGAACCCGACAGGAGCCCCCGGGCGATTCGAGTAGAATCGTCTAGGGGTTTTTTGTGTTGCCAATCGGGGAAAGTTTTGTTTCATCAGCAGGTGCGCGCGAGCACACCCGCGGGTGTAGCCCCCGAACCCCCGGGCAATTCGTGTAGAATCACCTGGGAGGTTTTGTCAGCGGGCGTGAGTGTGTGCACTTTGGTGGGCGTAGCATCCCTTTTCTAGTTTCTGGCCCATCGTTTCCAGGAAAATGGTCCCAGGCGTTTGGTCGTGGCCGAGGGACTGGGCGAATCAGAGTCACTGATCCGAGGATCAGGCGAATCGGAGTCGCTAAGTAAGGCATCGGGCGTTCCAAGGGATCAGACGAGACAGACTCGCGGATCCAGGCATCGGGCGCGCCGGGGGATCGGGCGAGTCAGAGTCGCGGATCCAGGCTTCGGGCACGCCATGGGATCGGGCGAGTCGGAGTCGTGGACCCAGGCGCAGCTGAGGCGTTTGGGTGTCTTGAGCCCCTGAGCCCCGTTGGGCTTGGTAGGGGTCGGTTGAGTTTTGTGCGTTACCCCATCCGTGGTTTCTCGTAACCAGAGGGGCTGAGCTAACGTCGCTTGCCTCGATGGCTCGAGTGACGCGCTCGGTGAGCTCGCTAACGGGCACGTTCGAGTGAAGTCCGGGTCTGTTGTTCGTGATGGGGTCGGCATAGCCCTCATTTGGCACTCCAATGCTCTTTAACCCGCAACCCGGCAAATGCCTGGGTCATTCCGGAGACCGACCCTGGTGGCCCGCTGGGCTCCCCTCGATGGAGATTCTATGGGTTTGGCTCGAGGTTAGGATCGAACGAGAAGGTTGAGATGGCCCTGTCTACTTCGGGGTAGACTGGGCGAGGGCCGCTTGGGCTCATCTGCATTTTCTCCCCTGGCTCTGTTTGACGCGAGGCGGCCTTGAGCCCTTCGTGGGCCGGCCTTCGAACCCCGGTCAGTCGTCGCTCATGTTGAATGAGGCAACCGCCGCTTCGTGACGCAACACGGAGTGTTGTGATGCATTTAACTGCATATGCAATGCTTTTGGATGTATGGAATAAATGAATGCGTGCATGGATGAATGAATGTTCATAGAAAGAAATAGTGGGGTTGGTAATGTTACCTTGATGACTCGAGTGATGGGGTTTGAGGAGCTCCTATCGGATATGTCCGACCGGGATGTGCGCTCGTCATTCGTGACGAAGCCGGCATGGCCCATATGGGGCGTCCCTTTTTTGCTTCTTACCTGTCTCTCGGCGTTCACCTGAGCCGTCCGACTGACTTAGGAAGCCCGTTGGTCTCTCCTAGCGGAGATCCCATCATTGGGCCTTTCCAAGTCCCGCCTAGGAAGGCGGAGAGCCACCTGTGCGCAGTGGCGCCTTGTTTCTTGCGCCCAACGTGCGGTAGTGGTAGGCCATACCCAGGCCATGTCCCGTTTGACCAGGTGCCATTCCATCGGTCATGGTGCATCCCATCGTAACCCATCCGCATTGAATGGGGGAAGGGAGAGGGTTTTTCACCTCCATCGTTTCGCCTTTCCCCAATCGCTGTGCCTTTCCAATTGCTGCACCTCTTTCTTTAAGTAGGGGAAGGGAGAGGGCTTCTGTTCTGTTCCTTCGCCTATTCCTCATCTATGGCAGAACCGCCTAATCTAATGCCTCCCAGAGTGCTTGTCTTCCATTAAACACTAAGCACTCAAGGGAGGACACCAAATTACACAGTTTCGTCGGGCACACCACAGGAGAGAACCCAAAAATCCACATTTTCCATCAGGATCACAAATGAGGGAATAAAGCTTACATCATTCTTAACCATTTCTTACATCACTTTTAATACAACATCAGAGTATAATATTTATTGTTAGAATTTTAAATAATTTAATTGAACAACGGAATATAAACAGGTTATCAGAATTCGAGCGGAAATAAATATCTATTCATGACATGATGAAGCATTGATATATAAACTATGACAACAGATTATAAAACTTTCATTTAATAAAAGATTTGGTGAGAGTTATCAATAAAAACTATGATCGTAGCATAAAGGAAGTCCTCTCTGAGCCCACTAGGAGGAATCCACACACAAGAGTCAGCTCTAGCATCCACTTATCACCTGCAACAGAGGGAAATAAAACCCTGAGTACTCGATTGTACTTAGCAAGACTTACCCGACAGGAGGAAAGAAAAGACTCCAAAGATATGCAAGGCTATCTGGCTTGTGGGTTTATTGCATCTGCATGAAGCATTACTAAAAGTGCGTCTTTATATTCAATTTTTATTAGGAGTGCATTAGTTCATTATCTAACCATTCTATGTAAGCACCTATGCTACTTTCAAGCAGGTGGTAAGCAATCAGACATTCTATGTAAGCACCTGTGCTACTTTCAACCAGTGTCCTCCGCTTGGCCCTGGTGACAAGATAGGCCTCACCCAGCTGATGGATGTGTCGGTCTTCAGCCTCCTTCAGAGCTTCTGACATGGCAGTCTCCTGGCTCTCAGTAGCTATAGCACTGGCATGCGCTTTGGCAAGTTGCACCTGGAGCATCCGGGTGAAGATCTCGGCTTCCTCGGCTCGATGGAGACACTTCCTCATCTCCGAGGCTTGCCGATCATACTGCTCATCTAGAGCAAGCAGGTACATGGTCTAGTGCACCATGGTAGGACTATCTTCTTACGCATCCAGCCCTTGCAAAGCCTCCATGCGAGCCCTCCATGCCCGCTGATTCTTGTCCAAAAGTGTAAAGAACCTCATGGGGGTATGGGCAATAGGCTCTTCATAGATCTGGCAGAGGTACCACAAGGCTTTGCGGGCCACAACCTGGTAGGTGTCGATAAAGCGAAACCCGGTTGTGGTCACACTCCAGGCTTCAGTGAGGTCGGAGAACTCTTCACTCTTCCCGATGTAGACGGTAACCTCACACCGCTCGATGCCATGCTCCTGATACTCACGGCCCTCATACTCGGGATGATCATGGACTCTGAGCTTTTGCAAGGTGGTATGCAGGATTCTAGGAAAACCATCAACGTTCAGGCAGTAACTACTAACCCAGGCTCTTGCCATCCCTAGCGGTGGTTGTGAGGAAGGCTGAGCGAAAAGCTTGCTCAAAGGAAAAGCTGGACTAGCTAAAGTGCGCCGAGTGGTGGTACCAATGGCTAAGCCAGGCTCTACTTATAAAGGTGGAGCGTTCAGTGGCCCCGACATGGTCCACCAGGGTTCCTGCGTGGGGTCACTACGAATGAATCGACCAAATTTTTCGCGCGTTCGAGGCGAGCGAGGCCCGAGGCCATTACTGACTAGTACGACTGCAGGGCAAGGGTCCGACAAGAGTGCAGAAAAGGGGTACGGGGAGACGTGGGTCACGACCGGCGTGAACCACGGGCGAACGCGAAACACGAAGCCACACTGCAGACCTAACTCTAGAACAGGAACGAGTCAGTCGTGCATAATACGACACGCGTGACACCTATGGAGGGCGTATCTATAAGCAATACGAGCGCTACGATGCACAAACAAGATATGCATGAATGCACGTCCTATATGTCCTTTCACTATTGCCAACATATAGGGCAACCGTTCTTAGATTTTTGGCACATCATTCTCTCCCTATAACTAGTTGATACTATCAGACTATGCTCGGGTCAGTGTACCTGCAAAAAACTTGATTAAGACTACCTAAGTCAGCAGAGTGCCATCTATCCTGGATACATAACTATAGTAATAGGGCTACTTATATAACTTCACAGTTGAATGCCCTAACCTTTTGCAAAAATACGTTGTCAAATTTTAGTTTAGAAAATGTTTTCGAAGCTTTATTTCCTCATTTATGCTCTGATACGACCTGTGGTAGAACTGCCTAATCTAATGCCTCCAAGGAGTGCTCGTCTTCCATTAGACACTAAGCACGCAAGGGAGGACGTCAAATTACATGGTCTCGTCAGGCACACCACAGGGGAGAACCCAAAAATCCACATTTTTCCATTAGGATCACAAATGAGGGAATAAAGCTTAGATCATTCTTAACCATTTCTTACATCACTTTTAATACAACATCAGAGTATAATATTTATTGTTAGAGTTATGAATAATTTAATTGAATAGCAGAATATAAATAGGTTATCAGAATTACAGCGGAAATAAATATCTATTCATGACATGATGAAACATTGATATATAAACTATGACAACAGATTATAAAACTTTCATTTAATAAAAGATTTGGTGAGAGTTATCAATAAAAACTATGATCGTAGCGTAAAGGAAATCCTCTCTGAGTCCACCAGAAGGAGTCCACACACAAGAGTCAGCTCTAGCATCCACCTATCACCTGTAACAGGGGGAAATAAAACCCTGAGTACTCGATTGCACTCAGCATGACTTACCCGACAGGAGGAAAGAAAAGACTCTAAGGATATGCAAGGCTATCTGACTTATGGGTTTATTGCATCTGCAGGAAGCATTACTAAAAGTGCGTCCTTATATTCGATTTTTATTAGCAGTGCATTAGTTCATTTTCTAACCATTCTATGTAAGCACCTGTGCTACTTTCAAGCAGGTGGTAAGCAATAAGATTTCCTTTTTCCATCTTTCATCTTTCAGTTCTTACTACGGTGCTAGGCCGTAGACAAGCCATTCCGGATCGTCCGGCGATTCACGAATCAATGCCCCCAGCTGGGTACCGCGAAAACATGTGCCCCACTTGTACCCTGGGCACAAGCAGGACCAACCCACTACCCTCTTGTCATGGGGTCTAGGTCCCCGTTCAAACTGGGACTCCAAGCCCCCACCCCTTAGTCCCGGACTCAGTGCGGTGTAAGGACCTCCTAACCCAAAAAACCACCATGACAGTCGGTACAGAAAGAGCCAGAACCCATGACAAGAGAGTAACAAGTCTTCCAAGTACCCATACTGAAGTATGTGCTCAGGATAATAAGTCTATGACTTGCCTAGAGTCTTATGCAACGGCCAGTCCTTAACCAACACGGACAGGGAAAGTAGTGTAACCAAGCTATGTCCCGTGGCCGTAGGACACAACCTCTTACACCCACCAATACCCAAACCATATCCCTGCCCGATCACCATTTTTTCTTTCCACCATTTATATTTTTCAAGTGATAATAATATAGTAATATATTTTCTATCTCTCACGAGTGATAGACAATCACTCGACTTCTACCGGAATCCTGTAGCATAGCAATCTACACGATCCTATCATACTAGTAAGACTCATAGGATATATATATATATATGTATATATATATATGCAAGTGGTTTCATTCAACTCCTTAAAACTTAATGCATAAATATAATTTAAAATGCAGAATAATAGGGGTTATGCACCGGGGCTTGCCTGGGTAAAATATAATCAGAAGTTAACTTTCCATCATGGCGATCGATCTCCAAAAGCACCATTTCTCCAGCAACTCACGATGACTCCGTGATCCATCGACGTCCCTATTATGATGTGCAATGCGATGCAATGCAAGAAGTAATTAATCAACTGCAATCATGACTCGTAAAATACGATTTATGCCTCTCAAGTTAACGAGCTAGTTCTAATAACGACCGTACTTAGGCTACATATCTATGTTGTCGAATAAGACGTTATTTCCCAACAAATATTTTAGTTATACAATTCCAAGGTGTTTCTTTATTCTATTCTATCGATTTAACCATAATTCGAAATAGGACATCATTATCTATCTAGCAAACTAATTATTCTTGAGCTACAAAAATGACATTGAGTAGCTAATAATATTAGAAATTTACTATAAATTTTTTAGAGCTAACACTATCACCAATTTATCGCGGAAATTCCTACAAGTTTATATTTTTACAATATTAAGTACCTTAAATTAATTATATAGCTTCCAAGAATATTATTAAACTATGTGAACAAAATATACTAACAGGTAGATCATGATTTTAGTAGACTAACAAAATTAGTTTTATAATTTTTGGACACCTACACAGTTTTATTATGAATTTACAAATTTACTTTACAAGCTAAATTAGAATTCGCTCTATAAATTAAAAAGGCTGGAGGCAACGACCTCGGCCCAACGGCCCAGCACGGCCTAGACCATCGGCCAAGGCAGCCTAGCCGGACGGGCGCATGGTGGCCGAGGCACAGGTGGCTCAGGCAGGGACGCACGCGCGCGGCCCAGCGAGGACTGGCGGCTCACACAGACACACGGCCTAGGCGCGGCGAGCGTAGCCCATCACGGAAACGTTGCCCGAGTGGCCCAGCGCGGCAGACCGGCCCATGCGCGGATGAGCGCGAGCGGCCCAGCAAGGCGCGGCAACGACACGGGCGGCCCAACAATGCACGGCAACGGCGCGGGTGGCCCAAGCGCGACAGGCAGGCCCAGCAAGCCAGCCCACGGGGAAGAATCCAGCGACGGCGGCACCACTTTGCGAAAAAGGCCCCTATACTATCTTAAATTTACCCCGCAGTACTCTAGACACTAGTCAACACTATTAACATGAGTCACGTATTTCACACTAAGAACCCCGTATTAGTTTGTATTCGCTCTATCTCACCTTCTCACCTTCTCAAAACAGAGCACTGAGCAGAGCCACCGGCTGGCGGCGACGGCAACGATGCTGTGGGGCTGGGGAAGGCACGGCGGAGATGGAGGCAGTGTGCAGGGGCCGCGAGGGCACCAGCCGCTCCCGTGGGCGGTGGCGGCATGGCCATGGGCTGCCCAAGGCAGCCTAGCCATGCACCCACGTGGGCGACCATCGGGCTACGGCGGCGCAACCCGGCAAAGCCTGCCAGAGGACACGCGGGGCAGCGGCGGGCGGCCATGGCACACCGGGGGGCTGCACAGCGGACCCGATTGGCATGTGGTCAATGACGACATGGCCCACGGCGGCCCATGACACGGTGGCAGAGGTGAAATGGCACGGGACTCGCGCGCGGCTTGATGCGGTCCCCGGCGTGGTCGTCCTCGGGAGGCGCAGCGAGGTCCGCAACGGAGGTGGAGCAGCATTGTCCAAGGCAGTGGCGCATTGGAGGGCGTGAATTGTGGCTCCAGAACAAGGAGGAAGGAGGTGGCTCTACTAGGCGTCGACGCTGGCCAGGTCACGGTCATGGGCAGGTACTCACGCGTGGCAGCGGGAAGGAGAAAGGAGGGGCGGCACTGCGACACTCGGGCACGGCAGCAGTCCAGAGTAGGGACGTGGCATGGGATCCAGTGCACCTGCGCGCTATGGCCGGTGACGGGTAGGGAGGGAGAGCAGCATGATGGAGCGCAACGGCTCAGGAACGCTCGAGATGCGCCTTGATGGCGGCGAGGGCATCAGCACGGGACACTTCGACGGTGGGGCAACGCAGTGGGGAAGGCAAGCAGGAGCTTGGATCCAACGTGGGGCCTCAGGGCTCGCGCATGAAGGGGAATAGGAGGAGCCACAGCGGCTCTGGCGCGCTACGAGAAAGGCAAGGCTGGGGGATGGAGGCTGGGGCATTGTGTAGTACGGGGCTTCGGCATTTGCATGGTGATGGCGGGCGCTGCAGTTGCTGCGGCAGGGGAGAGGTAGCGAAGAGGAAAAAGGAAGGGAGGGAGAGACAGGTCTGGCATGGATTGATCTGCGACGTGACTGAGCAACAGTGGCACACTTGCAGGCATAGGCACATCGGTTGCTCGGCTCGGCACAAAGGTAGACAAGACAAATAAGGTAGACAGAGATAGAAAAGGAAGGAAGAAAACAACGTGAGTGACTGGCCAACTTCATTAATGCTAGGACAACGCGGCGTGCTTCGGTAGCTTTGCAGATCGACGAGTTGATGCGAGCAGCAGGCTAGCCATCTTTGTCAAATGCAAAAGACAGCGGCAGCGAGGACGCTCGCACAAGGTGCCAGGCGCAGGACAACAGTGGCATGGACAAGACGGCGCATAATTGCAAAGCAAGATGAGTACGCAGTATGCCTCACCAGGAAAAGTAAATGAAGCTGCTGCGCTATCTCTCGTCTGCTACGTGCTTCACCAACCACGTAAATTTATGAAGCGGCTAGATGGGCAGCTATCGCGGGTACGTTACCAACTTATTGTAGGGACTAAAATGAGTCTATATAAACATGTCACTAGACCAAGGCTATATATATATCGTTCTATCTATTAATGGATTTTATTTTATTTATAAAAGTTGCTTTTTCTGCTTAATCTAATAGAACAAACCATTCGCTATTTATTTGCTAGAATTATTGTCAGACATTCCTAAACATCTCTACGCGCTGAATAATTTCATCTGGGCGTTTATGTGAGTCCACTAAACTGAGTCACACAGGATTCACTTATCGCCTCAAGTATATTTTAAATCCAAAATCCGAGAAAACTCGCTTCGGAAAATTTTTTATGCCTAAATCATGGTGCTAAACAAGCTCATAACACCAGGGGTATTACAACCAACCTCCCTTAAAAAGAATCTCATCCTGAGATTCGAAGCAAGAACCAGAAGAGGGGAAACGCGATTACATTTTGTAGCTTAGGGATTACATGAAAGATTACATGACTTCGAATACTAAACCACATGGAGATTTAGGGATACATGGTTAAGAGCAACCTAATACAACCGAGACTTAATCCAGAAATCGAGATAGACGAGGGCAATGGAGAAACAAGATAATGAGTATCCAAAACATGGCGTAGGTCCAACAGATCCAGAAACAGTCGATTGAGAAGTCAAACATCATGAACCCTAAGATCGACTAACCAACGGTACACTTGAACTTCTTCGAAACTGGATCCTTTCTTCATCTCAGATTACACCATCACCTCAGACTGACGAACCTAATTCCACGAGTGATGACTGGATCTCGTAACTCTGCTCCGAATGCAAGGGAATGGGATGAAGAAGAAGAAGAGCAAGGACCAAGGTTATTTTATAGCGACGAACGAAGGTGGGGCGCAACACACCGAGAGCAGATACGGTGGGGATGGGATACACAGACAGTTCATGCCGTGGATATAAGGTCGGACATGATGCGCTTCCTGCGCGAGCGGGCAAAGGATAAGGGAGAGGAGAGGAGAGGGGGTCCGCGTGATGAGGCAGGCGTGCAGGCGGCCGTGTTCCCAAAAGGAGAAAAAGAGAAAGGGAAGGGGGGGTCCGATACAAGGGACGAGGCGTGAGAGTCGAGAGCTGATCGTATGCTAGGAAAAGGAAAAGCGCACAGTGCACAAGGACGGTGAGTGCGGCACAATGTTGCGGCCATGCGAGAACGAGGATCTAGAGGGCCCGACACAGACGATGTCTGTAGGGCACGCAGCGAAACCATCCAGCAGGCGTAGTGCGGTCAACTAAACACAGGGCTTGGGACATGACATCCACTCAGGCTTCTACAATTAGTCCCAACCACCCGCAGCTACCTTCCTTACTACTCTTCTTTTTCTTTCCCTTCCTTGACCACAATATGTATCAACCTTTGTATGAACTGAGATCACGACCTACACGCTTCCTCCAAAACCACCTCCTCTTGTTCACTTTGAGAGAACGCTATTTCGTCAACCCGTTGTGGATTTCCCGTTTGAACACCCGAATATTTCCAAGAAAAAAATATTTTGTAGCAAAAGCGGTATGGCGGTGTAACTTGGTAAAGGTACTTGGTCAACAACCTTGATACCAGCACGTGCCGAGCAGCGTCACCATGTGGCAGCTGTTCCCTAGAGAGCCCTCGGTTTTGTCACAGCACCATAAGCTTTTAACCAGGCAACTATTACCAACTTACACGCCATGAAGATGGTGGGGTCATAGACCACAGAGTAAGAGGAGTATTGCAAGGGAAGATTCAAACAACAAGGGTTCCCTTCACAACAAGGGACAAGGAATTCAAATCCAATGGCGGATTTGATTTACCGAGATTCAAGTGTTCTGCTGGGACATTCATAATTAGTCAATACAGTGTCCAATGTTCTCCAATCACGACTGGTCTGCTGGCATCTAAATGGTAGCTTCTCTTGTAACCCACCTAATATCGCCCTTGAAAACTCTAAGCATGTCTCACGAAACTTAAGGGTAGATGGACGCAATAAACACAACGAAATAAACAAAATGCATTTCCAATGGTCTTATACGAGTACATCCTACATGCATCCAGTCTCCCATTCATGGCACATCATTCCCTATGATCGGATGATCTCAACAACTACTGATGACAACAACAGCAAGAGTACAATACTAGAGGACAACGATGAAAAACACTACTACTACAATTATAGCATCACAAGGCAACTAATCTACTCTATACCCCGCATCTTCCTTCCCGGGCTCGGTGGATTCTTCTATCGCCTTGGCTATGGACTTGCCTCTTCTCTGGGCAAAGGCTGAGTGAGAGGAATCATGGGTTCTACTTCTAAAACTTCCGAGGGTGGAGGTGCTGGCGAAGCTGCAACACCGGTTCTCCTTCTTTCTGGCGGGTGGACAGGAATCCCCTCCACGATCAAGGGATCCTGCCGTTCCGCAACCAGCATCCTCCGCTTGGCCCTGGTGACAAGATAGGCCTCACCTAGCTGATGGACGTGCTGGTCTTTAGCCTCCTTCAGAGCTTCTAACATGGCAGTCTCCTAGCTCTCAGCAGCTGTAGCACTGGCATGAGCTTCGGCAAGTTGCACCTAGAGCATCTGGGTGAAGATCTCGGCTTCCTCGGCTCGATGGAGACACTTCCTCATCTCCGAGGCTTACCGATCATACTGCTCATCCAGAGCAAGCAGGTACATGGTCGTGCACCATGGTAGGACTATCTTCTTACACATCCTGCCCTTGCAAAGCCTCCATGCGAGCCCTCCATGCCCGTCGATTCTTGTCCAAAGGTGGAAAGAACCTCATGGGGGTATGGGCAATGGGCTCTTCATAGATCTGGCAGAGGTACCGCAAGGCTTTGCAGGCCACAACCTGGTAGGTGTCGATATAGCGAAACCTGGTTGCAGTCACACTCCAGACTTCAGTGAGGTCGGGGAACTCTTCACTCTTCCCGATGTAGATGGTAACCTCACACCGCTCGGTGCCATGCAGATGTGGGTCACGACCGGCGTGAACCATGGGCGAACGCGAAACATGAAGCCACACTACAAACCTAACTCTAGAATAGGAACGAGTCAGTCATGCATAATACGACACGCGTGACACCTATGGAGGGCGTATCTATAAGCAATACGAGCGCTATAATGCACAAACAGGATATGCATGAATGCACGTCCTATATGTCCTTTCACTATTGCCAACATATTGGGCAACCGTTCTTAGATTTTTGGCACATCGCTCTCTCCCTGTAACCAGTCGATACTATCAGACTATGCTCGGGTCAGTGTACCTGCTGAAAACTTGATTAAGCCTACCTAAGTCAGCAGAGTGCCATCTATCCTGGATACATAACCATAATAATAGGGCTACTTATATAACTTCATAGTTGAATGCCCTAACCTTTTGCAAAAATACGTTGTCAAATTTTAGTTTAGAAAATGTTTTTGAAGCTTTATTTCCTCATTTATACTCTGATACGACCTGTGGCAGAACTGCCTAATCTAATGTCTCCTAGGAGTGCTCGTCTTCCATTAGACACTAAGCACTCAAGGGGGGACATCAAATTATATGGTCCCGTGCGGCACACCACAGAGGAGAACCCAAAAATCCACATTTTTTCATCAGGATCACAAATGAGGGAATAAAGGTTAGATCATTCTTAACCATTTCTTACATCACTTTTAATACAACATCAGAGTATAATATTTATCGTTAGAGTTATGAATAATTTAATTGAATAGCGGAATATAAATAGGTTATCAGAATTACAGCAGAAATAAATATCTATTCATGACATGATGAAGCATTGATATATAAACTATGACAATAGATTATAAAACTTTCATTTAATAAAAGATTTGGTGAGAGTTATCAATAAAAACTATGATCGTAGCGTAAAGAAAATCCTCTCTGAGCCCACTAGGAGGAATCCACACACAAGAGTCAGCTCTAGCATCCACCTATCACCTGCAACAGGGGGAAATAAAACCCTGAGTACTCGATTGTACTCAGCAAGACTTACCCAATAGGAGAAAAGAAAAGACTCCAAGGATATGCAAGGCTATCTGGCTTGTGGGTTTATTGCATCTACAGGAAGCATTACTAAAAGTGCGTCCTTATATTCGATTTTTATTAGTAGTGCATTAGTTCATTGTCTAACCATTCTATGTAAGCACCTGTGCTACTTTCAAGCAGGTGGTAAGCAATCAGATTTCCTTTTTCCATCTTTCATCTTCCAATTCTTACTACGGTGCTAGGCCGTAGACAAGCTATACCGGATTGCCCGATGATTCACGAATCAATGCCCCCAGCTGGGTAGCCTGAAAACACACGCCCCGCTTGTACCCCGGGCACAAGTAGGACCAACCCACTGCCCTCCTGTCTTGGGGTCTAGGTCCCTGTCCAAACTGGGACTCCAAGCCCCGCCTCTGAGTCCTGGACTCAGTGCGGTGCAAGGACCTCCTAACCCAAAAACCACCATGATAGTCGATTTGGAAAGAGCCAGAACCCATGACAAGAGAGTAACAAGTCTTCCAAGCGCCCATACCCAAGTATGTGCTCAGGATAATAAGTCTGTGACTTACCTAGATTCTTATGCAACGACCGGTCCTTAACTGACACGGACAAGGAAAGTAGTGTAACCAAGCTATGTCCCGTGCCCGCACGACACAACCTCTTACACCCACCAATACCCAAACCATATCCCTGCCCGGGTGCTGGTTCCTACGCGGGCTCCTCAATGAGTGGGGCCTACAGCTGCAGCACCTCAATCCGACTGGGGTGCTGCATATCATCGGCTTTGTTACTGTGTGCGAGGCCTTCCTTGGGATGGAGCCGCACATGGACTTCTTCTAGTGGATGTTCTTTGGGTGAGCTTTGTCGAAGGGGAAGCCGCTCATGATCACGCTAGTGGGGGGCTTTGCACTGTAGATGGAACCGAGCGCATCGGGCTCGTACCCCACGTACACCCCCTGTGATTCCAATCGAGGGTGCATGGGAAATGGTTCTACATCAAGAACCCGGTGGAGGCGCCCTTCCCTCCTTTTACCGATAGGAGGCCGGAGAGGCAGGAGAGCTAGTCGTGGGGCCCCACCAGCCGACAGAAGAAGATGGAGATTATCGAGGTGGAGCTCCAAAAGCTCGTGCGGCGTGGCCTTGACGGGGTGTGGGTGTTCCACACCTTCTTCCGCTGTCGGGTCGCTCCACTGGCAGAGAGGACGTGACCGATGTGGATGTACGGTGGCCCGATGGACCCCAATCGTGCGTCGTCGGAGGTGCTAGCGAATGATGAGGTCTAGAGTCATCTTGACCGGGTACTACAACTGAGGCCTAGAGAGACCCTAGATGGAAATCCTGGAGCTCTCAACGCTGCGAAGCAGTCCAATCTGGTATGCTCTCCTCTCTTTATTTTCATGTTCTTTTCCTCTTTTGCTCTCCTATATCCTGACTTTGAGTCATCCATTCCATAGGGACTTGGAGTTTACAAGTCCCGGCCGCACCTTCCGAAGGGGCCGAAGGGCGTAGCTCGGCAAGCCATCCTGAAGGAGGCGGCGGTTGAGAGGAAGAAGAAGAAAGCCGAGGAGGCTCGGCGGAAGCATGAGAAGGAGATGGAGATAGCTCGGCATGTGCGGGCTAGGGAAAATAGGTGCGACGTCGAGTCAGAGCTTGAGTCGAAGGACCCCATAGAGGTGGGAAATGACGTGATCTTCTCCGAGGTGGAGGAAGGTCGAGAAGTCATTGCAACCTCGCATGGAGCGTCATGTTCCTACGGCCGCATCCACTGGCGGTGAGCAGGAGATGGAGAGGCGTGGTGACATTCCCGTGCCAAGGAAGCGCGCCGCGTGCTCTGACACCTTTGGTGAACGGGAGGCAAAGCGGACGCGGTCACCGCGCCCTTTAAAGGCATCGTCGGCCTCATCCCCGCCTGCAGTGGGTACGGCGGGACAGGCCAGGTGGTCGGAGGAGCAGGCTCGTACCTGTGCATCATCGGGGCCGGCGCTAGTGCGCAACCCACAATAGGAGGATGCCCCGCTAGCTGATCTAGTCGGCGTGCCCTGAGCCGAAGGTCGTGGTGATTCGTAGGCTGAGCAAGAGCCGATTGGGTTGACTCCCCCTGGTTGAAGTGAGGGGGTGTAGGTCGTGGCCCAGGAGTGGTCCTCGCCCATCGGGCCTGTTGACGTCAAATCGGGGCTTCAGAGCCCTACCGCTTCCATCCTGGTATGCCTTTCTTTGTTTCTTTTTGATCTTGTTGTTTGAGTTTTCTAGAGTGTGACTGACCTGTATTTTTTTCGACAGTGGCCAGATGCTAACGGTGCTGAGCATCGCCCCAACTACCATGCCGGAGGATTGGAGGCACACCTTGCAGCGTGCCATGGCGAGCGGCGAGGAGAGCAGGGTGGTGGTGGTGGGTCCTTCCCTTCTGGGGGCGGCGCCCCTCGGGTCAGTCGCTAGTACAGTGGCGGCAGCGGCGACGATGTTGGCGGCGATCCTGGTGGTGACGGTGGAGGCCGCGTCAGAGGTAACCCTTGCGGCCCCTCCTCCTCCGGCAGAGGGCCGCACGGCTCACCCTCCCAGTCAGAGCTGGAGGTGCCCGAGGGAGATACGACCGGGCCAGAGCTGGAACGCCTGCCGGTGGCCTATGAAATCGAGGTGGTGGAGATCCCTTATGATGGTGAAGCAGGTGATGAGGTGGAGCTGCCGGCGCCGGCGTAGGAGCTAGCGGTGGTCGGATCATCAGCTGGGCCTTCTAGTGGTCTGTGAGCCACCGACCTGGTGTGGTCCTGCCCCAAGGACCCAAGGAAGGTTTGGTTCATCCTTCAGGATGAGCAGGAGGATCAGCTTTGGGACGTGCTCGGAGGGGGAGGATTCGCCATGGAGTCCGATCTCGCCCAATTGTTGATGAAGCTTGAGGAGGCCTAGGAGTGGGTTAAGTCCATCCAATGAGCGGTCACGGTTGACCTACCCCGCATCGTAGAGGTGAGTTTTCTGCGTTCGTCCTTGACCCCTTGGTCTTTCATCGGTTGCCTCGGCATGCTTGCTTCTCGTTTTTGTAGGGTATGGAGGAGATGTCGAGCCACAAGTCCCATTTCATCTGGATGGAGCACGCAAGGGTTGCCGAGCTCGAGCACGAGCTAGAGTCCGCCCACCGTGAGTCCCAAGACTGAGCGACGGAGGTGACCGGGGCATGGGTGGTCGAGCTACTCGCGGTGGAGTGGGCGACCACCGCCGAGCGAGGGCTTGAGGCGGTGAAGGTCCACCAGGCGGAGACCGAGGCGGCACTGCAGAAGTCCCTGGCGGAAACTGAGGTGGCACTCTAGAGTACCCTAGAGACCCTAGAGGCGGAGCAGAAGGCCCTAGAGTCAGAGCGGAAGGCCCAGTCAGAGTCCAACCAGGAAGTGCTTGCGCTCTAGGGCCGGGTGCTTGGGACTAAGGAGTTGAACTCCCGGTTTTGCGAGCAGGTGACTTAGCAGGAGGAGTGACTCTATCCTCAAGAACACCCGCCTCGATACGTACCTTTTCTGCTTTTGGTGTCTTGGTTTTTTTTTCTTTAGCCTACTTCTGAGCTTGTCGTCCTTCTTCTAGAGCTAGGCGGAAAGGTGGAGTCGTTGGAGCGGGACCTGGAGACGGCCAAGGCGATGGTTGGCTGGAATGCGGAGGCGCTGGCCAAGTCCCTTGAAGAGCGACATGCTCTCGAGGGGGAACTTGACCAAACACGCAATGTTGCCTAGCTCATTGTCTCAAAGGTCTTCGGGTCGGCGCTAAGTACCAGCGCGCCCGCTATGCGGCTGGCGGAGGTTTCGGATGAGGTTCGGGCCCTCATCACCGACGGGCTGTTCTATAGGATGTCGGGGGTGTTAACTTCGGTGGCGACGTACCACCCGGACCTAGACTTTGCCGCCATCTGCAGCGGGTATGCCGACGGCTGGAGCACGGAGGACATCCACTCACTCGGGGAGAGCTTGCTGCCACACACAAAGTTGGTGGCCGAGCAAGTCTCCACGTAGTGGGTGATGGATGCTCGCCGTGCGGACATGGCCGAAGGCGCGTGTCAGGAGGACATCTCCCAGCTTGTGGATGGCGTGGAGCCTGGGTCAAAAGCGGACGTCGCCCTGCCTCCGACCGAGCAGAACGTTGCCTAGTCGGAGGACGAGCAGCCCCTACCCTCGCTGGTCGAGCCGGTAGCCGATGCTGTTGGGGAGCCATAGTAGAAGTTTTAGAGTAGAAATACTTTAACAGATTTAAAAGATAATGTCGTGGGGGAGCCCCTTGTGTAAAGTGTTTTTGTGTATTCATGAATACAATGACTTTGTTTTTGTGATGGAACTACTTCGTTCGGGGAAGCTTGTCCCGTTCGTTCCTTATTTTTACCTTAGCATAACTTTGTTTTTTATTCTTTCTTTTTTGCACCTACCCGTTTTTCCCGTAGGCTGCAACCTTAAGAGCTCAGGCATGGCCCGCAAGGCTCAGCTGCTCATAATCATAGGTAGAGGCGGGGTGCGATCGGTTAGAATATTTAAAGCAAAGTTACGTAAGGTAATTAAAGGAATAGAGTACCCTTTCATTTGGGTAAAAAGGTATTTACCATATGATAATAAAAAAGAGAGGTGGTATTGCACCCTCGTGGAGCCCCCTGAGCGACCCGGGCCGAAAGCGTTCGGGTCGGGGCGCTTCATAGGAGCAAACGTTAAGTAAAAAATGGTAAGACCAAATTTTAGGGGAAGAAACGACGTAGCTGTTCACCATTCCAAGTGTTGGTGAGAACGTTGCCGTTGTCATCCTTCAGTCGGTAGGTGCCCGGTCGGATCACCTTGGTCACCGTATAGGGCCTTCAGTCATCCAAATCCTTGCCCGCCATGCCCCCTTTCTCGGCTGCTGCCTCCTTGCCTTTTCCTTCCTTCGGCCTAGTGCCCTGTCGTAGAAAGCGCTTGAGAAGCTCGTAGTCCTTGTAGAGGTGCTTGATGGGGTAGGCGTGGTTGGTGCACGGGCTCTCCATGAGCTCGTTGAAGTGGTCAGGTAGGCCTTGCTGGGGCTGCTTGCTCATGTGATCACCGCGGCGACCAACGCGGGGTTGGCTGGTCAGCGCCGATTGTTCTTGTTCTTTTTGCCCCTCTACATGGAGGGGCCCTCATCCTGATCCTCGCGCTTAGCCTTGCCTTTGTCCTGGCCTCCGTTGAAGATCGCTCCGACCGCCTCCTCACTGGAGGCATGGTTCGTGGCGACGTTGAGCAGGTCACGGGTGGTACGAGGCTTCAGGCAGCCAAGCTTGTGGACCAGGGACTCGCAGGTTGTCCGAGAGAGGAATGTGCTGATGACGTCCGCGTCGACGACATCATGAAGGGAGTTGCACTGCTTCGAGAACCTATGGATGTAATCCCACAGGGACTCGTTGGGCTTCTGCTGACAGCTCTTGAGGTCCTAGGAGTTCCTAGGGTGGACATACGTCCCCTAAAAGTTCCCGATGAAGACCCTCTTGAGGTCCACCCAGTCGCGGATGCTATCGCGCGGGAGGAATTCAAGCCAAGCTCGAACATGTTCCCCTACGTAGATAGGGAGGTACTGAATGACGAAGTGTTCATCATCCACTCCACTGGCTCGGCAGGCAAGCTAGAAGTCTTCAAGCCATATACCAGGGTTCGTCTCCCTGGTATACTTGGTGATGTTGGTAGGCCGTCGGAAGCGTGGTGGGAACGGCGCTCTTTGGATGCGTCGACCAAAGGCCTATGGTCCTGGGCCATCCGGGCTGGGACTCTAGTCGTCTGGCCGGCGACCGCGCCTAGGGTGCATTTCACCACTCCCCGCGATGGTCCGGCCAGGGTCTGTGTCGCCTGCCCTCACTACCGCTCGGTGGATGTCATCATCATGCCGGGACCAACGCTGGTTGCTGATGATGCTGCGAGCATCTTGGTTCGTCCCTAGCCGCTCGCGCATAGCTGGTCGGTGCGGAGCGAGCACCAGGTTAGGCCAGGGCGCAGATGCGGCCTCCTGTGCCACGCTCAATGGCCGTAGCGCTGAGCGGGTGGAGTGATTCGTCTAGTGCGTCCCCACTCCCCTGGTGGGGAGAGAGGCCATAAGTCGGTGTCGTGATGCGGAGCTCTCCGCCCATTGAATGGCGGTGGTTTCCACCAGGGCCCGGACGTTCCGGTGGATCACCTGTTCCTAGGGGTCGTTCAGCTCGGGAAGGCCGCATAGAAGCATTGCCGCGGCGGCGATGTTCTAACCAGCCCAAGCAAACTGTGGGGGATCATCCCCCCCGTCCATGATGTTGCGCTGGACCTGGCAGGCGTGACCCCGGGCATCGCTCGCAGGGTCATGCACACAGGGCACAGCATGGCGCGTCGAGCGTGCTGGTGTAGGTGGTGGCTGGTTCTGCTGCCGTTGTCGTAGCTCCTCGCCGTGCTTTTGTGCGAGCACGAGGGCCCCGCATGAGGGTTTGGAGGGGTGTGAGTCTGCAAGTACTCCGCTACCACCGGTGGCTATCCCGGAGCATATGCCATAGCGCACTCCTAGGACAGACAATGGCTAGGTGCCACATCGCCGATGCTAGAGCCATCGCTCTCAACCTCATCATCTATGAGTTCATAGAAATAGGTGGGAGCGTAGCTCGCCATCCCCACGAATTCGGATGTGAGAGGAGGCGGCGTCAGCATCTTTCAGAGCCCCCGGGCGAACGCGTTCATGGGGGACGCGAGGCCGTAGGGGGACCGGTCGAATGACGGTTGTGGTAGGGACAGCGGGGTCCCTCCGGAGAATCGACAGAAGATAGTAAATAGCGAGTAAATAACAGCATGTACATTACTCACAGTGGGGTTTGAGCAAAGCGTTTGCTCAGAATGAAGCGCATGCGCCTTGTCGTTGAAGTTGTCGGGTGTCCCGAAGCCAATGGAGGGCGCCCCTCTGACGGGTGCCGGAACAGGCGCCTCCTCACGGAGGTGTAGTACGCTGAGCCGGTCGACGACGAAGTCCAGGCTTCTGAAGAGGAAGGCCTAGGACGGCTCGAAGACAGGAGGCCTCCGCATCCCAATAGGTGGGAGTGTGGGGAACTCTAGTGAGCCAAAGCGAGTCATATCGCTTGAGCCCACCATGGCGAATGTGGCGGAAAAGTGGGCCATCCGATGACCAAAAGTGTGAATGTACAACGTCTTTCCCATGGACGACGCCAACTGTTAGTGCAGAAAATGACCAACATGTAAATACGTGTAGTTTTGTCATACATTGTGATCGGATGTGGACTAGCACTCAATGACACAGGGTTTATACTGGTTCAGGCAACATGCCCTACGTCTAGTTTGAGTCGGTCGGTGACTTTATTCCTGAGCCTAGGTGCTCGAAGTTTACTGTGGGGTTACAAACGGAAGGGAGAAAGATGGGGGGGTACAAGAGGTCCGGTCAGACTCTGGTCTGAAGGGCCGAGAGTGATGGGAGCTCCGCTATGTGCTAAGTGTTCGAGCGTGTGCTCGTGGTTTGAACCTAGTGGTTCTGCTATTGTGTGTGGCTGAACTTGGGGATCTCCCTGCTGGGAGAGAGCGCATCCCCTTTTATAGATGAAGGGGACGACCTTACAAGCGAGAGAGAGAGAGAGTACGTATGCTACTAAGTCTTGTTGCTCACGCCATCGGGTACAAGATGAAGGTAGGCGGCCATAACACTGTTGTTGTCAGACGCATGTGGGAGGTTTTACCACATTTACGATGGCGGCCATAACACTATTGATGCCTAGAGGCATGTGGGGGAGCCTTTTCATGTCTGTCTGGTATGAGAGTTGATGACGCCCACAACACTGTAGGGCAAATGTCGGCACCCACAACACTGCTTAGGTTCTGGCATGTACGGAAGGTTGCAGGGCACCCTTCTGACATGTCCTGTAGGTTACTGTCCTATAGGTGTGTAGGGTATAGTCCTCGGTATTGCAGTTGACTTAAGTGCCCTGCCTTACTTGCTCTGTCCGTTTCCTAGTCCTCATCGAGCGGGCGTCCCCGGTCGGTTGGTCCCAGTCGGCTCCAACTGCGCCAGTCGAAGAAGAGCTGTAAGCAGGGGTTCGGTGCATCCCCGGTCGGAGACGCGGGTCGGAGTTGGAAGTGGTGTTTGGCCAGGCCTTCCGGTCGAAGAGACGGGCCGGAGTCAGAAGTGAGCGTTGTTCCTCCTTAGTGAGGCCTTCTGGTCAGAGATTGGATTGCCCTTTTGGCTTGTTGTTTAGGTATTTGGGCCGGCCCAGGAGTTGCACGTCGTTCGCAACATCGTCTGCTGGGCCAAGCCTTTGCTGGGAAGCCGGTCCATCAGGGACCTTGGGTTTATGAACCCGACACATAGTTAAGAGCGGTGAACAAAAAAAATGTTTGAGCATCAGGCAGAGTTCTATCACAAGACAACTTGAAATGCATGACACACATGACATGATTGTTAGATAAATCTTTAGACATCCTACGCCCAGGAGAATTAGAGAAGCGTAGGTCCAAACACACTAGGAGTCCAATTCCAAGATAGATTCCAATGTGTCGACACGAAACGGCCTCCATCTTAGCAACACAGGACCAGGCACGCTAATCCTGCACAGTGAGCTCATGCACAGGGCAAGACAGTTTCTGTTATAAGATACCAGCACGGGAAACATTACGTAAGCATGGAGGTTGGTGAATAACAAGAGCACTATGGTGAATGTGGACAACCCGTTGCAATGCACGGACACTTTTGCTAGTCTATATCTATATATACTATTAATAAAGAGGCAAAATATCAGCTGCTTTTTTTGTTTGGCCCATTCTATTTAGGTAGCCCATCCAAACCGGACTTACTTTCAGCCCGCACGGCTGCTGGTTGAGAAGTCCGAACTCCCAACGATAAAATAGCCACGTCCAGGAAAAAACGAAAAAAAATCTCAACCCAGGCGAGGGATCGAACCCTGGTCTCTTAGAATGAGAAAACATTTTATTTAACTGGTTCTACTAATTCACAGGACCAAAAATAAAAGCGTCAAAACGTGACACCCTATATTATATATCATCCTGCATATATTATGCATTGTATCTATATTTATACCTATAATATTAAAGTTTCTTCTCTAATTTGTCATCCCACCTCAACCTCTACTGGAGCAGTGGAGAGTTATTTCCATACCACGTTTTTAACTTCTAAAACTCCATTCACGCCCTCTGTGTTTCATATGTGACCTGAACTTATGACTTATACAAGTTAGAATAATTCACGTCTAGTGATAATGGATACGAAGCCTGATTCCAAATACGTGTTGAATTACTTCCGACATATCTCATATATCATCTGCGCTGATACGAGTCAGAGCAAACTCGCATCTAGCGATGTTACGTGGTCTGATTCCTATACGTATCAGGTTCCGTAGCCACGCACGGGTATATTTATTTCTATATTAAAGAACCAAAATTCCTTCACTATTTTTTAGTCTGAATATGTGGCTTTTTTGACTTATACAAGTTACAACAATTTATATCTAGCAATGATGGATACGAAGTCCGATTCCAATACGTATTGAATCGTGTCTTATGTATCTCGTATATGACCTGCGTTGATATAAGTTAGAGCGATGATGTGTGGACCAATTCGTATACGTATTAGGATCCGTTACAATGCACAAGTATACTCTATATTAAAGAGCCAAAAATTTCTTCACTATATTTGGGTTTGGCCCTCTCTCTATCTACTCAGTGCATTTTTTGTCTAGCTCTCTCTTTAACAACTGTGTGGCATCACTCTCTTCGGTCTATTGTCCCTCATACACCATTCTCGCTTTGAGTCGATCTCCTCCGTCTGCAATTTTCTTCCCCGTTTTTTGTATGCAAAACCTTCATTAGAAAAACTTTAGACTATAGTAGTGGCCGCACGTGCACAACTACAACACTGAAAGGTGGACAACTAACTATTATGTGTGTCTATAGGCGCTTCGAAGTTGTCATCGACTCATCATCTGTTACTATCGAGCACACCAACTTATGGTGAGAAGTGAGGAGTGAGGGCGAGCAGACAATGACCTGTTGCAAAGCACGGGTACTTTTGCTAGTAGAATTTTAATAAGTGTATTATCTCTTACGAAACAAAATGTGCACTAACGAATCAAGCTTATTTTTTTGTCACATGTCCTTCGTCCGAACATGCTAATATGCTATCAGCGTCAGTTTGGCGTCTCGTGGTAATGTTTCTAGAGCGTTCCAGCTTACCCCCTCCGTCTCTAAAAATAAAAGCGTCAAAACGTGACACCCTATATTATATATCATCCTGCATATATTATGGTATCTATATTTATACCGATAATATCAAAGTTTCTTCTCTCATTTGTCATCCCACCTCAACCTCTACTGGAGCAGTGGAGAGTTATTTCCATACCACGTTTTTAACTTCTAAAACTCCATTCATGCCCTCTGTGTTTCATATGTGACCTGAACTCACGACTTATACAAGTAGCGATAATGGATATGAAGTCTGATTCCAAATACATATTGAATTGCTTCCGACATATCTCATATATCATCTGCGCTGATACGAGTTAGAGCAAACTCGCATCTAGCGATGTTACGTGGTCTGATTCCTATACGTATCAGGTTCCGTAGCCGCGCACGGGTATATTTATTTCTATATTAAAGAACCAAAATTCCTTCACTATTTTTTAAGTCTGAATATGTGGCTTTTTTGACTTATACAAGTTACAACAATTTATATCTAGCAATGATGGACACGAAGTCCGATTCCAATACATATTGAATCATGTCCTACGTATCCCATATATGACATGTGCTGATATAAATTAGAGCGATGATGCATGGTCCAATTACTATACGTGTTAGGATCCATCACAATGCACAGGTATACTCTATATTAAAGAGCCAAAATTTTCTCCACTATATTTGGGTTTGGCCCTCTCTCTAACTACTCGGTGCCTTTTTTTGTCTAGCCCTCTCTTTAACAACTGTGTGGCATCACTCTCTTCGATCTATTGTCCCTCATACACCATTCTCGCTTTGAGTCGATCTCCTCCGTCTGCAATTTTCTTCCCCATTTTTTGTATGTAAAACCTTCGTTAGAAAAACTTTAGACTATAGTAGTGGCCGCACGTGCACAACTACAACACTGAAAGGTGGACAACTAACTATTATGTGTGTCTATAGGCGCTTCGAAGTTGTCATCGACTCATCATCTGCTACTATCGAGCACACCAACTTATGGTGAGAAGTGAGGAGTGAGGGCGAGCAGACAATGACCTATTGCAAAGCACGGGTACTTTTGCTAGTAGAATTTTAATAAGTGTATTATCTCTTACGAAACAAAATGTGCACTAACGAATCAAGCTTATTTTTTTGTCACATGTCCTTCGTCCGAACATGCTAATATGCTATCAGCGTCAGTTTGGCGTCTCGTGGTAATGTTTCTAGAGCGTTCCAGCTTACCCCCTCCGTCTCTAAAAATAAAAGCGTCAAAACGTGACACCCTATATTATATATCATCCTGCATATATTATGGTATCTATATTTATACCGATAATATCAAAGTTTCTTCTCTAATTTGTCATCCCACCTCAACCTCTACTGGAGCAGTGGAGAGTTATTTCCGTACCACGTTTTTAACTTATGTAACTCCATTCACGCCCTCTGTGTTTCATATGTGACCTGAACTCATGACTTATACAACTAGCGAGAATGGATACGAAGTCTGATTCCAAATATGTATTGAATTGCTTCCGACATATCTCATATATCATCTGCGCTGATACGAGTTAGAGCAAACTCGCATCTAGCGATGTTACGTGGTCTGATTCCTATACGTATCAGGTTCCGTAGCCGCGCATGGGTATATTTATTTCTATATTAAAGAACCAAAATTCCTTCACTATTTTTTAAGTCTGAATATGTGGCTTTTTTGACTTATACAAGTTACAACAATTTATATCTAGCAATGATGGATACGAAGTCCGATTCCAATATGTATTGAATCGTGTCCTACGTATCTCATATATGACATCTGCTGATATAAATTAGAGCGATGATGCATGGTCCAATTACTATACATATTAGGATCCATCATAATGCACAGGTATACTCTATATTAAAGAGCCAAAATTTTCTCCACTATATTTGGGTTTGGCCCTCTCTCTAACTACTCAGTGCCTTTTTTGTCTAGCCCTCTCTTTAACAACTGTGTGGCATCACTCTCTTCGGTCTATTGTCCCTCATACACCATTCTCGCTTTGAGTCGATCTCCTCCATCTGTAATTTTCTTCCCCATTTTTTGTATGCAAAACCTTCGTTAGAAAAACTTTAGACTATAGTAGTGGCCGCACGTGCACAACTACACTGAAATTTTTATTTTTTAGCCCTTTTTTTGAAAATTTCCACAAATATGCCCCTGGAGGAAAGATTTCAAAATCTGGACCCTTAGCTCGGTGCCATCTTTGCTGGCGCCGAGCTTACACGTCTCGGTGCCAGCGTCCTTGGTGCCGAGCTCTTGGGCTCGAAGCCAGCGTGGTGGTGACATGGCAGGAAGCACGGCGCCGTAGATCTTGGCGCCGAGCTCGGCGCCAGGGTGACTGGCGCCTAGCTTCCTTACGTATGGGCCCCATTCCTTTCTCTCTTCCTCTCCCTATCTCTCTCTCGCACCTCTCCTAGTCGCCCGAGCAGCGCAGCGCCGCCGCCGCCCACGCCCTCTCCCACCCACGGTCGTCCACGCCCGCGCGCTCTCGGCCTCGCCCGCGACCGCGCTCGTGTTCGGCCACCCGTACCATGCCGCCACAGCGGCCGCACCACGCCCCGCACCGCGCCGGCCGCTCATGCCGGTTACCCATGCCACGCCGCGCCCCGCGCCTGGCTGCCCGTGCCGCCCTCCCACCGGACTACCATGCCCGCGCCTGACCGCCCTCACCGCACCGCGCCCCGCTCTCGCCCGACGTGCCGTCCACACCCACGGCCGCCTTGGCCACGCCCCGCCACGCCGGTGCCATGACCGTGACCGTGACCGTGCCGCCCGCCACCACCAGCCTCGGGCGCGCCCGCCGTGCCGCCCGCGGCCACCGAGCCGGCCTCGCTGCGTGGAGCGCTGGGCTTCCCACGCCCGCCGCGCGCCACCGTCATCCTCGGCCGCACCCCCATCGGCCCTGGCACCTGCAGCGCCCCACCGTGCCACCGCTGGCCCAGCTCGTCAGCCTGACCCACACCCGACGTCCACTGTGACTCCGTTGACGTTTGTGACTCCGTCGTCGGACAGGAAAAAATTGTGAATTTGCAATGTGCATATTTAGTTAGCTTTGATTGTAGTGTAGTAGTTTTGGCATTTGTTATTTACTAGTTAATGTGATGGCTCAGGTAGTTGATTTAGTTAGTGATCTAGTGAGATAAATAGAAACATAGATACATAGGTACATAGATATAGTTAGATAGCTACTTAGAGAGGTAATTACATATTTAGTTAACTAAATATGATCTAGCTATTTAGTTAGTACACTATATCTATGTATGTAGTTATTATCTTATTTACTTAGTTTATAGTTAGAAAGTACTTGTTAGGTACTATCTATCGTCTAATTTGGACTAAAGGACATGTGTTTAATTATGTGTTTGAACTAGATGGACAACCTAGTGACCATATATCATGGAGGCACTGTTGAATACGATCGCTATGGATATGTTGAGTTTATTGACATGTAAAGCGTGCCTGTGCTATTCAATGATAGGCCTTCATTTAGTGAGATGGTTGCAAGGGCTTGGGAGGAGCTGCATTGCCTTGGAGATGATGGCATTGCAATTGAGGGTGTACTGCACCTAGGTTCTCCTCCCAACATCCTCAGGCCAATGATCCCAATTGGTTGTGCGGATCAGTGGGAGAACTATGTGAGATCGGCTATGAAGAGCCAGCTACAATGTTTGGACGTGGTTGTGTGTCGGGTGTTAGTTGATTCCATCCCTCATGGGTTTTCCCCACCAATAGGTCAGCAGGCACACATCGACCCTCCTGTCTCGAAACCTGATAGGGATGTGGAGGTTGCACCTACGGTTCCCGATGCTAATTCTGCCCCCAATGAGGTAGTTGGAGATGCTTGTCAGACTCATGTTGTTATGGCAGATCCTCCTCATGAGATCCCTTTGACACAGAATCATCCAAGTAAGTGTCTTAACCGCATAGTTATTGGGAGCTTACCCCCTTCCTTACATCCATTTCTCTCATTCTTTCCTCATTTCTATACTAATGTTGCAGGAGACATTCCTGAGAATGTGGATGTGGCCCCCTGTTGCTGCGCAAGTGCACTTTGGAGATGGATTCCGTGGCTCCAATAGTGTTGAAATTATGCATGATTCGGAGCCATATGAGATGGCAAGGGCTCTTGATTCTGATGATGACCACCCTATTGAAGAGCTAACAGAGAGTGATGTTGAGATGCTGAGGCGTATCTTTCCTAGCCACCGTGATCCAAGAGTTCACGAGTTTAGCGATCTTCCTCATTCCGATCAGGCATGTGCAGAAGGATGTGATGATGAGCTCCTAGAAGCTCCTGAGGCCAGCCCTAACATGGTAATTGAGAATGGGAGGGTGTTTAATGACCTCCCTGCATTGAAGAGGTGGTTGCAGGCATTTTGCAGTGATACAAAAGTGTAACACCTCTAGTGTTACGAGCTCGTTAGCACCACGGTTTAGGCCTAAGAAATTTTTTTGAAACGAGTTCTCGGATTTTTGAATTAGAACGTACTTGATGTGATAAGTGAATCCTGTGTGACTTAGTTCTGTGGACTCGGATAAACGTCCAAGTAAAATTATTCGGTGCGTAAAAATATTTAGAAATGTCTGACAACAATTCTAGCAACAAAATAGCGGATGGTTTGTTCTAGGGGATTAAGCATGGAAGAACAATTTTTATAAACCAAATAAAATATAACTTGTAATTAGAACTTAAATAAAATTTGAAGTGTAAGTTAATAGTTTGACTTAAAAATGTGATTTTTATAAATCAATAATAATATAGAATGTGTGTTGGGGTTTTAATAAAAATTGAAGTACAAGTCAGGTAGATGAAGGTGCAACTTGGGTTTTGGTAAACAAATGCTCTTGCGCGTTCGTACTGCTCGTTTCACCTACCCTACCGTGGCCGGCAGAGCCACGCGACACCCTTGTGTTCGGCCGCAGCATGCTCCCTCGCATCCTTGTGCAGGAGCGATGTACTGGATGTTCCACCGAGTTGGCCGCCTTCGCGTCCCGCTAGTTTTGAGCCGTCTCGTCCATGCCACTGTTGTCCTACGCCCAGCGCCTTGTGCGAGCATCCTTGCTGCTGCTATGTTGCCACTGTCTTTTGCCTTTAAGAAAGATGGCTGGCCTGCTTCTCGCATCGTCCCGTCGATCTGGAAAGCTGCCGAAGCACGCCGCGCTGTCCCGGCGTTAATGGAGTTGGTCAGTCGCTCACGTTGTTTTCTTCCTTCCTTTTCTATTTATGCTACTTTGGTCTTGTCTTACCTGCCTCTACGATCTGTCCTTGCTTGTCTTGGCTACCTCTGCTGAGCCGAGTACCATCGTGGCAGCGCCTGTGTCACCTTGGCCTACTCCCCGCACCCCTCCTTTTTCCTATCCACGGCGCACGCCATGCTCATGCCCACAGCACTGCCTCCTCGCTCTTCCTCTTGCGCTGTTTTTCTCAGCTCTACCTGCCTCAGTCGTCGGCGCTCGCCATGCTCGCTTTCCCCCGCAGCACTCACCCCATCCCCATGGCCGCGCTGGACCAGAGCTAGGGCGTTGCCCCTTCCATGCCCGCTGCCGCCATGGCGCATCTCGAGCGCGCTGCTCACAGCCACCTCGCGCCCGCACCATCGCTCTGCTCTTCTCTCTCTGCTACCAACCGCCGACGCCGCCGCTGTGTTGGTGCGCCAGGTACCCGCCATGGTCACGCTCCACCATGCCGCGGCTGGCCTCCGTCGTCGGCCAAGCCCGCATCATCGAGGAGCCAGGCCTCGCCAGCTGGTTCATCCGCGCTCTTCCTTCCTATGCTTCGCAGCAGCCACAGTGCCCCGCTGACGAGCCGCTCCCTTTGGCCAGCACATTGCCTTCCGTGCGTCCGAGCCGTGTGCCACGCTGGGCCGCAACCTTCAGTGCTATCCCACCCTGGCGTGGTTGCACGCTCCTATGGGTCCATGTGGGCCCTGGCCTGCCCCTGCACCTGCACCTCACCACCGACGCGCCCTCACCGCGGTGCTGCTCGGTTCTGAGCGCCGCCACACGTGGCCAAAGCTCCACACTCTAGCTCTGGCCGAGCCGTGTCCACCAGCGGTTGTGCCCGGCAGCGGGCAAGCCATGACGCTGCTGCCTCACCGCCGTTGATGACCTCATGGCCGGATTCAGCCACCGGCCGATTCCCCTGCGCCGTGCTCTGTTTGCGGGGAGGGAGAAGGGTAAGAATCGAAGTAGATTTTTTGTTCAGGGTTCTAGATGTAAAATACGTGACTCAGTTAAATAGTGCTCTGGATCTCGGGTAAATAAGGACAAACGCAGGGTCGTTTTTGTGAAATCGCCAGGCCGGTAGGGCAGGCCGCGCGCTGGGCTGGCCTGTGGCCGCCGCCCCTAGGTCGCCCACGCCACGCGCTAGGCCGGCCTGCTCGACGCCCCGCCTGCCTAGGCCGCTCGTTGGTCCAGCCTACTGCGTGCCTGGCCAGTCCGCGTGGGCCACCGACCTCCTAGACCATGTGCGCGCGGTTCGCTTTGGGCCGAGGACTTTGGCGCCGGCCCTTTTCAATTTGTAGAGCAATTTCTAATTTAGCTTACAAGGTAAATTTGTAAATTTAAAATAAAATTGTGTAGGTATCCAAAAATAGTAAAACTAATTTTGTTAAGTCCTAAAATCATGATCTATCTGATAGTATATTTTGTTCACATTGTTTGATAATATTCTTGGAAGGTAAATAATTAAATTGAGATACTTAATATTGTAAAAATGTAAACTTGTAGGAATTTCCATGATAAATCGGTGATAGTGTTAGCTCTAAAAATTTTACAGTAAATTACTAATATTATTAGCTGCTCACTGTAATTTTTGTAGTATAATAATAATTAATTTACTAGAGTAGATATTGATGCCCTGTTTCGAATAGAGATTAAATCGATAGAATGGAATAACGAAACAACTTGAGTTTGTATAACTAAAACATTGGTTGGGAAGTAACGCCTTATTCGACAACATGGATACGTAGACCAGTGTTAGAGCTATCTCGTTAACTTGTGAGGCGCGATTGGATTTCTAAGCGTTTCGACTGTCGTTGGTTATTTACATCTATGCATTTGCATCAATGCATATCATATAGGTACGACGATGGATCAACGGATCAATTGAAGGATGATTGAGAATCCAAGGATGGTGTAATGGTGTTCTTTCCAGGAGATGATGCAATGGGCTTTCTATTCAGATGATGGTGGATGATCTGAAGATGCAAATAATAACTTATGGTTATATTTTACCCAGGCAAGCCCGGTGCATAACCCCTACTTTTCTGCATTTTAAATTATATTTGTGCATTAAGTTTTAAGAAGTTGAATGCAACCCCCCTGCATATATATGTTTATCCTATGAGTCTTACTAGTATGATAGGATCGTGTAGATTGCTATGCTATAGGACTCCGGTAGAAGTCAAGTGATTGCCTGTCACTCGTGAGAGATAGAAAATATATTACCGTATTAATATCACTTGGAAAATATAAATGGTGAAAAGGAAACATGGTGACCGGGCAAGGATATGGTTTGGGTATTGATGGGTGTAAGGGGTTGTGTCCCGCGGCCAACGGGGCATGGCTTGGTTACACTGTTTTCCCTGTCTGCATTAGTTAAGGACCAGCAGTTGCATAAGTCTTGAGGCAAGTCATAGATTTATTATCCCGAGCATATACTTGTGTATGGGTGCTTGGAAGACTTGTTACTCTCTTGTCATGGGTTTTGGCTCTTTCTAGACCGACTATCATGGTGGTTTTTGGGTTAGGAGGTCCTTGCACCGCACTGAGTCCGGAACTCAGGGGCTGGGGCTTGGAGTCCTAGTTTGGACGGGGACCTAGACCCTGTGATAGGAGGGTAGTGGGTTGGTCCTGCTGGTACCTAGGGTACAAGCGAGGCATGTGTTTTTGAGGTACCCAGCTGGAGGCATTGATTCACGAATCGCTGGGCAATCCGGTATGACTTGTTTTGTGTCTAGCACCGTAGTAAGAACTGAAACATGAAAGATGGCAAAAAGGAAATCTGATTGCTTACCACCTACTTGAAAGTAGCACAAGTGCTTACATAGAATGGTTAGATAATGAACTAATGCACTGCTAATAAAAATCGAATATAAGGACGCACTTTTAGTAATGCTTCCTGTAGATGCAATAAACCCACAAGCCAGATAGCCTTGCATATCCTAGGAGTCTTTTCTTTCCGCCTGTCGAGTAAGTCTTGTTGAGTACAATTGAGTACTCAGGGTTTTATTTCCCCCTATTGCAGGTGATAGGTGGATGCTAGAGCTGACTCTTGTGTGTGGATTCCTCCTGGTGGGCTTAGAGAGGGTTTCCTTTACGCTGCGATCATAGTTTTTATTTATAACTCTCACTAAAGGTTTTTATAAATGAAAGTTTTATAATCTGTTGTCATAGTTTATATGTCGATGCTTCATCATGTCATGAACAGATATTTATTTCCGCTGTTATTCTGATCACCTATTTATATTCCGCTGTTAACTTGAATTGTTCATAACTCTGATAATATGATTACATTATGCTATTATAACAATAAATATTATACTCTGATGTTGTATTAAAAGTGATGTAAGAAATGGTTAAGAATGATGTAAGCTTTATTCTCTCATTTGTGATCCTGAGGAAAAATGTGGATTTTCGGGTTCTCCCCTTGGGTGTGCCCGACAGAACAGAGTAATTTGGTGATCTCCCTTGGGTGCTTAGTGTCTAATGGAAGATGAGCACTCCTGGTAGGCATTAGATTAGGCAGTTCTGCCACAGAAAGAGACCTTACAAGGTCTTGCATTCATATGCGGAGCGTCGTTACACAGTTGTGTGTGACAAGGAACACTGCCCATGGAGGGTTTGTGCAAGGAAGCAAATGGTCACCGAAAAGTGGAAGATCACAAAAGTTGTTGGGCCACACAATTGTGCTGACCATGAGCTAACACTAAGGCATCGGCAGTTGACATCTACCCTCATTGCCAAGCGGTTGATGGGAATATTGCAGGGAGAACCCAACATGAAGGTTAGGACAATTATTAGGACCATTGAGGCGTTGTATGGAGGTTATGTGATAACTTATGGTAAAGCTTAAAGGGCTAAGCAGCGAGTGTGGAAGATGATATATGGGGACTGGGAGGATGGGTACGAACAGCTGCCAGTAATTTTCAATGCAATCAAAGTGGTGAATCCAGGCATGCATTATGAGTACATCCCAAAACCAAATGCATGGAAGGATGGGAGGAAGATATTCTTCTGTGCTTTCTGGTGCTTCCCTCAGTAATAATCTATACGTTTTGTTCAAATTTTGGTGAGCATACATGTGTTCGTGAAGTAATAGGAGACTATGTTTTATTCCATGCAGGACCTTCTGCTCCTTCGTCCTAGAACCCACAATGGGTTCTTGGACATGCGGTACAATGATAGGTACACTCCTTTCCTGCAAAGAGCTGGCCTGGATGTCATCTCTTTTCAGGTTTGTCGTGGGTTGCCCAAGTTCAACTCAGCGGCCATAACTGCATTGGTTGATAGGTATTATATTCAATCATTGCCTCTATTCATGGCCATTTGTTCATGTGCTTGTATTTTTGACATGTAATCTTGCTTTGTCTAAAATATAGGTGGTGGCCAGAGACTCACAGCTTCCACCTACCTTTCGGGGAGATGACAGTCATGCTCCAGGACTGTTAGAAGCTGCTAGGCCTGAGGATTCATGGCAACCCAGTCATCGGGCAGTGCAGGTCAGAAGGCTAGAGAGCACAATTGGAGGCCTTCCTTGGGTGTGATCTTGGCGAGTAAGGGGCTCGCACTTCTAGAGTTCTCATCTCCTAGCTCCGGCAAGAGTTCGCATAGTGCCCCAAGGAGGCAGATGAGGAGACAATTGGGTACTACTACAGGGCATGGGTCCTACACCTATTTACCTGCATTCTCTTCCCCGACGCCATGGGTGCCACTGCGTCCTAGATGTGGGTCCACTGCCTTAGTGATTAGGACCAGGCGGGTCACTACAGCTAGGGCTTTGCAGTCTTGGGTTTTCTATACCGGCAGCTGTGCGAGGGGTGTCGTCGGACTTCATCCAACACGTCACTTGGTGGATGCGTGTACCTGCTCTAGCTGTGGATGTGGGATCGTCTTCCAGTTGGCCATCCAAATGTTCTGGCTCATCGTGAGTGGTTCCAAGGTCAGCCTCCAAGTCGACATCTGACGTGGGTGTACCTTTGGGACCAGGTTAGGGTTCTATACACGAGGTTAGAGTGGGCGTACATTGAGTTCATGAATGAGCTAGACACGCTGACGGCGTCTAGTGTAAGTAAATTTTATTTCCTATGCTGGTTTGAAATGGATTAGTATACCATCTAACATCTTGTTTGGACATGTTGCAGGTGGAGTGGGAGCCGTACGATGGAGAGGGGGCACTTCCTTTTCAGTTGAGCAATGTTTGTGGGTTCGACGACAACTTCTATAGGATGAGGTGCCCTGTAATCTGCTTCTATGCTGTCGAGTTCCACCTGCCAGATAGAGTTGCATGCCAATTTGGAGTGAGACAGCTTTGGCCTATGGCTCCATTCTCGACTGGCGTTGACTTACACAAGTAAGTGTTTTGCTATTTCAAATGTCTCATGCTGGTCCATTTCTATTAATATGGTGACATGTACATGGATTCAAGTAACGATGAGATACATGTAGGTTGGATCGTCAGAAGAATAGAAAGATTTTTGACTGGGAGAAGCACCACCAGTTCTACATTGAGCAATGGGAGGAGATGCACGACAACTTGGATGAGAACAACAAGCCGCACACAAACCGTGAGTTCAGGCAGTACCAAGCTTGGTACCAGCATGCGACACGTTACTGGCTGAGGGTACAGTTGACAGAAGATGACTACGCCGACATCGAGTCCTCTGACGATGAAGACATGGCGTACGACCAATCTACTCATGCAGGAAGGCAGGTGGAGGCAGGACCGATCTTGGACAGAGTGGTAAGTCAATTGCCTTATTTTTCTACGTTAAGTTGCATACCAATACATTAGGCATTAGAGTTCTCTATTTTAGTTAATGTCACTTTCAAACCGTATCATCCTTATAATACGTTAGATTCTTGTATAAAAGAAAACAAAACCTATTGCTATCTGTTCAAAAGTATTATTACTGAGAACTTTGTTGTAGGGCAATACACTAAAATGCTCCATTGAAGAAATTGAGCACATTCGACTGAGAGCCAGGGACGACTACATGTGTAGCTTCCTAAACATAAGATTCAAAATATTCTTTCAAACATATTATTAATATGTTAGATTCTTTCAGTTAACATAATTTTGTACAATAGAGGCTGTCACGTCGGCTACGCCGTGTGACTGCTCGTTGTGGTTACAGGACAGACATGACGCAAGACGTGTACGTTCCTTCCGCAGGCAGAGGAAGCTTAGGTTCCTCTAGCCAAGCAGCTATAGGGGACGTGGACGAGGACGCCGACGAGGACGACGTGAACCAGAGGCACGAGGAGCTTGGCCCCTCTCAGCTCCATGACGCTCCCTCAACTCAGCCTACATAGTCTACAGGCACTAGGCGACGTCGTCCACCTGACCCTTACACTCTAGGTATGAGCGCTCTCGGTCATAAGGGTAAGGGTAAGAGTAGGAGGCTATGAGGGTTGTGGTAGATGTTAGTATGCACTATTATGGATTTTGTATTTACTTTCCTGTAACTATTTGGGACTGTATGGACATTGTGGACTATTTGGACTGTGCAGGACATGTTATGTTGATTGTGATGTTCTTTGTGGTTGCATTGTGCTCTTTGGATGATTAAATGTTTGGATTATATAATGATGTCTCTGTTTGTAACTGTGGATGCTCCTGAAACAAGGGAAACTCTTGCAATTTTTTTTCCATGAATTATTAATCATTCTACACTACTAAAAAGGCACAAATGTAGTACACAGATTAAATGTAAATTCATTAGAACATGTATAGTCCAATCGTATCGTACAGATGCTTTGCAGATGAATCTAGGCTTTTCAAGTAACAGTGAACAAATAAAGGCTTTTCAGACAATGAAAATAGACTTTTCATTTACAAGGACAACAACGATTTATCACTTCACTGACATAGTACTGGCATGCAAGGAAGCACAACTCCACTCCATCTCCACCATCCATCTTATGACTATTTGATCCAAGGGCTAAGGTGAAGAGGCACACGGATCGTTGACATGGCACATTGAGAGGCCTCCAGTCCTCCTCTCAAACTATAAATAACCCCTCACTCCCTCTCATTCACACACACAACAAGGAAGAAGAGCACTCATCAGCATTTTCTTTCATTGTAGTACCAATGTCTAGAGGGTCATCCAGAGGGAGAGGAAAGGAGAAGGGAACAACCATTAGGTGGGAGGGTCCTCTTGGTCCTGATTTCTTTGAGGAAGCTCTTTATGAGAGGTTCCCAATTGAGAGCAAAAGCGATTTCACCAAAGAGGCACCACTGAGAGGATACAATGAACGAAAAGAAGAGTGGCCAAAATGCATGCATGGTGAGGACTGCCTAGTGTAGATGTTCATTGAGGGAATAGATGGAGGTCATCGTTTCTTCAAATGCCCACGAGCATGGGTACTTGCTATTAGTATTTGTTTCTTCAATATGTTCCTCGTCTATACAACTTATATGGCATACTTATTGCAGTCTTCCTTGGCTAAAGAAAACTATGGGTTCACTAGGTGGGTCAATCCTCGACCTATTTATCCGCATGCGGAGTACATGTACTACCTGTAGGACCGTATCTTCGATCTAGAAAGGGAAGTTAGCAGCGGTTACAAGGAAGACGGACAGGACGACAACAACAATGGTGCCGATTCACAGGAGGCACTCTAAAATGATCCATATTACACCTGCCCTAATCATAGGAACAAGGGTCCTCTGTTGCCACCCCCGCCGCCGCCGCCACCAACAATGGGAGGCTACTTTGGAGAAGGTGCAACACAATTTGCTATGTGGCCACACTAATAGGACGACTTTATCTTATTCACATGGCACATCTATGTGTTTGTTGTTTGGTTTAATTACCTAAGGCATGTTAGGTTTAGTCGAAGGAATTATGTACCCTAGTTCGGTACATGATCTCACATGCCATTTTCATGTGTTTTGTGTGTTGAAAAGGCACAGATCTAGAACACAGATTAAATGTAAATTCATTAGAACGTGTATAGTCCAATCGTATCGTACAGACTTGGGTCGAGACTCCCGACTTGGGTCAGGACTTTCGACGGCCACAATCACTGCGCAGGCTAAGTGACTAGGTGTTAGGACTTCTGGCCTGAGTCGTGACTTCTGACTGTCGGGAGTTCCGGCTTACGTCGGGACTTCCGACACCAACAGTCACTGAAAAATATTCTACATGCTCGTGGAGTGCTAGAGTGTCTCTCTTTTGATTTTATTTTTATGCTTGAGCACTATATCTTTCTTAGACCAACTAAGTTTGCATCCCTCTTTATAGTGCGGCAGATCCTAAACTCAAAAACAAAAATAAAACCATTGGAGAGTGCATAATGAGTAATAGCTACGACATATCTCATTAAGATCACATTAGTCCCTAATTTGGATGTCATCAATACACCAAAACCCACATAGGGGGCAAATGCACTTTCAAATCCTCGGTCTAAAACATACTGTGTAAGCAACTCATCATCCGAGTACCAGTCCTCTACCAAAACCCTGTTGCTGTGGTTAGGCTCACCTGCATTGCTCTGACCTACCTATCGCCTGTAGTAAGCGGCCTCCGCTTCATCTGTGGCCTCTACGGCCTGAGTGAAGAACGCGTCGTCATCCTCCTCCGCCTGCAATCCCGCCTCTACTAGAGCGATGAGCTTGCTCAGTCTGCCAGTGTCGTCTTCAACCTCCGCCGCCTGCTAGCCCGCCTCTGCTAGAGCGATGAGCTTGCTCAGTCTGTTAGTGTCGTCCTCAACATCCTCCACCTACAACCCCACCTCTACTAGAGCAATGAGCTCACTTAGTTTGCCAGTGTCGTCCTCATCCTCATCCCCCTCATCAGACAACACAATCGGTGCTTGAACGGTGCGACCAGCTCGCGATCTGTGCTCATCTAACTTCTTTTCCTCATACCTTGCATGAGCCACCTCTGTGGCATGTTCCTCGCTGCATCGAATCCCTTCATGTATAAAATGCAATCAGTTAGCAATGCGATTATATTACATTTAAAATCAGGCAACAAAAAAAAGGCTTTCAAGCACTCACTGGCACATAATGCAACAACATGCTCATTCAAGTCCTGCATCTATACTCTTGTCTCCTCCCTTGCCTCCTTCTTTGCCCTCTCCTCCTCTAACATCATCCGTCTCTCTAATCCCCATTTGTCAAGCCCAACATCGATCGGGTTACAAATACCGCGCTGTCTAGCAAACTCACGCATCTTTTCTTTGTGATGTTTAACAAATAGGTTGACGTAGTCAGGTCCATATCCCCTCTTCCGTGCAATTACTTGCCTCCCCTTCAGTTCATCCAAGAACTTAGCTTGACCATCATAACATTCCCACCTGCATTTCCTAGTGCTCTGTTCAAATGAAAAATTATATCATATATGTCTTAGCAAAAGAAACAAAATACGATTTCATATTTACCACAAAAATAACCAACCTCAACATAGTCAACCATATGGCTACAATAATGGCCTATTCCAAGCTCCAAAGGGACTAGGCCATAGTTGGATTTAACACCACATTCACACATGACAGGAGGTGCTTTGTAAATTACCCTTTCTTTCTTCTTTTCCTTAACCTTTCGCGGTTCTTCCGGCCATTGATTCTTAGGACCATACAACCACTCCTTGAAACAACACTTTGCCATTGAAAACACCTAAATAAGGTGACATTAGTACATGAACACATATAGCTCAACATTTCAACACATACACTTTGCACTTACTGTATGCTTGTTTGGACACACAAACTCCAACGTATTCTCAGGGTTTATCATAGCTCGATCTTCACAATGGCACAGAGGAGGTTCCTAGAGTCGTCTAACTGCGGTTAGGTGCTTCTCCTTAGCCGTCATTGGCGGAGGGTTAGGGGGGTGGAACCCACCACTTGAAGTGCTCACGTGGATGTCTCCCTCTAAACCAATCGTCGAAAAGGAGGTACCTAGGGTCAAACTTGTCTGGATCATGGATCCACTGAAAGAAAAAGCACCTCTCATGGTCCTACACAATGAGATTCCAACAAAATATTAGTAGCATACTTACACAAATAAAGAAAAAAGATAGTGGAAACAGTTTCTTACATTAAAACGACTGCATGTGTAGAAGCACCGTGCCGCTGTGTCCGGATGTTTTTATTGAAAAACGTGGGCCGGGAAACCACAGTCACAGTTAGGGACAGGGAGGTTAGGAGGAAAGGGGGCATCTTTTCTAGACGCGTCGGGGTATAATTCTTGAGGATGACCCCGTTTTCGCTAAAACTCCTCCCGATACATTTCTTGCATATAACAAAACGTATGTAATTTAACAAACAAAAATCAAAACATCACAAATAAATGCCAATGAGAACCATAACTACAATACAACCAATTTCGTTCTAAGAACCAAAAGCAATTAATATTAAACCCTAAACCTAGGGTTTCCCATTTGATGCACAACAATTAACCCATAACATAACTACATGCGCTGCGGTTACTTAGGTTTGCTAGCTTTTCCACGCCTTGGCATCATCCTACGGTTGTATAATACAAATATTGAGGGATAGAATGAAATCCTAAGTAATGACGATTCGTAGGTTGAAAAATCCGACTAATATATACCGAATCGATACAAAAAAAACTAGGAGGGGAGCGAGGATACCTTGCTCTCGAAGATCTACGGATCAAATCAAAGTTTCGAAGGTCTAATATGTTGATTCATGAGGTAGGGTGAGGTGGGGAGAGAAAAACCCCAAGAGGGAGGAGAAAGAAGAGTAAGAAGGCTAGGACAGAAAGGTTGGGGCCGGGGTTAAAACAGAAGCTTGGCGCTAGTCACCCTGGCGCCAAGCTCAGCGCTAAGATCTACGGCGCTGAGCTTGGCGCTAGGGTGACTAGCGCCGAGCTTCCTGCCCTGTCACTGCCACGTTTGCTTTGAGCCCAAGAGCTCAGCGCCAGGGACGCTGGCGCTGAGACATGTTAGCTCGACGCCAGCAACGATGGCGCCGAGCTAAGGTTCCAGATTCTGAAATCTTTCCTCTACGGGCATATTTGTGAATTTTTTTCAAAAAAGGGCTAAAAAATAAAAAATTCGGACAACTACAACACTGAAAGGTGGACAACTAACTATTATGTGTGTCTATAGGCGCTTCGAAGTTGTCATCGACTCATCATCTGTTACCATCGAGCACACCAACTTATGGTGAGAAGTGAGGAGTGAGGGCGAGCAGACAATGATCCGTTGCAAAGCACGGGTACTTTTGCTAGTAGAATTATAATAAGTGTATTATCTCTTATGAAACGAAATGTGCACCAACGAATCAACCTTATTATTTTGCCACATGTCCGTCGTCTGAACATGCTAATGTGCTATTAGCGTCAGTTTGGCGTCTCGTGGTAGTGTTTCTAGAGCGTTCTAGTTTACCCCTTCCGTCTGTACGTTCGCGAGCTCACAATTCCGCAGCTAGTCTCTTAGCTCGTCGTGTTGTACGCCTTTGCCTGATCCGGCCACCGGTTTCGACTCTCGGGAAGAGGCCACACTTTGGGGGTGTTTAAAGTAGTCTTTGTCAAATCGAATTTTCAGATGCTAATTAGAAGGACTAAACATGAGCTAATTATAAAACTAATTGTGTAGATGGAGACTAATTTGGCAGACGAATTTATTAAGCCTAATTAACCTGTTATTGACATATGTTACTGTAGCACCACATTTTCAAATTATAGACTAATTAGTCTTCTCTGATGCTGTCTGTTGCCTTGGCCCGGTTATTGCACAAATCGACAACAAAATTCCACCAGCGGTTGGCCCTCGCCTCCCCGCTGCTTCTGTTGTCCCGTCCCCTCGCCTCCTAGCGCATCATCTGCGCATGTTTCTTGCTATACTGTAGCACGCGGGCAAGGAACACAATGCTGAGCTACAAGGTCCGTCCCTGCTACCCGCTACTATATGTTCACAGCACACGCGCACACCAACTGCTTGATGCTTTGCCCCTGTAAGTTGGGCTCATGCATGTTCCTTAGCTTTTGCGCACAGGCGAACGCAGCGTCCAGTGGTGCGCAGCAAGCAGTATGGACAAGGCTATAAGCCTGTAATGGAAGCGCCTGCGCAAGGCCTAACACACGCGTCGACGTGTCCTTACTTATCCGAGGAGTACTGCTGCCCCCTGTCTATATGCCTCGGCGCTTTGGTAGAGCATGTGCAACACCCTAGCCCATTAGTAGCATGTAGTAGTTATGAAATTGATCCATGTAGCCCAAGTGGCATATGTGAAGTTGTTGTTGGTGGGTTTAGTATCACCTTTGAAGTTTAGGAGGGTGAGGGCCAGCTTATAAGCCTTGTCGTTTCAAATGTAGCATCTTCGGGTTAACCCTTTTACATGAAGTAAGGACGAAAGTGTACGTGTATGTAGACCCGTTCCAGGTGTGGAGCTAGGCCATATAACGTGACACCGTGCCATTCGAAGTTGCGCCCACCTTTGAATTCCAATCGAGCTTTCACCTTTCTCTTCTCTGTGCTTAAGTGCTTTTATAAAATGCAAGTGAACAATACGCGTTAATTGGTACTAGGCTCTGAATATTGTGATGGATTGATTCCACACTAGGATACCATTTTCAATCAGACAATCATTGCTTGCGTGTCTTCTTACCGTCCTTTATTTTTTTCTATCATACTGGAAGTGGAAGAACAACTCGACAAGTTAGACTTAACATTGTGTCTCAATGAGTGCTGCACTATCAGCTAATTAAATAGAAAAGTCTACAACATATACACCGGGACAATCAGGACGCAAAAAACGCCCGGATGGTGCCCATATAAGGAGGGAGTGACCGCGCTGCCAGCCACTTCCCACGCACATCTTATGTGCAACACCCGATCTACTTTTAAAACATGTAGATACAACAATTACAACATAAAAAATGATAGATGAAATATTTGAAACAAGTATCTGAAACACTTACAAAAACGCTTGAAAAACATTTAAAGCTATTGCAAACATATGCAACATACAAGTGAAACACTTGCAAACATATGTGTGAAGCACCTGAAAACACTTGAAAATATATGCTTGCAACATGCATGTATATGCAACATCCAGATCTACTTTTGCAACGAATGAAATAGATGAAACATTTAGAATATACACTTCACTACCCTAGTTTTCGATATCACTACCGGTTCAAAATCGCCCTTCACTGACATATCGGCAGTGATGCTCGCTGGCTACTGCTGCCGGTACTTCACCCGGCAGTGATAAGGTTTAGAAAAACAAAAAAAGCAATCCATGGGGCTGGAGCATGCTCGCTGGCTACCGCCGCCACTACATCGAGCATTTCATCCATCACTGTCGCCAAATAAAGTCATACATCACAGATAAACTCATCCATCATATACAAAGGACGGATTCCATCTCCAATACGATTTCATCATAGACAAATAAAGTCATACATCACAGATAAAAAATTCATACATCACAGATTGCCGAGGAGACACAGTGCAGCTACCTCCTTCTCCGACGGGTGAGCACGGCTGCCTCCTCCTCCTTCGGCGGGCGCGCCCCTCCTCCCCTCCGGCGCGATGGCCCTCTCCCCTCCCTCTCCCCCTCAGGCGATGCGGGCGAGGAGGCCAGATCCGGCGGCGGGGAAGCCGGATCTGGTGGCAGGGAGGACGGATCCGGTGGTGGGGAGGACGGATCCGATGGTGGGGAAGCCAGATCCGGTGGCGGGCAACGCTGGTGGCACAGGTGAGAGGCGGCGGTGGCCCTCTCCCCATGGTAGTGCTCCTCCCCTTCAACTCCGGCAGCGGCGTGGAGGCCGCATGCTCGAGCACCTCCGATGGAGATGGCCGAGCGTCCTCCATCTTCACTCGAATGGCGCCGCCACGAACCGGCAGCGGCGTGGAGGCCGCATGCTCGAGCACCTCCGACGGAGATGGCCGAGCGTCCTCCATCTTCACTCGAACGGCGCCGCCACGAAGGTGATGGGGAAGAGCGGGAGCAGGCATGGGGGCTTGGCGCCGCTCCTCGGGGATAGGTGGAGGAAGATGCCCCTCTTCGGCGTGGCTCTCCTCAGCGGAGTGGAGGCGGGTGTGGTGAGGAGGCGTGTGGCGTTCTGGGGAGGAGGAGATGGGAGGCGTGCGGCGTTCTGGGGAGGAGGAGATGGATGGGAGGCGTGCGGAGTTAATTGGAGTTGATAAAATTTTCGGGTCCGGAGTACGCATCAGTGCCGGTTTGTTAAAACAGCCGACGATAGATAGACATCACTGTCGGTTTGTATTAATAACCGACAGTGATGAGGTCCTTTAGTGTCGGTTTTAGTCCAGACTTAGTTATTTTCTTGTTTTCAAGCTTGGAAGCGTACATTACTACCGGTTCTCACGAATCCGACAGTGATGAGGCCAGCAGTGATGTCTAAATCTGTAGTAGTGCTTCAAACATACGTGTATAGCCATTACAATATGTGCAACATACCGATCTACTTTTGCAACATCCATATACAACACTTGCAACATGCTTCTAAAGCATCTGAAACACTTGAAACATACTCAAAACATGCGCTAGTAAAGGGGATGTCAACGGCGCAGGTACACCTAGGCGTAAGCCTCCCCTTCCTGCCGATGTGTGAGGTCGATGGGGGCGCAGGCGCAGGCCTCCCCAGGCTCCCGAGGCGCAGGAGCATGCCTTCCCTTCCGCGATGGGGGAGGTGGATGGAGGTGCGGCACGAGATGGAGACACGGACCATGGAGCAGCCAGGGATGGGTGCGCGAGCAGCCATGGATGGGGCGCAGGTGCGGTGCCGCCACGCTAGAGAAGGCCACGGCGGGCGGGTGTGCTGCTACGACGAGCGGCCCTACGCAGCTGCGCTTGAAAAGACGAGCGACGCTATCTTTTTTTGTGGAGATACAGAGACGGAGTATGGGCGCGCTCTGAAGCAGCGAGTGGAGTGCGAGTGCGGGCATCTAGAGGGACGGATGCCCGCACCCTATCATTACCGATAATAATTTCCGAATAGTAGCCATACATAAATTGATGTTTAACATGCAATAATTGTCTCTAATAAGCAAATTACTTTTTTATTATTATTTAGTCTTTATCAATACCTACTAATAAATAGGCAAAATTTTAGACTCTTTTTTGTAACACCCCTGGTGTTTAGCTTTCACATTTGCACTGCATTTCATGAACATGAGCATCATGCATCCCTTTGTGAACTTATAGCACATGAAACATAATTTCGAAACATAGCAACGTGTTGTATATTTCATGTGTGTTGTTCTTTATGAAATGTAAAGTGTCCAACACTTAAGTGCAACCTGTGCCACTCACTTAGTGAAACAAGATTAGTTAATACGATGCAACAAGATCATGAAATATGTGAAACATGACTATGAAACATTTGCAACATTTCTTGTGTTTTTCAGCATTTCAGTGTATACCTTGATTGATTCTTGTGTGGCCAATGCATGGTGTGGCTAGAAATGCTTGTAAGTAACTTAGTTACACCTAGAATGTCATTAGGAACAATGTTCATGTTGATCATTTTGCCTAATTAGGTTTCCAAGTCATGGTTGACCAATTTGGACCCCTAGAGCTCCTGTGTTTGACTGTTTAAAAAGTGTAGCTTAGGATGTTTGCATGTCTGAGCAACCTAAAGCAAAGTTGTAGAGGATTATATGTGGAACAAAAGTTATTTTGTGACCAACTCGTGAAAATGTGCACAACATGTCCAAAAAGGTCCCACAAGTCAGCTTTGAAGGTGGATTCAACACTTGAAATTATTTCTAAGTCCTAAGTGCAATTTCAGTTTCTTGAGCTGATGTTTGGAGCACTGTATCTCACTAACCAAGCCAAACCAGCTCGAGCTCCAATTGACAAAGTTGAAGATCTCACTTGATACTACAACTTTGTCAACTACACCTTAACCTGGATCAGCACGGTTTAGGAGTTAATCGGTGTCAAAGTTCGCCTGTCAGTCGGACTCGATGAACGCTGAAACATGACCTTCAGACCGGTCATGGCCGATCGACAACAGAGACCGGCCGCCGCGTGTCCGCCACGCGCTCGGATCGCCCTGACCGCGCCGCGCGCTGGCCGGCTTGAAGTGGACGACGCCCTGCTGCCTCTCCACTCACCGCACGCGCTCTGCCCTCATTCACTTCTCCGTTGCCTTCTCCGTTCACAGCCGAAGCGCAGCAGCACACCGCGGCCGCCATTGCTGCCGAGCGAGCTCCGCCTCCGTCTAACTTCCTCGCCTCACCACCTTTGTCCGATTGATCACGGTCTTAGCTCCGTCACCATCACCTCTACGATCTCCACCTCTTCATGCTCGTGTTGCCCCGTTTGGTGAGCCACATTTCACGATGCACTCGAGCGGGAGGCCGGCGCCAGCACGCCACCGCTCAGACGGCCATCGTGGGCCCCATCTCCTGTTCCCTCTCTCGCTGAGATCTCTACCATCCTAGTATCCTCCTAGCTTGCTTTGGTGCTCGGGTAGGAGTGACGTTAGACGCCACTGCAGTGTGCATGCTTTAACGGCGGTCGCTCTCTCACCATGGTGCCCATGGCCGCATACACGAGCTCACCGTTGTTGGCCATGCCTGGCTCGTCTCCGTTCTAGCTAGAGCAAGCATAAGCTTCCCTGTTAGCTATAGTTTCTACCCTCTAGATGTAGTTTGGTGATTCGTTGTATTCACGCGCGGACCGCGGACCTCCGGCGGCGTTTCCTGGCGCGCCGCCGCTGGTCGGCATGCACATGGCCGTGTACCTACACCGCATCTCGGAACCTTAGTTCGTCTAGGAAGCTTCATTGGTGGTCTTGCGGAGCTCGTACCGAGCTCGAGCGGGACCATGGCGGTCGCCGCCGTCGTCGGGCCCGCCGTGCCTTGCCTTGCGCGCCCGCCACGCTTCGCGCCGCCAAGCAAGGCTAGGGTTAGAATAGGTCATGTTCTTGGTACCAATCGGTGCGGGGGGTTGCTTAGGGAGCACGTTGGTACACTTGTTTTCGCCGGAGGAGCCGCCGCGGCGAAACCTCGCCGTGCAGCCGCTGCCGCGCGTCAAGCTGTCTCCTCTCTGTTCGATGTCTGTGACACGTGGGCCCAAATTGACCGGTGGACCCCTGTTGTCAGCGACTGAGTATTAGAAGGATAGCTCAAAAATACAGTTTTGAATGCCGATTTGTGATTTTTGTAACTCCCAATTGGTAGATCCAAATTGAGTACTTCCAATTTTGTTAGACTCACAGTTAGGTCTAGTATTTAAGAAAAATATATCTTGAGCACATTTTGTAGAAATTTTGGATGAATTAAATAGGAACTTAAAAAGTGTTTTTGAGTGCATGCAAACTTGTTTAAATCATATCTTGAGTTTCTTTGATCCAAAAATTGTGAAATTTTTATGGTAGTCTATTTAGAGCATGTAGTGTCTACTGTAATTTTTGTAGAATTAATGGGGCAGTTTTCATATATGTTTACTATTTCCCCTAATTAATTAAATAAATTAAGAAAGGTATTAAAAGAAATGTTTTGGTGATGGACACCCTACTTTATGTTGTTCTTGTGATATGTGTGATATGTCAGTAAAGTTGGTTTTGTCCAATCAAGCGTTTATATCATAAGTTAACAATTATTTGTTGCATTATGTCCCGCTGGACAGATCTGGGGACTTTGGAAAGTTCCCCATGATAATGTGGTTTTCTGTGCTTGTGTTGAATACAAAAGTTGTAGATAACTTATGTATCTAGCTCCTGTCAAAATTTGAGGGCATTTGGCCCAGTAGTTTAGAAACTACAGCTGTTTAAAGTTAGGTTCCTGTTTTGCTTACTCTCTGCCTTGTGAGGACAGAGTTCTGTTGATTTATGAATTCGAGCTGGTAAAGTGTCGAATCATGCTTTGAGGTCTAAAAATGAATTGTAGACAATTTCATAAGCTTTCCAGATTGTCTTGTTTCATGTCATTTGGAATTATACATCTCCAGTTATGGCTAGTTTAATGTACCGCTATATAGTCTTCATTTGCTGAAATACAATGCTTGATTGAATGTGTTGCAATGTAATCGTTGATTGTTTGGGGGTTAGCCTAACTTGAAAATATGCTTAGGTGCAGGTGCTAGGTCATTAACTGAAGATGAGCAATTATACATTAGGTTGTATAGACTTGGTAAGTAAAGTGTTTTGAATAGGGCTTAAGTTGGAATATGCAAACTACAACGAACATGTGCATTCTCCGAGCATCCTCGACGATACGTTCATGTGCATCCATGATATTTATCTTGAGCATTCATGCAATAGGTGTGCGGAGGGAGTGACGTTGCTGGAGTTCGAGGGAGCCAACCAGGAGGAGGAACCCGAGGTGCGGGAAGTCGACGAAGCGATCGCCATGGAGGATCTCGCCCGAGTGCCACGACCACCACCCTTCCTCGTTCTGAAAAGGCAAGCCCCGAGCATATTAAGCCTCCCATGTTTTTGCAAATACTTTGAGTACCTTTTATTGTTGATGATGCATTAAGTATAGGAATTGGTTGGAACCAATTGCTGCATTATATATCCTTCCTTGTCCGTATATCGCACTTTGAATCCTATTTAAGTTCGTGAACGGGTTATATGCTTAGCCATGCTTAGTGCGGTAGAAGTCGTGATTTCTGTCACCGCGTGAGCTTTAGGATGAGGTGGGTCACGGTTGGCTATATTTGCTATCGTGGAAAAGAACCATGTGAATAATGAATTAAGACCGGGCGGGGTCTTGTGTAGGTTTGAACATAGTGACTCCGTCTCGAGTCGTTTAAGGACCGATCACGTTGTCGTCCTCATGTCATGTTGAACGCAGCCTAACACTTAGCTGGCCGGATAAGTCGTTCCGACCACGAAGCCTAGTAGCTCGACTCGGTAGGGGGCGAGGCGATGGCGACATTCTCGGAGGTAGTAAGATGTGTGCGGAGAGCCATTGGCATAAGTCCAAGGCGGGTTAGAGTCCCAAACAACCTTGGCGAGTGGTTCTCTCGAGAATGTCGATCTAATCGGACTCGCGACTCTGAATCGTACCAAAGGTGACTTGTTTGCGACTCAAGATGGAGAAGCGGGGTTTGTGTTTAGGAATACCCCTCCAAATTGGATAGGAATCGATTCAATCGCCGTCTCTCCGGATAGTGAGAACTTGACCGAGCAATGACAATGTAGATTCAATTAATTTAACGATATGGTTAAATGGATGATGATGATAAGGTTGCCAATGAATACCGATATGGTTATTAATGTTTGCACCCTAATAATATGATTGCTTAGTACAAAAGCTAATATAGTTGTCGTTAATGGTTAAAAAGTCACCGCTAGTCCAGGCTAAGATTTGATCATTATTACTTATGCTTTTCTCGCAAAAAGAAAGTGTCAACCAGATCCACTACAATAAGCTTTGCATAATCCTTGGTGTCATTTATTTTGGTTTCACGGCGGGTAAGTCTAGTGAGTACATTCCCGTTACTCGGGTTTATTCCCTCTTGTTGCGATGACCTTCTATATCAAGGATTACGTAAGTATTGTCTCCACCCGGCGGGTGATGAAGACTAGATCATGGGCATGATCTCTGTTCTCTTATCTGAATGCTTTTGCGGGCTGTGATCAACAAACCAGTATGTGTATTTGAACTCGAGTGTATGAGTTAAACTATTTGCTTCCGCATGTTTTACAAGACTTGTTTTGTAATAACGTTGACTCTGTGATGATGTAATCTATTTGCAAACGTCTGTGAAATGTTGTAACGTACGATATGTTATGTTGAATTACTGTGATCTTGGTTGTATGCAAGTTGGTTTGAAATCCTTTGAGATTTCGGTTGACTACCGGGTTTATATGGGCTCAAGTTCGAGAATTTGATCGTTTCGGCGATTGTTTTTGTACTTGTGCTCTTATAAATTGGTCGGTTCTGTGACATTTTTTGTCTGGCCCATTCTATTTGGGTAGCCCATCCACACGGCTGCTGGCCGAGAAGTCCGAACTCCCAGCGATAAAATAGCCACGTCCATGAAAAAACGAAAAAATCTCAAGCCAGGTGAGGGATCGAACCCTGGTCTCTTGGAACGAGAAAACCATTTTTATTTAACTGGTTCTACCAACTCACAGGGCCAAAAAATAAAAAAGTCTAAACGTGACACCCTATATTATATATCATCCTGCATATATTATGCATTGTATCTATATCTATACCTATAATATTAAAGTTTCATCTCTAATTTGTCATCCCACCTCAACCTCTACTGGAGCAGTGGAGAGTTATTTTCATAGCACATTTTTAACTTCTAAAACTCCATTCACGCCTCTGTGTTTCATATGTGACCTGAACTCATGACTTATACAAGTTAGAATAATTCACGTCTAGCAATAATGGATACGAAGTCTGATTCCAAATATGTATTGAATTGCTTCCGACATATCTCATATATCATCTACGCTAATACGAGTTAGAGCGAACTCGCATCTAGTGATGATGCATGGTCCCATTCCTACACGTATTAGGATCCGTTACAACGCATAGGTATACTCTATATTAAAGGACCAAAAATTTCTTCACTATATTTGGGTTTGGCCCTCTCTCTAACTACTTAGTGCCTTTTTTGGTCTAGCCCTGTCTTTAACAACTATGTGGCATCACTCGCTTCCGTCTATTGTCCCTCATACACCATTCTCGCTTTGAGTCGATCTCCTCCGTCTGCAAATTTCTTCCCCATTTTTTGTATGCAAAACCTTTGTTAGAAAAACTTTAGACTATAGTAGTGGCCACACGTGCACAACTACAACACTGAAGGTGGACAACTAACTATTATGTGTGTCTATAGGCGCTTCGAAGTTGTCATCGACTCATCATCTGATACTATCGAGCACACCTACTTATGGTGAGAAGTGAGGAATGAGGGCGAGCAAACAATGACCCGTTGCAAAGCATGGGTACTTTTGCTAGTCTACAACTAAAAGATCCAGTGTGAAGAGTTAAAAGCATCGGATCGACATAATAGAGTATAAACATGCCAAATGTCAGCACGATATGATACATTGGCCAATTCATGAAAGGCACAGGGAGCACTACTAGAAATATCCACTTCTATGACAAAAATCTTAATGACAAATCCGAAACTATCATAGAAGAGTGCTTTTTATAACGAATATTTCCGTTTCGTCATAGATCAATGGTGACGATCCTGCAAGCCTCCCTTTCTATGATGAAATAAGGCATCGTCATAAAAAACATCATAGTAGAGTGCAGGGTTTCATCACAGATCACTCACGTGACTCATCTATGATGATCTCCTTTAAAACTGTGACGAACAGGGCTTCCTCATTGAACTAATTACACATCTGTGATGAACAATATTCGATCCGTAACGAATGGCTTCATCATAGATCTCCACACGGTACTTTCTTCATCCGACGTGTACCTGTGGGACCTACAGTTACTCATCCATGATGCTTGCAATTCATTATAAAAGTCTCCGCTCGATCATATCTCCATGCGACGTGTACCTGTGGGACACTTCTCCATCCGACGTGTACCTATGGGACCTACAGTTACTCATCCATAACACTTGCAATTCATCATAAAAGTCTCCGCTCGGTCCTTTCTCCGTCCAACGTGTACCTGTGGGACCCTTCAGCATCCGACCTGTGGGACCCGAAGGCTTACGTGTCACATGTACCTGTGGGACCATTCTTCATCTCCATTTGACCCGTGAGACCCAATGGCTTGCATGTCACGTGTACCTATGGGACCCGACGGCTCATGTGTCACGTGTACCTATGGGACCATTCTTTATCTCCATCTGACCTATGGGACCTGATGACTTGCGTGTCACTTGTACCTTTTGTGCCGCCGGGGTCTAATAAATTCAAAAAAAACCTCAATGTCTGGGAGTCGAACTTGGGACCTGGAGGAAGGAATGCACGGTCTTTACCATTGCGCTAGATGCCTGGTTATATTGACATGTCTTTGGAGTCATTATAGTATTATATTCTCTGTGTGGATCCCCTACAGGTTGACCTATATTGGATATTTCTCCTTCAAGTGGAAACAAATCTATGTCCGTTAGACTAGCGACGGCGACGGCGGAGGATCCCTAGTGTGCTATGGTGGCTCCAACATCCTTTCGTAGGCTAGGCGGCGAGGCTTGCCAGTGGAGCGCGGCTGCATTGGCGTCCATGTCCGTTGTGTGCCGCGGCAGAGGCGACAGATCCGATCCTTTGGTCTCCTTTCTGGCCTATTCCTGTTTGCTTCACTATTTTGGTCCTTGCTTGAACATGAGGTATATAAGAAACATTGTAGCATTGCAGATCTGGTTAGGCCAATGCTGATGAAAAGAACTAGGAGGTGGCACTAGTTGGTTTTTCTATTGATGTCTTGGTTTTCTGCATATGTTTAGTGTTCTTACTGTAAATGCCTGTGTGCAACTAGGTTCGTTAATTGTCAAGTGTTTGCTTGATTATACCTATCTATCTAGGCAAACATATATGCCCTTCGCTTCTACCTTAAACTATTTTTTCTGTCCAGTGCTTGCTTGATTCTACATTTCTATTTCGTATGCTCCAGTGCCAGTGAGTCCTTATGGTATTTTGAACTTGTAACATATCTGAGGCCACATTTCTATGCCAATGATGTCTACATGGGTGTTGGATGTATTAGGATGCAGCTCATATGTTTGCTTTTTCTGTGTCTTCTCCTTGTTGACAACCAAGTTATCCATTTGGTTCCAAACAAGAGGAAGGCATCAAAAGCAAATCAATGCTTTGTGTCCATCATTCACATCACTGAGGCCAATAATGTTTAAGTTGCACATGTTGCTACTGATGCCAATGATGATCACTACCACTTGTTCACTGACATTCTACTTGTGAAAACTAAGGAAGATCAATTAACTGCTGAAATTGTAATGGTTACCACTCCATTAACTGCTACTCTAGTTTGAGTTATATATATCTATGTGGTTCTACTCTAAATTTACATGAGGTCATACCATGAAAATTGTTAATGGTTGTTAAAGTTGCACTTTGATATGAGTTGTGGATTTCACTGATGGATTTTTGTTGGATTATTTTCCTCTTCAGAGACCACTAAGGAAGTTCTCATTGTACTGCACACTGACGAAATGGAGGAGGCCCCCAACAAGAGGAACACACTGGCCAGCCTCACAGAGGATGCCGTTTTCGAGATACTATGCCGCCTCCCTACCCGCTCCTTATTCTACTGCAAATGTGTCTATCGCTCCTACAAAAACTTCATCTCGGACCCCAACAACCATAAGAAGCTTCCCTAGACTGTGGCCAACTTGTTCTACGACAGTGAGGACGGTAATCAAAACTTCACCAGTGTCATTCATGGTGTACGCCCCGCTCCTTGGAATTCTTTCCCTTCAACATTGAAAATGTAGCTGTCTCATATTGCTGCAACGGCCTCATCCTATGCTGGTGCCTTGGGGCTAACGGATACTGCTATGTCATCTGCAATCCAATGACCCCAGAAGTTTAAAATTCTGCCACCTAGTACCCATGATGTTGGCCATGCTATTAGTGAGGCTCACTTGGCGTTCGATCCTACAACCTCCTCGCACTTCCATGTGATTGAATATGTGGATGTCAATGATGTGTGCGCAGGTGTGGAGATCTACTCATCTCAAACTGCAGCATGGATCTATAAGGAATCTGAATGGGGCGAGCATACTGATGTGACATTTTAGGAGTATCCTATGATACTTGTTGTGGATATGGAGAGAAACACATGGAGGAAAATTGATGGGCTTAGTGGTCTTCAACACTCCATGCATCAAGCTCAGGCTCACTTGTGTGTATGTACTGGTGGTGATCCCAATGATTCCAAGCTTTTAATTTGGATCCTTGAAGACTATGATACTAATAATTGGACATTGAAGCATACGGTCACCACGCGGATTCTGTTTGGAAGGATTAATATTAGATTTGGTTTCCCACATTTTGTTGATGAGGACATAATAGTGATTATAGTTCACCCAGAATGGAATTTAATTTTGTTTGCTGGGGAGGATGGAACAATCATCGCATATGACATGGACCACATAAGTGTTCGTGTCATCTCTGTCCGTGTCTTTTGGTATGGTAGACGTACCATTAAAAAAGAGTTCATCTGCAGACCATTCTATCTTCCTTATGTTCCTTTGTTCTTGGATTCATTAGTAGAGCAGTAAATAAAGCTGCATTTAATGTACCTCTCTATCATGTTTTTTAAATGGACCAATGTTGTTTGCTTGTCTATGGACATGTTAATTTCCTCAATGATGGATGTTGTCATTATTTCAGCTAAACTAGTGTGCCATCTTTGTTTTGTTTACAAATTGAATTTTTTGTTTGGTGCGCACATGTGTTACGGTGGTGTTATAGCTCACGTCGCCATTTCATCCGTTAATTCAGCTATAGTAGAATACTTATATTGATTTCTAATGTCATAGGTACATGGGGTATGCTGATGAGGGCACTCCAAAATACACAAAAATGACACTTCAAAAGCACTACAATGCACCCACCATATTATACTACTAGGCTATGCTACTATTAAGTTAGCCAAACTTAAAATCATAAACGATACAGTAACAAGCATCACAGGAAGACGAGGAAAACTACGGAGGATACTGTCAGACGCGTTCAAATGTACAGAGGTCAGACTTTCTTATGTTTGCAATAACATTTCAACACCAATGGCTCCTTTGCTCTGCTAGACTAAGGCGAGACTTGCGGTCAGACTTTCTTACATGTGCAATGACATTTTAACACCAATAGCTCCTCTGCTCTGCATTAGACTGAGGCGAGACTTGCTCCTCGCTACAAGGTTCTTTCAAGTTCAACAAATTTTATCAAAGACACAAGTTGGCTTCAACAGAGATCAAAGGCACTCATGAATATTTAGCATATTATAGATCAGATCAAAGACAACTAGAAAGAAATCAGCAGCGAAAAGCAACCAACAGGGGCTACAAACCAGCTACAAAATGACCAAAGGACCTGCGCTACACCACACTCAACAGAGTTTAACCCACCTAAGGCCTTGTTTGGATGTGCATGTATTCATCTCAATCCACATGTGTTGATGTGGATTGGAGTAGATGTAAACTAAATTCCATTCCATTCCACTTCAACACATGTGGATTGAAGTGGATACACATGCATCCAAACAAGGATGTCCATGTATTCGTCTCAATCCACATGTGTTGAAGTGGATTGGAGTGGAATTAAACTAAATTCCATTCCATTCTACTCCAACATATGTGGATTGATGTGGATGCACATGCATCCAAACAAGGCCTGATACAAAGTTCAACAAAAGTTAACACCAACATGCAAATAAGAGTTCACATATTTTGCAAGGGTGTCCCGCATATCAAACTTATTCATGACTACTAATACTACTGATATGTCCCATAGATCAAGGGTCGAGGTTGGCATGTAGGATCTCATCCATGTCCACCTTCCGTAAGATGGCATTGGCGGCCGATTCAGAACTCTCGATCAGATAGGCGATGTCATCGTCCGTCAAACACGGCAAAAAACCCTGCTATGCCACTCCGTGGTTCACCGCTATGCCATTCTGAAGCTGGGCAGCAGCCAGCATCATGGCAGCCCCCTGACAAACAGCTTCAGTCACCATGGCTCGAAGGCAGGCCTGCAGGGCTCAGAGGTGCTCCTCTACGGCGAACAGATTATCCACGTTTCCAACGGGGAAGGCCGCGTTATAGGTGGCTAGCACAGACTGCTGTAGGGTGCTGACCCACACACTTAGTACCATAGTAAGGTTCATCTTGTGTTGGGCTTGCTCATTGGCAATCACCAATTCACCTCGCGTGTGGGAGACTAGATTTTTGGAAGCTTGAAGTGCATCGCGCGCGTTGTCAAGCTCACCGCGCAGCATCTCGGCGTTCAGCCTGGTCGATGACAAAACCGCTTGGACCTCGTGATAATCCTTCAATAATTGATGGTAGTCTATGTCATCTAAGGATTCATGCTCTTCTGAGGATTCTCCCACTTTAGAACCAGAGGGCTATGCAGGGACAGACAGGCTCGACGGCAGCAAGCGGTGACGGGATGACTCTCTGGTACCACCGAAGGAAAGCCCCACGACCGGGGATGGCGCCACCATGGAGGAAGCACTGCACAATGCAAGCCAAGTTCAAACCCATATAGGATAAGGGGGAGAGCGATCTGATTGAGAAGGCAAACAACTTTTACCGAACTGATCGGCGTAGCATGGCACGGAATCATGAGTGGCTGCCTTCATCGGGGGATGCCTCGTGGGGCCGCTTTCTGAGCACGACCACGGACAAAGAACCCAACAAGGCTCGGGATGCCATCATGCCCATTATCACCTGTTGAGATAGTAGGCAAATTAGAAATACTAGTTAAATTAAACAGCATGAACACAAATACTAGTGTGAGCATTGCTCGCATACTTTGGTTAAATGAACATAAACAACATGAAGAGCGGTGATGATCCACCTCCAAAGGGGGAACTGGAGGGTTAGAGAGCAGTCCGACAAGAGATTCGTCTATTGGTGGAGGATTACTGGCATTGAAGGCCTCCGGGGACTCCACATCGACAAATGACCTCGTCCGCTCTACCATGGTCCTAGAAGGAGGCGTCGGCGGCGTAGTAGGGTGGAAGGCAAAACCTTTGGGATGGAATTAGGAGCTCTAGTGGGAGAAGGCAGCAGGTGTAACCTTTCCTCTTGCCCTTGGTCTCTACTGCTATAGTTTAGGGGCTATCGACCACCCCACGACTGAGACATTTGCGTGGGTAGGCAGCGGGGCTTCACCCCATCATGTTAATGCGATGGGCCAAGAGGCGACGTCCCCTGCTACAACAGGCTGCTGATGCCACCCACGCGCGCGCGCCTACATAGGAATATAGGAGCACGTTGTCCGGTTAGTCAAGATTTTAGACGGCCGAACCTTGTATGATCCTATAAAGTATAAAATTTCTGAATAAAAATAATCCTTGATGTATGGTTCTTGCAAGTTTAGCAAATCTTATCAAATACACGAAAATAAGACAAGTTGGGTTCAACACAGATCAAAGCCACTCATGACTACTACTACTACTGATACAAATGTTGTGACCGAGTGCACTCCATAGGCAATAGTTTTACTCATAGCTCTGTACTGTATAGTGTCCAACGAGATCAAATGTGTCATATTTCGAACTTTCATGCGAGCGTAGTAAAATATGAGAGTGAAACGAATGCGTCAAGAAAGCTAGACACAAGAAGTGATTCGAGAAAAGGAGATTTTGACACGCTTGAGACTTGAATGCCTGGTGAGGTTGTGATAGGTCTTTTCTGTACTTATTTGATTCCAATCCAAGCAGTCATAGCAGCCGAGGGGCAGACTGAAGGCGTGTCCGGCTCGGTCAGATTTACAATGCTCGGACCATCACAGGGACTCTAGGGCAAGGCAAGATAATTTTTTTCCAACCGGTGTGCTTCGCCTCGGGTACCATCGCGCTCCCTAGGGAATTGCAACCTGTCATACCATAGGAGGCGTGTTCGACCGAAGATGTAGGAGCATTGATGTCCCCAACCATACACTGATCAAAATAGAGAACGTCTCATCCATTTACGCCGTTGAGACAGCATGAGCCTCGACGCTGGTTTTTACTACATGTTAGCTCCTCCACTGATGCACCATCAGTGCGTGCACTCCTTGCATTTGTGAGAACACTAGAAACATAGAAAAAGAAAGCCCCCACGAGAGGTGAACGAGAACAGAGATATATCAGTAAGGATTCCTCAAGATTATCAAGTTCCCTAGTTGGCACGGTGAGGCTGCAAGAAGATATGGCAGGACCGGGCCAGAGCGCCCTAGAGTGCTTGAAGATCCTTCGTCCTAGAATGTATGTAGAAAAATCAGTAAGTGCCCATTTTTTGTTGCTAAATCCGATCTGCTGGGGTTTGCCATTGGGAATGAACATGTCCCTCTATCTGGCTATGTCAATCTTTGTGAACATAGAAGCTGCCGGCTACGATTGCCTAGGCTGTCGGAGGTCTCTAGAAACTCGAGCTTTGTCTGGATGATGAGCAGAGCCTGGTTCGGTGGAAGGTGGAGGTGTTCACCAACGTCACCGACGACGGCCACTTGTACCTCCACTAAGGATGGAGTCACTTCACCCGCACTCTTGACCTCCATGATGGGTACTCTCTTGTATTGTGGTATGACGACCGATCACAAATTAACATCAAGGTCTTTGACATTACCAACTACTGCAAGCAGTACCCGCATGACTTCGAGGCCGGCGGTAATCAACTCTCCCTGCCCATTGCGGAGCCGAGGAGTTTTGCAGTGATCCTAAAGAACTACCACCTTAAAGCGAAGTATCTAGTGAGCACTCACGCGAGACGCAGAATGTACCGATGATGTCGCAAGTTACCATTGTCCTCTTTGTCATCAGTCTTTTTTTTGTGCGAGGCGAAGAACATGCCAGTGGACTTTGAGAGAGTGCACAACTACAAGCAGTGAGGTATCATCGAGCTATAGATGGCTGGGTAGTCCTATTGCGTGGGCTTGGAGAGGACCTTCACGAACAAAGTATGGCGAGTGTCATTCAAGTATGGGTAGGGCACCTTCTGCGCTGACAACAACCTCAATGTTGGTGACACCTGCTGTAACACCCCAGGTGTTTGTCACCAGTTAAGCAATGGGTTTGAGCTCAAACATGACAGATCAAGTGGTGTTGAAGAAGTCAAAGTCAAATGTATGAAATCGAGCTCAACTTGAATTTGGATAAAACGCTTTGTTTACATGATAACCCTTTTCAAAATATATATATATATATTTGAGCGTTGTTAATGAAACTGGTTTCATGTGTCTCACATCACCCTCTATCTATAGTGATCTCTGGAAAAGTTTCATGAAGTTTGGAATCAAAAAGTCACATGAAATGATAAGTCATACCTTTGCATGAATTGCTTTATCAAGTGGATGGAAACCTATGAAGTCAACCAAACCTTGGTACCTTGCTCAAACAACTCTACTTGCATTTCATAAACATGAGCATCGTTCATTCATTCATGAGATTAGATTGTTTGGAACATGCTTTTGAAACATTGCAACATATGTTTATATTCATGTGTGTTGTTTTGTGAAATGAATAGTGTACAACACTTAAGTGCAACATGTGCAACTCACTGTTGAAACATGTTACATACTTTAGTGAAACATGTTTAGTTATTACTATGCAACCAACTCATGAAACATATGAAACATGGCTTTGAAACAAAAGTAACATTTCACTTGTTTTCCTGGTTTCAATTCATATGATGCTTGATTTTGGTGTGACCCATATGTGGTGTGGCCAATTATCCTCTTAAACAACTTAGCTACACTTAGAATGTCATTAGGAACAATGTTCATGTTGACCATGTTGCCTAATTATGTTTCCAAGGAATGGTTTGACTAGTGTTGACCCTAGAGCTCTCTGGTTTGACTGTTTAAAAAGTACAGCTTAGAGTATTTGCATGTCTGAGCAACCTAAATCAAAGTTGTAGAAAATTTTATAAGGAACAAAAGTTATTTTATGACCATTTCATGAAAATGTGCATAACAAGCTCAAAAAGGGCCCACAAGTCAGTTTTTAGGTCTAATTGGAGACTTGGAAATTTTCTAAGTCTGAGAACATATTTTCAGTTTCGTGTACTTGACTTGTCAGCCTTGTAGCTCCCTAACCAAGCCGAATGAGCTCAAGCTCCAATTGGAAAAGTTGTAGCCCTCAATTAGATATCCAACTTTGTCAATTACACCGGATCCTAGATCATCACGGTTTGGGAGATCGAACGCTGTCAAGTATCGCTGTCAGGCTCGGTTTTGAACGCTGAATCGAAATTTCAGTTTGCTACAGTGCCCCGACCGGCCGCAGGTCGTTGCCGCCGCGTGGCCGCCACGCGCCATGACCGGCCTGGCGTCGCTGGCCGCGGTCGACAGCAAGGAGGCCGTGTCTACCTGCCCTCCCACTCGCTCTCAGTCACTCTCTCCCTTGCACCCTCACCTCGCTGTTGCTCGCGGATGCGCGCAGCCATGGCCGCCATGGCCGAGCTCGGTCTCACCGCGTCCCCGCTGCTCGGCCCTTCCTCTTTCCAAACCGACAGTGCCATCATATTCCTCTCACCACGCCACCCCTCCCGCACTTCCCCGTCGGCCATGCCACGCCCTGCAGCGCTGCTGCCGCCTGCTGTCGTCACCCAGGCCGCCGGCGTGCGTGGCCAGGCCACGTCGCGCCTCGACGGAGCAAGCTGCGGCCACCTACGAGTGCGCGCGGGCCTCCCGGTGCTCCGCCGCCGCTCCACCATCGCCGACGAGCCCCCTACGACCGTCACCGACGAGCCACAGTGCCTCCTCTGCTTCCTAATCCCGTCAGGACTGTTTACTAGAATTCGACGTAAGTCAGGGGCCTAGCTGCAATGTCATTAACTCAAGTGAATAGTGCTTCCGAGGACTTATTTGTTGTAAATCGGGTAAAACTTTGAAACTTCATAGTAAATCATAGGAAATTCGTAAATTAGCAAATGAGGACTTTTTGGAATCCTTGTGAAGTTTTCTATGTAGTAGATCTATAATCTTTCATGTTTTAGTTTAAAATTTTAGCTGTAAAATGGATTTATGCATCTAGGTTTTCAATTCTAGTTGTATTTGTCTTTTTCGTAACTGCAGTTGTAGGGCTCCAAATGAAGTGAAATTTTGTGGCATGCTACTCATGTGATAGTTGATGTGTGGTAAAAATTTCATGAGTATTGGATGAAGTATGAGTGAGTTATTGGTTTATCTTGCTCTCACATGATTTCTTGCTTTAGCGACTTGTCTTTTTATAGAGGTTGCTATACATATTCAAATGGAGTGAAATTTGTACAGTAGACTATTGAGAGGATATGTGAGCCACTGTAATTTTTGTAGAATTTATTGTATACTTTTGGTATATGTTCATTAAGTCACCTTGTTATCTAAATTAAATTAAGAAATGCATTAAAAGAATTTATTTGGTCATGGACACTAGGTTTTCTGGTGTTCTTTAGTCATGTGTGACATGTTGGTAAAGTTGGTTTTGTCTAATTATGTGTTTGCAACATAAGTTAATATTTAATTTCTTGCAAATGTGGTTTATGGACAGATCTGGGAGCTTAGCAAAGTTCTTCATGACAATGTGCTTTGTTGTGAAACTTGTTTATACAAAAGTTGTAGATAATTTATGTATCTAGCTGCTGTTAAAATTTGGTCTCATTTGGCCAAGTAGTTTGTGAGTTATGCCTGTTTAAAGTTGGGTTTCAGAAATGGCTGCTCTCTGTCAATTGTGGACCAGTTTCTGTAAATGTATAATTTCGACCTACTTAACTTGGGAATCATGCTGAGATGATTAAAGATGAAATGTAGATAATTTCCTAAGCTTTCCATAATGTCTTGTTTCATATCATTTGGATTTATAAAACTCAGATATGATTGATTTATGAAGCCGCTGTTTGCAAGTCTAGAAATTGGCATATTCGGTTATAGTTGTTGCTTCACCTTGACTTGCTTTGCATGTTGCTAGGTGTGGTTCACGTCCTTAGTAATTAAGTTAAATACACCTGAGATCTTGTGAGACTTATGTGCCATGTATAATATTCTTTGTTATCTTAGCATGATAGATTGTGTGATGTTAAGTTAAGCATCGCAAAGTACTTAAGTGTGTTAGTGTAAACTATACTTGTCTTGCTTGCTATTTTGTGATGCGTCTCATGGTGCTATTCTTCATATTTATGCACTTGCATATTGCATCTCATCTAGGTACGCTAGATGCACCACGTGAAGGATGAGATGTTGGAGCCGAACCCGAAGACGGTGTATGGTGGACCTATCCCGAAGGTGGAAGGACTGGACAAGTGCTAGGACGGGAGATGTTCACTTAGCGAGTGTCGTCTAACTAACACTGACTCAGTGTGGGATCCCAGGCAAGCCCCGGAGCATTCTAAGTCTCCCATGTTTTTACAAATATATTGAGTATCTCTTATTGTTGATGATGCATTAAGTATAGGAATTGGTTGGAACCAATTGTTGCATTATATCCCTACCTTGTCCGGATAAAATCTGTGAATCCTAATTAAGTGTAGGATCAAATGATGCTTAGCTATGCATAGACCGGTAGAAGTCGGGTGATTTCACATCACCGCGAGATGTAGGATGAGCTCTTGTCACGGTTGGCTATATTTGCTATCATGAAAAAGAACCATGTGTTAATAATGAAAGGAGACCGGACGGGATGATGGTAGTGCAACAACAAGGCATGGAGGTCTTGGGTGTGAATCTATCCCGTCAGTAGTCGTTTAAGGACCGATCTGTCAGACGTCCTCATGTCATGTTGAACGCAGCCTAACACTTAGCTGGCGGATAAGTCGTTCCGACCGCATGAAGCCTAGTAGCTCGACTCGGTAGGGACGCGAGATGGCGGCGATTCGGAGGTAGTAAGGATGTGCGGAGAGCCATTGGCATAAGTCCAAAGGCGGGTTAGAGTCCCGAACAACCTTGGCGAGTGGTTCTCTGAGAATGTCGATCTGTTCGGACTCGTGACTCTGAATCATACCAAAGGTGACTTCGTTTGCGACCACGACGGGGAAGCGGGGTTTGTGTTTAGGAATACCCCTCCAAATGGATAGGAATCGATTCAAATCGCCGTCTCTCCCGGATAGTGAGAACTTGACCGAGCAAATGACAACGTAGATTCACTAAATTTAAAGATATGGTTAAATGATGATGATGATGATGATGATGATGATAATGACAATGAGCCATGAAATACCTAATATGGTTATTATTGTTTGCAACTTAATCAAGTGATTGATTAGTACAGTGCTAATATAGATGGTAGGTAATGGCTAAAAGTCACTTTGCTAGTACAGCAATTGAATAATGCTAATGGTTACTCAAGCTTTTATGCAAAAAGGTTGTCCAAATTGAGATCCACTAAATTAAGCTATGCATGATCCTTGGTGTCATTTGTTTTGGTTTTCGACGGGTAAGTCTGGCTGAGTACATTCGAGTACTCAGGGTTTATCCCACCATGTTGCAGGTGAAGTTCTCGGCCTGTTGAAGATGGTGGCTAACCACCGATGGGCTCGGTGATTCTATAGTTACTTCTCATCTATATGCTTTTGTCGGATGATGTCACTTATGCTAGCAATGTATTTGGAACATATATTAATGTAATCTTTTGAAAGCTATGTTGTTTTCACTAATCGGTTTTTAAACCCAAACTTGTACTTTTATTTGTGAACCCATATGTAATATTATTTCCGCTGCAACCCTGTGTATGTGATGTGTATTTGCTTAATCCCGCGATCTTGGTTGTGATGTTGATTTACCGAGGTCTTTCGGGACACTCGGTGGACTACCGGGTTTATATGAGTGAAAGTATGCGCATGTCAACGTGTTAGCGGGGACAACCGTACTTGATCTTGTATAAATTGGGCGGTTCTATTACACCTGGCATCAGAGCAAGATTAAGCATAATATTGTCATGTACATTGTTTTAAAAACAAAGTTTTGGTTTTAAAAAGCCTATTTTAACTAAAACTTTAGCTACAGGAAAATTTGTCAAAACTAATTTGCAAAACTATGCTAGCGACATCCTCCTTTATGCCCAGTTAAGGACTATTAGGTGGCTATCTAAGTACTAACATGGGGGTTTTTTTACTTTCGTCATCCATACGGCGTGTTATTGTATGGATGCCATTCGCTTGAATGGTAATGTATGGATCAATTGTCTCTACGCTCAGGTAAGTGTGAGTTGTGAGAGCATGACCGTCCAACTATCGGTCTAGGGGAGAGTTAGCTGTGGTTACTGGAATATTTACATGGTACACCCATGTATATATGAAGGTACTTAATTGTGGGTATATTTATCGGGTAGCTATGGATATCGAAGTATATACATCTGGGGATGTATATATGGAGAGTATCTTAGTTTACTGCTTTCATTGTGTGCTTATTTATCTCTTGTGGGGATGGGCTGCAATGAATTTGCCTACAGGTACGCTAACCACGAATGCGTAGATTGAATGTAGCTGACGACTAGCTATATATCAAGAGAGTACGTGTTATGCCACCGACATAGAACGTGATTGCCACCTTAGGCTGGCAATTTTGTGAGGACGAATAGGACGAGCATGCATCACGATTGTGCTTGTGCATAAATATGTTTCCCTCACCTTGTTCTAATACTAAGTAACTTGTGATCAATGTGATGTTGCTATCTTCCCTGTGTGAAGCTAGACAAAATGCCTTGTTCCATGTTGCTTGAATAGGAAGTTCTTGAGAAAAGTGTGTGCTTAGCCTTGCTAGAAATAATTGTGGTTACATGTTTAAACCTATAAATGTCCTCTAGTTTAGCCAAGTGGTGGGTATGTTGTTCTTACAAGCTTTTGCAAATGCTTTAGGCCTCACTTAAGTACTTGGGATTCTTATGACTAAAATTAATTTATTGTTGGTCTAAGGTAACAATGTTTAGAGCTGCTAGAATAACATGTTTGTGTGCTCTCTTGTTAAGTAGAACAAAGGCAAGTTTTGTTTTGCTTGTGGGACGTTGGCTGCTAGAACAATTTCTGTAGTAGTGATGTTTTCGTGGTCATAACGGTGTTTTCTATAGTTATGGAGAATACCAAAGTCGTAGCTAACTTTCGTATCTTGCTTGTCCAAAATTTCATGACCCCAGGCCTTATGGGTTAAGAGTTATGAATTTCAGAAGTTTGTTGTCGTTTTTGCTTATGTTCTGAACAGATCTTAATATTTGGTTTGTTTTACCTGTGTGCATATAGAATTATTTCTTGGAAATAGTAGAAGAAGTATAGTACTTTTTCTAAGCTTTCCAAAATGTCTAATAGCACTGCTTTTGGTGATCTAAATCTCCAGTTATGAGCTTGCAAAATGGAATGACAGAATCTATCCAAATCTGGGCAGAGATGTCTTCTTTGTCTTGTTTGGTCTTGTTAGCTGTAGGATCATCTTCATATGATAATAAGAAAGTTATAGACAACTTAATAAGCTTTACCTAAAGTCTAGGATCACCTTTGTTTGATGCCTACAACTTCAGTTATGCTTGAAACTTGTGCCTACTATACTGTTGTTCAGTTTTCTGTGCATATACTAAGTGGATTCTTTAGCTTACTTTGGTTTTGGGCCAAGCTTGTAGTTAAATCTTGTATGGTAAATGCTTGTTATGTGTATGAGCCTTGTGCTTAGTAAGTGTGCTTAAGCTAGTTTGATTGAATCTCTCAAATGCTTGCTTGAAACTATGATGTGGCATGTATGCTTGTTATCTAATTAGTGCCATAGTTATCACCTTGTTTGGTCCTCGGTAAGCATATGAGTGTCAAATAGCTTTATCTTAGAACAATGCTCAAGTTACGTAATCGCACGGTTGTCGCCTCCAATTAGATTCTCTCTTAGAAACCTGAGCCTGTACATGTGGTTGCTAGCCTTGAACGTTGCGCTACGAAGACTTTATCTATGCCTTTGCTTGACCTTAGGCCTAAGCTTAGTTCCCTTGAATGCTTACATGTGTCGTGGTTGTTCCACTCCTGTGTGGGAGGACCCTACTCAAAAATCCTTGTCGAACCTCATTGCTCTTTCTCCTACTAATGAGCTAGTGCAACGATAATCGCTATCTGCCCTGGCTTTGGAACCTTCTACTCGCAGATCATGTCGTTGCTTTATCAACTGAATCCCTAGTTAGTGCAATGGCTCTGTCCCTCGAATCTCGTGTATTTTGTCTCCAACCCTTTCAAGTCTCTGGATGTTTATCAGTCTTGATCTCATGTTGCTGCTTGACAAGACCAAATCTCATGTTAATCTTTATCTGGTAATCACTTTGGTGGACACGAGGCATATATGAAAATTTGGCAGGAGTCCCCTGCTCAATTGTCTTCGGCAATTAAGCTATGTTCCCTTGCGCTATATTTTGATCTTTGGATCACCTCCTTGTTGACTCCTAACCTTGTGACTACCATTGTTTGCTATCCCTCCTTTTCATGGTGCTTGCTCCTGTGCAACCAAAATTTTGCCACGTGAAAATTCTTTTGGGTTGTATGTTCAGTAATGGTGCCACGATTAGCGATCTACGGTGCCATGACGAAACCGAGAGCCTCCTGTGGGTGCACACACAAGGTCGTCTGTTTTCTTTAAACGCGTCGGTATCGGGGTTTCTAGTCATGATCCATTATAGAACTACACCGATGTGTTATTTTCAAGTGAGCTCTTCCTTGGTTATCTCTCCATATCTTATCGAAGATCCCTATATCAGACCGAAAGTAGTAGAGCTTCCTGTTGAAGTCACAAAAAGGATAGCCTTTAAAGAACTGGTCACTGACATAAACATTAATCGACTACAAGAGGTGGTAGACAAGTGACTCCACTTGGTTGTCCCAAAGATTGACGTCCATCACCTAGTGAACAACTTATGTCATCATTGTTGGATCGTAAAGGCACACAACACTTAATGTTGGATAAGTTGTTAGTTAAATAAGAATCGAACGTCACATATTGATTATGACCGGCTATCCAAGTCTTGATCATTATGTGCATGTGGATCGCACAGTCAAGATCAACCATTTCTAGTGTGACCCCTTTTCTGTTGACTTCAATGGCGACCATCGGTTTATGCTTCGACCACAATTCTTATTGGCAAGAGTGTAGATTTACAACTTTTAGTGTTGACGGACAACCGATTAGTTACTAGTAGGAAGCTTAACCTCCAAAGAAGGTGACAACTTTTTGCTAATTATGAAGGCTATGTCTCACAGAGAGCAATGTTAAGCTAAGGAACAACAAGCCGTTAGCAATGCAACTACTGCCTTGTTTTCCAAAACCTGTGCTATCAAGTCAATTCCATCTTGGACAATTACACGATAGTACAAGATGTGGTATCGGCTATGTAGGAGCTAGTGAAAGCACGTCCCTAATTTCAGTCAACATCTTTGTGCCCTAGGTGCCACTAACACATGTGTCCGGACTCTATTGAATGAAGTGCCAAAGGATATATAGGAATGGTTCCTTGTCTCCGTAGGACAGTCCCTCCATGTAGAGTATGCTTTGTGTTCCGAAAACATAGCCACAAGTCCAATGCTTGTGCATCGTCAAGTTGGTGTCTAACTCAAACGACTTAAGTTGTTTCCTAAGAACCACATATGGAAAACCTTAGTCTACATCCTCAGAGAAAAGAGTTGCTGCTGCTATACAAAGAGATCGAGAGTATAGAACACACACCACAACGTATGAAGCAAAGAAAGAGAAGAACGAGAAATCTGTCTAGATTTTAAGGTAAATAACCGAACATCTTCAAGCCAACGATTAGTGACTCAAACGAGGTTGGATTGACCCCAAACTTGGTGATCTCATTCCTTGCTTAGGACCCTTCAATGTCTTAAGTTGGTTTGAGTATTGGTTGAGTAAAACATCAGATTTGAGAGATATCTTGTCGGCTCGGTTTGCTGTCATTTCAGAACAGCGCAGTTTCGGTAGCCGCGTTGTTTGGATAGTCAAACCAGGTCCGTTTGAGCTGAATTTTGGTGAGCAGTTAGGGGACTCATGGATCTATGTTTCTACCAAAATTCATCCACAATGGAGTACTAGTTTGTGAAATATGAACAGAAAACCAAAGAGTACAGAATCTGTAATTTCTTTGTGACTACGATCATCCTTCGCATTTGAAAGTTGTGTTTGCAATTGATGCCGAGGTATGTAACGTGGTCAATAATTATTGCTAGATAATCTTTTAGATGCCCTAAAGAAGACTCCTTGGACCCCTTTGTACCTTGTTCTTGGCCTCTTCTATCAACAATGTTCGAGCAATCGAGGTGTTCTACGAGTCAATTTGTACCCTTGCAAATCGGGAGCAATTTGAAAGGTGTCAAACAACAAATTTCAAGTTGTGATTGGAGATATTGACTGACATTAGAAATGAAGCTCCAATGTCAATAGTAGTTCAACAAAGATAGTTTTGATATTGGTTAGCCAGATTCTCATACCCTCAAAGGATGTTTACCCCGTCTATGATCAAATCCTTTACGGAAAGTTATGCTCAAGCCACTTTAGTAGAGAACTGCTTTTCAAACCTTGTGAACAAATATAGCACTGTTGCAAGGAATATCCATCAACAGACTGCGGTCTAGTGCAAAGTCCATATGGTCTGTGCTATATTCACTAGGAAAGTAGATGTTACAAGTATTTAGTTTATGCTTGTATCACTCTTCGCACATCAAGGATGAAGTACGCAAGACAGTGCTATCTTGGATTCCTTCCAATGTAACAATGCTTTATGGACGCCAACGAAAGAAATTCTTCAAACAACAACTTACGACGAAGAGCAAGTATCAGAAAGTATCGTGACCAAATTAGCCTCTATGATACTTCGAAGTTAAGTGGCCTAATGCCATCACTGATGTTGGAAACTGGATGACAAGTTTATCTTCCCTTAAAAGTCTTTCGCACCGAATCTCGGGACGCGATTCCTTTAAGGGGGGAGGGCTGTAACACCCCAGGTGTTTGTCACCAGTTAAGCAATGGGTTTGAGCTCAAACATGACAGATCAAGTGGTGTTGAAGAAGTCAAAGTCAAATGTATGAAATCGAGCTCAACTTGAATTTGGATAAAACGCTTTGTTTACATGATAACCCTTTTCAAAAAATATATATATATATATTTGAGCATTGTTAATGAAACTGGTTTCATGTGTCTCACATCACCCTCTATCTATAGTGATCACTGGAAAAGTTTCATGAAGTTTGGAATCAAAAAGTCACATGAAATGATAAGTCATACCTTTGCATGAATTGCTTTATCAAGTGGATGGAAACCTATGAAGTCAACCAAACCTTGGTACCTTGCTCAAACAACTCTACTTGCATTTCATAAACATGAGCATCGTTCATTCATTCATGAGATTAGATTGTTTGGAACATGCTTTTGAAACATTGCAACATATGTTTATATTCATGTGTGTTGTTTTGTGAAATGAATAGTGTACAACACTTAAGTGCAACATGTGCAACTCACTGTTGAAACATGTTACATACTTTAGTGAAACATGTTTAGTTATTACTATGCAACCAACTCATGAAACATATGAAACATGGCTTTGAAACAAAAGTAACATTTCACTTGTTTTCCTGGTTTCAATTCATATGATGCTTGATTTTGGTGTGACCCATATGTGGTGTGGCCAATTATCCTCTTAAACAACTTAGCTACACTTAGAATGTCATTAGGAACAATGTTCATGTTGACCATGTTGCCTAATTATGTTTCCAAGGAATGGTTTGACTAGTGTTGACCCTAGAGCTCTCTGGTTTGACTGTTTAAAAAGTACAGCTTAGAGTATTTGCATGTCTGAGCAACCTAAAGCAAAGTTGTAGAAAATTTTATAAGAAACAAAAGTTATTTTATGACCATTTCATGAAAATGTGCATAACATGCTCAAAAAGGGCCCACAAGTCAGTTTTTAGGTCTAATTGGAGACTTGGAAATTTTCTAAGTCTGAGAACATATTTTCAGTTTCGTGTACTTGACTTGTCAGCCTTGTAGCTCCCTAACCAAGACGAATGAGCTCAAGCTCCAATTGGAAAAGTTGTAGCCCTCAATTAGATATCCAACTTTGTCAATTACACCGGATCCTAGATCATCACGGTTTGGGAGATCGAACGCTGTCAAGTATCGCTGTCAGGCTCGGTTTTGAACGCTGAATCGAAATTTCAGTTTGCTACAGTGCCCCGACCGGCCGCAGGTCGTTGCCGCCGCGTGGCCGCCACGCGCCATGACCGGCCTGGCGTCGCTGGCCGCGGTCGACAGCAAGGAGGCCGTGTCTACCTGCCCTCCCACTCGCTCTCAGTCACTCTCTCCCTTGCACCCTCGCCTCGCTGTTGCTCGCGGACGCGCGTAGCCATGGCCGCCATGGCCGAGCTCGGTCTCACCGCGTCCCCGCTGCTCGGCCCTTCCTCTTTCCAAACCGACAGTGCCATCATATTCCTCTCACCACGCCACCCCTCCCGCACTTCCCCGTCGGCCATGCCACGCCCTGCAGCGCTGCTGCCGCCTGCTGCCATCACCCAGGCCGCCGGCGTGCGTGGCCAGGCCACGTCGCGCCTCGGCGGAGCAAGCTGCGGCCACCTACGAGTGCGCACCAACTTGCCGGTGCTCCGCCGCCGCTCCACCATCGCCGAAGAGCCCCCTACGACCGTCACCGACGAGCCACAGTGCCTCCACTGCTTCCTAATCCCGTCAGGGACTGTTTACTAGAATTCGACGTAAGTCAGGGGCCTAGCTGCAATGTCATTGACTCAAGTGAATAGTGCTTCCGAGGACTTATTTGTTGTAAATCGGGTAAAACTTTGAAACTTCATAGTAAATCATAGGAAATTCGTAAATTAGCAAATGAGGACTTTTTGGAATCCTTGTGAAGTTTTCTATGCAGTAGATCTATAATATTTCATGTTTTAGTTTAAAATTTTAGCTGTAAAAATGGATTTATGCATCTAGGTTTTCAATTCTAGTTGTATTTGTCTTTTTCGTAACTGCAGTTGTAGGGCTCCAAATGAAGTGAAATTTTTGTGGCATGCTACTCATGTGATAGTTGATGTGTGGTAAAAATTTCATGAGTATTGGATGAAGTATGAGTGAGTTATTGGTTTATCTTGCTCTCACATGATTTCTTGCTTTAGCGACTTGTCTTTTTCATAGAGGTTGCTATACATATTCAAATGGAGTGAAATTTGTACAGTAGACTATTGAGAGGATATGTGAGCCATTGTAATTTTTGTAGAATTTATTGTATACTTTTGGTATATGTTCATTAAGTCACCTTGTTATCTAAATTAAATTAAGAAATGCATTAAAAGAATTTATTTGGTCATGGACACTAGGTTTTCTGGTGTTCTTTAGTCATGTGTGACATGTTGGTAAAGTTGGTTTTGTCTAATTATGTGTTTGCAACATAAGTTAATATTTAATTTCTTGCAAATGTGGTTTATGGACAGATCTGGGAGCTTAGCAAAGTTCTTCATGACAATGTGCTTTGTTGTGAAACTTGTTTATACAAAAGTTGTAGATAATTTATGTATCTAGCTGCTGTTAAAATTTGGTCTCATTTGGCCAAGTAGTTTGTGAGTTATGCCTGTTTAAAGTTGGGTTTCAGAAATGGCTGCTCTCTGTCAATTGTGGACCAGTTTCTGTAAATGTATAATTTCGACCTACTTAACTTGGGAATCATGCTGAGATGATTAAAGATGAAATGTAGATAATTTCCTAAGCTTTCCAGAATGTCTTGTTTCATATCATTTGGATTTATAAAACTCCAGATATGATTGATTTATGAAGCCGCTGTTTGCAAGTCTAGAAATTGGCATATTCCGGTTATAGTTGTTGCTTCACCTTGACTTGCTTTCCATGTTGCTAGGTGTGGTTCACGTCCTTAGTAATTAAGTTAAATACACCTGAGATCTTGTGAGACTTATGTGCCATGTATAATATTCTTTGTTATCTTAGCATGATAGATTGTGTGATGTTAAGTTAAGCATCGCAAAGTACTTAAGTGTGTTAGTGTAAACTATGCTTGTCTTGCTTGCTATTTTGTGATGCGTCTCATGGTGCTATTCTTCATATTTATGCACTTGCATATTGCATCTCATCTAGGTACGCTAGATGCACCATGTGAAGGATGAGATGTTGGAGCCGAACCCGAAGACGGTGTATGGTGGACCTATCCCAAGGTGGAAGGACTGGACAAGTGCTAGGGCGGGAGATGTTCACTTAGCGAGTGTCGTCTAACTAACACCGACTCGATGTGGGATCCCGAAAAGCCCGGAGCATTCTAAGTCTCCCATGTTTTTACAAATATATTGAGTATCTCTTATTGTTGATGATGCATTAAGTATAGGAATTGGTTGGAACCAATTGTTGCATTATATCCCTACCTTGTCCGGATAAAATCTTGTGAATCCTAATTAAGTGTAGGATCGAATGATGCTTAGCTATGCATAGACCGGTAGAAGTCGGGTGATTTCCTGTCACCGTGAGATGTGTAGATGAGCTCTGGTCACGGTTGGCTATATTTGCTATCATGAAAAGAACCATGTGTTAATAATGAAAGGAGACCGGACGGGATGATGGTAGTGCAGCAACAAGGCATGGAGGTCTTGGGTGTGAATCTATCCCGTCGTCTCATGTCGTTTAAGGACCGATATCTGTATGTCCTCATGTCATGTTGAACGCAGCCTAACACTTAGCTGGCGGATAAGTCGTTCCGACCATGAAGCCTAGTAGCTCGACTCGGGCCGGGACGCGAAAGCGAAGGGCGGCATTCGGAGGTAGTAAGGATGTGCGGAGAGCCATTGGCATAAGTCCAAGGCGGGTTAGAGTCCCGAACAACCTTGGCAGAGTGGTTCTCTCGAGAATGTCGATCTGTTCGGACTCGTGACTCTGAATCATACCAAAGGTGACTTCGTTTGCGACCACGACGGGGAAGCGGGGGTTTGTGTTTAGGAATACCCTCCAACTGGATAGGAATCGATTCAAATCGCCGTCTCTCCGGATAGTGAGAACTTGACCGAGCAATGGCAACGTAGATTCACTAAATTTAAAGATATGGTTAAATGATGATGATGATGATGATGATGATGATAATGACAATGAGCCATGAAATACCTGATATGGTTATTATTGTTTGCAACTTAATCAAGTGATTGATTAGTACAGGTGCTAATATAGATGGTAGGTAATGGCTAAAAGTCACCGCTAGTACAGTGAATAATGCTAATGGTTACTCAAGCTTTTATGCAAAAAAGGTTGTCCACCAGATCCACTAAATTAAGCTATGCATGATCCTTGGTGTCATTTGTTTTGGTTTTCGACGGGTAAGTCTGGCTGAGTACATTCGAGTACTCAGGGTTTATCCCACCATGTTGCAGGTGAAGTTCTCGGCCTGTTGAAGATGGTGGCTAACCACCGATGGGCTCGGTGATTCTATAGTTACTTCTCATCTATATGCTTTTGTCGGATGATGTCACTTATGCTAGCAATGTATTTGGAACATATATTAATGTAATCTTTTGAAAGCTATGTTGTTTTCACTAATCGGTTTTTAAACCCAAACTTGTACTTTTATTTGTGAACCCATATGTAATATTATTTCCGCTGCAACCCTATGTATGTGATGTGTATTTGCTTAATCCCGCGATCTTGGTTGTGATGTTGATTTACCGAGGTCTTTCGGGACACTCGGCGGACTATCGGGTTTATATGAGTGAAAGTATGCGCATGTCAACGTGTTAGCGGGGACAACCGTACTTGATCTTATATAAATTGGGCGGTTCTGTTACACCTGCTTCTTCAGCGTGATCCACGTGGCCACCTGCAGCAATAATGACGAGGAGGAGGGGGAGCTAGAGGAATGGGAGGAGGAGCTGAAGGATGATGAAGTTAAGCTCAAGGTGGAGGTGCGCAAGACAAACGACGGATGGAGGCAGTGAACTTGGCACAAGAGTTGACACCATCTATATTTTGTTGTTTCATCAAAAGTATTATTCGGCCCGTGAAGATTTCTTAGTATCGGACTATCTTAGGTCCTATTTGAGTGGACTGCGACTAGTTAGCCATGGCTAAAAATTAGCCAATTAGTTGTTTTATTAGTCCATACCTGTTTGTATACTGAACTAATTGTTGGGTTCTATGGACTAGTTGGATGGCCCCTGTTAGTTGCCATCATTGTACTTCATTGTTCATCGACTCGTGGTGATCTAGACCGTCTATATTTCCTAGGGTCAGACTGTCTTAGGCTCTAGAAAATTTCAACATCTATACGCCCACGTCCTCAAATCAGAAAGGGCGAACACCATTAGTATACTACAGATCAAAAAGAGAACCAAAAAGAGAACTGCAGGCAAAAACAACCAACAGGGTCTGGATAGAGTTTAACCCACCTAATACAAAGTTCAACAAGAGTTAACGTGAATATAGCGATTGTGTGGGTTAAACTCTATTGAGCGTGGTATAGATCAGGTCCTTTAGTCATTTGGTAGCCATTTTCTAGCCCCTGTTGGTTGGTTTTGCCTGCTAGTTTCTTTCTGGTTCTCTTTCTGATTAGTAGTATGGTAAATATGCATAACATAATTCATCCAATAAAGTCTCCCGTCGATCTAATGTCTAATGGAGGAGACACATAGCTATTCAAAGTTTAATTCACACATAAGAAAGTTTGAGCATTGTAAATATGACCGGGCCAGACACATCTCACATTATACAGGAAAACCTATTTCGTACTAGTACTTTCGTTGAATCCCTAAAGGAAACAAATATAATTGAAATAAAACAATAGACAAAGCAAAAGCAACAGGAAATCAAAAGCTACAGAATACACTATATTTGAGGACAAATTTCAAATGCCAGAATATAGTACATTCGAAAAGAGTGAATTACTAGTTTCTTATTCTAATTTCTCATTCGAAAAAATGGATTTCTTGGCAAAGCCTATAGTCCTCGCTGCAATACAGAGCCCTTCTTTCCTATTTGTCTACATAGCCACATACACCGCCTACACACGGAAGATCATCGCACACCTATGCCGGCGGTGGCAGCAACAACTTGCCCCACGTCATTCGGAGGACCACCTCGGTAGCCGAGAGATGGCACAACACACACCCCTTGTTGCTTAGCCACCTACTCGTTGATCTGCTGCCATCGCCTGCCATCGCTGCTTGTGATACTTCCTCACCCTCGACCCATCTTATGTACCGCCTCACAGTGTCATCGTCGTTGGCATCGCCATTGTGCCTATAGAGCAATATAGCGACTAGATAGGCCACCAAATTGTGCCCGCCATCAGTAGTACGTGCAAGATCATCGAGGCATGGCTGGGGGCTATGCTTTTCCATGAATACAATTGTATCCCAGTGAGGAAGCAAGACTCTGGGTTGCCTACTTGTGTTAGGCTAGCAAGTAGGGCTTCGTAGTCGACGGGGTCATCCCACGTCCTCCCATGTCTGAACCGATCCAGTGCCTGACGCCGATCGATGGCGGGGTCACCGTAGATGCAGCACATGGATTAGTAGGTCACCCATAGGCTATGGAGGTCATCCATGGGCCGCTTCGAGGTCATAGCGAGGTGGCCGATGATCACAATTTGCACCTCCGTAGGGAGCACCATCAGTGACATGATTACCGACGTGGATCAAGCTACGGCGTGTGGACGGCGACGAGCTAGAGGGCTAGAGACGTGGAGTGGCGTGATGTAGGTTGATTGAGGAGGAGGTGGGAGAGGCCACCGAGTGGGGGCTACAGTACGAGTTCTTGAAATACCCTCTACGAACTGGCGTGGGAACTCGCAACGACTTTTGCGCAAAGCAAGGGGGGAGTCAAACAATGGGAGTGAGGCCTGGCTTTGTACACACAGGGATGCCAGGGCTGGAATAGGCTTCTGAGTAGTGAATATTTAGACAGGTCGGACCTTCTATCATCCGGTGAAGTATACAGTGGCATAGTGTAGTCCAATCCAAGCAGTCACAGGCTTGCAGCAGCCGAGGGCAGTAGCTAGCTAGAGATGGCTACATGGTTTCATAGGTTACGATCATCTGCACTCTCTTGGCTATGTTTGATTGTCTGCACTCCTAGAGGAGAAGTGGGGACACTCCTTTCATATAGAGCTTGCACAGCTGACGAGAGTGAAGCAAATGCGGCAGGAAAGCTGGACACATGAAGTGAATCGAGAAAAAGAGGTTTTGACCACCATGACATGCTTGACACTTGAATGCTGGTGCAGTTGTGATAGGTCTTTTATGTATACTTATTTCACTCCAATCCAAGTAGTCACAGTAGTCGAGGGGCAGACTGATTGCTATGACACTTTATATTGTCCTATGAGATCAAATACACAACGGGCGGACTTTCTTGCATTCACAGTAAAAGTCAACAGCTATGGCTCATCCGTTCTGCATTAAATCAAGGTGAGACTTGTTCAGATGAACTCCTCGCTGCATGGTTCTTTCAAGTTCAACAAATCTATAGGCAAAAGCAACCAATAGGGGCTAGAAACCAGTTACCAAATGCCCATAGGACCTGAGCTACACCACGCTCAAAGAAGTTTAACCAAACTAAAACAAAGTTCAATAAAAGTTAACACAGACATGCATGCAAATAATTAAGACTCCATGTACGATCGTCCCACATACCAAACCTAGTCATGGCTTGTACTACTGATACGTCCCACATAGATCAACAGTCAAGGTGGGCATGTAGGATCTCGTCCATGTTCGCCTTCGCTAAGACGGCGTTTGTGGCTGGCTCGACGCGTTCGAACAGATCATCCATATAATCTTCGTCATCTGGTGGTGGTGGAAAAGCCTGCTGCACCACCAGGACTTTCACCACTACACCAAACTGAAGCTGGACAGCGACCAACGCCATGGCAATCCCTTGACGGACGGCTTCAGACACCACGACCTAAATGTGGGCCGGCAGGGCTCAAAGGCGCTCCTCTGGTGTAGTGGCCAGATCATCCGCTGTCTGCATAGGGAAGACAGCGTCACAGGCGGTAGTAGCACCGACAAACAGGTTCTAGACCTCTGCCTCAGTGGCTGCCTTCTCATCTCACGCCTGGGCGGCTTCTTGTTGGGTGACGCCAAGTGCGGTGCGCACAACCTTCAGCTCATCGTGAAGCTTGTCGGTGTCCCGACTGGCCCCTGAGTATAATTCTATGGCCTTGTGGTAAGCCTCCTTTAACATATAGTATTCAGCACCAGAAGACTATCTGGGGTCAGACGGGATCGGCAACGGCATGCGGCGATGGGACGTCTCTCTGCACAATGGAAGCCAAGTTCAAGCCAACAGGATAAGGGAGAGAGTGATCTGATTGAGAAGGCAAATGACTCACGGGACTGTTCGGTTAAGCAGGGGACAATCATCGTTGGTGGCTGCCCCCACCGAGGGATGGTTCCTGAGGCCGCTTTCCAAAGGCGACAGCAGACGAAGAACCTGGCTCTAGGGCCAACGATCCTTGGGACGCCGTCACGCCCACGTCCACCTATTTAGAGAGTAGGCAATTTCCAAATACTAGTTAAATTAAGCAGCATGAACATAAATACTAGCATGAGCATTGCTTGCATACTCTAGTTAATTTAATGAAGAGAAACAACATGAATAGCAGTACATGAAAAAAATCACCTTATCAGTAGGAACTGGGGGCGGGTGTGAGACCATGCCAACTAGAGGTCCGTCTATCTGTGGAGGATGGCCAGCGCTGAAGGCCTCCGAGGACTCCCCCTTCCATGATCCAATGTGTACTCTCCCATAACCTTCATCACATGTTGGTCTAGGTCATCCTCGCGGATGGTGACCCTCGACTCAATTGTAGGGTCTGTCGGGCCTCAGAACTCCCACTGGGGGTGGTGCCTCATCTTCAAGGGGAAGACCCAATGACCGATGAAGGTACGAATCACCCTCATCCCTGTCAGGCCCCAATCCTTTAGGTCCTTGATCACATCCAACAAGTTGGGCACATGCTGTCTATAGGCCTCCAGGGGAGGTAGTTCCTCCCACGACTCTAGGAGGTAGTTCCTCTCACGCCCTTATGTCTTCTATAGTTTGGGGGTCGTGGAACCACCCCACGCCCCATGACCACTGACATGTTTGTGTGGGTGGGCGGTTCATCTTTGCCCCATCACATCAATGCGACAGGCCACGAGGCGACGTCCTTGCTAGAACTGCCTGCTGAAGCCACCCACGCGCGCACGCCTGCATGGGAATCTAGGTTCCTACAAGACAAAAATGGACACCGCACATCGTTCATCAATACTATCTGGGTAGTCACGATTTAAAACCGTCGGACCTTCTATAATAAACCTTATTGCTCCACTAGTGCCCGGCTAGTGAAAATTTTAAAGGATCGTTCTGTCTATAGGGTGCAGAAACATTTCAAAAGCTATGCATCTGTCCTTTGACGGTTGCGATCAGCCTAAATCTGAATTCAACTACTCCCTCCATCCCAAATCGACGAGTTAGAATTGTCAAATTTGACAAAATAAAAAAAAACTCAATGTAATAAGATTCAACCGAAGTATATGAAGTATGAAAGAAATAAAGGAAGATAAATATAGTTGGACCAACATAAAAACTTCATTCCATTATATATAAAAGTACATTACATAGTATTTCTCTAATCTCTAATGTTTAAAAGAACTCATCTCACCAAGGGGACTCATGTCAGATGGTTGACAAATTGCATTCAGTCGATCAACATGAGTGAAGAGGATAGAGTCTCCTCCCACAAAAACAGTAACACTACCAAGTCTTTTCATTTGCTCGAAATTCCTAACACGGACAAAAATATCACCACTAGCATAGTCTTCAACAACTGTAATAAAGCAATCTTTACCAAGCATATAACGAACTGTAGCTTCAACAATAATCCATCAGGGCTATTGATGAACATGACGTCCCCAAGCAACAAGCACCCCTTGTATGATACCTGGCGACACTCCTAGCTACCAAAGTGCAAGCTTGCCGATGGAGTAAACATGGGTGTTGTGATACGATGACATCTCTCTGTATACATACAGAACAAAAAACACAAGGAAAAAAATCATTAGAAAAAACCACATATGAAACACTACACCATGAACAAGCAAGACCAGCACAAAAGCAACAAAATGTTGCCTAGGCCATATCTTAGCCTCGATTGAGATCCTGACTAGAATAAAATGACAAGAAAACTAAAACTCATAGCAACAAGAACAATCAATGTTGTTCTATGGGCAACAGCTGCTAACGAAGTTGTAACACTGACTCCTTTCCTTGGCCAGCAACTTGCAAATGAAAAGTAAAAGAGACCAGGAAGGATATTTATACTTGACGTAGATGTTAACAAATGTTAGAAGACGTGAGTTCCCATAGCGTTACTAATTACTAACAAAATAGATTCAGAATACGAGCAATCAGAGTAGTAGTCAAGGGGTTAGCATATTTTCCTGCTCTGATTACAAGAAAGTCCAGCGCATTAAATACACAGAGCTGCGGACTTTCTCATTATTAGAGCAAGAAACACGTCAACCCCTCGAATACTACACTGGCGATTTGAGTAGTAATGGTGACGAGCAATGGGAACGTACTCGAGCGATGGCATGTACAGCACCGACTGTGACTCAAGCGAGAAGGAGGACGATCTAGAGTACTACGACTCGTGCATCGACGAGTCTGGCGAGTCAGCGAATCGCCAAAGCACTAGCGAGGAGGAGGATGCTTTTTTTCTCTTTCTCTAGAAACTCAAATCCCGTTAGAATCCATGACTTTTTCCAGGTTAGGAAACCCATGGGGATATCAATAAATCATTTAGTTATTTATGGAGGGTTTTCCACCTCTGGGCCTGCCTTCCACCTGCTTCCAAATTATAGGCCTTAGTTCAAACAACCACAGATGCAGTGACACACATAAAAAAATAATCGACAGATGCAGCGCAACAAGCTACAGCGAGTTGGTTTATTTTTTCTTTTTTTTGTAATTTTTAGGTGTCAAATTCACGCATCTTTTAATTATTTATTTATTATCATCCTCTTTTAGTTTTATGTTTATTTATATTATTATGAAAAAACTAAAAAGGCAACAACTAACTCATCGGATATATAAACATGTGCATAGAAGAAAAAAATGAAAAGACGGATATTAGGTAGCTAACATTTTGTCGTAATCATTTCCTATTAAAAAACAGAATAAATTCTGGTCTCTACTGAGCAACGCGTCCACGCGTCGAGCAGTCCCGTCAACACGCCCCGAAAATTTGATTTCACACCACGCCGAGCAGTCCCGCCAACACGCACCGAAAATTAGATGTCTCTCTTTTGCCCTTCGCGTGGAAAATAGGTTTACCACGCCTCGATTTCAGACAAGGGCATTTATGGTAATGTGATGGCCACATAAAAGCACAAAGAGTCGCCGTCTCCACCTCCATCTCCATTCTCCAGCCGCACCGTCTCTCCTCCAGCTCCAAATCCTAGTCCCATGGCCTCCCTCTTCACTCTCCAGCCGCCCCCTCTGCCACCCCGCTCCGTACTCTAGACGCCATTGGCATAATAGCTCGACTTCCTCTACACTCTCCAGCCGCACCCTCTCTCATACATTTTCGAACCCTAGCCTCGATGACGGTATAAGCCAGATCTGGATCCCCTACCTAAGCACCTACCATGACCGACCGGATCTAAACCCTAGCCAGAGCTAGATCTGTTACCCCTTTGTCAACGCTGGCTGCACCAGCTCCGCGACCATGATGACAAGACCAGATCTGAACACGGACACAGAGGAAGAAGTACCCAAATTCCTTTTATGATGTGTGCTCTAATGTAGAAGCTGAACCAAGGATATGTAGATAGCGATGGGGTTACATATTTCCTATAGTTGAGTGTAGCTAACATGTGGTTTATTGGATTAATGATTTCCGTATAAGCTTTAGTTACTAGTTAGGCGCTTATTTGCATACTATTACTCTATTGTGTTGACATTCTGTAGAAGCTTTAGTTAATAAATGCCTTTGTAATCTAGAAAGATGGAAGAACTTGAAATACATGTGAGCCCAAAACATGTGTCTCCAAAGGCAAAAAAGTCAAGTACAAAGGGTAGACACGGTGAAGATTTCGAATATATCCCCGAACCAGGGAGGTAGTTGAGGGATTTGATGTTACAGATGAAAAAGATTCAGATTTAGAAGATGAGCTAGTACCCCTAGCAATTGAGGTGCTTGTTCTATCTTGTATTTAGTTCGAAAGGGGGTATAGGTAGCAATGCAATGCTTTACTGTTTGGATCGCAATGCAATTTGTACATGCTTGCTGCTTAAGTTTGTATTTCTAATTTTAGTGTACGGGTCGAAGGAGCCATAGAGGAGGCTCTGCTAGTTGGACAAAAGGCAGCGCTGCCATGAGTATTAGGTGAAGGCACTCAAGCGGTTGAATTCAACATGACCAGGAGAGTTTGCTCATGGAGTTCATACTTAGAGGGCTACCGCTGGCAAAAGGATGGAGGTATCAGCAGTAGGTGAACATAATTCTCCATCACCATGGACACTTGTACATAGGGATCAATTCAAACTTCATGAATTGACTGGAGACACTTGTTAGGACGGCACCCTACCTTGCCCTGTGAGAGATTGCCCATGGCCAGATGATGATAGCCATGCTGAAGAGGAGCCCTCCGAGCTACCTAGCCCTGTGAGAGACTCCCCATGGCCAGATGATGATAGCCATGCCGAAGAGGAGCCCTCTGAGCTACCTAGCCCTATGAGAGACTGCCCATGGCCAGATGATGATAGCCATGCCGAAGAGGAGCCCTCTGAGCAAACTCCCGTCTCCACGCACCCGTGAAACAATGAAAGTTGCTTAGGTTGGTATTACCTTACATATGTCTATCAATCAATTCACACTATCTATTTGATATCGATGTTACTTTTCTAACAATCTAAATGTATGAAAACTTTATAGTACTATTGTCGAGAAGTGCGAGGAAGCCGAGGCCTCGAACTTGTGGAATTTTGCTTGACAAAATGATCAAATCAATGGGAGGATTGAGGATGCCCAACTCTATTGCCGAGGGGAAGAGAAGGCCACATGATCCAGTGCAAGCTGCCAAGTTTGCCTCAGAGGCAGGTGTACTAGTCAAGCATCAAATATCAATTTTGACACATTGGAAACATTACAAGAAGCCCTCCGGTGTCATCCATTACAAAAATTTTGTGGAGAGGTTAACTGTATGTATGGGTATCCTGTCTTGACATTCAACTCTTGTTTACACCAAAATTTAGGAGAAGAGCGCGGGAACTCGCAGGCTTCCAGAATTATGCCAATAAAGGAGTCGATAGAGTAAAGATTGATATGTGCTGGATCGAATGCGACACTGGATCAGTTCTCTCCGAATGACATCAGCAGATAACGATGACAGGATATGATTGGCACCAAGAAGATACATATCAAACTCTACAAAAGGGGAAAGATTAGAGTCCAAATTATCTTAAGATAGGAATATTTCCTTCATACCAAAGAATTGTATTGAGTTGTACTCAAGTAGGGTTTGTTTTTAGGCTCCGGGTATAAATACCAAACCACGGCTAGTGTAAAAGGATACAATCAATCAAATACAAGTCAATTACTTTTTTTGGCTCCAGCCATTCCTTAGGAGTAGGAGTAGAGTAGATCTCGGCGAGTTCTTGAGCAAGAACAGCTGCATCGATCTAGTCGACCTCCACTAAGTATCGTCATGGTTTATACCTCTATTCGTATGGCTGCATAGATCTAGTCGACACCCACTGCGACTCTAGTAAAGGCTAGTTATCGACTCTTGTCTAATGCAAGTATGGCCTGTGTGATTCTGCCTCACACCTCACTACTTGAATTAGATCAATGTCAAGTTATCGGCTCTACCTTAGTATGGTAGTCTTTGGTAGATTCATTAAGTTACCAATATTGCTTATTGCTTTCATTGTTTATCTAATTACAGCAATATCACTCTATCTGATTGAGATTGATCTGGATCGACCTTATATCTTATTTAACTCATCGTTTGCTAATCTAAAATTGATCTAATCTACATCTTAAGCGATGAGTTATGTTTTTATCGGCTGTTTTGTGTCAATCTTAATCGTGCATAGCGTGCGGTTAAGGCATGTTCAAACTCGAGTAGATCTATTAGTTAATGAAAGCCGTTCCATGGCCCATCATCACGGCCTATGAGATTCTGCCTCTCACCCCACTGTTGGCACCGTGGAGTGGGGATCGTTAGTTGGTAGATCTGTTCCTGAGAAGGCATGACCTTAATTGTGCGCTATGCCTGAATCGGCTGTTTAGCCGATATCGAGCACCTTCACGAACAGTTCACATTACGAGATCATTGAAGTAGAGATAAGTTGAAAGATATGTTAGCCCCATGATCTTATTATTGTATTACGGTCTGCATGATTCTGCCTCATGCCCCACTGATATTAGTAATGAGTTAGGGTCATCGAGTCTATTGTTGTTTCTATGGCCTGCATGATTCTGCCTCATGCCCCACTGGTCATGGCGATAGATGAGATCTAACATGTTCATTAGATTTATTTTTATTAAATGGTTAAGTGGTGTTGGATTGTTTCTTTATATAAAAGGGGTTTGGTTACTTGTAATCATTGGCTCAGTATAAACCAATCATCATTGATATCTTATTGCCATTGATTAATATTTGTTTAAATAATATTTATCCTGAATGATAACCGATTCTTCTTATACAACCCCATGAGTTTTAATCGATATATTCTTATGAATATGCTGGAATCGACTATTTAGTCGATCACCTCTCATATCGGCTCTTAGAGCCACACATTCGGGACTGTCTGGCAACACCGGCACGTTCCGCCCTTAATTACTGATAAGCTTTCTCTCCTTATCAATTGTAGGGTCAAATTGACTGGCACGTCTCTAGAGGATTGCATAGGATCGACCACCCTTGCGCTGAAGCTAGGCGGATCTGCTCCATCGAGCGGACCCTTCTGGCTTGCTGCGTGTATCCTCGGCACGGAGACAAAAATTTTGTGTCGACAACTCTACTTTGAGCAACTTTAACAGATTTACTTTTTATTCACACTACTACATGTAGTCAAGGTTGGACATTGATAAGGCTCACCCACCAATATAAGAAGCTTGTTGGAATGTATTGTAGTGTGGGGTACGATAGGCATGCTACAGGTTGAAGCAAACCTACTTCAATGGCATCCCTGCTGATCAGATCCGTACGACCTCTCTTGTCCCGTCCATGAGCGATGCATAGTGGTGTGAACTTATCAAGACTTGGTCTAGTACTAAGAACAAGGTGTGTGTGAACCCATCGATTTCCTGTATAGTCTTGCTATGGTCTACTTGTGCTGCAGTCTAACACAAATGAAGCTATAGGAAACATCTAAGACAAACAAGTGAAACCATACAAAAGTGAAGTACCACCAGTCTACAGGATCTCGCTCCTATGTTGTCCAACTGCAAACATTTGTAAGTGATGGTTGTGTTTTATTGTTGTTCTTGCCTTTGTATAAATATAAACAGAAACTCATGTGCAATGGAAACAGAAGGAGAACAAGAGGAAGGCCGCAGAACACGATCAAGGACTTGATGAATAACATGATGATCCAGGACTTGAACAACATAGTCGACTGATGAAGATGTTAATGCTGTGGAAGTCTTCAAGGACTTTCATACTAGTACAAAAAAGGGCCTGAGCGATGCTGCAAGAGCAGCAGTTGTAAGTACCTTTATTTGCTTTCCTTGAAATCTACTGAACTCATTGCCATAAAAGAAGGAAACGTAGCAGGAGCCTAATGCGGCAACATCATTGAATTTTGTAGTTGCAATTTTACACCAATCAATGTACATTGTGCTTATGTAATCTCTATCAGTAGTAGGCTGCAAAAGACGTATGCATTATGTCACAGAACCGACCAATTTATAAGAGCACAAGTACAAAAACAATCGCCGAAACGATCAAATTCTCGAACTTGAGCCCATATAAACCCGGTAGTCAACTAAAATCTCGAAGGATTTCAAACCAACTTGCATACAACCAAGATCACAGTAATTCAACATAACATATCGTACGTTACAACATTTCACAGACGTTCGCAAATAGATTACATCATCACAGAGTCATCGTTATTACAAAACAAGTCTTGTAAAACATGCAGAAGCACATAGTTTAACTCACACACCCGAGTTCAAATACACATATTGGTTCGCTGATCACAGCCCGCAAAAGCATTTAGATAAGGGAACAGAGATCATGCCCATGATCTAGTCTTCATCACCCGCCGGGTGGAGACAATACTTACAGAATCCCTGATATAGAAGGTCATCTGCAACAAGAGGGAAATAAACCCTGAGTACGGGAATGTACTCAGCTAGACTTACCCGCCAGAAACCAAAATAAATGACACCAAGGATTATGCAAAGCTTATTGTAGTGGATCTGGCTGACACTTTCTTTTTGCAGAAAAGCATAAGTAATAATGATCAAATCTTAGCCTGGACTAGCAGTGACTTTTTAGCCATTAACCTGACAACTATATTAGCACCTGTACTAAGCAATCATATTATTAGGGTGCAAACATTAATAACCATATCAGGTATTCATTGGCAACCTTATCATCATCATCCATTTAACCATATCGTTAAATTAATTGAATCTACGTTGCCGCTGCTCAGTCAAGTTCTCACTATCCGGGAGAGACGGCGATTCGAATCGATTCCTATCCAGCTGGAGGGGTATTCCTAAACACAAACCCTGCTTCTCCCGTCGGAGTTGCAAACAAGTCACCTTTGGTACGATTCAGGAGTCGCGAGTCCGATCAGATCGACATTCTCAGAGAACCACTCTGCCAAGGTTGTTCGGGACTCTAACCCGCCTTGGACTTATGCCAATGGCTCTCCGCACATCCTTACTACCTCCAGAATGTCGCCACTGCTCGCGTCCCCGGCTACCGAGTCGAGCTACTAGGCTTCATGGTCGGAATGACTTATCCGGCCCCAGCTAAGTGTTAGGTCATTGCGTTCAACATGACATGAGGACGTCAAAACAGATCGGTCCTTAAATGACTCGAGCGGAGTCACTATGTTCAACCTACACAAGACCCCGCCCGGTCTTAATTCATTATTCACATGGTTCTTTTCCACGATAGCAAATATAGCCAACCGTGATCCACCTCATCCTAAAGCTCGCGGTGACAGAAATCACCCGAGTTCTACCGCACTAAGCATGGCTAAGCATATAACCCATTTCTGAACTTAAATAGGATTCGGTCGATATCTCGGACAAGGAAGGATATATAATGCAGCAATTGGTTCCAACCAATTCCTATACTTAATGCATCATCAACAATAAAAGGTACTCAAAGTATTTGTAAAAACATGGGAGGCTTAATATGCTCCGGGCTTGCCTTTTCGAGAACGAGGAAGGCTGGTGGTCGTGCACTTTCGGGCAAATCCTCCATGGCGATCGCTTTCGTCGACTTCCCGCACCTCGGGTTCCTCCTCCTGGTTGGCTCCCTCGAACTCCAGCAACGTCACTCCCTCCGCACACACCTATTGCATGAATGCGCAAGATAAATATCATGGATGCACATGAACGAATGTCAGGGATGCTCGGGGAATGCACATGTTCGCTGTAGTTTGCATATTACAACTTAAGCCCTATTCAAGTCACTTTACTTACCAAGTTTATACAACCTAATGTATAATTGCTCATCTTCACTTAATGACCTAGCACCTGCACCTAAGCATATTCTCAAGTTAGGCTAACCCCTAAACAATCAACGATTACATTGCAACACATTCACTCAAGCATTTGTATTTCAGCAAATGAAGACTATGTAGCGGTACAGTAAACTAGCCATAACTGGAGATTTATAATTCCAAATGACATGAAACAAGACAATCTGGAAAGCTTATGAAATTGTCTACAATTCATTTTTAGACCTCCAAGCATGATTCAAACCTTTACCAGCTCGAATTCATAATTCAACAGAACTCTGTCCTCACAAGGCAGAGAGTAAGCAAAACTGGAACCTAACTTTAAACAGCTGTAGTTTCTAAACTACAGGACCAAATGCCCTCAAATTTTGACAGGAGCTAGATACATAAGTTATCTACAACTTTTGTATTCAACACAAGCACAGAAAACCATATTATCAGGGGAAACTTTCCAAAGTCCCCAGATCTGTCCAGAGGGACATGATGCAAACAATTAATTGTTAACTTATGATATAAACGCTTAATTGGACAAAACCAACTTTACTAACATATCACACATATCACAAGAACACCAGAAAGTAGGGTGTCCATCACCAAAACATCTCTTTTAATACATTTCTTAATTTATTTAATTAATTAGAGGAAATAGTAAACATATATGAAAACTGCCCCATTAATTCGACAAAAATTACAGTAGACACTACATGCTCTAAGTAGACTACGATAAAAATTTCACACCATTTGAGTAAGTATAACAACCTACACAAAAATGGTAAGGCAGGATGGCTTAAAATGGCATAATTAGGAAACCTTAGTGAAAAGTGTCAAGCAACAGATTTCATATTTTTCCTTGCATCTTTAAGGTACCAGGACACTCTCCAACAAATTTCATGGTCATTGGATTCATAGATAATTTACAAAAATTCACCCAATTATCTACCAGTATTAAAAGGAAAATCTATAACTCAAAAACTACACATGCAATGACTCTCAAATTTTAACCAGATCTTCTACTATACAAGACTAGCTTACCCACAAAATTTCATAATTTTTGGATCACAGAAACTCAAGATATGATTTAAACAAGTTTGCATACATTCAAAAACACTTTTCAAGTTCCTATTTAATTCATCCAAAATTTCTACATAAAGTGCTCAAGACATATTTTTCTTAAATACTAGACCTAACAGTGAGTCTAATAAAATTGGAACTACCAAATTTGGATCTACAAAACAAGAGATACAAAAATACCAAATCAGCATTCAAAACTGCATTTTTGAGCTATCCTTAGAAACAAGCAGTCACTGACGATTGGGACCCGGCTGTCAGCCGGACCCACTGGTCAGCGATAGTGAAGCAGGGGAGGCGGCTGCGACGTGCGGAAGGCGGCGTAGCTCGTCGGCGGTGAGGTCTCCGGTGAGACCAAGGCCACCGTCGTGCTCACCCCGACAAGGCGGACCCGTTGGTGCCTAGGGTTTGGTCTATACTGGCCTCAACCTATAGCGGCGACGCGCACGGCGGACGGCGGCAAGGCCACGGTGGAACTCCGTTGACGGCGAGCCTACATTGCCCCACCCAAGCATGGTACGAGCTACACGGTTTCACGGCGAAGCTATCCGAGAACATAAAGGAGAAAGGGGAAACTTCTAGTGCGCCGGCCGCGGTGAGCTCGATCTCCGGTGAGGTCAAGTCATGGCGGCGGCGGGTCCGGCAATTATGCCATCAACTCAGCTCGAGAGGCTCTACCAGAGGGTGGATGAGGTAGAGGAGATGTTGGGGAAGCGGTGGGCGAGACGGAGTGAGGTGAGACGCGGCGGCGAGCGCGCGGGGGCTCGACGGAGCTCCCGGCGGCAATGGCGACGGCTGCGCTTCGGCTGCTGCTGCGAGCTGGAGAAATGAAGGAGGCAGAGCGCGTGCAGTCAAGTGGAGAGGCAGCAGGGCGTCGTCCATTTCAATCCGGCCAGCACATGGCGCGGTCAGGCCAATTCGAGCGCGTGGCGGCCACGCGGCGGCCGTCTTCTGTTGCTGGTCGGCCATGACCGGTCTGAAGTTTTTGATTCAGCAGCCCAATGAACCGACTGACAGGCGATATTTGGTGGTGATTAACTTCTAACCCGTGTTGATCTAGCTCATGTCTTAGTTAACAAAGATGGAGATCTACATGTGGTCTACAACTTTCACAATTGGAGCTCGAGCTGGTTCGGCTTGGTTTGCAGACTACAGAGCTCTCAACTAGGGTACATGAAACTGAAACTCAGTTTTCATACTTAGAAATTTTTTAAGTGTTGAATCCAACCTCAAATCTGACTTGTGGGTCCTTTTGGAGCATGTTGTGCACTTTTTCATGACTTGGTTTCTAAACAAAGTTTGTTCCTTATTAAATTTGCTACAACTTTGTTTTAGGTTGCTTAGACATGCAAACATCCTAAGCCACACTTTTGAAACAGTCAAACAAAAAGGGTTCAGGGGTCAAATTTGGTCAACCATGACTTGGAAACCTAATTAGGCAAAATGATCCACATGAACATTGTTCCTAATGACATTCTAAGTATGACTAAGGTTCTTATAAGGATATTTAGCCACACCATACATCGGTCACACAAGAATCAAGCAAGGTAGGTATTGAAACAATGAAAACACATGAAATGTTACAATGTTTCGAAATCATGTTTCATGTAATATAAGTTCACGAATGGATGCATGATGCTCATGTTCATGAAATGCAGTGCAAATGTGGAAGCTAAACACCAGGGGTGTTACAGCCCTCCCCCCTTATAAAAATCTCGTCCCGAGATTTGAAAAGCATACCATTGTTGATAGAATTCCTTATAACCATCCCTCAAATAGTCTTCCCTTTCCCACGTTGCATCACGTTCACTACCCTGATTGCTCCACATGACTTTATAGAACTTGACTACCTGACTCCGAGTCACTCGCTCACGAGTGTCAATCACTCGAACCGGCTTTTCTTCAAAGGTCAAATCCGATTTTAACTCGATATCCCCCAATGGAACTCTCTCTTCAGGGACACGAAGACATTTCTTCAATTGGGATACATGAATGACATTGAAGATAGCACTCATCTCAGGAGGTAATTGAATCTTGTACGCCACTTTACCACTTTGTCCAATGATTTCAAATGGACCAACGTATCTCGGCGCAAGCTTTCGCTTCACACCAAAACGTTGGACACTTTTCATAGGTGAGACTTTCAGATAAACGAAGTCTCCAACTTCGAACTCAATAGGTTTTCTACGTCGATCAGCATAACTCTTCTGCCTAGCTTGAGCTGCGGCCATGTGGGTTTGGATAGTACGGACTTGTTCTTCAGCTTCTTGAACGAAATCAATTCCATAATATCTCCTTTCACCGGCTTCTACCCAGTTCAATGGGGTTCTACACTTCCGGCCATACAAAGCTTCAAACGGTGCCATCTTTATGCTCTCTTGATAACTATTATTGTACGAGAATTTAGCTAGGGGTAACCACTTTTCCCATGAGCCCTTAGCCGAGATGACACAAGCTCTCAACATATCTTCTAAGATTTGATTCACCCGTTCAGTTTGCCCATTGGTTTGCGGATGATAGGCAGAACTTCTTACGAGCTTAGTCCCTAATAATCCGTGTAAGTGCTCCCAAAAGCGAGCAGTGAACTGTGGTCCTCTATCGGAGACAATAGTACGAGGGATCCCATGCAATCGGACTATCTAGTTGAAGTACAACTCTTCATAGTCGGTTGGACGAAAGTCTATGCGGACCGGAATGAAGTGTGCCGACTTGGTCAGTCGGTCCACAATTACCCAAATTGAGTTAAAATTCCTTTGAGTAGTGGGGAGTCCAACTATAAAATCCATACTTATCTCTTCCCATTTCCATCCTGGAATAGAGAGTGGCTGAAGTAATCCAGCTTTCATGTGTACCGCCTTGACCCGACAACAAGTGTCACACCTAGCCACATAAGCGGCTATCTCCTTCTTCATTTTGGTCCACCAAAATCGAGGCTTTAAATCATGATACATTTTACTACTACCAGGATGAATAGATAGTTTAGAGGAATGAGCCTCGGATATGATTTGATTTCTAAGCTCTCTATCCTTCGGAACTACCAACCTATCCTTGAACCATAACATGCCTTCCTCATCAACTCGAAAATGTTTGGTTTCTTGCTCTTTCATCTTGCGCTTGATGTGAAACACACCTGCATCCATCTTCTGTAGCTCGATAATTCGACTCTGTAGAGTACAACTGACAGTGATGTTGTGAAGGACGGCAGGATGAAGGAGCTTTGACAAATGGGCATCACTCTCAATCAAAGAGTGGCAATGAGACTTCCTGCTTAAGGCATCCGCTACGACATTTGCCTTGCCAGGGTGATAGTGCACTTGGAGGTTATAATCCTTGATCAACTCGAGCCATCTTCTCTGACGCATATTCAACTTAGGTTGAGTGAAGATGTACTTGAGACTTTTATGATCAGTGTAGATGTTGCACACATTGCCAAGTAAATAATGTCTCTAGGCCTTCAGAGCATGAACAACTGCAGCGAGTTCTAAGTCATGCGTTGGATAATTCACTTCATGCTTCCGAAGTTGGCGAGAGGTATAAGCAATGACTCTACCCTCTTGCATAAGAACACCTCCTAACCCAATACCTGATGCATCACAGAACACATCAAAAGGTTTCTCGATATCCGGTTGTGCCAAAACCGGAGCTGATGTTAGAAGAGTTCGCAGGGTATGGAAAGCCGCATCACACTCGTGGAGTCCGACAAACTTCATGTCTTTTTGCAGCAATCGAGTCATAGGCTTGGCTATTTTTAGAAATCCGGGATGAAGCGGCGATAATAGCTGACCAACCCCGTAAAACTCCGAACCTCGTGCACCGAGATGGGAGCTTTCAGTTCAATACTTCTTGCACCTTGGTGGGATCAACCATAATTCCACCATCGGACAACACGTGTCCAAGAAAAGGTACCTCGCGAAGCCAAAATTCACATTTGCTGAACTTTGCATACAACTGGTGTTCTCGTAATCTAGTGAGAACCACCCGCAAATGTTCAACGTGATCTTCTTCATTCTCAGAATAGACCAGGATATCATCTATAAATATCACCACAAATTTGTCCAACTCGGGCATAAACACTGAATTCATCGAGATACATAAAATGTGCGGGGGCATTAGTCAATCCAAAAGACATAACAAGATACTCATACGACCGTGATCTCGGTAGAGAATGCGGTTTTGGAACATCCTCGGGCGAATCTTGATTTGATGATACCCAGATCTCAAATCGATCTTGGAAAAGACTTTTGCTTTGGATAACCGATCAAATAAGATATCTATACGTGGCGTAGGGTACTTATTCTTGATTGTAACGCATTCAAGGGTCTATAATCTACACACATGCGTAGGGATTGATCCTTCTTCTTCACAAAGATTGTTGGGCACCCCACGGAGATGAACTAGGACGGATAAGGCCTTTCTTTAGAAGTTCATTCAATTGGGTCTTAAGTTCAGCTAGTTCATTGGGAGGCATTCTATATGGCCTTCTAGAGATAGGAGTCTGTACCAGAAGCAACTCTATCTTGAACTCCACGTCCCGATCCGGGGTAATCCAGGCAAATCATCGGGAAAAACATCCGGAAAGTCACACACTACGAGGATATCTCGCAATAGCCTTTGCTTGCACCGCATTAGCCGCACAAGAAAGATTGATCTCCCAGGTAGTTGCACCGAAAAACCTTCCGATTCATCGGGATCTCTGAGCATGACTACTCTAGTCGATGTATCAATAAGCACCCCGTGCTGCTCATCCAATTCATTCCCAATATCACATCGATACCCAACCCCGGTAAAACTACCAGATCAACCTGATAACTTCGCCCCTCTATCTCAAATTGTACTTCCCCAACTACCAGCTTGGTTGGGATAACACCACTGGCAGCCCTAATACAATAACCCTCACCCTCAACAGTATATGTTTTCTGCATAAACTTGGATGCAAATGCTGGACTAATAAAGGAATGCGAAGCACCTGAATCAAATAGTACAACTGCGGGGTGTTGATCAATCAGAAACTTACCAGCAGTCACTACCTCTCCTGAAGGAATCTCAGTAATATTAGTGTGGTTCACCTGTCCCTGACGACCACCTTGGTAGTTATTCTTCTTAGGGTAGGGGCATTCCCTTGCCCAGTGGCCTGTCTTGTTGCAGTTCCAGCACGGCATGTTGCTTGGAGGAGCCCTGGAACTGCCCTGACTGGTAGTGCCCTTGGGAAGAGCAACTGTAAATGCCTTACGAAACCCAGTCTTGGCGGGATTCTTCTTATGCGGTGGGCAAAACTTAGCGGCTGACGCTGGAGGACGGAATGGAGCCCTCTGCGTGACGGGAGCCTTGGATTGTGAGGCACCCGCCTCATAGGCTCTCTTACGACTTTTTGAAGCAGCATACACATCATTGTTGTTCTCTTGCGATAAAGCATCACTCACAAACTCATTAAAATGAGCACACTTGCAATTTCCCATGGTCTTCATAAGTTTGGGGCTAAGTCCCCGCTTGAAACTTGCGATCTTTTTGGCATCAGTGTCAACAAACTCAGTAGCATACCTTGCAAGGTTATTGAAAGCCTGCAGGTATTCATTCAAGCTCTTGTTCCCCTGAGTCAGCTTCATGAACTCTGTATGCTTGATTGCCATGAGACCAAGAGGAATATAATTTCCCCTGAAAGCAGACTTGAACTGATCCCAGGTGATTTGGGCATTAGCGGGCATAGTGGACCGATGATGACTCCACCAAATGCCAGCTGGCCCATGCAGTTGGTGAGATGCGTACTCAATCTTTAGCACCTCAGTCAAGCGGAGCAGACGGAACTTCTGCTCAAGAGTATTCAACCACTCATCAGCTTGTAGAGGCTCCTCAGCCTCCTTGAAGATCGGGGGTTTTGTGTCAAGGAAATCCTTGAAGTCACTGTATTGATTTGGTTCCGGTCCTTGGCGTGGACCACGACCATCCCGATTCGCAATCGTACGGAGGGCCTCAGCCATAGTGCGCTGTCCTTCCGCAAGCATTGCTATCAATTCCGTTGGTGTGGGTGGTGGTGGCGGTGGAAGATCATCATCATCATCATCACCCGCACCGGCGGAACGAGTACGAGGCATCTGCACAATGCGCAACCAGTAATTATTGATGATGTCAGCACATTGGAGAGGAACAATGTAATTGTGCCAAACTGAATTTACTGACGAGAATGAAAACTTCATACAATAACAGAGGCAATAATTCATTCTCCAATCACCACATCATCAAGTAGATTACTAGCGCCATACGCAGTGCATTCCAACATGACAAGTTTTAAACTTAACCATTATGATACGCGTCCCGAAAGGGAGCGAATTAAAGTACATTACATGCCGAGTTCGAATTAAAAGAGTACATCCCACATCAGTCATCGTACTTAAGTCCATTACATCAATGACTGCAAAAGCTTATACTAGCGAGACTTGCTAACGAACTACGCGTCGAAGTGATCGCTGTCCACATCGGAGACACCTTGGACTTCTTCTGGGTCTTCCTCTTCTTCTTCTTCCAGCTCAGCTGCATTGTCAACCATCTGCACGTCCTCTTCTTCCTCATCGGCCTCAATCACTTGAGGTCCACCCACATTTGGATACCTTGGTATGGGGTGAGGAATAGGAAATGACGGTTGTGCGCTTGATGGTGCTTCACCAAGCTCTTCAAGCTGTCCTTGCGTTGCTTGCTCCCTCTGAAAGGCGTTGTGATTGGCCAAAATCCAACCCCGACGTCTTTCTTCTGCTAACTCTAAAGCTGCATCCCGGTGACGTGTCACACGATCCAACTCTTGTGCAGCCTCATCTCTCTCAATAGTGAGGTTCATCAGCTGGTCATGAAGCTCGTCTCTCTCGCGTGCGGTTTGACCCCACTGTTGTAGACGATAATTTGCAATCCCACGAATCTCATCAACTTCTCGTTGAGCTCTCCCACATGCATTCGCCTTGCGACAATACTTGCGGGCACGCAACCTGAACTTGTGCTGAGCTTCCATTGCCTTGCCGGCTTCATCAAGCACACTCGAAAGGGTGTTTTGCCTGACTCAACAAAGCTTCAGGACTGCCATCATAGCACTCATTCCAGCGTTGTCGCTCTGCACCCGTTCGCCACGGCCTCGAACCAAGGCCTGACCAACGTCCTCAGTCCACTCAGCCTCAGTAGGAGATACTCGGGGAATGGATGAAGCAGGTCCACCCACTAACTCATCCCCGAAGCTCTATGCTATATCCATCAGCACATCTAGGGCAGCAACCTGAGCGGCTTCCCATGGGCTTTGCTCATCAGTCTCAATGCTCCACCCATGCCACAACGGTCTTGTGGGGTTTTGCGGCACGATGAAGGTCACGACGTACCATGATACATCTCCCAATGGTACCGCCTGCCTCCACGTGTAGCTGGGTGCCTTCGGGTACCCAACTGAACTGAGCACCCTCCAGAGCAAAGTGGGAGTACCGAACTGGTCCAGAAAAGGTGCTCACTACCAAGAGGGAAACACGGTAGCGCGCCATCCAGTCAGATCAAAAGGGGATGCAATTCACGTGAGAGGATTACTTTCTTTGAGAGATTGCACTTTACACTTGGGATAAGCAATTATAAGGGAGGGTAATGCAATATGAATGACATGAGTGAATATGATGCATGCTCGTTCCGCGTCGTCCTCACAAACCTATTAAAATTTGAGCTTTAGCGGAATATACGGTGGCATACATACGTTCTCTCAATTAGCGGTAACTAGTCGATCTACACGGTGCGTTGTTAGCGTACCTGCAGAAACTTCATTGCAGCCCAACCCAATCAAGATATAATGCTAATTACACAAGCAGTAACTAAGATACTCTCCATATATACATCCCCCGATATATATACTTCGAGATCCAAACTACCCGACAAATGTACCCACAATTAAGTACCTTCATATATACATGTATGCAACATGTAAATACTCTAGTAACCACAACTAGCTCTCCCCTAGACCGACAGTTGGACGGTCATGCTCTCACAACTCACACTTACCTTAGCGTAGAGGCAATTGATCCATACATTACCATTCAAACGAATGGCATCCATACAATATCACGCCGCATGGACGACGAAAATAGAAACAATCAATTCCCCCAAGTTAGTAATTATATATAAGCCACCTAGAAGTCCTTAAGTGGGCTATAAAGGATGTGATCACCAGTATACCATAAAAATTTTGATTTTTGAACACTTATATATAACTATAAGTTGGAAAACCGTTTTACAACAAAAGCTTTTGTTTTAAATAGTCAGTAAGACATGTTTAATGTTGAATCTAGCTCGATACCAGTTGTCACAGAGAAACCGACCAATTTATAAGAGCACAAGTACAAAAATAATCACCAAACGATCAAATTCTCGAACTTGAGCCCATATAAACCCGGTAGTCAACTCAAATCTCAAGGATTTCAAACCAACTTGCATACAACCAAGATCACAGTAATTCAACATAACATATCGTACGTTACAACATTTCGCAGACGTTCGCAAATAGATTACATCATCACAGAGTCATCGTTATTACAAAACAAATCTTGTAAAACATGCGGAAGCACATAGTTTAACTCACACACCCGAGTTCAAATACACATACCGGTTCGCTGATCACACGCCCATAAAAAGCATTTAGATAAGGGAACAGAGATCATGCCCATGATCTAGTCTTCATCACCACGGGGTGGAGACAATACTTACGAGAATCCCCGATATAGAAGGTCATCTCAACAAGAGGGAAATAAACCCCGAGTGCGGGAATGTACTCAGCTAGACTTACCCGCCGTAAAACCAAAATAAATGACACCAAGGATTATGCAAAGCTTATTGTAGTGGATCTAGTGACACTTTCTTTTTTTACGAAAAGCATAAGTAATAATGATCAAATCTTAGCTTCGGACTAGCAAAGTGACTTTTTAGCCATTAACTCGACAACTATATTAGCACCTGTACTAAGCAATCATATTATTAGGTGCAAACATTAATAACCATATCGGTATTCATTGGCAACCTTATCATCATCATCCATTTAACCATATCGTTAAATTAATTGAATCTACGCTTGTCATTTTGCTCGGTCAAGTTCTCACTATCCGGGAGAGACGGCGATTCAATCGATTCCTATCCAAATTGGAGGGGTATTCCTAAACACAAACCCCGCTTCTCCCGTTGGAGTTGCAAACAAGTCACCTTTGGTACGATTCAGAGTCGCGAGTCCGATCGGATCGACATTCTCGAGAACCACTCTACCAAGGTTGTTCGGGACTCTAACCCGCCTTGGACTTATGCCAATGGCTCTCCGCACATCCTTACTACCTCTAGAATGTCGCCACTTGCTCGCGTCCCCCCTCCGAGTCGAGCTACTAGGCTTCAGCGGTCGAACGACTTATCCGCCAGCTAAGTGTTAGGCTGCGTTCAACATGACATGAGGACGTCTGACAGATCGGGTCCTTAAATGACTCGAGACGGAGTCACTATGTTCAACCTACACAAGACCCCGCCTTGGTCTTAATTCATTATTCACATGGTTTTTTTCCACGATAGCAAATATAGCCAACCATGATCCACCTCATCCTAAAGCTCGCGGTGACAGAAATCACCTGACTTCTACCGCACTAAGCATGGCTAAGCATATAACCCGTTTACGAACTTAAATAGGATTCCAAAGTCGATATCTCGGACAAGGAATGATATATAATGCAGCAATTGGTTCCAACCAATTCCTATACTTAATGCATCATCATCAACAATAAAAGGTACTCAAAGTATTTGTAAAAACATGGGAGGCTTAATATGCTCCGGGCTTGCCTTTTCAGAACGAGGAAGGTCTGGTGATCGTGGCACTCGGGCAAATCCTCCGCGCGACTGCTTCGTCGACTTCCTGCACCTCGGGTTCCTCCTCCTGGTTGGCTCCCTCGAACTCCAGCAACGTCACTCCCTCCGGCACACCTATTGCATGAATGCGCAAGATAAATATCATGGATGCACATGAACGAATGTCAGGGATGCTCGGGGAATGCACATGTTCGTTGTAGTTTGCATATTACAACTTAAGCCCTATTCAAGTCACTTTACTTACCAAGTTTATACAACCTAATGTATAATTGCTCATCTTCAGTTAATGACCTAGCACCTGCACCTAAGCATATTCTCAAGTTAGGCTAACCCCTAAACAATCAACGATTACATTGCAACACATTCACTCAAGCATTTGTATTTCAGCAAATGAAGACTATGTAGCGGTACAGTAAACTAGCCATAACTGGAGATTTATAATTCCAAATGACATGAAACAAGACAATCTGGAAAGCTTATGAAATTGTCTACAATTCAATTTTATACCTCCAAGCATGATTCAAACCTTTACCAGCTCGAATTCATAATTCAACAGAACTCTGTCCTCACAAGGCAGAGAGTAAGCAAAACTGGAACCTAACTTTAAACAGCTGTAGTTTCTAAACTACAGGACCAAATGCCCTCAAATTTTGACAGGAGCTAGATACATAAGTTATCTACAACTTGTGTATTCAACACAAGCATAGAAAACCACATTATCAGGGGGAACTTTCCAAAGTCCCCAGATCTGTCCAGAGGGACATGATGCAAACAATTAATTGTTAACTTATGATATAAACGCTTAATTGGACAAAACCAACTTTACTGACATATCACACATATCACAAGAACACCAGAAAGTAGGGTGTCCATCACCAAAACATTTCTTTTAATATATTTCTTAATTTATTTAATTAATTAGAGGAAATAGTAAACATATATGAAAACTGCCCCATTAATTCTACAAAAATTACAGTAGCCACTACATGCTCTAAGTAGACTACCATAAAAATTTCACACCATTTGAGTAAGTATAACAACCTACACAAAAATGGTAAGGCAGGATGGCTTAAAATGGCATAATTAGGAAACCTTAGTGAAAAGTGTCAAGCAACAGATTTCATATTTTTCCTTGCATCTTTAAGGTACCAGGACACTCTCCAACAAATTTCATGGTCATTGGATTCATAGATAATTTACAAAAATTCACCCAAGTATCTACCAGTGATAAAAGGAAAATCTATAACTCAAAAACTACACATGCAATGACTCTCAAATTTTAACCAGAGCTTCTACTATACAAGACTAGCTTACCCACAAAATTTCATAATTTTTGGATCACAGAAACTCAAGATATGATTTAAACAAGTTTGCATACATTCAAAAACACTTTTCAAGTTCCTATTTAATTCATCCAAAATTTCTACATAAAGTGCTCAAGACATATTTTTCTTAAATACTAGACCTAACTGTGAGTCTAACAAAATTGGAACTACCAAATTTGGATCTACAAAACAGGAGATATAAAAATACCAAATCAGCATTCAAAACTGCATTTTTGAGCTATCCTTAGAAACAAGCAGTCACTAACGAGTGAGACCCGGCTGTCAGCCGGACCCACTGGTCAGCGACAGTGAAGCAGGGGAGGCGGCTGCGACGTGCGGAAGGCGGCGTAGCTCGTCGGCGATGAGGTCTCCGGTGAGACCAAGGCCACCGTCGTGCTCACCCCGACGAGGCGGACCCGTTGGTGCCTAGGGTTTGGTGTCTACTGGCCTCAACCTATAGCGGCGACGCGCACGGCGGACGGCGGCAAGGCCACGGTGGAACTCCGGCGACGGCGAGCCTACATTGCCCCACCCAAGCACGGTACGAGCTACACGGTTTCACGGCGAAGCTATCCGAGAACATAAAGGAGAAAGGGGAAACTTCTAGTGCGCCGGCCGCGGTGAGCTCGATCTTCGGTGAGGTCAAGTCATGGCGGCGGCGGGTCCGGCGATTATGCCATCAACTCAGCTCGAGAGGCTCTACCAGAGGGTGGACGAGGTAGAGGGGATGTTGGGGAAGCGGTGGGCGAGACGGAGCGAGGTGAGACGCGGCGGCGAGCGCGCGGGGGCTCGACAGAGCTCCCGGCGGCAATGGCGACGGCTGCGCTTCGGCTGCTGCTGCGAGCTGGAGAAATGAAGGAGGCAGAGCGCGTGCAGTCAAGTGGAGAGGCAGCAGGGCATCGTCCATTTCAATCCGGCCAGCACACGGCGCGGTCAGGCCAATTCGAGCGCGTGGCGGCCACGCGGCGGCCGTCTTCTATTGCTGGTCGGCCATGACCGGTCTGAAGTTTTTGATTCAGCAGCCCAATGAACCGACTGACAGACGATATTTGGTGGTGATTAACTTCTAACCCGTGTTGATCTAGCTCATGTCTTAGTTAACAAAGATGGAGATCTACATGTGGTCTACAACTTTCACAATTGGAGCTCGAGCTGGTTCGGCTTGGTTTGCAGACTACAGAGCTCTCAACTAGGGTACATGAAACTGAAACTCAGTGTTGAATCCAACCTCAAATCTGATTTGTGGGTCCTTTTGGAGCATGTTGTGCACTTTTTCATGACTTGGTTTCTAAACAAAGTTTGTTCCTTATTAAATTTGCTACAACTTTGTTTTAGGTTGCTCAGACATGCAAACATCCTAAGCCACACTTTTTAAACAGTCAAACAAAAAGGGTTCAGGGGTCAAATTTGGTCAACCATGACTTGGAAACCTAATTAGGCAAAATGATCCACATGAACATTGTTCCTAATGACATTCTAAGTATGACTAAGGTTCTTATAAGGATATTTAGCCACACCATACATCGGTCACACAAGAATCAAGCAAGGTAGGTATTGAAACAATGAAAAACACATGAAATGTTACAATGTTTCGAAATCATGTTTCATGTAATATAAGTTCACGAATGGATGCATGATGCTCATGTTCATGAAATGCAGTGCAAATGTGGAAGCTAAACACCAGGGGTGTTACACATTATGCTTATGTAATCTCTATCATCAGTAGGCTGAGGAAGTCACATGCATTACTTGTTATGAATTAATCTCTTGGGTTTTCAATTGAACTCATCTTCCACTATATGTAACCTAATGTTTTACTGATTGAATTTTGCAGGAAACTATGGAAGCTATGCAAGCAGAACCTATTGCTGATGGACAGTAACCAATGACTAGTGCTGATGTTATTTCCAAGGTCCTCTACCTCTACCAGGGCAAGCCCCCCTCTCAGGTAAGTAGGAAAACCCTTTTTTTAAGAATGCTAGTATCTTGAGAAGCTCCCCCAGAGCAGAGACATCGACGGAGATGACACTTCAGGAGCAGCTTGCTAGTGAATAGGAAAGTACCGCTGCCCTCGTCGAACTAGTGGATGAACTGAAGAGGAACATAGAAGAGTGTGAAAGAGAGTTTGAGGAATTCAAGAAACAGCGACAGGAGGAGTAGAATAGGCTCTGTGAGCAAGTCATGCGCTTAAGCTCTCCTTGTAATTAACTCTCAGCCTTCAACTCCTGCGGCTTCATGCGGTGAACATTTGTGGTCTGTTGTGTGGACTCATGTGATGGTTTGTTGTGGTGAAACTCTATCAGTGGCTTATTGCTGATGTGTGAAATGTTAATTGTTGATATTTAATTGCCAGCTTAAATAATTATATTGTCAATCTGTACAGTAGTGGCGATCTCGAATTACTTTTCTAATATAATTAGTCCTGCAGGTGGTAGAACTAGGATAGGCCACGTGATAAAATAAAAATGTGACACGTGGACCAACCAGTGCATGACACGTGAATTGGCCTGGACACGACACATGAGCTATTAAAAATCCGACACGTGAAAGGAAATCATCAAGCCACGTGGACGTATAAAAATACGACACGTGGACGGACAACATCGTGACGCATGGTCAAATAAGAAAAGGACATGTGGACAAATAAAAATACGACACGAGGTCCAATGAAGAAGTGATACGTGATCCAACTACAACACGATACGTGTGCCAATAAAAAACTGACATGTGGAACAATAAGGAACCGACACGTGGTCTGGCAAGAACTTGAAACGTGCTAGAACCAGAGATGGTCACGTTGTGCAATAAGAAGGTGACACGTACCCGAACCATCGCCAATGCAACCAGCTATAACATGTACACGTGGAAAGTATCTCCAACGAAAGCATCCACCAGTGTGGCAGCCCTCCTGCCACGTATGCCAAAATAGTTCTATGACGTTATGTTTTTGTCATAGATCAAGCCACTTCTATGACGATTTACGAAAATCGTCATAAAAATTCAAGTATGACGCGACTCCTATAACAAACCGGTTTTCGTCATAAATTTATCATAAAACTAAAATTATGATGAATTTGGCTCCTTCAGCGACGAAAGTTGATTGTCATAAAAGTGGATATTCCTAGCAGTGAAAGCCACGCTATTTTCCTAGTTATATATGAATTTTACAAGTTAGTCTACTTGCATCCCTACGTATGCCAACTGGAACGGACTGGCCATCGATTTGAGCCAGTACCAGAAGGAACTTGCATTTTATATCCGGACAAAGTATGCATAGACAATATAACGCGGTCAACTCATCGGCCCTGTTCATTTGTCTTATAATCCGTATTTTTCAGCTTATTTTTTTTAGCCGAAACAGTATTTTTCTCTCACAACAAATCAGCTGGAATAGTATTTCGGTTTATTTTTTCAGCGAAGCGACCGGAGCCATCTGCTTGTTGGAGGCTCAACTTGCCTCGGCTTATTTACTTTTTTTATGAGTTAAACCATCCTTTTAGTTCGTTTACTTAACGAGCTAGCTCGCGATCCAAATGAGCCCCCAAAAGAGCTAACATGCATAGTTCTCGAATCAGCTCAACACAACACTACAATCCAACATCTTATATAGCCCTAGAGACCCCGAAGTCCTTGACCGGCTGACGTCACATGCTACGCTTGGAATGGGCCGCAACTCTTCCCCTTCTTCCCTGACTTCTGTCTCTTCCCCAATTTCTCTTTCCACCTCCCGTTGTCACAGTATATACTAACATACTTATGCCGTATGGATTACCTGCTCTCTAGATGATTCGACATGATTTCACGTATTACCGTATTATTATCCTTTCGACACGTGTTATTACTGCTTCGACGCGTGCCTCCTCCACATGTGCGCGGGGTGTCCTCCGTGTGCCGGCGTGGACTGAGCTTCCTCCTATCACTTGGGCTTTGTTTTTTTTTTCCTGTTCTATCATTCATTATCTAGGTTGAAATGCAGCTTGCCCTCGGCGCCATCACTCCCGATCGGCGCATAGGTTCTGCTTTCCAGCACCACCGCTGTGGGTACTGCCTCCATCCTCTCCGCCGCCTGCTCCTTCGACTCTCTACCGGTCGTCGCGCCCTTCACTCGGCGCCGGCTTCACGGTGCGTCTCTCTCCTTCAGTTCTTATGCACTCTGTATCTACGCGCGGCAACGTTGTCTGTGTTCATGTTTCTATATGTGCCCGCTCTTTTCCTCTTGCGTTTGTTGACCCCATGTTTGGATTTTCCTATTTCTTGCCTCCTGTGCCTTTGCTGTTGAGTTCCATTTCATGATTGCTTGCCTCAACAAGTCTACATTGATGGAATATCCGTTTCCATATTACGTTGTTCCATGTCCATGATGGTTTTCTTTGATCTACGTTGTTCTTCTCTTCTTCTTTTCAGTGCTGTTTCACCATAGTGGGCTTCAAGATTAAAGCTTCCATATATAATCTCTGAATAAGCCTTTTTCAAGTTATAGTTAATTTCACAGGTAATCACACATGGATTGTCTCATGTTTTCTGATATTTGAAAAATGCAGGAATAACCTTCATTTGACAACTAAGTGTAAGATGGCTAGATTATATGTTGCCCGTGTTGCTATAATGTGGATTCCACTAGTGTTGACGGCAAAGAAACCAGGGTAATTGACATTGATGCATGTCAGAAGTATAATTTGCTAAAGAAAGTCAGAAGAGTATATATATGTTGAAAAATATGCTATTGTGTTGTGTTGCAACAATGTGCCTTCAGTGCCACCCAATTATGTTTGTTGAATCTTTGAGGCCCTGTCTTGGTTTGCTAATACATACGACCATAGATAGTTGCTATTTGCTACCCTAGAACGAGGTCGATGTGTTGTCTCTTAGGTATATTCAGGACTGTGCTCATTTTACTTTGTGGTTTTAGCATTTTGTAAGTACTCAATGGATCTAAGGGCCCAGGCATTATACTTAAGAAATCTGATTTTTAAGCTTTGGGTATGTTTCTAAAGAAATCTAATTTCTAATTACCAAGATATGTTTCTGAGTAAATTAATCAGTGTATGTTCTGTTTTTAGTTTTGATAAGTCTTTAACAATGATTTGGTTTCTATTTATGCCGAAGATCATGCCGTCTAGCAACAGGTTGATCATCATACAATGTGAAGATAAATTATCTGATTCCAGCCTGCCACTTGAAGGTGAATTATCTGTAACAAGAAGTTCTTTGGCCCATCACATTGAGTTTTTACCTCCATCTTTATTAATTTGAACGTTTGCTTCATTGGTTCAGACAAGATACATGGGTATTGACGATCAACAAGTATTTTTCTTACTCCTTTTGGTCTGTTTCAATAGTTCCGATTGCTCAGTGAGGAAATAATACATTATCCTGATGTCTTTTTTTTTTGAAACAAAGACAGAAGCTCTGCCACTCAATTAAGACAGAAAGAATTTATGTACAAGAGGGCTAGCCATCGGAATGTCAAAAAACGCACCCGATAGGCTAACCAACCCACACGACGCAGCTGAGCACTAACACGGCACACTACCATGGGTCATCGTTGCCGAGCATGGCTGACGCCAGCAGCTCCGACTTCTCATGGCAGTCCACACACAAGCCACCCACCAACAAGCCCGAAGCAAGCGGCCGCAACCGGTCATCGTTGCCAAGCTCAAGCACCCCGCAAGGAGCAGCTCCGACTTCCAATCACGGCCACACGCCTCGCCTCCGGCGCTTGCCGACCCCTAGCAGACCCCAACCTACGAAGAAGGTGGGGGCTCGCCGCGTGTCATCGTTGCCGAGCCACGTCCCTGACGCAGCAGCTTCGACTTCTCGCAGTAAGACCCGCCTCCACGCGTCATCGAGGCGCCAAGAAGCGAAGAACAATCAACGAGGAGACATCGAGGCCACGACGAAATCCAAACGCGACGCCTTCAGGAAGGTAGCAACGCTGATGGCGCCACCGTCGCATGTCCAAAGTGGACCGGGCTTTCACCCTTGGATGATAGTGCTAGAGGGGATACACGACGCCCCCAATAGGGAAAGAGGCACCCACAGGTGTCGCCGTCGCTAGGCTTTCGCCTAAGGAGTCCTCAAGCACGAACGTCGGGCCAAGAAGCAAGGCCCCTTGCCATCCATCACTGCCATCGCCGTTGTCCTGCCGCTCCACAGTAACCCCTTCAGAGGGGCCACGACGCGCTGGCTGCACGCAGCAGCCGCACAGCTGCATCGGCCGTCACCCCCTCCGGCCGGGCAACGCGGAGCCGGACCTGACTCCGCTGCTTGCGAAACACCGCTGCACGACCAACGCCTCAGCCGGCCGCCATCGCCGGCTCTTGGCACATGCTGCCAATGCTGCACGTGCCCCACCCCCGTGGGCGCCGCCCCCTGCCCAGTGACGTCAGAACCGGCAATAGAGCACCGGTGCCGACGCCCATTGCTGTCGCCGCCGCCTCCGCCTTGGCCAGCCACCACCCTCTCCAGCCCTTCGAGAGAGTGCCGGATCCAGGAGCCGGAGCTCCAAATCCGGTCGCATGGACACCGGATCCAACCGCCCAGGACTGGATCCAGCGATTCGGGTCAACGCCGCCGCCGCGGCCAAGTCTGGAGGAAGGGATGGGCGAGGGAGAATGGATCCGCCACCGTCCCCACGTGCCAGCCGATGCCGCGAACAGCCGCGGCGAACGCCCCCGCCGGGCTCCACGCAGCCCGTGTGGGAGGAGAGCCGCCGTCTCGCTGTCACTTGTGCCACCAAATCGCGAGGAGAGGGGGAGCCCCGCCACCGCCATCCCGGCGAGCCGCGTGGCCATGCCGGCGGCCAGCTCCGGCGACGGCATGGCAGGGGGAGGGGAGGGAAGGGGCGGCTGCTAGGGTTTGGGAGGGCGCGGCCGCCCGTGTCGCCCGCGTGGGGGAGCGACGCGGGGGCGAGTTTTCTCGGATATGGATAGGGGCCCTGATCGATGTCTTATTTATAATGGTAATAAAGCATGGTGGGTCCATTACCATTGTCATTGAGACATTCTATGCTAGAAGAGCAATATGGGATCTGATCTATTATAAATGTTGTTCGTCATTTAACAAAACATATCTATCTCCCTTCTCCATTTAATTTGTGACCGTAGTACCCTTTTCAAGAAAATTGCTACCACAAGGAAGTAAAATTCCTTTTCTTTTTGCTCTGACCATCCTCTAGGCCTATGATGCATTGCAAGACTGTTAGAAAGAGATTTCTAATCTAATAAAAAGAAGGTATATGTTATTTTTTTGGTGCATAATTATGTTCTGCCTATTTTAATGATGATGTATAGATAAGTACATTGCATTGCTTCAAGAGTCAAGACATTCTGTTACATGTGGGCAATTTAGCTGGCCCTGTGCTTTTGGTCTCTAAACTGAACTAGGCCGTCCAAACCTGTACAACCATCTATGATTTGCAGAGACATACACCATTCCCTTGTGTACCTCTAATTTCCTTGATAAGCATTTATTTTCATCTCTGTACGGGGGGTTTTACTTATTCACATTTTAAAGCAATACAAAATTTGCGAATATTCTGTTATGCTCAGTCCTTTCCTTTTTGATGTACCATTTGCTTCAATGTTTGAAATTGCAGTGCTTGACTTCTAAACTCTTGCCTTTATATTGCAGAGCCATTTGTGTGAATTGTCGGTGCAACTGGATATTTCCTTCACTTACCCGTATATATGCAGCTGGATATATTCAGAGCCATTTGTGTAAGTTCTTGACTACTGACTATAAACTTAAGATGGAGGTCGGAGGGTTAGGGGAAGGGGTTTTCCTTAGTAATTATTGCTTACTAACATCATTTTTGTATCATGTATATTCGCACATATATGTTAGATTTTTTTTCATGAAATGATATTGTGCAAGGGCAGATTGTTTAAGTTTTCCCTGTTACGTTAAGAAGATTTGAGTTTCAACACAGCTGAGCCGAAGCCCTATAGCGTCCGTCTTAAGTTCATAGATTTTGAAATTCAAAATCTAGAATTTCTAAACGACCTTGAACGTTCACATAATTAATACCAAAGTTGTGGTGGCCAACTTGATCTATATGTTTGTTGTTGATAAGTTTTTTATTTGAAGTTATTTAGGGTCTGTTTGGTAGAGCTCCATGTGATTTTGATTCTCTATGGAAGTTGATTTTCTGATAGAAGTGGTTCCGTGGCTGAAAGTGATTCTCTTTGATTCTTTAACATAAACTCTCAAAATCACGATGGAGAATCACTTCACGGGTGAGGAGAAGCTACTTTTTCAGCTCTCAGCCTCTTATTTTATTTTAAAGAGTCATTTCACTAAATCAGCAGAGAATCACTTCTCTCAGAAAAACTGTTCGACAGAGCCCCTGCTGGATTCAACAGAGAATCATTTCTGGGAGCTCCTGCCAAACAGGGCTTTGGTCTTTCAAATACTTATTTTAATTTCACATATTTTGAGATTTAAATTTTTTATTTTTTAAATAATCTTGATAGAGACACGACCTGTACCAAAGTTATAGTACTTGCCAAAATTTAAAACGTTATAGTTGTTTTTTTCATTTGAGTTTATTTAGTAGTCAAAATATTAAAATACAAGATTACAAAATGTTAACACAAATAAATGTATGGTGTAGTTGTAGAGAGATGTTATTGCTGAGCAGCGTGGGTTAGAACCACCTCTATAAATGACAATTAACAATGACCATTGGTTAGAGACAGGATCCGCCTCCGAAAATCTTTTTTGTAGTATTGAGTCTAACCATTTGGATGATCTAAACTAAACTTTAAATGACTAAAACTTATCCTACTTATCTAAACCCAATAAGGAAATGGCATGGAAAAGGTGAGGCGATTAACAATGACCATTGGTTAGAGACGGACCCGTCTCCAGAAAACTTTTTTGTAGTTAAATGATCTAAGACTAAACTTTAAACGACTAAAACTTACCCAACTTATCTACACCCAATAAGGGAATGGCTTTTGAAGGGGAATATAATATCTTTCTCTACCCACACCCTATTGCATGCTAATCTATTTTTACGGTTACTTTGTCCTCCGGATGCTACGGCTACATTCTACAACATAGGAGCTCAAGAGTTAGAGACGAACGGCTTTTCCACTTCTTGAGTAGTGAGTCCAACTGTTTGGATGATCTAAGACTAAACTTTAAATGACTAAAACTTAAACGAATGATCTAACAGACCCTATTTATGTAAACCCAATAGGGAAATGGTTTTTGATGAGAGATATAGGCTCTTTCTCTACCCACATCCTATTGTGTGCTAGTCTATTTTTACAGTTACTTTGTCCTCCAAATGCTATAGCTACATCTTACAACATAGGAGCTCAAGGTCCATCCATGCTAGCTATGTCGGCATAAAACCTTTTCGATAGGGAATTAGGCCAGTCTTAATGAGAGTTTTATAGACATTAGATAAGCTGATGTAGCATAGTATGAATGAAGAAAGATATGAAACAAGTTTCCTCGGATGAAATGAGTTTTATGAGGATGAAACTTGTTTATAGTGTTTCCAACACCAGATAATCTTAGAAATAGGAACATGAAACTTTCACTGAGACTGGCCTTAAGACACGTTCGCTTGCATGGGATTTGCCTCGATCCATGGGATGGTTGTTGCTGTTGATGTGGTGCGACTGCAAGATTCATAAGGGCGTCTCTTAATGCAACTCCGCTGTGATTTGGTTGTAAATCAACGAGGTTGTATCGTAGTACCTCCGTTTTCAAATGAATCATCTCACATAGTTGTTGTCAAAGTCTTATAAATTCAACTATCTCAAAAAAGTTATAACTTCAACTAAATTTTGTTAAATAACATAAAATATTTATTATACAAAATTTTATTATAGGATGTATTGTGAAATATATTTTTTATAGTATACTTATTTGATGTCATAAATGCTAATAATCTTACATATGGGGTTGGTCAAATTACTCATTTGGTCCCAAAAGAATTGAAAATCTTTCTTCCGTTCAACAACCTAGTATGATTAGATTTTTATAAAATAATATTAAGTGTGCATCATAAATTGTTTGTTCTTTTATTTTATACTAGTGGCCATGCTTGCCGCACGTGTTTATGATAAGATGTTTATTTCAGAATTCTTTTTGTTAGTTTTCTAATTTTGTAAGCTAAAACTGCATCTTGCATGTGTCCCACATAGAAGGGCGCATATAATGGACACCGAATGCAATGATGAGAATATTAATGATCACCTATGCCGAAAATCACACAGATAATTGTAGCGGCGAATTCATTGGAATTTCTAGCATCCATTCATATGTTACAGCTCAACGTCGTACATGGTACACTTGAAATAGAGTCCTAATTTTACACTCAGGTCCAAAAATGTATATGACCTATTTCCTAAGATTTGACAATTTTGTTACACTATTCAGGTGGCCCCTAAACTCACATCGGTTTGCCAGTTGTTACCAAATTATGATCTTCCAAATACAAATTGTGGCACTAAAGGCAGTAAGCTTGAGTATCTGATCAATTGTAAGAAGGGGTACGTGCTTCCCTTACCTGCGAGGTGCCCATATTGAGATATCCATCAGTCAGAGGATTCCTACATAGTGCAAAAATGCTGCTGCAGCAACAACAACAACAACAAAACAACAACAAAACTTTTAAGTCCCAAATAAGTTGGGGTAGACTAGAGTTGAAACCCAGCAGAAACAATTAAGGTTCAAGCACGTGAATAGCTGTTTTCCAAGCACTCTTATCTAAATCTAAGTCTTTGGGTATATTCCATCCTTTCAAGTCTCCTTTTATTGCCTCTACCCAAGTCAACTTCGGTCTTCCTCTGCCTCTCTTCATGTTAGTGTCCTGATTTAGGATTCCACTACGCACCAGTGTCTCTGGAGGTCTCCGTTGGACATGTCCAAACCATCTCAACCGATGTTGGACAAGCTTTTCTTTAATTGGTGCTACCCCTAATCTATCACGTATATCATCGTTTCGAACTCGATCCCTTCTTGTATGACCGCAAATCCAAAGCAACATACGTATTTTCGCGACACTTATCTGTTGAACATGTTGTCTTTTCGTAGAGCCAACATTCTGTATCATATAACATAGCAGGTCTAATCGTCATCCTATAAAACTTATCTTTTAGCTTCTGTGGTACCCTTTTGATCACATAGGACACCAGATGCTTGGCGCCACTTCATCCACCCTGCTTTGATTCTATGGCTAACATCTTCATCAATATCCCCGTCTCTCTATAGCATTGATCATAAATATCGAAATGTATCCTTCCTAGGCACTACTTGATCTTCCAAACTAATATCTTTCTTCTCCCGAGTAGTAGTGCCAAAGTCACATCTCATATACTCAGTTTTAGTTCTACTGAGTCTAAAACCTTTGGACTCCAAAGTCTCCCGCCATAACTCCAGTTTCTAATTCACTCATGTCCGACTTTTATCAACTAGCATTACATCATCCGTGAAAAGCATACACCAAGGGATGTCCTCTTGTACGTCCCTTGTGACCTCATCCATCACTAAGGCAAACAGATAATGGCTCAATGTTAAAACTTTTATTTAGTAGAAGAATAACATAATGGACGGAGGAGATAAGTGAGGAAACACATATGTCAGACACACCCAAACATTGGTGACTCAATATGTGATGACATGCCATCAGGTCCAGTAATCATAACAGAGCCCTCATGATCTTTAGAGTGCGAACATGATTCAGTACTGCATTCAGAACTCACATAGTCCCATATCTGAACTCAATAACAACAATGTACTGATTGACAGAACTCCGATGGAGGAAGACAATACACACGCGAACACAAAGTGGCACACACGGAAGTTTGGGCTACAATACGACAGCTTTTTCTGTTGCTTGTTATTTCTATTTAAAGGAAATACATGCATCCCTATATGGTTACAAAAGACCGAGCCAATCCCGGCATGCTCGTGACCAGCAGTTGCCATCCCAACCGCCTGGGCCATGCCGATCCTTGCAGGGCCGCTAATGGCGCTAGCCGCCTGCTACTTTCTAAAGTTAGGAGCTCAGGACTTATTCCAACAATCTCCTCCTAAGTCCTAGAGCAACTACACTAGCTTCTTCATGCCGATCCCACCGCGAAGCTCTTGGAACCGGCTACGACCGAGCGCCTTCATGAGAATATCGCCCAGCTGCAGCTCAGTGCCGACGAACTCGACGTTGATCAGCTTCCTGTCGCAGCATTCCCGGATGAAGTGAAATTTCACGTCTATGTGCTTGCTCCGGTCATGATGCATAGGGTTCTTCATAAGTGCTATGGCGGACTTGTTGTCCACCTTCAGCTTGGGTGCGAGGACTGCTCCTCTGACTAGCTCGGCTAGCAAACATGATAGCCAAACCGCCTCGCACGCAGCTGCGGCAGCCACGATGTATTCCGCCTCGCAGGAAGACAAGGCGACCACCTTCTGCTTGGCCGATTGCCAGGCAACCGGACCACCTGCCAGGAAGAAGATGAGGCCGCTGGTGCTCTTCCGGTCGTTGATATCTCCCGCCAGATCGCTATCAGAGTAGCCCAGCAGCTCTAGCACGCCTCCATTCTTCTTGCCTGGGCGATAGTGCAGGCCCCAATGCACCGTGCCTGCTACATAGCGAAGGACTCGCTTGACTGCAGTAAGGTGTTCTTGACGCGGTGCCTCCATGAACCGGCTAAGATATCCTACCGGATATGCCAGGTCCGGCCTGGAGTTGCACAAGTACCTCAGGCTGCCGATTAGGCTGCGGTACTCTATGGCGTCCACGATCGGCGTCGTGCCGTCCTTCAGCAACTTCAGCTTCGGCTCCATGGGCGTGGCACTGGCATTGCATCTAGCCAGTCCTGCCTTCTCAAGCACCTTGGTGGCATAGGCGCTTTGGCGAAGCGTGATCCCTTGGGCCCCCTGGGTGACCTCAAGACCAAGGTAGTAGGAGAGGAGCCCAAGATCGCTCATCCGAAAGATGTTTTGCATCTGCACCTTGAACTTTACCACGGCGCCTGCATCACCACCAGTGATGATCAGATCATCGACGTACATGCCCACGATCAGGCGTCCTCCTCCCTTGCCATGGGTATACATCCCATGCTCATCAACACAGCGTGTGAAGCCAAGTGACAGCAGCTCGGCATCGAGCTTCTGGTTCCAAGCGCGTGGAGCTTGACGGAGCCCGTACAAGGCCTTGTGAAGCCAGAGCACCTTGTACTTGTGCTTGTCGTCGACGAAGCCAGGAGGTTGCTGAACGTACACCTCTTCCTGGAGCTCCCCGTTCAAGAACGCCAACTTCACGTCCATGTGGTGGACGCCCCAGCCGTGGTGTGCCGCGATGGCAAGGAGCAGCCGCACCGACTCCAGTCGTGCAACTGGTGCGAAGACCTCGTCAAAGTCGACGCCAGGCTGCTGCACGTAGCCCTTGGCGACGAGGCGAGCCTTGTACTTGACGATGTTGCCGTTCTCATCACGCTTCACTTTGTACACCCACTTGAGGCCTATGGCGCGGTGACCACGCGGGAGCTCGACCAGTGACCATGTCTTGTTGTCGCGGATCGAGGATAGCTCCTCCTCCATCGTGGCAACCCAGTTTGGGTCACCGTCGGCCTCCTTCCACGTTCTTGGCTCCTCCACGCTGACTGCATGGAGTTCAGCTTCCACGGCGTCGCGGTGCGCCATGCCTGGAACATCATCCGTTCCATGAATATTGTCCAGCCTCCGGTACCTATGCTCCACGTCCTCATCATCATCAGCGTCGAGGTTGGGATCATTGCTGAGAGGTGTCGCAAACTCGACCTGCCTCCCCGTGGGAGGGATCGGAGCATGTGGCGATGGTGTGCCCGTGGATGTAGCAGGTACTGGCGATGTAGCAGGCGCAGGCAACTTCATGACGGTGGAAGGTGTCGCAGGTGCAGACGACGTCGCAGCCGACGGCGGTACGCCAGAAGTATGACGCTGGAGTTCGTACTCTTGCTCTATGGTGAATGGTTCCTGGTTGACGTCAGTAGAGGCACCATCCCAGTTCCAGCGTGCATGCTCGTCAAACATAGCATCACGGGAGATGATCACACGAGCACGGATGGGATCATAGAAGCGGTATGCCTTGCTTCCTGCTTCATAGCCGATGAAGACAGCCTTCACCCCACGATCGTCAAGCTTGGATGGGTGTGGATGGAGACGCTTCACGTAGGCAACACACCCAAACACTTTCAGGAAGTGCACGGGTGGCTTCTTCCCGTACCACGCCTGGTACGGAGTCATCCCGTCGAGTGCGGATGTAGGCGATCTGTTGAGGAGGAACACAGCGGTGTGCACCGCCTCGCCCCAGAAGTAGCCTAGCATGCCCCGCGCGCGTAGGATGCTCCTCGCCGTGTTCACGACCATCTGGTTCCGGTGCTCTATGACGCCGTTTTGTTGTGGCGAGTACGGCGTTGAGTAGTGCCGTTGGATGCCTTCGCCTGCACAGTATTCACCAAACTGCACAGAGGTGAATTCACCACCATTATCAGTACGGAGGACCTTCAATTTCTTGCCGGTCTCACGTTCCACCCTCGCCTGGAACATCATGATCGCCGCCGGCGCGTCTGCCTTCGAGCGCAGCAGTGTGAGCCACATGAAGCGACTCATGTCGTCGACGAGTAGTAGGAAGTAGACGTTCCCTGCCGGCGTCGGTGGTGAGATTGGGCCGCAAAGATCACCATGGACCAGTTCGAGCTCTTCCTAAGCCCGGTACTTGGCGGCCTGTGGGAACGACGTGCGTTTCTGTTTCGCCAAGACGCAGTCCTCGCAGACTTGGTCTACATGGTCGATCGCCGGTAGTCCTCGCACCATGTCCGCGCGCCCAAGCTTGCGCAACGCCTGGAAGTTGAGGTGGCCATAGCGCTCGTGCCAGCGCCACGCCATGTCGCCGACCCGCGCGGTGAGGCACACCGGAGCGGCGATGTCCATGTCGAGGAAGTAGAGCCGGCTAGGTGATCGATGCACCTTCGCCAGCAGTTGGCGCTGCAGGTCGTAGAGACGCAGCACGCCCGCCTCGATGTCGACCTTGAAACCATCCTCATCCATCTGCCCGAGGCTGATGATTTTCGTGGTGAGGCGGGGGATGTAGTAGACGCCGTCTAGCCGACGGTGTTCGCCGGACTTGCACGCGAAGAGGACGGTGCCCTTGCCTTGGATGTCGACCACCGACCCGTCACCGAATTTGACGGTGCCGGTGACGCCGCTGTTCAGCTCCGCGAAAACAGAGCGCGTTCCCGTCATGTGGTTCGTCGCCCCGGTGTCCAACACCCAGCGGCGAGAGACCACAGCCTCCTCCTCTTGGCTGAGGTGGAGATGCACCTTCGGTTCATCGAGGTGGACACGCACCGTGGATTCGTCGAGAGACGGCGATGACCTGAGATGAGAGCAGAACGCGTCCGGCACTTTTACCTCGGCGTCGGTGGCGATGTACATGAGTGCGTGCTCCTCTTCCTCGGCCTGCGCGACGTGTGCCGCACCCTTCTTCTTCCCGCGACAATCCTTGGCCCAATGGCCTATCTTGCCACAGTTGTCGCAGCGATTGCCGCGTGGTGGCCTCCCGCCACCGGCGTTCCAGGTGCCCATGTTCTGGTCGTTGCGGCCATCCCGCGATGATGATTCCTCGCCGCCGCGTCCGCGTCCACGGCGCTTTCCGCGGCTGCCGGAGCCCGTGCTACCACCGGAACTATCTTGTTCACGGTGAGCCTTGCGACGGGCCTCCCAGTCCTCCTCACAGAGCATCAGGCGCCCCATGGCGTCCGTGACCTCATTGGGTTTGGCGCGCTCCTCGAACACATGTAGGCGCCCGATGACCTCCTCGAGCGAGACGTTGTTGAGGTCGAGGAACTTCTCGAGGGAGACGGCAGCCTGCGAGAGCTTGTCCGGGACGACCTGCAACAACTTCTTCACTACCTCGGCGTCGGTGATGTTGTCGCCGAGAGCGCGGAGGTTGGTGGCGAGCGTCGTGATGCGGAGCCCGAACTCGGTGACGGTCTCCCCCTCCTTGAAGGTGAGAGTGCCGAATTCGCGACGAAGCTGCTGCATGTCTGGCGCGGCACGTCTGCTGCTTCGTCGCCGATCCACAACACCTTGACCGCTTCCCACGCTTCCTTCACGGTCCGCTTCCTGGCGAGAGTGCTCCACAGCTCAGATGGAACCGAGCGCAGGAGCCCTGCCATCGCCTGGCGATCGTCGTGGTACTCATCTTCGTCGGGGTCGTCGGAGATGCCGTCGTGGACGGCGTCCCAGACACGGAGGGTCTGGAAATTCACCTCCATGACCAGGGCCCATTCCGGATAATTAGTCCGGGTCAGCATCGGCCACGCGACGTTCGCGGATGGCCGCTCGATGATGCGCTCGACGACTCGTGAGCCGGAGCGACGGCTGTGGGAGCGGCCACGGCGACGTGGTGGCGAACGTGACGGCTGGACCTTCTTCTCGCCGGAGCTGTCACCGGTCTCCTTCTTGGTTGGAGACTTCGACGACATGGCGACGGCGAGGATCAGCTCTGATGCCAAATGACAGAACTCCGATGGAGGAAGACAATACACACGCGAACACAAAGTGGCACACACGGAAGTTTGGGCTGCAATACGGCAGCTTTTTCTGTTGCTTGTTATTTCTATTTAAAGGAAATACATGCATCCCTATATGGTTACAAAAGACCGAGCCAATCCCGGCATGCTCGTGACCAGCAGTTGCCATCCCAACCGCCTGGGCCATGCCGATCCTTGCAGGGCCGCTAATGGCGCTAGCCGCCTGCTACTTTCTAAAGTTAGGAGCTCAGGACTTATTCCAACACTGATATCTGAATGTATTAGTGAAGTCAACAATTCTCCCCCTATCTATAGTGTCTATTTCACCTTCAAAACTGCTTCCTGGTTTTTTAAGATGGGTTGGTATTCAGTCTCACACTTCAACAAAAAATCTACTTGGATTTGCTATTGTCGCATGACTCGCATTTCCTATGCAAGAAGCCTTTGGTATTCTCATCTTAGCCTGACACACTCAATTGGTTTTTCATCTTGAATTGAATTGCAATTTCAGAAAAATCATGTGGTAGAAAAATAGGTAGGTCCAGTTCAGTAAAAGTTTGAAGAAGATTTCCAATTGGTTTACTGAATCAGCCGTGCAGTCAGCATGTCATCTAATATAATGACACACAGCCCTCCTAAGTGTTCAAGAAAAAAAAAAAAAAAAACATTAAATTTTAAAATTTATGTTGGCTTACATAAGTGAACATGGTTACCTCAGAGGGCCAAATAATACAAAATGTGCATCGGCCAAAATTTTAGGCCATAATTTAGTAGTAAGTAAGCACCTACCAAAGATGTAGAAGAAAAATGGAGTTTAAATGATAAATCATATGCTACAATCTATCGCAGGACATGCTGCAAATAATTTTTATAGTATGGATTGCAAATAATAAAAAGATCATATTGGAATAAGAAATCAGCTTTTAAGGTTCAGCATAGCTCTAAATTTTGTTTCGAGGATTGTTTAAGCTTACCTCCTGTTTTTCAGAATGCTCACATGAGACCGTCACTATCGTGTAGAGCTTAATATGGAATTAAATTTCATTTTTTGAAGTCATATTGGAACTGCCTCTTTTCCTTTGGAATCTTGAAACAGATTCAGAACCAAGTAAACAACCAGGATCAAAACTTAATTAGTGCTACTGCAATGCACATTTTTTGTCATTTCAAGTAGTCAGGTGAAGTCATATAAGAATCGGCCAACACCAGGTAAGGTTAATTCTGCGACAGAACAAATGTTCCAGTACCAACTGACCTGAAGTTAACTTTTAGAATAATGATCTCTCCCTCACCATAAACAATTAACAACCTGAATTCCGTTGCTTGCAATCCACAATGATGCATCATTGAAGCAGAGGTTTATGCAGATTAAGCATGCGTAAATCTGGATTGTATCTTTATTTATCTTCCAAATTGCAGTGCCAACGGTAGCATTCGAGTCAATCATTTCCTGAGCAAATAGTCTCATTTGTACGTTGGTGTGCACCTTATTTGGGGACGGAGAAGCTAGTTGCATAAAGTTGATACTAAGCCTACACTTGCTTTTAACTTTGAATAGTTAAAGAGTGCTGCATTTTTAGCAAATTTACATAATTATACATAAACCATTGACTCTGAATCTGAATAGCTAAAGAAGACAAAACCGAGTATAGATAAATTGAACTACCAAACCAAAAACACATTTCTCGAACACCCAGGATACAATAGCAGAATAATCATTGGCTCTGAATACACCTTGTTTTCCTCCGCTACGACTATGATTCGATGGGGCTGTTGAGCTGCCACTCACTGATGATGGTAATGCATGTGAGTGAGGGGCAAGTGGCCGATCTTGACAGGCGACGCCAACGAGCGCTCTAGAGGACGATTTCCTGGTCCTTCCACCAGTGCAGGGGGGCTCCCTTGTGAATTGGTGATGGTGAAGGAGGTCACCGCATAAGGAGGCCACATACGGGGCAGGAGAAGGAGCGTGCCCTCGGCACCAGCGCGTGCTTGACCAAACTCAAGGAGTGGATGCGCTGTGGACTGGGAGGAAAGGGAGGAGGAACGACTTGGATAGGGAGGGTAGGGCAATGAGCGGCGGAAGGGGAAGAAGGGGAGGAGCAGCAACGCATATGGGAAGGAGAGGGCAATGGGCGGCGGATGGAGAAGAAAGGGAGGAGCGGCGGCGCAGATAGGAGCCTCTTGATGGGCAAGCTGCGTATGATGAGTTGATGACCGACGAGGGAGAAGGTGACGCGGATGAGGGAACATGGGTACATGCGGGCGGGTACGTTGAGAGGCTAGTGAAAAAAAATTAGCAACGCAGATGGGAAGGAGAGGGCAATGGGCGGCGGATGGAGAAGAAAGGGAGGAGCGGCGGCGCAGATAGGAGCCTCTTGATGGGCAAGCTGCGTATGATGAGTTGATGACCGACGAGGGAGAAGGTGACACGGATGAGGGAACATGGGTACACGCGGGCAGGTACGTTGAGAGGCTAGTGAAAAAAATTTAGGGCGTGTTTGTTTGCCTGGACGAGGGGGTGAGCCAGGCCTAGCCCGCACGCTGCTTAAAGCAGCTGGGAGCCAGACCCTCGAGGAACGCCCCTCCCCCTTGTTTCTCCCGGGCTCGGCTCGATTCGGCCTCTCACGCTCCCTTTTGGCCGTTGGCGGGCTGACGCTCCCCGTCTCGCGCGCGATGTGGAATTCCCCCCCCCTTCCTCTCGCTTGGGTTTCACCTCTCTTTATATTGAGGGGCACCGCTGACCCCCTCGTCTTCTCCGCTCCTCACTCCCTCCTACTCTCCACTCTCTTCGGTGCGGTTGTCGTCTCCTCCCTCGTCCGGCGGTGCATGATGGCGGCGGGTTCGTAGTCGGGCCTCGCGTGGCTCGCGTCTGCTCCTCCTCCTCCATCTCGCCGGTGCACGGGTGCTGCTGCTCATCGTCGTCTTCTTCTTCCTCATGACAAACGGTGTTGCTGGTTGCTAGTGTTTGTTTGCCTAGACGTGGGCCTGTGGTGGACGCTGCTTCATCTTCCCCAAGCTTTCACCTCGTTCCTCACCAGATCTGCTTCCTCCCCCCCAAGCCGTCGGCTTCTTTGGTGGCTGCTTCCTCTCCGTCCTGAAAGCAAGGTGAAATCTTGAAATGTTGGTTACACTTGACCCGATTTCGGTGGTCAAAGTCCTCATAGCGTTGTGAAGTATTTACACTTGACCTGATTTCGGCGGTCAAAGTGCTCATAGCGTTGTTTCTGTGGCAGATCTGTGAGTTCTTGGTCCCAATCCTTGATGTTTCCATGTTTTTGTTGCACTGTGATGATACATATGAGCTAGGGTTTGCTAGGGTTTGCTTTATGACATGGTCTGAGGTTGGGATCCCACTGTTGGTGATTTATTTGGTGGATCTTTGAGTTCTTGGTCCCAATCCATGATATTTCCATGCTTCTATTTCATTGTGACAAGATGTATGAGCTAGGGTTTACTGTTAAGCATGGTTTGAGCTTGGGATCCGATTTTTCTAGGGTTTATTATGGTCGATGATGTTGAGGTGGAGCCTCTGGGTGGTTATGCTCTGCACATTGCAGCCGAGGCCATGAAGCCCTGTCCATTAGTTCAATTTCATGTCTTCAATGTGATGCATTTAGAGGCCAGCAAGGCAGCCTTAACCTGAATTCAACATTTCATTCATGCATGTAGATGGATTTGCAGTAGCAAAGATCTACCTTGGCTTTTTAGGCTGCTGCCATGGTAGTTGGCATGGTTGCCCTTGTTTCATCCAAACCGAAAAGGCGTAGAGGGGAGGATGAGCCCATTTCTTATGTCCCTAGGTTAGAAGCAGATGAGCACAGGGAGAAGAACCTTTCTCTCATTTACAACTCAACTGATGCTGAGTGTATAGCCATGCTTAGGATGAGTAGAGCACCTTTTTTTGCACTCTACAACTTGTTTAGGCAGAGGGGTTTAGTTCTGGACACAATTAATTCCTCAGTTGAGGAACAAGTTGCCATGTTTCTCCATGTTGTTGGGCACAATCAGAGGTTTAGAGTTGTCCATCAGAGCTTTAGAAGTTCTATAGAGACAGTTAGCAGACACTTCCACCATGTTCTATATGCTATTGGGGAACTAAGGGCTAAGATGATCAAACCACCATCTGGTTCAACACATGTCAAAATCCTAGGTAGTCACAGGTGGAACACTTTTTCAAGGTAACAGTTGGCTATCTTGGTTCTATTATCTTGGGTTTAGGATTGTATTTCCATACTTATGTTTAATCCTTCATCTTAGGACTATATTGGTGCCATTGATGACACCCATGTGTTGGCAAGGGTGCCCAGGCACATGTAGGGGCCCTTTAGGGGTAGGAAAGGAAGATGTACACAAAATGTGATGGCACCTATTGATTTTGATCTCAAGTTCACATATGTTTCGGCTGGGTGGGAGGGGTCTTCTCATGATGCTTTGGTTCTAGTTGATGCTATAGAGATGGATGGGGGGCTAAGTGTTCTTGAAGGTAACATCATTACCCATAGCTGTCTATTTCATCTTAAACCATAAAATTCTGTCTTGTAAGCTAATCCACCACTCTCCTTGTAGGAAAATTCTATCTAGTGGATGCTGGTTATGCTTGTAGACCTGGGTTCCTGCCTCCTTACAGGGCTGTGAGGTATCACCTATCTGAGTATGGTCCTAGGCATAACCCAACTAATGCCAAGGAGCTATACAACCTGAGGCATAGCTCCCTTAGAGTGACCATTGAGAGGGCCTTTGGTGCTCTGAAGAACCGCTTTCAAATCCTAGATAACAAGCCATTTCATAAGTACAAGACACAAGTGAAGCTGGTTCAGGCCTGCTGCATCCTACATAATTGGATCCTAGGGTTTGGGGTTGATGAAGTATTACCAACTAAAGCAGAGTGGGATGCAAACCCTGCTTCTTCTTCTTCCACTGGTCCAGCTATTAATGCTTTGTAGACATAAGAGGTGCCTACCATGGCATGAGTTAGGGATGCCATCTCTGATGCCATGTGGGATTCTAGGGGGGCTCATAGGACCTAGCTGTGCATTTCATGTCCCGATAATTAATGTAATAAGATAAGGCTACCTTGTATGGAACTAATGTTGCATTGTTATACTTATGTAATATTTCCTTTCTAGACACTAGCTGAGACCAATTATTTATGTTCCAAATCTGTTGTTCTCCTGCTGTTCCATATTATGTGCTTGGTTCATGACAAGTGTGTTGTACATGGAACTTAGATGGCTGGGAATGGTGCTGCTAGTGGTGCTGGGTTTGTCAATGCATCTGCAATGCTGCCTGGTGGGTCTGCCTTTGCCCCAGCTGCTGCTGCTGCTGGTGCTCCTACTGCTGCTACTTTTGTTGTTGATGATGATGTGCATGTTGTTGCTGGTGCTACTACTATTGGTGATGGTGTTGGTGCTGCTGATGGTGCTATTGCAGCAGCTAGACCACCCATGAGGTGGATAGCAAACACTAGTGGCTTTGTCCTTAGGAGGATGAAGCAACAGATTGAAAGTGGGGCTAGAGCAGATAAGGGAATTAATGACAAGGAGGTGAACCAGGTAGCCAAACAGCTGAGAGAGTACTGTGGTGAGGAAGTGTCCTCCACCCAAGTGTACAACCACTTGAGGAAATAGAGGCAGAGGTTGGGTAGGATCAGCAAGCTTAAGGACCTTAGTGGAGCCCTATGGGATGTGGAAGTGAGGGCAATCATGCTAGATCCTGAGGATTACATTGGCCATATCAAGGTACTTGGTACTTAGTAAACTTTCTCTCTTCTCCTCTATCTTCATCTGTGCCTCAACTAACTACCTAGGTGTCGCAGGGTCAAAACCACGGCAAACATGTTGTTTGAGTCAGTGTCAGAGTATGGGTATTTGGTGGCTTGGGTGGACTTAGGAACACAAGAATCATGCAGGGGAGATGCAACAGTTTATCCTGGTTCGAGCTAATTCGGTCCCTACGTCCAGCAGCTGATGATCCTTATATTCAAGAGCACCCAAAATTAGGGGGTTACAATAGAGTGTAAAGGAAGAAGATTTGGTAGGGAGGTTAGCTCGGTGCTAATTCTAAGGTTGCCTCGCTGCCTGTGGTGCCTTCCCCCTTGTCGGAGAGGAGGAAAATGATGGAATACGGTGGAGGAGAGGCTCTCGGTGCCCCTGTCTGGGTTGCCTTGCTCTCTATGCAGAGCAGAGGCGGATGGAATGGAGTGTCTGGTGATCGCAAAATGGGATCCTCTCCTATCGACAAAAGATGCTCAGCAGTCCTTCGAGGGGTATCCCATGAAGGTAGATTGATCAGTGGAGGTGCGCGTAATCAGGAACCGGATGGTGACACAAGGTGCAGAGACAACGATTTAGATAGGTTCAGGCCGTCTAATCGACATAATACCCTACGTCCTATGTCTTTAGTGTATTGTATTGAGATGTAGTAGCTATCGACTAGGGGACCCTTGCCTCTCCTTATATACTCTGGAGGGGTAGGGTTACAAGGAAAGTATTCTATTTGGTACTATACAATATCTTGCGGTGCACGTCGACCAGTGCCGCGCATGCCTTGATCTTATGGGCTGGGCCACCTCTGATGGTGCGGTCCATGTCTTGTCTTATGGGTACCGGGGATCATATCCCCCATAGTTAGTCCCTGAGCGCCTTGTATCCGTTGTGCAACACCGTCTTGAGCTTGTCCGAGCATGTGCGAACAAAGCCGAGCTGTCAGACTCATGGTCCGACCACCATGATGAGTTGCCAAGCAGTTGTGAACCATCGCCGAGCAGTTGTGAACCATCGCCGAGCAGTGTGTACCATCGTCGAGCAGTGTATCCCAAGTAAGGCTTGCCATAAGGATGTAAGGAGCTCAAGTTCAAAATCAAAAAATTCTAAAAATTCTTCCACTTAGGAGAAGTGTAGCCACTTAGACTCTGTCAGTAAGGAGGGTAAATCAAGAAATAAGCACTACATTCACCGCTAGGTGAAGTGTAGCCACTTAGTCCCCGAGCCTACTAGAAGATGAAGAATGAATCTTGTAGCAGGGTCAAAGAAAAGAAGTCTAAAAGCTTGCCGACGTCATCTGACATGCGCGTATCAAGACCCCAGACGTGCTGCCCAAGATCAGCACCCTGATTCGAACAACATGGCGCAACTTGATAGCACACCAATGAGACATAGCAAGATCCAACCACCAAGGGAGTCCTTAGCTTACCTGGCGATGCTTGCATGAAGAATCTAAGCACTGAGGAGTCCTCGACGTAGCCAGCGATGTCCGAGCACCGAGGAGTCCCCAGCGTAGCCGGCGTTGTCCGAGCACCGAGGAGTCCTCGAGCATAGCCAGCGATGTCTGAGCACCGAGGAGTTCACGTCCTAGCCGACGATGTCCGAGCACCGAGGAGTCCCCGACGTAGCTGGCGATGTCCGAGCACCGAGGAGTCTCCGGCGTAGCTGGCGATGTCCGAGCATCGAGGAGTCCCCGGCGTAGCTGGCAATGTTCGAGCATCGAGGAGTCCCCTGCATAGCTGGCGATGTTCGAGCACCGAGGAGTCCCCGGCGTAGCTGGCGATGTCCGAGCACCGAGGAGTCCCCGGTGTAGCTGGCGATGTCCGAGCACCGAGGAGTCCCCGGTGTAGCTGGCTATGTCTGAGCGCCGAGGAGTCTAGCCAACTGGTCAGCGGTGAAGTGAGCATTGAATAGGAGTGACCGACGAACAGTCCGATCAATTGGTCGGTGACGAAGTCCATGAACCTAGTGGTCCGACCAGTTGATTGGTGGAGAAGTCAGAGCACCAGGTGGTCCGACCACCTAGACAATGATCCTGCAATACAAATATGTAGAATGGGTAGTACATGATGTAAAATATATGAACTTCGGAGAAGAATCAGCAATGGTGATGAAATAGCATATGCAGCTCGGCAATCAGTTGGTGTGAACACTTGAATATGTATTTATGTTTAATATAAACCGCCCGACCAGTTAGTGTGTAGCTGAGTCTCCAGCCCTAGCTAGACCATTAACCATAACACGAAGCGCGGAGCCCATGCATGTGTAGGAAGAACAAAGCATTGCTAAGGGGCCACTGCCGACCACCCATAACGCAGAGGGCAGACGCTCGTGCACGTGTAGGGAGGAGCTAGAGACAAGGCCATCTCTAGGGACATCCGAGCGTCAACATGACTGTTCGGGGGTTCATAAAATCGTTTTGAGAGCAAACATAGAGAAAACAGCTCGGAGAAACATTATGGCGATATACAGAGATTAGAGAATATTTAGAAAAATATTAAAGCGTGACTTAGCTTTAGACAGAATGTCTGGTCAGCGGTGTATGGCGTTATCTGGTCGGCGACACGGGCAGCTCGCTTAGTGGCTCGCTTGATGGCTGGAATGAAGTTGATCTCGTGTTGGAGTAGGATGGACGTAGTTGGAGCTTGGCGGTGTCAATCCGCATACGAAGACATGCACTGTGGTTGTCGAAGGATGTTGACGTGATCCGCCGAGTTGCCGTGAAGGATGTTGATCTTGACGTGATCCGTCGAGTTGCCGTGAAGGATGTTGATCTTGAGTTATGCCATCTGGTTTGCTAGGGATCAGCACACACAAGCCCCACGGTGGGCGCCAACTATCGACAAAAGATGCTCGGCAGTCCTTTGAGGGGTATCCCACGTAGGTAGATTGATCGGTGGAGGTGCGCGTAATCAGGAACCGGATGGTGACACAAGGCGCAGAGACAATGATTTAGACAGGTTCGGGCCGTCTGATCAACATAATACCCTATGTCCTATGTCTTTGGTGTATTGTATTGAGATGTAGTAGCTGTCGACTAGGGGACCCTGCCTCTCCTTATATACTCTAGAGGGGTAGGGTTATAAGGAAAGTATTCTATTTGGTACTATATAATATCTTGCGGTGCACGTCGACCAGTGTCATGCACCCCTTGATCTTGTGGGCTGGGCCACCTCTGATGGTGCGGCCCATGTCTTGTCTTATGGGTACCAAGGATCATATCCCTCACATCTCCCCTCTAGGTCTGACTTTATCCCTTATATAACGAGATAGGTCGGGTATGGCAGTTTGGGCGTTTAGTCTATGGTCTACGTGCGCTGAAGTCCAGGAGGGTCATGCCACGATGCGCCATGGACTGTGGTGGTGTCTTGGAGCCAAAGAAGCCTTAGGCGTCGTCTGACTGCTCTATTCTGACAATCTGCGTGTCAGGCGGTGTTAGCTTGGACCGGCCTCCCCCTGGTGAGACCTTCTAGAGTCTTCTTGGTGGCGGAGGAGGTCGGCTCCAGGGGCTGACGTGCAGACCCAGAAGCCCACAAGCCCCCAGAGGCCATGGGAAGCTTTGTCTTCTTGTGTCATGCCCCGGACGTGACCCTGTCGAAGGAGCAGTTGGCAGGGCCACATCTAGGGAGCGCCGCCGAGGAGACCCCGAGTATCGATAGCTTAGGGCCTATTTTCTTGTGCCCAGGCCTTGGCTGGCATCGTGAGCCAGCCAGGAGCCAAGGACTAGTCTTGGTCATGCTATAGATCGGGAGCCTGAGGCTCAGGGAAGCCCCCGAGCCCTAGGTGGAGCCTATGGTCGAGTCAGGCTCGGCCAGATCTCTTTGCTAGATGGTGCACGCGAGCATGCCCGATGGGCATAGCCCCCGAGCCATCGGGCGATCCTGAAGGGGTGTTGATATTTATTAACTTGTCACTTGTTTTAGTAGCCACCTATTAATTACCTACATCTCCTAACATTATTTTACTAGGTTGTCATCCCCGGCAACGACGCCAGAAATGCTTGTTGGTATTTATTAACTTGTCACTTGTTTTAGTAGCCACCTATTAATTACCTACATCTCCTAACATTAATTTACTAGGTTATCATTCCTAGTGATGGTGCCAGAGATGCTTGTTGGTACTGCCTAGCATCACTACTAGAATGATACTAAGTAGTTCTTTATCATTTTATGTGACTAGAAAGAATATAAAGATATATGAATGAAAAGGAATCTGCAAGTGCACAAATAATTATACCATTGTAGTACTTCACCCGAGAGTATTCCAGGTATCGTTATTTATATTTTACCACAGGGAAGGTCTAGCATGGATAAGTATTGATAACTTATACTATTGATGGAGAAGTAAACCATAGCCAATATTCTACTCATAACAGGGGTAAGTCATAGGATAGGATATATATATATATGATAAGTATTGATCAACAATAATGATAAATCACTCAGAGTACTCCTTTTTATGGCATTAGCATGGTCAGGTAGAATATTAGAGGAATAATTCCTAAGTCATTCTTAATTACAAGTCAAAGCATACATTGATTAGTCCAATTACACCTAGTAATCATGGCTAAGATCATCTTTATATCTACACATAAGGGATATTACTAAGGAAGATTAAGAATAGAGATTGTCTTCCTTCGTAACTAGATCCTACTTATATACCTATATTCGGGGAGTGGACTACAAAGGACTCAACGAGAGTGTCACATCCGCGATCTACCACATGGCTTGTCACACCCAATTTTAAGAACAAAAGAGGATGTATAAAAGTCTTATGTGCACCCCAGGAACAGTCGCACACATAAGTGGACAAATTGTGAATTGTACCAACACAATGTTTATTACATAGCGAATAAATATTCAACACATAGCCTCAAACATAAATATAATAGCTACTAAGATAACTCTCTTGCGGAAACTCCAACCGGGACGTCAACTGGTGAACACCAAGCCTAATACTCATCATGATAATCTTCAATCCAATCTTGATCTGTTACCCATCCGGGATTTTTCCAACATAAAGATAAAGAAAGGCATAAGTACATGTCGTACTTAACAAGATAACTAAGGGTTCATGAGGCTCAAATAGCTGACACTGGTTTACTGCGGTTAGCATTTAAGTCATCATCAAGTTTAGCATTTACTAACATCAAGGTAGCAAGAATCCCATAACACATGATCAATGAACATGAATAATCAATATCTTAAACAATTAACATAAATGATCATCTTAACAAGTAAAAGTCATTATCCCTTATTGTAAGTGTGCCAAGGTCGGTCGTATCCATGAGCACGGCTAGTATACCAGTTTGTTAACTCTACGCAGAGGTGTACACTTTCACTGTGAGTCATGTTTCCCAAATGAGTGGGTGGATCAATCCCAAAACACCGAGAACCATATAAAGCCACCCAATAGCTCATCTAACCGGCCAGGGCCGCAGGGTCATCAGATATAGGAACCCCCTTTCCAAAAATAAAGTAAAAGGCCGCTTCCAAAGCTAGGCTCAACAGGACAGAGGCTGTCCTATACCCAACTCGCAGACCTCTAACCAGCTAGAAAAGGGTTTCTCAAGCAACTAGAGCCAGAGCCATATAGCCCTCACAGCTGTACGTTAATCCCGGATAATCAGTTACAAGACAAGTCCTTTTGTTGCTAAAAAGTCATCTTGCTTATGTTTATAGCATATTCATTAATCAAGTTTCAAGATCATGATTGTTGCACTAGCAATAGAACTACCCAATGCAAACCTCCCAGGGTAACAAGGTAATTGAGTATTCAAAATCTAGGAAATCCTACCATAGGTAGCAAGAAAGACACATGCATATGTATTTTAGTGAGCATCATGAATAGGACAAGGAAGGTCCCTAGCTATACTTGCCTTGATCAAAGTTCTCCTAAAAGTCTTACTGGTCTTGCTGGTCGTAGAAGTTCTCTTGCTCACCAACGAAAACCTCACCGTCTGAACTCGATCAACAACACCAAGCAGCAACATACAATCATCCGAGCAATCATGCACGAAGCAAACAAAGGGCTATAATTAGAACAATACACCACCAGCAAGAAAACAGTTTGAAAAGTGTATAAAAACATTCTACTCATCACTACGATCACATAGACACGAAATTCACCGAATTCGGATCTAAAACGAGCAAGATACGAATTTTCCAAGTTTTCCTATAAACTATTAATGCATTAAACATGAACTCGAAATTTAAAAACTAGAACTGAGCTAACAAAGACGCTAACACGTAGATTACGAAATTATGAATCCAACGCAAGTCGAACGGATCAAATCGGAGTTAAAATGAGCATTTTATAAGCATTTAAAATCAGTGGCAAATCTGTAATTACTAAAAACATAATTTTGAAACTGTTAAAGGAATAATACGTCTTCAAAAAGGAAAAACGTATTTTCAGAATTACGCCAAGGACTGCGGGTTCAATTAATCAAAAGAGCAGGGGCTCTTTAAGAAAAGTTCCCCGCGAAGGGGTACGGGCCGCTATGGTCCATCCGATCCAAGATGGACAGATCAGATTAGACAGAAGAGAGGGAGAGGATACCGGCTCGCCGGGGAAGACGACCGAAACGGCAGTGGCCATCGCCGGCGGCGACCAAGTTCGCAGGAGCTCACGGATAGGGCGATCCCGGGCACCATTTTCCACGGGACCGGTATGGATCGAACCGGGAAGGAATAGGGATCTCACCTGGCACGAAGATGGAGTCAGAGGTGAGCTGGGTCGAGTGTGCGGCTTCGAACGGCGGATGACTTTGCACTGCAAAGTACGGCGAGGGTTAGAGCGCGATTCAAAGCGGGAAAAAGAGAATAGGAAGGCTCGACGGCTTCGTAGAGACGACGCGAAGCTCGGCGACTTGCATACGGCGTCAATTGAGCGGCGATACGGTGGAATCGAAGGCGACGGCGGCGCTTAGGGTTTGGTGGTGGCACGAGCTCGGATTACGAGGCGCTGGTGCTCGATTTTTGTTGCGGGAGCGTGCGAACGCGAACGTGCGCACTATTTATGGACGCGCGGACGTGCGGGTTGCACTAGGGCGCGAGGAAACGCGTGGCTCGGTTGATGCCATGTCCGACCCGAGTCCGGTTCGGGAGGAATAAGGTGACGCTGACTTGCGGGCCCGGTTCGTCAGCGAGACAGAGAGGAGAAAGGAGGCGGGCTGCTGCCGCTGGGGCGCTCGTGGGCTGACGCTGCGTGGCTACTGGTCTTCGGCTCGGCCTAAGAAGAAAGCGGCGGCGCTGCTGGACTGGGCCAGAAGAAAAAAAGAAATGGGCGTTGCGGCCAGAACCAGTGTAGGAGGGGGTTTCCATTTTTCCTTTTTATTTTCTAGAATTTTGAATCAACCTTTTCAAAAGGAATTTGAAACTCTTTTCAAAAGCTACAAAAACCAGTCAAACATAATAAAATATGCATGAGCAAGTATGCAGCAACCTGTTCCTAAGCTTAGGATAAATTTTAGTTTCACAAAGTTATTTATTTTACTATATTGACATGCTCACAAAATTGCACTAAAACTCAATTTCAGCTATTTTAAATTGATGCAAATTTTTGGGTGTTACAAATCTACCCCCCTTAAGATAATCTCATCCTCGAGATTAGGCTGTGCTTACTCAAACAACTGCAGGTATGTCTTTCTCAAATCATCTTCTCTTTCCCAAGTTGCCTATGCTTTCGAATACCGATTCCACTGAACCTTGCACATCCTAATTGTTCTGCTTCTCGTAACTTTCTCAGCCATATCCAAAATCTTAATTGGAAACTCCTCATATGTCAGATCATCTTTAACAGCAAGTTCCTCTAATGGTATTTGCTCCTCAGGCACACGCAAACACTTCTTAAGTTGAGACACATGGAACACATCATGCACACTAGACAGGTTCTCAGGCAATTCTAATTGATAAGCCACTTCTCTACATCTCTTTAAAACTTTAAACGGACCAACATACCTTGGTGCTAGTTTACCTTTCATGTTGAACCTTTTCACACTTCTCATAGGTGGTACTTTTAAATAGACATAATCTCCTTCTTCGAATACCAAGTCTCTTCTTCGATTATCTGCATAGCTCTTCTGACGGGTTTGTGCCACTCTCAGGTTCTCTCTAATCTTTCTCACCTGCTCTTCAGCGTTTCTAAGCACATCTGGTCCAAACACTTGACTTTCACCTATTTGATTCCAAAATAAGGGTGTTCTACACTTACGCCCATACAAAGCTTCAAACGGTGACATCTTGAGACTCTATTGGTAACTGTTGTTGTATGAGAACTCTGCGTAAGACAAACTTTTATCCCAACTAGTACCATACTGCAACGCACATGCTCTCAACATGTCTTTTAAAATCTGATTAAGTCTCTCTGTCTGTCCATCAGTCTGAGGATGGTAGGCTGTGCTAAAATTCAACTTTGTGCCCAGCTAAGTGTGTACCTGTTTCCAAAAATGAGAAGTGAACTATGAACCTCTATCAGACACAATCTTCTTTGGAACACCATGCAAACTCACTATCCTTTCCATGTATAGTTCTGCTAACTTTGGTCCTCTATAAGTGGTCTTGACAGGTAAGAAGTGAGCAACTTTAGTCAAACGATCCACAATCACCCATATTGAATCATAACCTCTCTGAGTACGTGGTAACCCCACTATGAAGTCCATTCCAACTTCTTCCCACTTCCACTCAGGTATCTTCATAGGTTGCAACAATCCTGCAGGTTGCTGATGCTCAACTTTCACTCTCTGACAAGTATCACATATAGCAACATACTCAGCTACATCTTTCTTTAGACCATACCACCAATACTTCTCTTTAAGATCCAGATACATCTTAGTACTGCCAGGATGGATAGAATAAGTTGAATCATGTGCTTCACGTAGTATTGCATCACGAATGGCTTTCACTTCAGGCACACAGATTCTTTTTCCAAACCATAGAGTCCCATTCTCATCTATGCTAAAGCCTGGAGCTTTCCCAAGCGCTACATTACCTGCTATCTCCCTTGGTTTCTCATCCTCCAACTGACCCTTATGTATCTCAAGCTCTAGTGTAGGTGTCACTTCTATCTCCATAGCATTATAAACAATACCAAGGTTCAAGTGCTGAAGCTCTTCCCATAACTCTTCTGGCACAGGCGCCATCTCAAGCTCATTGGCATATCTCTTCCTACTAAGTGCATCAGCCACAACATTAGCTTTACCAGGATGATAGTGCACCTCCAGATCATAATCCTTGATCAGTTCCAACCAACGATGTTGTCTCAAATTTAGATCCGTCTGAGTGAATATGTACTTCAAACTTTTATGATCGGTAAAGATATCACTCTTATGCCCAATCAGATAGTGTCTCCAGATTTTTAATGCATGAACCACAGCTGCTAACTCCAAATCATGAGTAGGATAATTCAACTCATGTTTCCTTAGCTGTCTAGATGCATAAGCAACAACTCTACCCTCTTGCATAAGAACACATCCCAAACCTTGACGAGACGCATCACAATAGATAGAGAACTTCTTATTTAGATCAGGCAAAATCAGCACTGGCGCTGTTGTCAACTGCTTCTTTAATTCTTCAAAACTAGCTTGACACTGATTAGACCACTCAAACTTAGCATTCTTCTCTAACAGGGCGGTCATGGGTTTAGCAAGCTTGGAGAAACCTTCAATGAATCTTCGATAATAACCAGCTAAGCCAAGAAAACTATGGATCTCACTTACATCATTAGGTGGCCTCCAATTCAGTACATCCTTCACCTTGCCTGGATCCACTGCTATACCACCATTAGAAACCACATGTCCAAGAAAAGAGACTTCTCTTAACCAGAATTCACACTTACTACGCTTAGCATACAACTTATGCTCTCTTAGCTTCTATAGCACCAATCTCAGATGTTCAGCATGATCATCTTCAGTCTTAGAGAATACCAATATATCATCAATAAATACTACCACAAACTTATCAAGATACTCCATAAACACCTTATTCATCATATACATAAAGTAGGCAGGTGCATTGGTCAAACCAAACGACATAACTGTATACTCATATAACCCATACCTCATAGTAAAAGTTGTTTTTGGTATATCAGTATTCTGAATCTTCAACTGATGATAACCAGAACACAGATCAATCTTAGAAAACACACAAGCACCTCTCAACTGGTCAAACAAGTCATCAATTCTAGGCAACGGGTACTTGTTCTTGATAGTTACCTCATTAAGAGATGGATAATCCACACACATACGCTGTGTTCCATCATTCCTGTCAACAAAGATCACAGGCGCTCCCCAAGGTGATGCACTAGGACAAATGAAACCTTTATCTGACAACTCTTTCAATTGTTTCTTAAGTTCTTCTAATTCGTTAACCCTCATTCTATATGGTCTCTTAGCTATAGGTGCAGTACCAGGTAATAATTCAATTATAAACTCAATGTCACGGTCAGGTGGCATACCTGGCAAATCATCGGGGAAGACATCTGGAAACTCCTCCACAACACGGTCCTAGGGATTAGCATCATCATCTAGTTGATTCACTATAGCTATTGGTGGTGGTTGCACTGTCATGCCAACATTGATTCGATCTCCCTTTGGTGTTGTCACTACTACAACTCTCTCCTAACACTGAATCACAGCTCGGTGTTCTTTCATCCAATCCATACCCAGAATCACATCGATCCCAAAAGTTCTCAACACAATAGGACTGACTGTGAAGTCTACCCCCCTTAAGGTAAGACTTGCTAAAGGGCAACAATGTGCAGCTGGTATTGATCCCCCCGGTGAATTTACTAGCATTTGGGTCTTCATTGCAATTAAAGGTATGCTATGTATTCTAACAAATGCTTGTGAAATAAAAGAATGCGAAGCTCTAGAGTCAAAAAGAACATTAGCGGGGATAGAGTTGATGTTGAACGTACCCATCATAACTTCTGGTGCTCCAACCACAGTCTCAGGCGCCACATGGTTCACTCTTCCAGTGTTGTACGCGGGCTTCTGGTTGCTATTCTGCTTCTGAGGTGTCTGTTGATTCGGCTTCTGAGGGCAATGGTTAGCATAGTGTCCCACATCTCCACACCGAAAACACCTATTGGGAGTACTAGGTGCATTGCTCTTCATCGGGGTACTGTTGGGCGTTCCCTGGCGTGAAGTCTGATTGCCCATTTGCTGCGGTGTACACTGGTTCCAATTCTGCTGTTGGTTCTGAGAGCGTTGTGGAAACTGACCACGGTTCCACTGACTGACTAGACCTTCATACCTTTGCTGATTATTATAGCGCAGGCGTGTGTTGCTTCCGGAGGCCTGTCCCTTCATCTTTCTCTTCCTGTCCCTCTCCAATCGCATATTGTCAAGCACAATAGCGCAATTCACCAACTGCTGGAAATTAGCATATGTGTTACTAGCCAACTGCAACCTGAGATCATAGTAAATTCCCTTGAGGAAGAGACGTTGCTTATCTGCATCCTCCCTCACGTCATTAGGAGCATAGCGAGCCAACTGAGCAAACTTGTCGTGATACTCACTAACAGACATAGAACCCATCTTGAGAGATCTGAATTCCTCCTGCTTGAGCTCTATCAAACCATCTGGAATATGGTGTGCCTTGAAATCCCTCACAAATTCTAGCCAAGTGATACCAGGAGCATTGTTGGGACGAGTAGACTGATATGACTCCCACCAAGTCTGAGCTGCTCCCTGAAGCTGTCCCGATGCATACAACACCTTTTGTTGATCATCACACTGAGCGATGTTGAGTTGTTTCTCCACTGCGTGTAGCCAATCATCTGCCTCCAAGGGGTCAGCGGCATGAGAGAAAACTGGAGGATGTCCTTGCATGAATTCCCTCCGCTTGTCTCTTGGTGGTGGAGGTGCTGGTGCTCCAATAGGTTGGTTCTGAAAGAACTGCATCATGGACTGCATGAACTGTCCTTGCATCGCCAACACCTCTGCTGCGGTCATGGGTGGTGGTGGGGGTGGTGGAGCACCTCTCCCACGTCCTCTACCTCTTCCACGGCCAGACATCTGTAATCCAACATGAAACATCACCAATATGTAAGAGATAAGCAATTTTGAAAATTTCTGGACGTGATGCAGAATCAGCAGGTCAGAAAAACTGTCATAACTCGAGTTCCAGATATCCAAATAAGATGATATTTATACTGTTGGAAAGCTTAAGAAATTAGCTACAACTTTCATTTAGACCACATTTTCTGATTCTGACGTTACATTAATCAAAAACAGACCACAACAGAAACTGTCCTCAGATTCCAGACAGCACAGAAGTTCATATTGTGACAGTCATAACTCTCAGATACCAACAGATAAAAAGGTGATTCTTGTTCCATTGGAAAGACACAGAAGTCTATAGACTCCCAGTAAAATTTCATGACCATTGCTCGAACAGGTGAAAAGTTATAACCAAAACATCACTGACTGCTCCAGAAAACAGCAAGCAAAGAGACAGGATAGACCAACCCAAACTATTTATTATAGCACTTTTAACCTTAATATTTTTAGCTAAGGAACTCGTGGACATGCCCACAAAGTTCCAGCACTCATCACAAAGATCCAAATCACACATAAATCACAATAGTAATCCAGCAAGCACACCAATAGTACACAAAACACTTAAAAGACTCGACTCGACTCACGATACTAAAAACGTGCCTATTACAATGGTTTCATAAACTTAAGAGGTGGCGTTCTTCTTGGTGGAGGGCTCATCTAACTTCTCAAACAGCTTGGGATGGACTAACTCGGCATTAAGGCCATCGATCTCTTTCTGGTATTCTTTGATCATGTCTTGTGCCTTCTTCAGCTCTCCTTTTAACGCTCCCACCTTATTTGTAAGTTCACGGTTTAACTCAACGGTGGCCTCAAGAGTCTTCGATCCTTTTACCACAACCTCTATGGTCCAACTATTTTCCTTCGAAAGATAGCATGGGTAATACAAGAGTCCATCGTCCTTCTTATCATCAGAGAGACAGCCACGGTAGTAGGCAAGTGCAATGGAAGCAACATCCTCCATGCTTCTTTCCGCGGTAGCTCGACTTACATGGTGGGTGACAACTGCATCTATCTTGCGAGTATTCGGGGTCTTGATCAGCAACCGAGTATCCCAAGATGAACCAATCAGAGGATGACTGTGCTCCGTAGTGTGATACTCCAGAGTGGCTTGCAGGTCTGGATAATAGCACTCCAACATCATTGTCAGCAAGTCATGGTAGAAGGCGTTGTCATCAGGCTTCTTGATGCTTAACTTGTCAGTCCAACCTATATGAGGCAGTGGCTGGAGTACTTCATCTTCATCATCATTGGTCAAGTCAATGGCCTCCACACGTGCTGGGGATTGAGCTATCGGAGTTGGCGAAGAATGGACCTCTTCTCCAACCTCAATCTTCCAGTTCTTCCTCTGGACGTCCTCTCTAGGCTCCATTGGCTCATACACAGCACGCTGTGGTTGAAAGCATCCAACATACAAGCGGGCAGACTTGCGGTCACGTGTCATCTACAGAAGTTTCAAATCATTTAGAATAGAATCAATTGATTTTATAATAGAATAAGACAAAAGAAGCACAAAACTTAGCAAATAACAAGATTGAGGTGGACAGCATGAAACAAGTGAAAAAAAAGGAAACTAAAAATGACCATTCTAACTAGGCTTGCGTCCTACAGTCAACAGTGCTCTAATACCAATTAGTCACACCCAATTTTAAGAACAAAAGAGGATGTATAAAGTCTTATGTGCACCCCAGGAACAGTCGCACACATAAGTGGACAAATTGTGAATTGTACCAACACAATGTTTATTACATAGCGAATAAATATTCAACACATAGTCTCAAACATAAATATAATAGCTACTAAGATAACTCTCTTGCAAAAACTCCAACCGGGACGTCAACTGGTGAACACCAAGCCTAATACTCATCACGATAATCTTCAATCCAATCTTGATCTATTACCCATCCGAGATTTTTCCAACATAAAGATAAAGAAAGGCATAAGTACATGTCGTACTTACCAAGATAACTAAGGGTTCATGAGGCTCAAATAGCTGACACTGGTTTACTGCGGTTAGCATTTAAGTCATCATCAAGTTTAGCATTTATTAACATCAAGGTAGCAATAATCCCATAACACATGATCAATGAACATGAATAATCAATATCTTAAACAATTAACATAAATGATCATCTTAACAAGTAAAAGTCATTATCCCTTATTGTAAGTGTTCCAAGGTCATTCGTATCCGTGAGCACGGCTAGTATACCAGTTTGTTAACTCTACGCAGAGGTGTACACTTTCACTATGAGTCATGTTTCCCAAATGAGTGGGTGGATCAATCCCAAAACACCAAGAACCATATAAAGCCACCCAAGAGCTCGTCTAACCGGACAGGGCCACAGGGTCATCAGATATAGGAACCCCCTTCCAAAAATAAAGTAAAAGGCCGCTTCCAAAGCTAGGCTCAACAGGACAGAGGTTGTCCTGTACCCAACTCGCAGACCTCTAACCAGCTAGAAAAGGGTTTCTCAAGCAACTAGAGCCAAAGCCATATAGCCCTCACAACTGTACGTTAATCTTGGATAATCAGTTACAAGACAAGTCCTTCTGTTGCTAAAAAGTCATCTTGCTTATGTTTATAGCATATTCATTAATCAAGTTTCAAGTTCATGATTGTTGCACTAGCAATAGAACTACCCAATGCAAACCTCCCAGGGTAACAAGGTAATTGAGTATTCAAAATCTAGGAAATCCTACCATAGGTAGCAAGAAAGACACATGCATATGTATTTTAGTGAGCATCATGAATAGGACAACAAGGAAGGTCCCTAGCTATACTTGCCTTGATCAAAGTTCTCCTGAAAGTCTTGCTGGTCTTGCTGGTCGTAGTTCTCTTGCTCACCAACGAAAACCTCACCGTCTGAACTCGATCAACAACACCAAGCAGCAACATACAATCATCCGAGCAATCATGCACGAAGCAAACAAAGGGCTATAATTAGAACAATACACCACCAGCAAGAAAACAGTTTGAAAAGTGTATAAAAACATTCTACTCATCACTACGATCACATAGACGCGAAATTCACCGAATTCGGATCTAAAACGAGCAAGATACGAATTTTCCAAGTTTTCCTATAAACTATTAATGCATTAAACATGAACTCGAAATTTAAAAACTAGAACTGAGCTAACAAAGACACTAACACGTAGATTACGAAATTATGAATGCAACGCAAGTCGAACGGATCAAATCGGAGTTAAAATGAGCATTTTATAAGCATTTGAAATCAGTGGCAAATCTGTAATTACTAAAAACATAATTTTGAAATTGTTAAAGGAATAATACGTCTTCAAAAAGTAAAAACGTATTTTTGGAATTACGCCAAGGACTGCGAGTTCAATTAATCAAAAGAGCAGGGGCTCTTTAAGAAAAGTTCCCCGCAAAGGGGTACGGGCCGTTGTCGTCCATCCGATCCAAGATGGACAGATTAGATTAGACAGAAGAGAGGGAGAGGAGACCGGCTTACCAGGGAAGATGACCAAAACAGCGGTGGCCATCGCCGGCGGCGACCGAGCTCACCAAAGCTCACGGATAGGGCGATCCCGGGCACCATTTTCCACGGGACCGGTACGGATCGAACCGGGAAGGAATAGGGATCTCACCTGGCACGAAGATGGAGTCAGAGGTGAGCTAGGTTGAGTGTGTGGCTTCGAACGGTAGATGGCTTTGCACTGCAAAGTATGGCGAGGGTTAGAGCGCGATTGAAAGGGGGAAAAAGAGAATAGGAAGGCTCGACAACTTCGCAGACACGATGCGAAGCTCGGCGACTTGCATACGGCGTCAATTGAGCGGCGATACAGCATAATCAAAGGCGACGATAGCGCTTAGGGTTTGGTGGCGGCATGAGCTCGATTACGAGGCGCTCGTGCTCGATTTTTGTTGCGGGGGCGTGCGAACGCGAACGTGCACACTATTTATGGATGCGCGGACATGAGGGTTGCACCAGGACGCGAGGAAATGCGTGGCTCGGTCGATGCCATGTCCGACCCAAGTCTGGTTCGACAGGAAGAAGGCGACGCTGACGTGCAGGCCCTATTCGTCAGCGAGACAAAGAGGAGAAAGGAGGCGGGCTGCTGCCGCTGGCACTCGCGGGCTGACACTGCGCGGCTGCTGGGCTTCGGCTCGGCCCAAGAAGAAAGCGGCGATGTTGCTGGACTGGGCCAGAAGAAAAAAAGAAACGAGCCTTGCAGCCAGAACCAGTGTAGGAGGGGGTTTCCATTTTTCCATTTTATTTTCTAGAATTTTGAATCAACCTTTTCAAAAGGAATTTGAAACTCTTCTCAAAAGCTACAAGATAGATATTGAAAGGGGTTTGGTTACTTGTAATCATTGGCTCTGTTTAAACCAATCATTATTGATATCTTATTGCCATTGATTAAATTATTGCTTGAATTATATCTATCTTGGATGATAACCGATTCTTCTCACACAACCCCATGAGCTTTAACCAATTTATTCTTATGAATATGCTGGAATCGACTATTTAATCGATCTCCTCTCATATCGGCTCTCAGAGCCGCACACTCGGGACTGTCTGGCAACACCGACACGTTCCATCCTTAATTACTGAAAAAATTTCTCTCCTTGTCAATTGCAGGGTCAAATTGATTGGCATGTCTCGGGAGGATTGCGTAGGATCGACCACCCTTGCGCTGAAGCTAGGCGGACTTGCTCCATCGAGCGGACCCTTCCGGTTTGCTGCGTGTGTCCTCGGCACAGGACGAAATTTTGTGTCAACAGGGCTGACTTCGATCATCTGGTGACCGAACTCTCCTTGGCAGGGATGTCTTCCACTAGTGAGAACGCTATGCCCTGCTTGGGGCCTTCTTCTCCAAACCCTAAACCCTAAACCCACCTCAGGTCCGGCAACCGCCACCGCGTCGTACGATCGCTAATGGGATCGCGGAAGTGCGACAGTCGCGGCTCGTAGAGTTCAAAAGTGGAGATGTACAAAAGTGGAGATGAAAAAGCGAAGAGGGGGCGTTACCTTCTACTTCCAGCGAAACCTTCCCCTTTTCTATGACTCTGGCTTCTCCCTGCTCGTGCACTCGCCTGCCGATGCTTGCTTCCTTCTTCATTCCCATGGCAGAATGGGGTCCATCCAGGGTCGCTGAGGCAGTGATCAGGAGGATGGAGGAGGATGGGTTGGCACCGGAGGAGGTGATGGCGGTCGGCTGGCGTCCTCCTAGCGTTAGTGAGCTATGAAAGTGCAATCAAGCCTTAATTGTGGGTTTTGGTGATAATAACCTCACAATTAGAGAACTAATGAGATTTATCAAGTTGATAAGTAGGGAATTTATATTCGAGAATGCTACATAAAATGGAGGAGCCCCCAACTACAAATATATATGGCTTCAAACTCAAAGGAGGTTTAAATTCTTTTATATATTGAATTTGAGCATAGGAAAAGCCGTACTATAAAGGGGCACAATGCTTAAGCTAATTTGTGCTACCAAGTGCTCAAACAACCACATGCATCCTCAGATTCATAGCCAAGATAGTCTACACTTCACTATTATCCTTACTGTCTTGCAGGGTGCGAGCTCCGACTTGCCTAAGCCCTTGGGTGCGAGCTTCGACTCGCCCGACCCCTTGGGTGTGAGCTCCAACTCGCCTGACCCCTTAGGGTGCGAGCTTCAACTCGCCTGATGTAACACCCTAGGTGTTAAGCATGCATTTGGCATTGGCATTGCTTGAGCACAAGCATCATTGACCATTCATGAGCATGAGCATCTCAAATTTTATCTCTATGATTGCTTATATCACATGTGTTTGTTACTAAATGCTTTACATATGCTAGGATTTACATGTGACCAACATATAAAATGTTTGTGGGACCTTAGGAGTACCTTAAACATGTTTAGAATGTCACATGGAACAACTTTGGTATTCATGACTTGGACCCATTTGGCCTCTAAGTCATGGTTATAGTGTAGGCTTTCATTTTCAAGTTGCATGATTGACCTAAGTTGAACTATATCATAGAGTGTTTGCATGGTAGTGCACCCTTAAGCAAAGTTGTAGTACTTGACTAGAGTAACAACTTTTATTTTTGGGTCAAGACCTAATACAGTGCATAGCATGCTCAAAAATAGTCCATAAGTAGCAATAGAATTACTGTTTTTGACTTTGAAAAATTTTCTGTCTTAATGCTGTTTACAGGTTCAATGTACCTCACTTGTTAGCATTGTAACTGGCTAACCATTGAGAATTTGGTGATACTTCTTAAAGCAAGTTTGTAGATTACATGTAGCTCTACAATTTCTATTCAGGGAATTTTTGCTAACTCTAATTGGTTTGGGAGATATTGGGGATCAAGGTTGCTCTGTCAGTCGGCTTCGTCACCGGACTGAATTGGCTGAGGGCAGCGACAGAGGCCGACCAGGGGCAGGCTAGGCGCGCCGCGTGGTGGCTGTATGCCAGCGTCGGCCTAGCCGGTCAGGCCAGCATAGTGGGATAAGGCACGTGCCTCTACTGCTCACTCCATTTCATCCTCGCACCCCGCTCTCTCTCGCTCATACCAGAGCAAAGCAAAGCATAGTGCCACCGCACCTTCGCCGTCGCTCTGCCATGCTCGCTGACCACCGTCATAGCTCCACCGCTCGAGTCCTCAGTCCAATAGCTCCGCTACCTCCACCTCTACCTCCCTGAACCACTACTACTTCACGTCGTGCCTTGGTAAGGCCCCATTTCGCCTCGCCGCCACCGCGTCGTCACTGGAGCGCCACCGCTCTCACGGCTCACCATGGCCTAGCCATTCCAGTATCCCACAGGCCTCCATCTCCTTTGGTCCAGCACCCCGCTAGAGTCTAGAAGCTTAGGCTGAATCTGGGGGATGACACCATCGCGTGTTGGTGCAGGAATGGGCCGCCGCTTCGCGCATGGCCGCCATTGCCGTCGTGTCACTTGAGCTTATCGCTATCGAGCTAGTCAACCGTATCCCTCCTTCCTCTTGTGTCTTCGATAGGGTCACCCTAGGCCTAGTTAACAGCATGACGGATAACTATCTCCTGCTGCTATCTAGCCAGAACAGTGAGAGCACCGCCGTGCACCGAGCGCCGCCGTGTGGCCACGCACGTGGACCAATCTCGCTGTCACATTACCGGAACCCTAGCCACCTAGGTTAGCTTCGTTAGGTTACCGTGAAGCCGTGACATGCCTCAACTAAGCACACCGCGGCCAGAGAATGTCGGCGTACCGCCGCGCTGCCTCCGCCATCCGCCATTACCACCGGCGAGCTTCCAGGCAAACTAAGCACACCTACCGACGCAGCTCGACGTGTAGAGTGCAACGGTGTAGATGCTACCGTCGAAACCTCACCGACGGCAAACTCTCACCGGTCAACCGCTGTGCTCTGCTTCTGTGTGTCTAACGTGCGGGTCCCATTGACCGCAGGCCCCAGCTGTCAGCCTATGTAGGTTTTGGATTTTCTGATTTATTTTCTAGATTTGAATGCATGTTTCAAAAATTCATATCTCAAGCTTGGAGTGTCCAATTTTGGTGAACCAAATTTTTTTGGATTCCTCATGAAATGTAGTATTTGATAAAATTATGAAATGCACTGTTTCTAATATTTTTCTAGGAGAATTAAATGGAGCTAAATAAGTGCTTTTAAATTGTTTGCAATCTTGTAAAATACATAACTTGAGCTAGGGAAGTGATAAAATTGTGATTCAATTTTACTGATCTTGTGTTGACATGCTCTAGCTAGGAAAAATACTAAACTTGCAGTAAACTTGATTGGAGTAAGGTCTTTCTACTTATCTTTTAATAAATGGTCTTTTCTGAGGGAAATTCATAAGGATAAAAATAAGTAACATATTGCCATGCAAATTTTTGTAAAGTGTTAATGGGTTTTAGGGAAGCTAAGAAAAATATGAAATCTGTTGATTGACACTTTTCAATAGCCTAAACTATTTTTGTTAAAATAAACCTAAGCAACTTGTCATTTTTGTATAGAGGGCTATACTTATCCAATTAGCATGAATTTTGTACAGTAGACTTTTGGGGTCATATGTATGCTACTGTAATTTTCTCTGAATTTATGGAGCACTAGAAAAAATTATCTCATAAATCACCTTATTATATAAAGAAATTAATAAAGGTATCTAAATACATTAGTTTGGCATAAACATAATGTTTTCTGTAGTCCTTGTGATGCATATGATCTGCTGATAATGGTAGTTGTGCTTGAAGTTGATTGGTTATAAGTAGCTACTTAATTGCTTTATAATTCCGCTAGATGGCTACAAGATTAGTTTCTGTTGTATTGATAAATTCATGATGATAATTACATTTCCTGTGAAACTTGTTATTAACAAAGTTGTAGATAACTTACTTATCTTACTTGTGTCAAATTTTCATGGTAATAGACTAAATTCTTTGGGAGTTATAGCTGTTAGAAGTCTGCTATCAGAATTTGCTTGTCTACTGGATAGATCTAGATGATTGAATTGTTTAACCTAGATAGCTATTAAATGATCTTGTGATGACTAAATGAAAGTTGTAGAAAATTTTATGAGCTTTCCAGAAAGTCCTAGATCACAACAATTGGTTGAGTAAAACTCTAGTTATGATCTAAACTTATAGCTACTGTGTTGTGGTCGAGAAATAGACTTAGTGTGGATTCTTGAAAATTCTAGAGAAGAGATATGCACCTACTCAGTAAATAAGAATTCAACTTGGTTATCATCTAAGTAACTTGATATAATCATCAGCACAGAATCATTCACGTTCTCATGTCATATCATTCACAATCGTTCTTATGCATCCATGATACTTACTTTATGTATATGCATGCAATAGCTGCAGCGGAAGAAATCATGTTGGTGGAACTCAAAGCTGATCCACAAGAGGATAACCAAGAAGCTCAGCACCAAGAAGCTTCAGGTGAAGGTGAGCATAAAGTTGATCATCTCCAAGAGTGCCCTGACCACCAGCCGGCCACGTTTGTGAAAGGCAAGTCCCAGAGCATTCTAACATCCTATGTGTTCTAATACCAACTTGAGTCCTTTTTATGTTAATGCATTAAGTACTAGGAGTTGATTGAAACCACTTGCTGCATATACTTTGCTTGTCTAGAAATATATATCTTGAATCCTATATAGGTCCAGGATCAACCTTTATGCTTAGCCATGCTTAGATCGGTAGAAATTGGGTTATTTCCTGTCACTTGCGAGATATAGGTGGTGACTTGATCACGGTTGGCTATATTGTGCTATCATGGAACATAACCTGGTGATGTTGAACAATTGGAGACCAGGTGGAATATTATATGTTAGGTGTGGTGACTTATAGTGATTCCATCTGTGTTGTTTAAGGACCAGCCGTTAGAGGCCATCTTGTCATGTTGAACGCATGCCTCTCACATAGTTGGCCGGATAAGTCATTCCGACCATGAAGCCAAGTAGCTCAACTCAGGCCGAGGACATGAGTAGTTAGAGTGCACACCCTAGAGGCAGTAAGGATGTGCGGAGAGCCAATGGCATGAGTCCAAGGGTGGGTTCGAGTCTTGAGCTTCCTAGCAGATTGGTAGTATCTTTGAGGGTACGGCGCTGGTCTTACCCATGATTTGGACCTGAGTTGTACCAATGGTGTCCCGATGCAACCCTAACGGGGGAGTATGGGTGTGTGTTAGGAATAATTCCCCAGCTAGGTAGGAATCGATTCGAATCACCGTATCTCCCAGATAGTGAGAACTTGACATGAATCCCTTTCATCATAGCAATTAATGAAAGTAATGGTTATGTGGATTATGGAAATGCTCAACTTGATATGGTTACTATTGTGATGATTTAATGGTACACAACATGTTTGGCATAGGGTAGATGCTAATCTAGAATGGAACATGAATAATAAACTTGTTATTTCAAAGTTAAAAGATACTAGATAAATATTGGCTTGTAGGCAAAGGATGCCAACCAGCTCCACTAATAAGCCTTGCATGATCCTTTGTGTCTCTTATTTTTGGTTTATGATGGGTAAGTCTAGCTGAGTACCTTCTCATACTTAGGGTTTATTTCCCTATTATTGCAGATAACGTGATGTACCACATATACTATAAGCACTGCTTTGCTCCTGTAGTGGATGAGGAATAAGACCATGGTCATGGTCATTCTATATATCATCTCACCCTTGTGCTTTTGGTTGGAGATGACTGTGAAAACTAGCTATGTATCTAAACTACTATTGATGTCGTTTAGAACTATGTTGCTTTCGTTACTGTTAAATTGTTGTTGTAACAACTGTGATGGAACTCCGATGTATGACAAACTATTTGTGAACTTGTTGTAACATGTGGCTTGTATGTTGAATCATGTACGATCTTGGCTTGTATGTTGGTTGATTCGAGATCCTTCGTGATACTCGATGGACTACCGAATTTATATGGGCTCAAGTGTGATGGTTTGACTACCTCGGTGGTGGCCATTGTACTTGTGCTCTTATAAATTTGATGGTTCTGTTACACCCGACCCCTTGGGTGCGAGCTCTGACTCACCCGACCCCTTGGGTGCGGGCTTTGGGGTGTGGGCTCTGGTTTGCCTAACCCTTTGGTCATGGGCTCCGTCTTGCCTGACCCCAAGGTCGTGGGCTCTGTCTCTCCCGACCCTAAGGTTGCGAGCTCCGGCTCGCCCAAACCTTTGGTCGCGGGCACCGTCTCGCCCGACCCTTTGGTCGCGGGCTCTGGCTCGCCCAACCCTTTTTGCGGTGGCCTCATCTCACCCGATCTCAAGGCCACGGACCTCGTCTCGCCCGACCTCTTGGGTGAAATGTCTATTGGGGGCTGGGGGTATATATACCTTTTCCTTTTCTCCCCAACGGCTATTTGCGATTTAAGTGACCGTTGGGGCCTAGGGGTATATATACCTTTCCCTTTCTTTCCCAACAGCAAAGATAGAATAATGAACCAACCTGCTCCCATCTTCCTCACTTCAGCACACTCAAAATAGAGCAGGAGCTTTCTCTCTCACTCCATTGTTGACCACAAGCCCCCAAGAAAATCCATTGATTTTCCCATCAATCCTTGAGGGATAAGGGTCCAAATCTTGATAAGAGAGCACCTCTATTGATTCCTAAACTCTAAAGAGCACTTGGTTCATGTCTTAGCTGGCAGTTGTGTTCGTTACTCTTGGAGCTTAGCTCCTAGCCGGCTAGAGCGGGGCCCGTGGAGCTTGCCAACTTGTGTGGGAGCCCCAAGAGATTTGTAACCACTGCTTGCAGTGAGTGAAATCACCCCTCATCTCAAGAGTTCACTTTCTTGACTTGAGAATGAGGTAGGGTTGTAAATCCCTAAGCCTTAGTGGTATACCTCAACAACGTGGACATAGGCAAGCCTTGGTGGCGAGCTGAACCACGGGATAAATCTTTGTGTCATCTTGTGCTTGTGTTGCTTCACTGTGTTCTTGTTGTTTTTGAGGTGATTTTTAGAATTGAGGCCGATCTACTTGTCTGTGTTGTTCCCACCACTTTCAGCTGTCAATCTGTGATCTACCACCCAACAGGAAGCTAAGAAATTTACCCTATCTAAATTTCATTGGGTAGATTTTAAACTATGAACTAATCTCTCCTGTAGGTCTCTTCACCCCCCTCTAGGCATACCAGAGATCCTATAAGTGGTATTAGAGCGGGTTACCTTGTGTGCGCTTCACCGCATGAGGTATGGAGCCTAGGGGAGGATCCAGTGTCGTGAAGCCCATCAACGTCGATCTAGAGGACGTTGGGATGCATGACACCGACAGCAGTGAGCTTAGCGCCACTACAGCGAGCAACTCCACGCTCCCACAGCTGGAGGCAACCGATGTCGAAAAAGCTCAAAATAAAGAAGAAAGAAGAAGAAAAAGAGCAGCTAGAAAAGAGAAGCAAGAGAGAAGAAGAAGGAGCGGCAACGGTTAGAAGAGAAGAAAGCAAGAAAAGAAGAAAGAAGACTCAAGAGAGAAGCTAGAAGAAAAAGAAGAGAAGCAAGAAAGAAGAAGGAACAAGAAGCAAAAGCCTCCAATACATCTTTAAGTGAGCTATCTAGCAGCTCCAAAGATGGTGATGATGATGAGTCCTACCAAGTACATAGCAAGAAGGATAAGAAAGGAAAGGGCAAGAAGAATGATGTCGGATACTAGAAAATGGGGTACCCCAAGCAAAGATCGAAAAACTGCTTAGACCCTAAAAACAGAACCAACGGAATAAACAAATGAGGTCTCGGCCGAAATCTCCGATTCACCCGAGACCCCGTCGCCGAACCCCAGCGGAAGCAAACGGTTCTCCGACTCGCCGAGGCCCCCGCGTCGAGGCCCCCTCGTCGAGGCCCCCTCGCCCGGGGCCTCGGAAGAAGTGCCGATTCTCCGATTCGCGCGAGACCGGCTCGGCACCAACCCCATGACCGCCTTTTTGACCCAACCACTCCGATAGACGCACGATGGCACAGAACAACGAAGTGACCGGCTACACGCCGGTCGTGTCAACCCCCTACCATCTGAGATGGCATAGAGCAGGGGTTACCGACCACTGTGCTGCCTAACTCCTGCACCAAGGACATCGTAACGTGGGGAGTCAGAACGGGTTCCTGTAGCCTCGTAATCAGCAGACCGACCACTCCGTCTCGCTCGAGCCCCCTCGACAGGGCCTCGGATTCACTGATCTTACTACGCCTCGCCCGTCCGCCTCGCCCGAGACCCCCTCGGAAGGGCCTCGGACGAATCGGCGCCCCTTCGCCCGAGGCCGGGCTCGTCCCCACAACCTCGCCGCCTCCGCCTCAAAAGTCTCTCTGGCAGTCATCACATCCGACACGCGCGCTCGGCCGCACCCACTACGTAAGCCATGATCGGCGGGCGGCGCCGCAACAGAGCGACGGACAACGGTCGATCACCTTTTTTACCATCCCAACCGACAACACAGTACCATATCCCAGTGAGCGCGCACGCCTCGCACTATTCCGCTTTGATGGTCTGCCGAGACCCGCCTGCACTGGTCACTTCTCGTGCCCTCAAGACGGCAGTTCTCCTCGACAACAGCCTCGGCATGGTAGGCCTCGGCACAACAGCCTCGGCACGACAGGCCTCGCACGACGACCGGCCACGAAGGCACCGAGCCTCTACAATCCACCAAGTCAATAAATGCGCAGCATGTTACTTGCAAATGAAGACCATACCGATTAGACATCTACGGAACTCCCACGACAACGCCATGCTGCTCCAGGAGTAAATACGCCATCGAATAGTCCTTACTCCACGTGTAGCTCTCTTATGTACTCCTGGTTTCCTCCCTACGGCTATAAAAGGAGGCAGCCAGGACCATTTCTAGGATGACGGAGAGAATCACAGATACTCGCACGAACAACACGCCTCGTTCTGTAATTTGATATCACCTCCCTCACGTAGATCCGGGACGAACTCCCTCTCTCGCTAGCTTGTAACCCCCTACTACTACGAGCACCCCGATGCAAGGAATACAAGAACACCTTCTCGGATCGGACGTAGGGCATCCATTGCCCGAACCAAGATAAACCTTGTGTCTCTTTGCATCTCCATCCGGAATTGGGAGCACGCAAAGACAAATTCACTAGTCGGTTAAGGACCCCAGCCCAAACACCGGCAGCATTAGCCGCCAGTAGGGGCCTTTGCGTGTCGCCTTAGTCATCCCACCAGATTCGGATGGCGATCCCGTCATGATCATTGCATCTCGGGACGATCGTCTGGTTCAGGAGCCTAGAATTCATGTCTCTAGGGCATGAGTATGACATGGTAGTCCTCTCACCCAGAGCGCCATCGACCGACGACGACGTCTTGCACCGGCAGCCCACGCGCGGGCGGCGCCCGGGCCGCCGCTCCCGTCAAGCTCGCCGAGCGCCGCGCGGGCGAGTCCACCCTAACACCTCGCAAGTACAGAACGCCGATCTGTGCTCCACCGGAATCCCATACCCTGCCGCATAGATAGAGTCCTCAGACGGGACCTGTCCAAATTTAAGCCTCGGCAGGGAAAAGGGGCGGGCGCACACAGCCGACACCCCATCATCAAGCTCTGTCCCGCCTCCTCCCGAGGAGCCAGCTCTGATGGAGCAGAGCATGGCGACGGCGCCATCCCCATACCCTTTCGGGCTGACCAATGTCGCCGCCTCCTACGCCACCACCCTCGTCTCCATTCATCAACGTCATGCCCATAACCCCATAGTCACAACTCCAATCCACCCCCACTCTGACTCCTCGGAGGAGGACAAGGCGTGGGTTGGAGCAGACTTCTCCGGGATTCGCGACCCTGAGGCGATGCGCCACTTTATGATCGCAGCGACTACTGCTTCGGCCATTCCGATTCCGATGGCGAGGACGCTTACGCCCCGACTTGTGAGTGTTTCCACGTCGGACTCGGAATGCCGAGCATGGGCAACGATGGAGGAAGGGCAGCCAATGCCACACCACCACGCACGGGGTCCCCACCAGCGGCGGTAGGTATCCCCACCCCCGAGCAACTTCGACGCATAGACCTAGAGCAACTCCGTGAGCTTCAAGCCAAGGTCGAGCAAGATCAACTCCTCCTGCAGCAACTCCGAGCCACCCTCGAGCAAGAGCAGCGGGGGCGCGGCAATGGCAGAACGGCCCGACTGGGGGCTCGCGACGTCAACCGCCGCATTAACGATGATGAAAGGGGCGAGCAACCCCCTGTCTTCAATTGCGCTAGCCAGAATGTCGCTGCGGCGGCAATACTGGTCCGAGTGATGCCCGAGCCCTCTACCACGGAGTGGCGACGAGTCCATGGCAAACTCTGGGGCCTTTTGATACTGCCGCGGTGCAGCAGGCCAAAAGTTCCATGTCTCGACGACGCGGGGACGCCTCGAAACAGCCCTCGGTGCACGACCGCCTCAGGGCCGCCTCGGTGCACGATCGCCTCAGGGCCACCTCGGTGCACGACCGCCTCGACGACCAATGCGAGGCGCAAAACGGCCACCACCTGGGTAGCAGATGACGGTGCCACGACCACGATGGGGCCGCCAGGGGCTACCGAGTGCACCGGGGCGGTCGCTATGACAGTGGGGAGGACCGTAGTCCTTCTCCCGGGCCGCCTGGCCCTAGAGTTTTCAGTAAGGCCATCCACAGCGCCCGCTTCTTGGCCTGGTTTCATCAGCCAATGAATCTCTCAAAGTACAGCGGCGAGACCAACCCTGAGCTATGGTTGGCCAACTACCGTCTGGCTTGTTAGCTAGGCGGTGCGGACGATGACCTGCTCATCATCCGCAACCTCCCCCTATTCCTGTCAGACTCAGCGCGAGCTTGGCTCAAACACCTTCCCCCTATGCAAATCCACGACTGGCGCGACTTGGTAAAGGTCTTCGTCGGGAATTTCCAGGGCACCTACACGCCCCGGAACTCCCAGGACCTCAAGAGCTGCCGCCAGAGATCGGACGAAGTCTCTCCGACTTCATCCGACGCTTTCCAAGCAATGCACCGAGTTGCCCAAAGATCGGTGACTCAGAAATTGTCCAGGCATTCCTCTCCGGCACCACCTGTCGAGACCTGGTCCGAGAATTAGGCCGGAGCGTACCGACCACGACATCCGCACTCCTCGACATCGCCACCAGCTTCGCCTCTGGCGAAGAGGCTGTCGGGGCCATCTTCCCCAACAACGGCTCCAAGGGGAAGAGGCGGGAGGAGACCCCCGGGGCCTCGACGTCTCGCCCCCCCCAGAAAAAGAAGGGACGCCAGGGGAAACAGGAGGTTCTTGAGGCCGGGCTCGTCGTGGCCGCAGACCGCAAGAATCCCCGAGGCCCAGGGCTCTTCGACAACATGCTTAAAAGACCCTGCCCATACCATCAGGGCCCAGTAAATCACACCCTCGAGGAGTGCACCATGCTCCGGCGATACTATGCCAAGCTCGGGCTCCCCAACGACGATGCCAAGAAGAGGGGCCAGGACGACAGAGACAATGACAAGGGCGACGGGTTCCCCGAGGTACACAATGCCTTCATGATCTTCGGTGGGCCCTCGACGTGCCTCACGGCATGACAACGAAAAAGGGAACACCGAGAGGTCTTCTCGGTTAAGGTGGCCACTCCCCAGTACCTCGACTGGTCTCGGGAGGCAATCACCTTCAATTGGGATGATCACCTCGATCATGTCCCAAACCCCGTGTCGACCATCTGTCGTTGACCCGATCATCGGGAACACCCGACTCACCAAGGTGTTGATGGACGAGGCAGGCAGCGGCCTCAACATCCTGTCGCCAACACGCTGGAGCTCCTAGGGCTCGACCGGTCACAACTCGAGGCGACGCCGCCGCCTTCCACGGCATCATGCTAGGGGATGCGCGCCACGACCCCTCGGTAGCATAGACTTACCCGTCTCGCTTCAAAGACCCCTCCAATATCATAAGGAGAGACCTCACCTTTGAGGTGGTGGGGTTCAAGGGGACTTATCATGCCATCCTGGGACGGCCGTGCTACGCCAAGTTCATGGCGGTCCCGAACTACATCTACCTCAAGCTCAAGATGCCGGGCCCCAATGGTGTCATCACTATTGACTCCACGTATGAGCATGCATACGACTGCGACGTCGAGTGCATCGAGTACGCCGAGGCTATAGTGGAGTCTGAGGCCCTCATCGCCAACCTCGACCAGCTCGGCAGCGAGGTGTCTGACTCGAAGTGTCGGGCCGAGACATTCGAGCCCGTGGAGGCCGTCAAGCTCGTCCCGGTCGACCCCACTTGCTCATCCCGAAAGTCTTGAGAGGGTCAGCGCCACACCCTCGGCAAACAAATAGGGGCCATGCTCGTCGACTTTCTTCGTGCGAACGCCGACATATTCGCATGGAGTCCCTCGGACATGCCGGGCATACCGAGGGAGGTCGCCGAGCACGCCCTCGACATCCAGGCCGGCTCCAGACCGGTGAAGCAACGCCTCGCCCGATTCGACGAGGAGAAGCGCAGGCCATCGGCGAGGAGGTACTGAAAGCTTTTGGCGGCCGGATTCGTCAAGGAAGTGTCACATCCGGAGTGGTTAGCTAATCCCAGATTAGTTAAGAAGAAAAATGGAAAATGGAGAATGTGTGACTACTACAGTGTCCGAACAAAGCATGCCCAAAAGTCCCATTTCCATTACCTCAAATCGATCAAATCGTTGACTCCACTCACGGGATGCGACCACGTCCTTCCTTGATGCCTATTCCGGCTACCATCAAATCAAAATGAAGGAGTCCGACCAGCTCGCAACTTCTTTCATCACCCCATTTGGCCTATACTGCTATACGACTATGCCGTTCGGTCTCAAAAACGCGGGGGCCACGTACCAACGGTGTATGACCCAGGTCTTTGGCAAGCACATCGGACGAACCATCGAGGCCTACATGGACGATGTCGTTGTCAAATCCAAGCGGGCCAATGACCTCGCTCAATGACCTGAGGTAGCCTTCAAATGCCTCGGGGAGAAGGGCGTCAAGCTCAACCCCGAAAAGTGTGTCTTGGGGTCCCCGAGGCATGCTCCCAGGATTCATAGTCTCGGAGCGCCAGATCGAGGCCAACCCGGAAAAGGTCTCTGCCAGACCAATATGGGGCCGATCCGAGACCTCAAGGGAGTCTGAAGGTTATGGGATGTCTAGCGGCCCCGAGCCGCTTCATCTCGCGCCTCGGCGAAAAAGGCTTACCTCTGTCATCTCTTGAGAAAATCTGGCGCTTTTCCCGACCCCCGAGGCCGAGGAAGCACTCACCAAACTCAAAGCGCTGCTCTCCACCCCCCCCTTCGGTACCACCGATCGAAGACGAGGCCCTCTTACTTACTCGTCGCCAAGAACGACCCAAGTGGTCAACAGCGGCCCGTAGTGGTCGAGAGGCGTGAAGAAGGACACGCTCTACCCGTCCCAACGACTGTCTACTTCATCAGTGAGGTGCTTTCCGATACCAAGACGCGCTACCCCCACATCCGAGAAACTAATCTACGCCATATATCTTGGCTCGACGCAAGTCGCACGTCACTACTTCGAGTCCCATCCAAAGGACCGTGGTGTCATCTTTTTTCCTTGGGAGAGATAATCCATAACCGGGAGGCCTCGGGAAGGATTTCCAAATGGGCCGTGGAACTCATGGGGAAGCCCCGTCTTTCGCACCCGAAAAGCCATTAAGTCTCGTGTCTTGGCGATTTTGTGGCGAGAATGGACCGATACCCAACTACCACCTATTCAAGTCCAAAGTGAGTCTCGGACCATGTACTTCGATGGGTCTCTGATGAAGACCAGAGCAGGCGCGGGTCTGCTCTTCATCTCACCCCTCGGAGTCCATATGCGCTATGTAATCCGACTACACTTCGCCGCCTCCAACAATGTGGCCGAATACGAGGCCCTCGTCAATGGCCTACAGATCGCCATTGAACTTGGGGTACGGTGTCTCGACGTTCGAGGCGATTCACAGCTTGTCATCAACCAAGTAATGAAAGAATCAAACTGCCATGACCTCAAGATGGAGGCGTACTGCACGATGGTACGCCGCCTAGAGGACAAGTTCGATGGCCTCGAACTCAATCACATCGCATGAAAGTTCAACAAGGCCACGGACGAACTGACAAAGATGGCATCGGCACGGACCCCGGTCCCCCCAAACATCTTCGCCAGAGACCTCCACAAGCCATCCGTCGACTATGACTCAGCGAAGGTAGAGAGCCCATCGGCCGAGCCCCCCACAGGGCCTGAGGCCCCCTTTGCCACCGAGACCTCGCCGCCCGAGCCCGAGTCCATGGCAATTGACACAGAGCCTCCCGAGGCCGACCAAGGAACGGACTGGCGAGTCCCTTTTCTTGATCGCCTCGTGCGAGGAGAGCTTCCCGCAGATAGGACCGAGGCTCGACGGCTTGCGCAACGAGCCAAGACGTACGTCCTCTACAACGGCGAGTTGTATAGGCATAGCCCGTCTGGTATTCTCCAACGGTGCATCACCACCGAGGCTGGCCAATCACTACTCTGGGACTTGCATGCGGGAGCCTGCGGGCACCACGCAGCGCCTCGGGCGCTAGTGGGAAACGCCTTCCGCCAAGGTTTCTACTGGCCAACAGCTATGGCTGATGCCACGGGGCTAGTACGCTCCTACGAAGGATGCCAGTACTACGCTCGACAGACGCACCTCCCGGCCCAAGCCCTCCAAACCATCCATATCACATGGCCATTCGCCGTGTGGGGGCTGGACATGGTTGGGCCTCTGCAGAAGGCACCCGGGGTCTATACCCATCTGCTCATAGCCATCGACAAATTCTCCAAATGGATTGAGGCTCGTCCAATCACCCAAATCAAATCTGAGCAAGCAGTGCTATTCTTTACGGATATCATCCACAGGTTCGGAATCCCAAATACCATCATCACCGACAACGGGACGCAATTCACCGGCCACAAGTTCTTGACGTTCTGCGACAACCACCACATCCGTGTGGTCTGGTCGGCCGTAGGACATCCTAGGACAAACGGCCAAGTAGAACGTGCCAACGGCATGATCCTACAAGGCCTCAAGCCAAGAATCTACAACCGGTTGAAACAGTTTGGCAAGAAATGGCTTGCCGAACTCCCCTCGGTCATTTGGAGCCTGAGGAATACACCCAGCCGAGCCACGGGATTCACACCGTTCTTCCTGGTCTATGGGGCCAAGGCCATCCTCCCCACCGACTTGGAGTACGGCTCCCCGAGACTATAGGCCTACAACGAGCAAAGCAACCGCACTGCCCGCGAGGACGCCCTCGACCAACTTGAGGAAGCTCGAGACGTTGCCCTGCTACACTCGGCCAAATACCAGCAAGCCCTACGACGCAACCAAGCCCGGCACTTTCGGAGCCGAGACCTGAAGGTGGGCGACCTGGTGCTGAGGCTGAGGCAGAGCAGCAAGGGCCGCCACAAGCTGACCCCGCCATGGGAAGGGCCATACATTGTCGCCCAAGTACTAAAGCCCGAAACCTACAAGCTGGCCAACGAGAAGGGCGAAATCTTCACCAACGCTTGGAACATAGAACAGCTACGTCGTTTCTACCCTTAAGTTTCCAAACGTTGTTTACATTGTTTCTCAAAATACAATAAAGAAGCGTTCTTTAAGTTGTTACAATCTTTCGAGGTCCCCCCTTAATAGGCAACTCGATTGTATAGAACCTAAGGACCAAAAGTTCGTCTCAAAGGCAAAAGACCGGCTGAGCCGTGAGAACGACCTACGCCTTTGGGCTACGGCTGCTCCCTCGCCACCTTCTCGCCCAAGAGACAGCTTAGGCTCCGAGGAAGTTCTTTGCAAAGAGTTTGTCTATCGATAGAGGCTCGACGTCACAATAACGCTACGAGAGAGACTCGGCTCTGCCTCTGCAGAACCAAGCCTCCCTCGGGGGCTAAAAAGGGGGGAACCCCCTAAGTCCTGGATGCCGTTTCTTAACCGTCTTTCGAAAATTTCCACGCCAAACTCTCTTGCGCTCCGGCAGGACTGTCGCAAGAAACCTAAGGACCAAAAGCGTGTCCTAAGGCCAAAGGGCCGGTCGAGCCGTGAGAACAGCCTACGCCCCCAGGCTACGGCAACTCCCTCGCCACCCTTCGCCAAGGGACGGCTTAGGCTCCGAGGAAGTTCTCTGCGGGTATCCAAGAACAAGACAGGGGGCACAGGCTCGGAAATGGAATAAGAAAGCGGTTAAAAAATGCACATACGCAAGTACTTTAATAGGCCTCGACGGCCACAAAACGTCACGGTATGACAATTAAAACAATCTGTTTACATGGCCCCTGCTGGCCCAGGTCAAAGCTCAGGGAGCGGCGGCTGGCGCGGGAGGAACCACCTCTTCTTCAAATAGGCTGGCCAACGCTGTGCTGGGCGCCTCCACCGCCTCCATCAGCTTCGCGACCTCTGCGTCGGCCTCCTCGTCATCTTCCGGCAAAACATAGCCGTCGCTGACAGCCTCGAGGTTGACGACATAGTGCGAGGAGACGACGGCCAGGGCGCGTTTGACACCCGTGTGCAACGCCCCCCAGAGCCTCTCATGGACGCAGCCGCTCAACGCAATCAGGCGGCTCCCAAGGGAGCTGGCTGATTGGACCCCCTCGACCTCCAGAGCCTCGCAGGCGGTATGGGCGGCGCTGCGTAGAGCCTCGTGCTCCTGGACTTCAACGTCCAGCGCCGCTTGTGCTGCGACGGAGGCCTCAGCCACCTGGGAGGCCTCTTTCTCCAGACCTACACCACGACAAAGAGTTAGGGGTCGAACGCAAACCAGAGCAAATGGATCAAGGAGCACGGTTCAGCGGAACTTACCCTCGCCTTTATTCTTCCAGGCTAAGGCCTTGACTCGAGAGGCCTCGGCCGCCTTGGTAGCCTCTGCCAAAGCGACTTTCATCAGCTGATGTTCACTCTGCTCTGTGCCCAGCTGCCCGGCGGTGACCTTGGCAGAGGCCATTGCTTCTTGGGCCCGGAACTTGAGGGAATCCCGCTCCTCCTCTAGCTCCTTGATCTTCGCCACCAAAGGGGCAGCCTGCTCCTTAGCCATGGCCACCTCGGCCTTTAGGTCGACACAGCGAAGGCGGAAGTCCTCCACTTCAGCACTCCGCACCAACAACAGCTCCTGGGCGTCGGCAAGTAGGCCCTTTTGTCGCCGGAGCTGCTCCCAGACTCCCATCTCCCTTCGTAGGAACAACAATTTCCCAAGGGACCGAGTCTCGAGCTCCTGAGACAGGCAAAGACGTATGTCAAACACCGCAAGGGGGGCTCGGAGAAAAAACAACGTGACACGAGAAAGGGAAGTGCGTACCTGGGTAACACCGGGCAGGTCCCTTTGCATAACAGACATCGCTGTCTGCATCGACTGCACTGCCAGTTGGCGGTATTGCTCGAGGGTGTCCCAGCGCCCCCATCGGCAATGTCCTCAAGGGCAAACACAGGCTCCCCCTCAGGGTTGGCCCAGTTTCCCCATGCAACACGCGGGTGATTCCACCCGCGGGGCTCGGGTCGGACCCGGACAAGGACCGAACTCCCCTCGGTAGGAGTCAGGACCGGCCGCTCCACGGTGCTGGCCGCCTCGGCGTCCGCCGCCTCCTTTCCCCGGGAAGAATCCTCAGACGAGATCGTCTGAACCGGGGGTGGTGCCGAAGCCCGCCCCGCCTCTGTCCCAACCGCCTCAGCCTCAACGGGCCCAGGGGCTCTGGCCTCTGCCATCTCTACCTCGGTGGCGGCGTCCACCACCCTGGCCTCGAAAGCCTTGGGGGCTCTGGCCTCATCCCCGATGGCCCCAGCAGTGGTGGACGCCTCGGCCTCATTCGCCCCAAGACCCACGACCTCTCTGGGCGTGGACTCGTCCTCCCCCGCTCGTTCCGTGGCCACCTCGGCGCCCTTTCCTTGAGTAGCCGGCTCCTCCGGGCCGGCCCCGCCCGACGCCGCGCCATGCTGCACGCCAGCCTACGCCTCCGCCGCTCGATGAGTGATGGAGCTGGTGCTCACCTTGAGCGCCTTATGGGGCGCCAAGGTAGGTTCCTCCACCCGGCGCTTCTGGCTGGAAACAAAGGCGTTCCTAAAGGTCAACGTACGACCAGGGGGCAAGCAGGAAATACTACAAACTCCGCCAAAAAATAGACTTACCGTGAACAAGGAAGCAATCGCTTCTACATAGCGTCCCTCCTCTGCAACGGCGGCGGTGGCGGTGGTAGCATGGCTTCTGTATCCGTCGGTACCGGCTGGTCTCCGCCGGACCCCGGCACCCCCTTGACCGTCCGCAAAGACGATTGAGCCGCCCCCGGCGTCGCTTGCTCCACCTCCTCCGCCGAGCCCACCGGGCTGACAGCACGCATCTCGGGCGTGTCGTCCTCGACAACGAGATGGGTGTCTACCAAAGACACCCCGGGTGCCACCTCTGTAACATCGGGGAGGTGGTCCAGGGTACCCTTCCCTTCCTCGACCGCGCCAACGTCGCCGGAGGAACCCGACACCGATACTGAGGGAGATGACTCCAATGGGAGACCATCGAGCCTCTGTTGCCGGCGGCGTGTGTCCAGCTTTTCACGCTCAAGGATCCTCTTCGTGCGCCTTGCCACCTTGGCATCTTTCTTCTTCTTCTGCTCCTCGGCATACGCCCTATTCATAGCTCGCCGCTGGGTGTCCTCAAGAATGGGTGGCGGGGAGCTTCGCACGTCCCTTATCCCCTGCAGAAACGACGAAATAAGGCAACAGGCGAAAAAAAGCAATAAGCAAGAAGGCCGCGAAGGCCTCGGCAACACCCAACTTACCAGGGAAATGTACCCCCGCGACGGGCGCATCGGGAACGGTAGCAAGCCATCAATCTTCGGTTTCCCATCCACCGCCTCCCTTACTCGACGTAGGATCTCCTCATCAGTAAGGGCGAAGGCGAACATCTTGATGCCTTCGATCGAATCGCGCGGAGTCATCTCGAACAAGCGCCGCCGCCGAGCCATCAGCAGCAACACCCTCCGGCAGTGAAAAGCCACCACGACCACGGCCGCAGTAAGGCCACAATCACGCAGCTTCCCCAGGGCCCTCAGGAGCGGTTCCAGCCTGAGCTGATTGGGCTTGATGACGCCGTACCCCCACTTCTCCGGCTGACTCTCCACAACCCACCCAGTGTAAGGGGGAAGCCCGCTGTCGTCGTTACGAAGGTAGAACCAGCTATCATACCAACGATGGTTGGATGATGCCAGCTGGGCTGGGATGTAGAGGTGCTGCCGGTCTTGGCGCACCTGAACGGTGCAGCCACCGGCCCTCAGCGCCTTCCGAGCCCCCTTCGCTCTCGCCGACTTGGTGGAAAAAACCGCCCGAAACAAATGGAGCCACAGCTCCCAGTGGGGAGCGATCCCCAGGTACCCCTCGCAAACGGCGATGAAGATGGCCACCTGTGCGATGGAGTTGGGGCTGAAGTTGTGGAGCTCCACGCCGTAGTAGTGCGGGAGCGCCCGCATAAACTGGTCCGCCGGCAAGCCGAGGCCTCGCTCGTGGAAGACGACGAAGCTCACCACGTAGCCATCATGTGGCCTCGGCTCCGACTCATTCCTCGGAGCAATCCACTCCGGCTCGTCAGAATCGGTGATCGGGCGGAGGAGACCGGCGTCCACCAGCGACTGCAGCTTCTCCACGGTGACGTCAGACCGCTCCTAGGGATTCGCTAGGAGAATGACAGGACCGCCAGCCATTGCGCGGGGGAGGACGCTGCTACGGCGGTAAATCTCTCTCTCTCTCTTTCAATCGATCTCTCTCGCCCTTCTTCTCCCCGGCGCTTTACGCTCTCAGCAACGGCTTGGAAGCGGCGAAAGCAAATGCAGGCAAGGTAAGGAGGGGAGGGGCGAGGCTCTTTACGTATTTATGCAGGGGTAAGATGAAACCACTGGGCGACGAAATCGGGGAAGTTTCCCTCAGATTCGGCGCATATAATCCAGATTCGATATCTCCGCCCACGTGCCCACCTTCTCCACATTTAATCGCGTAGACGGTTATGTCCCATCCACTGACACCACGTCGCGCAGCAACGGCAGCTCCCGAGAAGACCGCCTCAAAAGACGCACCGGGCATTGTTAGCCGATGGAAGGGAAATACCCCCCAGCCGATTCCTTCCGAGCTAAGGAACCGGGCACCGAGCCCGCTACGGTCCAGAGGTTCGAAGGCTGGGCCATTTATGGTCTCGACAGCCGCCTCAGGACGACAGAGTCAGGGACAACTATGGGCGAGCCCGTACATGGCCGAGGCCCAGGCAAGCGATTGCTTGGGATGCCCCAAGTCGTGTCCGAGACCAGCAGGAGTTCTCTAAAGGGGATCCCACCGTAGGGAGGCACCGAGCCCCTAGGGCCAATCGAACGGCCCTGGCACCCGCTAGAGAAGCCTTCCGGTACTTTTTTGGAGCGCATCTCTGGACCACTAGCCGACCCCTATCGAATGGGGCACGGGCCTCCACTCGGACTTACCCAATAAAAGCTCACCAGAAATGTCACCGCTCGCGCCCACCGAGGGTAGCCTGGCATGTTCTACCCCTCCTTCCGAGCGAAAAGGAAGCGCGAGGGTCGTACAAAAAGCCAGGGGAACTCCTGATCGCCCTCTCGCTCCGCACGGAGGCTCGGGGGCTCTTCCTACAAACTTGACGAGACCCAGCGGCCTAGGCTCGCACGCGAAGGGCTCGGCAAACAACCCCTCCTTTCGAGCGAAAAGGAAGCACAAGGGTCGTACAAAAAGCCAGAAGAACTCCTAACCGCCCTCTCGCTCCATGCGGAGGCTCGGGGGCTCTTCCTGCAAACCTTGCTGAGACCCAGCGACCTAGGGTCGCAAGCAAGGGCTCGACAGGCTCGGGTGCTCCTCCTGCACCCCAAACAAGCGACCCGAGCTCGCCCTCATGGGTTAAGCAAATGCGATAGAGCGCCTTACTCAAACGAAGAAAAAGCCCCTAAAAGGAGTAAACTCACTCCTCTAGGGCCTCGGGGGCTACACCCACCAGAATCGTGAGTATAAAACAAACCCGACAAAAGCCACTGAGAAACAAAAGTCTCGAAAAAACCTCGGGGAGAGTATCCCACACTCCCGCCCGAGGCTCGGGGGCTACTGTCGGATACCAGAAAATGGGGTACCCCAAGCAAAGATCGAAAAACTGCTTAGACCCTAAAAACAGAACCAACGGAATAAACAAACGAGGTCTCGACCGAAATCTCCGATTCGCCCGAGACCCCGTCGCCGAACCCCAGCGGAAGCAAACGGTTCTCCGACTCGCCCGAGACCGTCTCGCCGAGGCCCCCGTCGAGGCCCCCTCATCAAGGCCCCCTCGCTCGGGGCCTCGGAAGAAGTGTCGATTCTCTGATTCGCGCGAGACCGGCTCGGCACCAACCCCGTGACCGCCTTTTTGACCCAACCACTCCGACAGACGCACGATGGCACAGAACGGCGAAGTGACCGGCTACACGCCGGTCGCGTCAACCCCCTGCCATCTGAGATAGCATAGAGCAGGGGTTACCGACCACTGTGCTGCCTAACTCCTGCACCAAGGACATCGCAACGTGGGGAGTCAGAACGGGTTCCTGTAGCCTCGGAATCAGCAGACCGACCACTCCGTCTCGCCCGAGCCCCCTCGATAGGGCCTCGGATTCACTGATCTTACTACGCCTCGCCCGTCCGCCTCGCCCGAGACCCCCTCGGAAGGGCCTCGGATGAATCGGCCGCGCTCCGCCTCGCCCGAGGCCGGGCTCGTCCCACAACCTCGTCGCCTCTGCCTCAAAAGTCTCTCTGGCAGGCTATCACATCCGATTAATGCGCTCGGCCGCACCCACTACGTAAGCCACGATCGGCAGTGAGCTACAACAGGAGCGACGGGACAACGGTCAAATCACCATTTTTACCATCCCTACTGACAACACGGTACCATATCCTATAGGCGCACGTCTCGCACTATTCCGCCTGATGGCTGCTGAGACCCGCCTCTGCACCTAGGTCACTTCTCAGGCCTCGGCACGACCGACTACGAAGGCCGCCGAGCCTCTGCAATCCACCAAGTCAATAAATGCGTAGCATGTTACTTGCAGTGAAGACCATACCGATTAGACATCTACGGGAACTCCCACGACAACGCCATGCTGCTCCAGGAGTAAATACGTCATCGAATAGTCCTTACTCCACGTGTAGCTCTCTTATGTACTCCTGGTTTCCTCCCTACGGCTATAAAAGGAGGCAGCCAGGACCATTTCTAGGACGATGGAGAGAATCACAGATACTCGCACGAACAACACGCCTCGTTCTGTAATTTGATATCACCTCCCCTCACAGAGATCTAGGATGAACTCCCTCTCTCGCCTAGCTTGTAACCCCCTACTACGAGCACCCCGGTGCAAGGAATACAAGAACACCTTCTCAGACTGGACGTAGGGCATCCATTGCCCGAACCAGTATAAATCTTATGTCTCTTTGCATCTCCATCCGGAATTGGGAGCACGCAGCACAAATTCACTAGTCGGTTAAGGACCCCCGGTTCCGAAACACCGACAAATGACGACAATAAATATGCTACCATATCCTTTAACTATTCTTCTATGTCTATAACTAACCATGATCGCAAGTCTTTCATCAATGTGCCCGCGGGCAAGTTACCTCATTTTGATGGGACTAACTTTGCTAGATGGAAGCACTTGATGAGAGCCTATCTTATAGGTCTTCATCCTAGAATTTGGGAAGTTGTTTGCAATGGATTTGAGCCACCTGTTGATCCCAAGAATCCAACCATGGAAGAAATGAGAATCATCCACCTCAATGGTCAAGCTACTAGTGTGCTACTTAGTGCCTTGGATGGTAATGAGTACAATAGAGTGATTGGTGTGGATGTTGCCAAGCAAATTTGGGATACTTTGCATCTTGCACATGAAGGAGTTGACAAAGTGAGAAAGGCAAGAATTGATTTGTTGATGTCCAAGCTCAACCAATTTGTTATCTTGGATGGAGAAGGGCCACAAGAGATGTTTGATAGGTTGATGACATTGGTGGGCAATATTAGATGCTATGGTCGTGATGAGCTAGATGATCATAAAGTTGTCAAGATTATGTTAGAAGCTTATTCACCTAGAAATAAGACCGTAGTCACTTTAATTAGAGACAAGAATAAGTTCGAGTACTTCACACCAAATGATGTACTTGGGAGGATCTTGACCTTTGATATGCAAGGAGAAGAAGCAAATGAGAGGAAGAAGCTTGGAGAATTGCAAGCAAAGCTAGAAGGCATCAAGATCAACAAGGATGTAGCTCTCAAGGCCAACAAATCAAGCATGCAAGGCTCTACTAGCAAGTCCAAGATCAACAAGATAGCTTCAACTAGCAAACCCAAAGCAAGCAAGCAAGTTCAAGAAAGAGTAGAGACCACCTCATCCTCTAGTGAGAGTGAACATGATGATGACCAATACGAGAAAGTGGATGATGTTGCTCTCTTTATGAGGAGGTATCACAAGGGGCTAAAGAAGCAAGGCTACAAGGTAGTGAAGAGAAGCTTCCCAAACAAGAAAAAGAGGACATGCTATAATTGTGGAAGCACCGATCACTTCATTGCTAAGTGTTCATATGAGATCAAGGACAACAAATACAAGAAGGACAAGAAAGAGGAGAAGGCCAACCATAGAAAGAGCAAGAAGTACATGGGAGAGGCTCACATTGGGCATGAATGGAACTCAACTAAAGAAAGCTCAAGTGAAGATGAGAAAGTTGCAACCATTGCTATCCATGAGCTATCTTCTTCACCAAGACTCTTCACCAACATGTCCAATGATGACTACTACTCCCCTCACATTTGTCTTATGGCAAAGGGTGAGAAGGTAAAATCTAAATCTAAGGCCAAAGCTCCTCCACCTCCACCTCCTAGTGATATCTCTAGTAGTGATATTAGTGATAGCTCTAGTGATGATGAATCTAGTGGTGAAGAAATAAACATGATAACTAAAAATTTGGATGGAAAGACCAAATTATTCATCACTAAGCTAATGGAGGATTTAGAGAGTGTCCAAACCGAGCTAGATCTAGAGAAGAGACTCTTATCCAACAAGAGGATCTCTACATTGCTAGCAAAGAAGCTCTTGCATTAGAGAGAAGTGAGGTGGAAGCCTTGTGCAAGGCCTTGGCCAAAGAACAAGGGGACCATGGTATCACAAAGAAAGAAAATATTGCTCTCAAGAAAATGTATTGTGACTTAGATGAAAAGAACAAAGAACTTGAGCTGCAATATAACATTCTTTGGGACAACAACTCACATCCCTCTAAGGCAAAGGATGCCTCTACTAACTCCACTAGTCAAGATTGTGGAAAATGTTACAATATTGATTTGAATGCTTATTCCACTAACCTTGCAAACATGGAGGCAATGAGAAAAGAAATGGCTAGACTCAATGAGATCATTGGCAAGGGCTACTTGAGTGGTAAGGCTCAAGTGACAAAAAGGCAAATAATCCAAAATTGCATGAATTCAAGCAAGGGAGACACCCCTCAATCAAGCATGGGCTTGGGCACACTACAGGAGCCAAGACAAATGGAAGAAAGATCATAAATGGCTATGAATGTGTCAAGTTTGAGAGGAAGGAAAGAGTTGGTATAGATCAGCCTACACAGACAGCGGCAGTGCCGCACTACGGCAGTGCCACAGTGAAGGCCGGTTGTGCCGCTCTTTGCAAAAATGGGAAGGCTACCAATTATGCCCCTGATCAAATTAAGCCCAATAAGAAGGTGTTCCAGCAGAAACAGGTTCAGTAGAAGCCAAAGGAATTAGTGTGGGGCACTATGAACAAGTATGCCTATCAACCCAAGTTTCAACCACCTCGACAAAGCTTGACTTCATGTTTTGTTTTAAGGAACAACAGTAGTGGCAAAGTGGTTGCCAAATATGTTGGAAAGGAAGCCAACACATATAGGAATACTTCTATTTGGGTTCCTAAATTTCTTGTGACTAACATGCAAGGCTCCAAGTCAAATTGGAGACCTAAATCAAGCAACTAAATCAGTTTTGCAGGCATACTCCTCTGGTGGATCAAGTTGGGTGCTTGATAGTGTACAAATCATATGACCGGAGAAAGGAGTATGTTCTCATCATATTCCCCGATGATGCACTCAAATGAAAATATTGTCTTTGGAGACAATTCAAAGGGGGATGTGATTGGTCTCGGTAAAGTTGCTATAACCCTTGAGCATTCAATTACAAATGTATTACATGTTGATTCGTTGAGTTACAATTTGTTGTCCGTTTCTCAATTGTGTGAGATGGGCTACAATTGTCTGTTTTCGGATAAGGGTGTGGAAGTCTTTAGAAGGGAGGATTCCTCTATTGTCTTTACAGGTCAATTAAAGAACAAGCTTTACTTAGTTAATTTCAACAAAAGTAAAGCTAAGCTTGAGACTTGTTTAGTGGCAAAATCTAGCATGGGTTGGCTTTGGCATCATCGATTAGCCGATGTTGGGATGAGGAACTTGGCCAAACTTCTAAAAGATGAACACATCCTTGGGCTAACAAATGTTCACTTTGAGAAAGATAGGATATGTAGCGCTTGTCAAGTTGGAAAGCAAGTTGGTGTACCTCACCCACCAAAGAGCATCATGACCACGACGCAACCATTGGAGCTCATACACATGGATCTCTTTGGACCGGTCGCCTACCTAAGTATCGGGGCTAACAAATATGGTCTTATTATTGTTGATGATTATTCCTGTTTCACTTGGGTATTTTTCTTGTTTGATAAGTGTCAAGTTAGAGACAAAGTGAAGACTTTTGTTAGAAGAGCTCAAAAGGAGTTCGGTCTCCCCATCAAGAACATGAGAAGTGACAATGGGACCGAATTCAAGAACACTCAAGTTGAGGAGTTTCTTGATGAAGAGGGCATCAAGCATGAGTTTTCAACTTGATACACCCCTCAATAAAATGGTGTAGTAGAGAGAAAGAATCATACACTAATTGACATGGCAAGGACAATGCTAGATGAGTACAAGATGCCAGACCTCTTTTGGTGCGAAACCGTCAACACCACTTGTCATGCCATCAACCGCCTCTACCTACACAAGAAGTTGAAGAAAACTTTATATGAGCTTCTAACCGGTAACAAACCAAAGGTGTCCTACTTTATAGTATTTGGGTGCAAGTGTTTCATACTTAATAAGAAACCCAAAACCTCTAAGTTTGCACCTAAGGTTGATGAAGGTTTTCTTCTTGGTTATGGATCAAATGAGCATGCCTATCATGTTTTCAACAAAACCTCTGGGAGAGTTGAAATAGCGGTAGACATAACATTTGATGAATCTAATGGCTCTCAAATGGAGCAAGTTGATTCAAGTGTTGTAGGAAAGGAAGATCCACCATGTGAAGCAATCAGCAATTGGCTATTGGTGATATTAGACCACAAGAAGATGAAGTCACTAAACTGGTGGTTCCTGTTGCTGATGAACAAAGTTCCGCTAACGTACCTAATGCTGAGGGGGAGCTGACCCCTGCTGCAAATCAGAAGAGCGGCAGTGCCGCACTCCCTCTAACAGCAGCAGCAAGTCCAACTCTGATTCGAGGACAGAACCTACAACCTATATTCAAGCAAGAAGATAATGAAGATCTAGAAGATGGACAAGAGGCCATTGATTATCCAAGACTAAGGCAAACAATACAACGGGATCATCCCATTGACAACATCCTTGGGAGTCTTCGAAAGGGGGTAACAACTCGTTCACATTTAGCCAACTTTTGCCAATATTACTCGTTTGTTTCCTCTTTAGAACCTCTTAAGGTTGAGCAAGCACTTGGAGACCTGGATTGGGTGATGGCCATGCAAGAAGAGCTCAATAACTTTGAAAGAAACCAAGTGTGGACCTTGGTGGAGAGACCCATCACCAATATTATTGGCACCAAGTGGGTCTTCTGCAACAAGCAAGATGAGAATGGCGTGGTGACAAGAAACAAGGCAAGATTGGTTGCTCAAGGTTTCACTCAAGTAGAGGGCTTGGACTTTGAGGAAACATATGCACCATTGGCAAGACTTGAAGCAATCCAAATGCTTCTATCCTATGCTGCTCATCACAATTTCAAGCTATATGAAATGGATGTGAAGAGTGCATTCCTCAATGGCCCCATTCAAGAACTTGTCTATGTTGAGCAACCACCGGGTTTTAAAGATCCCAAGTTCCCCAACCATGTCTACAAACTCCAAAAGGTGCTCTATGGGCTTAAGCAAGCACCAAGAGCATGGTATGAATGCCTTAAGGAATTCTTGCTTAAACAAGGCTTTGAAATAGGCAAAGCTAACCCTACCCTTTTCACTCACAAAGTTGGGAAAGATATATTTGTGTGCCAAATATATGTTGATGACATAATATTTGGTAGTACTAATCATTCTTTTTGTGAGGAATTTAGTAAGATCATGATCAAGAGATTTGAGATGTCCATGATGGGTGAATTAAAGTTCTTCCTTGGATTTCAAATCAAGCAAATGAAGGATGGAACTTTAATTAGCCAAATGAAGTACACCATGATATGCTCAAGAAGTTTGACATGGTGAATGCCTAGCCTATCAAAACTCCCATGCCAACCAATGGACATCTTGATCTCAACATTGAAGGAAAAGCCATGGATACCAAGGTATATCGTTCCATGATCGGTTCTCTACTATATTTGTGCGCATCTAGGCCCGATATTATGCTTAGTGTGTGCATGTGTACTAGATTTCAAGCTAACCCTAAAGAGTGTCATTTAGTGTCCATTAAGAGAATCTTGAGATATCTAGTACACACTCCTAACCTTGGCTTATGGTATCCTAAGGGCTCTAAGTTTGATCTACTTGGGTATTCAGATTCCGATTACGCCGGTTGCACAGTAGATCAAAAAAGCACTTTGGGGATATGTCAATTCCTTGGACGATCCCTAGAGTCTTGGAGTTCTAAAAAGCAAAATTGTGTAGCCCTTTCCACCACCGAGGCCGAGTATGTTGCAGCCAGTGCATGTTGTGCTCAACTACTTTGGATGAGGCAAACCCTTCAAGATTTTGGATGTCATTTTACCAAAATCCCATTATTATGTGACAATGAGTGCCATTAAGCTTGTAAACAATCCCACAAGTCACTCTAGAACCAAGCACATAGACATCCGTCATCATTTCTTGAGAGATCACAAAACCAAAGGAGATATCGAAATTCGCCATGTGAGCACCGAAAAGCAACTAGCCGATATCTTCACAAAGCCACTCGATGAGTCAACGTTTTGTGCTTTACGTAGTGAGCTAAATATACTTGATTCTTGTAATGTGGTTTGAATTTTAGCATGTCTCTGTTTCATAAACTAGTATCTAGGCAAAAGAGTTGAAAATTTTCATATTATGCATGAAAATGATTTATAAAAGACAACTTATGTATCATGATCATGGTCTGTACTGATTATTTGTTTCTGGTCATGGTATATAGGTGACATGTGTCCATATCTAATACAGAGAGAGTCATATAGATTATAGCTAACTCCCACTATTTTGGGGAGTGCGGTAGTGCCGTGCGTGCCATGCGGCAGTGCCGCACTTTGAATCTCAATTGAGATTCGGCCCAAATGGTTTTACTACAGGCCCATTTATTCTTCCTCTTATCCTCAGGACTATAGTAACCTCCTTCCCTCTTTCTTTTCCCCCTGACACTAACGCTCGTGCCTCTCTCTCCTCTCTTGCCTGCGCCGTCGCCGTCGCTTGGCCGTGCGTTGCCAATCTCTAGCAGTGCCGCGGTAGCTGCCAGCTCTCCCTCAATGATGCTGATGGCTACCACTACCCCTGGGCCAAATAGTTTCTTCCCTCTCCTCTCCTATCCTCGATTGAGAAGATGGAGCACGGAGATAATGAACGAAGGGGGAAAAGGAAGATGAATGAGCAAAGAGACAAGGATCCACCTCGCCGTGGTCGAGGGAGGTCAATAGCAGCAGGTAGCAGTGCAGCTCCAAGGACACTTAGTGACAAGGGGAGGCATGAGCAATATATTAAAGATGAGGAGAGGATGGATACGATAGGTTGTACCACTGATGCCATTCCCGACACCCCACAAAATCTTTTTGAGTTTGATGGCAGATACATGAGAGATTTTGAGGGTAAGATCATCATGAGACCTCTAGATGACTCCTGCCAGCATGTAGTTGTCAACTATTCCAAGAGTTGGAAGCTGATGGAAGAGGTAAGGGAGATCAATCCCTATGTAGTGCACAAAGATTTGGGCATTGATTACAGATTCTAGAATGAGTTTCATTCCAACCTTTATGCCACTGTCATTCTTGCATCCAAGAAAACCAAGATCACCAAGATGCAGTATACTGATTGGGATGAGATGCAGGAAAAAGAGGAGCCTGAGTTTGACAAGGCGATCAAAATTTGTGATAGGTTCCACCTTTTAGACATCATGGGTTTCTAGTATAACTGGAATGAGGAAGTCCTTGCACAGTTTCATGCCACATACTTCTATGACCAGACCTTTGATGAGATTCACTAGATACTAATGGTTGGCACAACCGAATCGATTTTATCACTTTCAGTCGGATTCTTGGCTTTGGGAGGAGCATAGAGGTTACACTTACATTCATGATGAGCCTCGAGCTGAGATCCGTGACATCAGTTACATGTGGAGAGATAGAAGGATTGTAGATGGCAAGAGGAGTGGTCTACACAGCTTCTATTATATCCTCAACAACCTCATCAGGAACACCATCAACCCAAAGGATGGAGCAGCCTCAGATATTAATGGCTATGTGAGAAATGTGTTGGCTAGATTCTCTCTAGGTGGGGACAGGTTCAATGTCCCTAGATTCATGTGAACTAAATTGAGATTTGCTATGGAGGATGGGAGGAGGGGTCTGCCCTATGCCCCCTACCTCATGTTCATGATTGAGAGGGTCACTAGATTTTATTTTCTGAAGGATGGGATGCACACCGTCTACAAAATTAAGAAGACTCAGCCTACTATAGCTACTCAAGGAGCGGGGAGCTCTCATGCTCATGTAGATATCCCTGAATCTCCCCGCTCTAGATCTCATAGTGGAGGCAAGATGAAGAAGTTTGGCAAGTGGTTGAAGGCAATCTTTGGAAAGTGCACCTATGCAGCTGACAGAGCGTATGAGACACAGCTTGAGCAACGTCAGCAGCATGGATAGGACCTTCCGCCACTTCCTCCTATTCCACCTCCTCCATAGTATGACCTTCTGAGTCTCTCTGACATAGATTTAGATGATGAGGAGGAGCAGTAGGGATGAGCAGCAGATTGGGATGAGACCCTAGAGGGATACCATCAGAGACAGGAGCCTAGGTGTTCCACTTGTTCCACTTGCTACACTGCCACCACTCACCATTAGGGCCGTGCACGTATTGACTCCGACGATGATGATTGTGATGGTGGTGCTGGGACTGCTGCGGGAGGTGATGATATTGATTAGACTAACATCCAGGGAGATGATGAGTAGGTGTTGATCTTTCTTCTTTTCCTCTCTTTTTGGTGCTTTATGCCAAAGGGGGAGAAAATTAGAGGGGTCAATAACTTTGGGTCAACAACTTTTTGCAACAGCTGCGCTTCATGTCCTATTCGATGAGTGTTAGTCTTCACTAGGTGGAAAGTTTGAGAGTTGCTCAAAACTTTAAATTGTGAAATAATGCTACTATTTGACTCTTTGTTTATCGGATATGGACATGTATCATTGTGTGGATTAGAAGTCATCTTGTTGTGCTAGGTTGCATATCCTTTTGTCTGAGCTAGCTGTGTGGTGCTTGACTCTGTCTTGCTCATACAGTCAGGTGTGGCTCTGCCGCACAGCAGCAAGCACATGTGTGCATAAACTATCATTTGCATCACATTTTACATACCTGACATAGTATGCAGCACCCCACAGAAGCTTGGATGTAAGGGGAGCCCCATCACTTTCACTAAAATGTGAATCTTGGCTTCTTATGCCAATTTGAGAATTCAATTCTCTATTCACATATTTTGGGGGAGACTCTACACCCATGGCTCGAAAAGTCTCAGTATTTATTTCATATCTTTTTGTATGCTCTAATTGGGTTGCCATCAGTCACCAAAAAGGGGGAGATTGAAAGTGCAATCAAGCCTTAATTGTGGGTTTTGGTGATAATGACCTCGCAATTAGAGAACTAATGAGATTTATCGACATGACAAGCAGGGGATTTATATTCGAGGATGCTACACGAAATGGAGCCTCCAACTACAAATATAGATGGCTTCAAACTCAAAGCAGGTTTAAATTCTTTTATATATTAAATTTGAGTATAGGAAAAGCCATACTATAAAGGGAGATGCAATGCTTAAGCTAATCTATGCTACCAAGTGGTCAAATAACCACATGCATCCTCAGATTCATAGCCAAGATAGTCTACACTTCACTATTATCCTTACTGTCTTGCGGGGTGCGAGCTCCGACTCGCCCGACCCCTTGGGTGTAGGCTCCGACTCGCCCAACCCCTTGGGTGCGGGCTCCTGGTTTGCCTGACCCCTTGGGTGTGGGCTCTGGTTCACCCGACCCCAAGGTTGCAGGCTCCATCTCGTCCGACCCTTTGGGTCATGAGCTCCGTCTCGCCCAACCCTTTGGTCGCGGGCTCTGTCTTGCCCAACCCTTTGGTCATGGGCTCCGTCTCACCCAACCCTAAGGTCGTGGGCTCTGGCTCGCCTAACCCTTTGGTCATGGGCTCGGTCTCCCCCGACCCTTTGGTCGTAGGCTCTGGCTCGCTCGACCCTTTGGTGGTGGCCTCGTCTCGCCCGATCACAAGGCCGCGGACCTCGTCTCGCCCGACCTCTTGGGTGAAATGTCAGTTGGGGGCTAGGGGTATATATACCTTTTCCTTTTCTCCCCAATAGCTACCTACGATTTAAGTGACCGTTGGGGCCTAGGGGTTATATATACCTTTCCTTTTCTTTCCCAACAGCAGAGATAGAAAAATGAACCAACCTACTCCCTTCTTCCTCACTTTAGCACAGTCAAAATAGAGTAGGAGCTCTCTCTCTCTCACTCCATTGTTGACCTCAAGCCCGCAAGCAAATCCATGTTTTCCCCATCAATCCTTGAGGGATAAGGGTCCAAAACTTGATAAGAGAGCATCTCCATTGATTCCTAAACTCTAAAGAGCACTTGGTTCACGTCTTAGCCGGCGGTTGTGTTTGTTACTCTTGGAGCTTGGCTCCTAGACAGCTAGAGCGTAGCCCGTGGAGCTTACCAACTTGTGTGGGAGCCCCAGGAGGTTTGTAACCACCGCTTGCAGTGAGTAAAATCACCCCTCATGTCAAGAGTTCACTCTCTTGACTTGAGAACAAGGTAGGGATGCAAATCCCTAAGCCTTAGTGGTATACCTCAACAACGTGGACATAGGCAAGCCTTGGTGGCGAGCTAAACCATGGGATAAATCCTTGTGTCATCTTGTGCTTGTGTTGCTTCATTTGTGTTCTTGTTGTTGAGGTGATTTCTAGAATTGAGGCGATCTACTTGTGTGTGGTGTTCCCACCACTTTTAGTTGTCAATCTATGATCTACCACCCTGCAGGAAGCTAAGAAATTTACCATATCTAAATTTTGTTTGGTAGATTTTGAACTGTGAACTAATCTCTCATGCAGGTGTGGCAGTGCCACGCTCACAGAGCGGCAGTGCCGTGGGTAAATTTGATTTTGGTTTAAGTTGAATTTTTATAGGCCTATTCACCCCACCTCTAGGCATACTAGAGATCCTATAAGCTGGCACCAGCGCCCGAGGGTGGGGAAGCCGTCTCCTTCACTGCCTTCCATTGCCTTAGGCTCGGCCTCTGAAACGATCCACGATTTCCTCGAAGGGAAATCGACAGATTACATCATAATGTGATAGTACAGGAAGACCGAACTATCACATTATCATTGTTCAGTTGATACCACAGTTCGTACATCACGGAATTACAAGTTTACAAGGTATTACAACATTTGGTTACATACCTAAGTACAATATATACTAGCGAAAACACACATAGAATGACATAAGAGTAGACGTAGCACGTCGGCGGTTGAAGGCTCCTCCTTCATGGGCAATCATCAGAGTTGGCGTAGAAAGTCAGCGGGCGTAGTCTTCATCTCCTCAACCAAACTTGAGCACGGGAACGAGACTACCTAATCCTTCTATCCTCTGTTGTCGCCGCCATAGATGACATATAGACCTGCCAAATATCTTTCAGTATGATTTGTACTGGCCACTGGCTCCCACCCTATGCTTTGCGTTTGCTTTATGGTAAGTGGAATGCAAGGGTAAAGCAAAAGGCCTATTTATGGTTGTAGTTTTTCTATGCAAGTTCATCAGTATTTTATAATAGTTCATCAAGTTTTAACCCATCTCATCCACACGTTCACCCATCCCACCACACACATCTCACCACACTCTCACTCTCTAGGCGGCAAGGATGACTCCTTCTCGTGCCTTGCCTCAATGGCCAAAGCTAGAATCCAACACCAAACCCAGGGGGAAGAAGAAAGTACTCCACTCACTAATCAAGGGAAGCGTAGGTCATAGGAATGTCCATATCTGAGGATGCAACTATACGTATAGATCGATCAACTCTGCAGAGCGTGTACACCTAGAACCACAAGATCACCACCATCGGCGGTGCCCCGCCTAGGCTGATATCGACTACCTCCCAACTGGTATGGTGCCACCCTACCACTCAGCCCTGGGCCACCTAGAGTCCACCAGCACACTGAGACTATGAGACGTAGTACTGGGCCCCCAGAGGTCACTATGCTATCTTAGGAGGGTGTGGGCCATACATCCGTACCTTCCTACACTACCCACTTCCAACCTAGTAGTAATGGCACCATCCTAGTTGGTCAGGTAACCATCCCCTGCCCATTCAGGAGCGAGTGGTGTGTACATAGGGTCCTATGATCCAGTTCTCTCGACATACCAGTCCTTAGGGGGACCATACATGATATCTTCTCAAAGGGGATAACCAACACCATGTGCCTCGATGGCACCTCCATCCCGAAGAGTCGCCTCCTCGGAATATACTCCTCACACATGTACCCACCATAGGTACCTCTCATAGGGAATGCCCAGGTCGCATCCCCCTAGCAAGCCTCGTCCAAAGACTCGTCGTAGAATCCTTTCCGATCGACTCAACCCTCACCACACACCCAAGACACACGCCAAGATCTCCCCAAGTTATCACCAGTTTTAGCGGCACCATGTGCCTTAGCCACTCACAAACAATCCTCCACCAAGCATCGCATCATAGATATAATGCATAGTAGAAGTAAGCAGTAAGTAGTAAGCAAGCATCTAGCCTAACAGCGGGTGTGCAGGGGTAAAGGTTGCATCAAGGTAATGGCTTCAAGCAATTCTACCATGCAACCTATCATAGTTCATTTGCATGAAAGTAAAGCACTAGCAGCTACATTATTGCATGTCTAATAGGATTCTACGAGGTTGGGTGGGACATGGCAGCTGTAGACTGATCATCTCCAAGATCCTTAGTGTACTCGTAGTTGTTCTCCTCCAAGTCCTATTATCGTTCGCATGTCCTTCCTCCAATGGGTTCTGGTCTGATCATTGTTATCCTCGATGCAGCAACCACAATAGAGCAACAAACAAGACAAAAAGCAATCAATCCCTAAACCAAGAAAGACTGCGAATAAACAGGCAACAACACACGAGAAGATCGAATAACACCAAAAGAATAGTGAGAGAAAAGGACTTAGCCCTCATAGAGGAAGTCCAAGCTTTGGGCTAGAAAGAAACAGAAGTGGTTGCCTGTTAAGTACAAGTTCAAGTCACAGCCTAGCAAGTACTTCCCGGGCCGATTGTGTCAACCTGTATGGCTTCATGAATAATGGCTTAGACCCTAGCTCAACTTAAGAAAGCAACATGGAAAAACAAGGCTAGCCCTCACAAAGCGAGTCTGTTTTCCTCGGGCTAAAAAGGGGTGTCGATAGAATATCGTCGGCACCTCCGAGGGGTATCCTATGAAGGTAGATTGATCGGCAGAGAGGCGTGTAATCAAGAACAAGAAGGCAACAGAGACACACAAGTTAGACAGGTTCAGGCTATCAATATGACATAATACCCTACTCCTATGTTCTGTTGGATTGTATTGGCTATCGTATGATATTGCGTGAGTTTGGAGGGGGTCCCTGCCCACCTTATATAGTCCGATGGGGAGGGTTACAAGTCGGTTAAATCTAAGAGATAACCAGAAAGTAATAACAGATTACAGGAATCATGGGATCATACATATCCTAACAGATCTCATAGTATCTTTAGGATATCTTCCCGGTGTCTTGCGGGAAGCGCCAAGCAGTGTTGTGCCCCAAGGCTTCATCTTGTGGGCTGGGCCGCCCCTGGGGGCATAGCCCATGTGGTCTGCCATGGGTATCTGGGGTTGTACCCCCCACAGCTAGTCCCCAAGCACCTTGTACCCGTTGTGCAATGCCGTCTTGAGCTTGTTCGAGCAGGTACGAACAAAGCCGAGCAGTCAAACTCATGGTCCGACCACCATGATGAGTTGTCGAGCAGTTGTGAGTAGTTGCCGAGCAGCGTGAACCGTCACCGAGCAGTGCGAACCATCACCGAGCAGCGTGAGCCATCGCCGAGCAGTGTGAACCGTCACCGAGTAGTGCAACCCAAGTATGGCTTGCCATAAGGGTGTAAGGAGCTCAAGTTCAGAATCAAAAATTTCTTCGTAGTGGACCAAGTGTGCCCACTTAGAGTCCGACCATGTGAAAGGGAGATAGTCTTCTTTAGCTTCAAGAGGCGCGGAGTCTTCCAGAATAAAGTAAACACATTCACCGCAAGGTGAAGTGTGCCCACTTAGTCCTCGAGCCTAACAGTAGATGACGTAGTCATGTGGTGCCAGGGTCCAAAGTAGAAGAATAGTAGAAGACCAGCCGAGCAGGTAGCCAGTCCCCGGGCGTAGCCCCGAGGTGAGAAAAAGCACATTCACCACAAGGTGAAGTGTGCCCACTTAGTCCCCGAGCCTGACAGTAGGTGACGTGGTCACATGGTGTCAGGGTCAGAAACAATAGTCAATAGAGGAAAATCCCCAATGTGGTGAGGAACCGAGACATAATGCTGACGCAGTCCTCGAGCCACAAGAGGAAATCTTGTAGAAAACAAATCGCAGAGAAAATATCAGAGTAATGGCTTTATAGTAATAATTACTGAGCCACAATGGTTGGCGGAGAAGTCGGCGAATATTCAGCGAGCCGTAACAAATTGCGGAGAAAAATCGGTGATATGGACCGCGGTTGCGCGAAAGCCCAGGTAACGGTCCACCTTGCTGTTGCGAAGAATTCGAAGAGGCGTAAATCATGGGAATGGTTTCCCGAAAACCCTCGGATGCGAAAGGGCGGGGGGAGTGCTTTATAACTGCGCCACCGCACCCCGTGCTCCCACCTTTGCCACTTTGCCATTTCATCTTCCTCCTCAACCCTCTCATTTCCATATCCGCATCCACATAAGCTTCTGCCACCAGTCTCCATCCGGATCCAAGAGATGGCGCCTAAGAGGGGAGCTGCGAACCCAAAGAAGGCAAGTTCAAAGAAGGCGAGCGTCAGAGCCAACCGTGACGAAGAGTGGGTGCCGTCACGCATGGGGGAGGCGGAGCTCAACAGATTAGTGGAGGCGGGCATTCTTCCTGACTGCGTCACCACCGGATGGCGGCCAACCAATGGTGAGCCCTTTCCAATGCCTCACACTGATGAAGTAGTGGTGATTGAGGATTATTTCTGGCGAGGGTTGGGATTTCCTGTTCATCCTTTTTTGAGGGATCTATTGGAGTTCTAGGCACTTAGTCTGTGCAATCTCCACCCAAACACCATCTTGCACATCTCGATCTTTATCCACTTCTACGAAGCGTATTTGGGGATTCTTCCGCACTTCAACCTCTTTAGACACCTGTTCTGGTTGAAGAAAGAAAGGCGGCGGCGGTTCCAAGGTGGTCGGCGGCGTATATCTACAACTCCAAGATGGGATGGCGAGTGAGTACATCACTGTACTGCTGAATACTTTGCTAAAGGGGTGGAATGCCTGGTGGTTCTACATGAAGCAGAGCCACATTGCAATCCGCTGCGACGTCGACCACATCCCGGAGAGCCAAAAGAGCTAGTGGGAAAAACCAAGCAGTGCTGACATGGAGCAAGTGAAGGAGCTCCTTGGCTTAATAAAGGGTGTGAAGACCAATGGTGGACTAGTGGCGGCGAGCTTCATAGTGCGCTGTGTCTAGCCCTACAAGGAGAGTGCCCACATAGCCTTTGATTTCAAAGGGGAGACCGACGGTACCTGGGAGAGGACGGAGATGTTGTCGAGGGACGTTGTGCAGGAGCAGGCCGCAGAGCTATTCGATCCACTTGCCTCGTTCAACTTGCTAGGGCAGATGAGACCCTTTCACTGCCAGAATCTGCCTGCTCAGGTAAATATCTCAATTGTGTGTTCCTGATGCTTTTTATCTTTTGTCGTTGCCGAGCAGTGGACTAATTCACTTATGCGAAGATCCATTCATAGGAAAGAGCGGTGTACTTCTCAGGCATGCCGAGGGGCGATTGGCCATAGGCAGTAGATGCCTAGCCACCGACGTAGCCTGAGGAGGGAGCCATCAGCATCTCGTCGGAGAGTCCATCCCTGGTGTCAGAGAAAGTTCGGGGGAAGAGGGCAGTGGCAGATGAGTCGGCCTGGAAGAAGAGAAAGATGGTGGGTGCCGCTCCCCTCAAGCCGGGCAGTATCTCGCTTGGCGGTGACCAGACCACTCGGACATGGAGTACCGCGATGTCCGAGTGGTCAGATGATGACGAAGTTCCAGTGTCTCCTCCACCGAGAATGAAGGCGCCTCTATGTAGCACGCACGCGGAGGAACAATCGAAGGGAAAGGAGGGAGTCCCCAATAGTAGGCAATGGGTGTCCTCGAGCAGCAGGCAAGGGGAGTTCTGGAGCGGCGGGCGGAGGGAGCTGATTTTACTTCCAAAGGCTTTTAAATTAAGCGAGGTGCTTAGGCTAAAATGCCTTCCTAAATTAAATTAGACGTAGTGTCTAGGTTGATTTTTGAGCTGAAAGTATGCTTTAGTAGATAATGGTTATTTTATTGGACTAACCCCTATAGGAAACTCTCAAATCAATTTGGGTAAGTCATGAGATGAATTTAAATTGGAGATGAAGCAAGGCACATGATGAACTCCAATAACGTTGCGCAAAGAAGACACAACTCATTCATGGTCATTCGCTTTGTCTTTAGCTACATGTTACTTTTGCCTTGAACCATGCCTGTACAGAACATGATAAACAAAAACTATGCTAAAATAATTCCAACACCATCTTTTCATTAGCATAGAGGGAAATTACAAAATCCTGGACAAACAACCCTTGTTTCAAAATTATATATTCCTTTGGGTATGTGTTGTCCACTAATCCTTTGCAGGCATAAAACAATGAGTGAGGAAAAAGGTCTAACAAGGTGTTAAAAAATCGAAGAGCAGAAAGATGGCATGACAAAAGGATGAGAAAGGGTGCAATCTATGAGATCGGAAGCTCATGAACAGCTCAAGATGCGAGGCTAGCCGAAAAAAGAAAAACTTCAAGCAAAAGGGGAAGGACCATCTCGAGTCATCTACCCTTCGTCATATGGTGATCTCACGCTTCAATGACAAAGGTAACCTTCTAAGGTAAATGGTCATCATTTAAGAAGTTTTTCCTTGATTCTGGTAGGCACACAAATAAGAAACAAACATGTTTGAGTTACAGTTCTACTTGACCCAACCTGATTAACTCAACAAGTTTAGTTCTTTAAGTTTGTTCCTTGCACCACTCTCTTATGACCAGTCTTAACCAAATAAACTAAAAAAATATACATCCTATCTCTGAAAGCTGATAGTCATAATCATGTAAAGATTGATACATTATGCACAGATAGATAGTCCTTCCATGGGTTAAGCAACTCAATCTTTACTGCCAAATGAACTTAAATGCTACATCCATGCTTAACCTTCTGATCTTACCACCTATGTTATAATTAAACACAGCACTTAACATCAACTTCATCTTGTTCAATGTGCCTAAGATTAGAGAAGAATAAGTAAAGTTTTGGTTCCGTTGGTGTTTTCCTCCAACAGAGCCCATGCACTTGATCTCTACCGTGTTTTATAGCAGTACACACTTCAAGCAAAATGTGGAGGAGTTAGTTAATTCCCTAATTTCTACAAGTGAAGGTCCTGAACCTATCAAACCAAAATCAAAACTCAAAACCAAGATAGGTTTGGCAAAAGAAGGTGACATCACCATTAGAGGCATCATCACAAGAATCTTCATCTTCAGAACAAACTGAGGTATCAATGAACTTCACAAGGAGAAGTCCGGTTCGAAGGACTTACCATACCGAACCCTCACCGAAAGAGTTAGCTTGGGGGAGAAGCACTCCCGTGTATCCAGGTAAGTATTCTTTCTCCTTTTGTTTTAGATTTTAGTTTCTTTTCAATAGTTAAGAAAATGATGAATGAAATAAAATAAAAAGTTATCTTTATAATAAATATATATAGCTATAGTAATAATGTGTGATCTAGTGAAATTGAAAACAAAATAAAAAGTGTGTCTAGTTTGCTTTAATTTGTTTTTAAGAGCTGAATAGAATAAAGAGGACTCAGAATAATCTCTTGAATGGAAATGAAGAATAGTTGCTCTACTGTAATTCCTTTCAAGAACCTAGTGTTTAGCCTTGAATTCTCCCGAGTTTTGGATAAGATTGTTTTGATATAAGGATTTGCTCTGAACTTGAAACTCGTGGGTAGCATATGCATGATCTAAGTCTAGGTAATTGACGGATATGATATGAGAAGGTCTGAGCTATTGTTTATCTTATTCCAAGTGACACTAAAGTTCTGGAGATTTATCTTTTGAAAAAAATATAAAAATATTACATGATGAGTTCCTATATGGCATAGCTTGAATTCCCACCAGAGCCATACATGTTATTTAGGCTAGGAAACTTCAATATATATGATGCTTGCTTTTGCACTGAGTTTTGTCAGGCTTTGTTGACCCTTATGAGAGGTTTGTCATACTCTTAAAATCAAGATCACGTACACACCACCCACATATGCACTACTCCTACACTGGGGGTAGGCATAAAAATATGCCTTCAACCTAGATCCACCCAAAAATGTTCTACTCCTACGCTGGGAGTGAACACAAAAACATGTTTATTAGATTTTTCATCCACCAAATAAATGCTCCAAATTCTTGTTGCTATCTCTCAAAAGTTTTGTTGCAGAAAAGAAGCATGGGGCTATGCAAAAGTTATTCATAAAAAAGGAAAGAAAATAAAAAAAAGAGTTGAGAAAAAAATGGACAAGTGTCCGAGATATCTAAAACAATGGGTACTAAATGCCCGTCTAAAAAAAGAGATGAATAAGATAGCCCCTGCTCTCTAGCAAGTGTTTCTAAGTTTCAAAAGAGAGATAAGTTTTCAAGGAGCAAAGTAGAATTAGGATTAGCCACCATATATATCCACCATATATTCCACACACATACACATCTTGATTTGATTGTATGACTCATCTCTCTTTGGATCCGTTGTTTGACTTTACAATATATACATTACAAGTATGCTCTAGCTTTCTCCCTACCTAATAACTCCACATAAGCTTTAGTGGTAGAGGAAGAGAAAAAGGCATAACATCTTTATTGCCTTGGTGAGGATCCACAAATACAACATATATTGAGAGACTTAAGAGTGTCATACACTGGAATCTTTGAGTTTTATTTTGAAAACTTATAAAAACTCCAGAATAATAGTTGAGCAAAGAACTTAAGACATAGTGCTTGACTTAATCGTTCTGTCTTTCAATTGCTCAAGACCAAAGTGAAGGCTAAGAAGCCCCATGGTTGAAGGTAATATGGGTAAGTTTGAAGTTAGATCGGTTTATTCTAATCCAGAGGAGAATTCTTGAACGCATGTGTACTTTTGAGGAGTGAAAGCATTGTAGCAACTCCTGATCCATTTTTGCTGAGTTTAGCTTTGCTAAGGGACTAGCAAAGGTTAAGCTTGGGTAGCTTGTTGACGGTAGTTAACTGTGGTAGAACCGCCCGAAATAACATACTTTCGTAGGCGCTTGTTTTCCACTAGACACTAAGCACCCCGGAAGTGGCTAAACCGAACAGTTCCGTCGAGCCTACCCTAAGGGAGAACTTGAATCAATCCACATCTTACCTCCAGAATCCAATAATGAGTACGAGCTTATGATACCTAGTCCATTTCATATAACATAGAGTCTTGGAAATTATTTATTACAATACCATAGTTCATAGTGCGATAATTAAACAGCGGAATAAACATCTAGCGGAAATGATACAAGGATCCATCTATACCCACCAGAAGAATCCTCGACACAAGAGCTAACTCCTCAAGCTGCACCTGCAATAGGGTAAAATAAACCTTGAGTACACAATGTACTCGCAAGACTTACCCGACTAGTGGGAATAGTTTTCTGACTCCAAATGGTATGATAAACAATATGGTTTGTTGTTTTCTTTGTTTGTGAAAAGCATTACTAATAGTACATCCTTAAGATCGTGTTTTATTAGCAGTCATGATTACTTCATTAGTTAATCATTCTAGGTAAGCACATGTTCTACTTTCCAGAAAGGGTTGAGCAATGAGAACCATTTTACCATCTTTCATATTCCAGTTCTTACTACGGTGCTAGACCATAGCCAAGTCGTACCGTCTCATAGAAATGGTGATTCACGATCCAATGTATCCCAGCTAGGTACCCCGAAACACACGCCTCGCTTGTGCCCTAGGCACAAACAAGACCAACCCACTCCACTCCTGTCGAGGGGTCTAGGTCCCCGTCCAAAATTGGACTCCAAGCCCCCACACTTGAGACCCGGTCTCGGTATGGTGCTTAGACCTCCACCTTTCCCCGCCTCCAATCAATCGGTCTGGAAAGAGCCGGAACCCATGACAAGAGCGCAACGAGCCTTCCCGCTCCCATAAACAAGTATGTGCTTAGTATAATAAGTCTGTGACCTGACTACCATCCACAACAACGGACGGTGCTCAATCGACATGGATAGGGACAATAGTGTAACCAAGTTAAGCCCTGTTGGCCGCGGGACACAACTTGTTACACCCACCAATATCCCATGCCATATCCCTGCCCGGTCTCCATTTTCTTTTCATCATTTTATTATGAGAGTAATAATAATCCCCTATTATGAGCAACGGCAGGTTACTCACGCTACCGCTGACCTAAGCATAGCATCTACTCGAACCTGCACTAGTAAGACTCTTAGAACAGGTATATCTATGCATGTGGTTTTCACAAAATTCCTGTAACATAAATGAACAACACATATATATACGGTGAATTATAAAATAGAGGTTATGCACTGGGGCTTGCCTTGGGCAGGCACGGTGTCAACTACATCAGTCAGAGGTGGCGGCTCTGAGACCTCATCCTGCACGAGAATCTTCTCCTCGTACTCCTTGACGATCTCCTCAAACTCGTGATCGCCGGTGGTCATGATCTCCGCCAACTCGTTCTCTATATGCATGCGATGATGATGATGCAACAATTCAGTATTTAGGCAACAACAACTCTTAAAATAAGAATACACATGTTAAGCTACTAAGCTAGCTCTAATGACTAATATACTAAGCTAACTATCAGCTCTATCAAATCAAGTGTCAAGCTCACCCTAACAAGTGCTTAATTTCCTAAATCAATGTTATGCTCTTATTCATATTAAAGGTTTAATGGATATGTAGCTACCCTAATAAACAAGCTATATTAGGGCTACAAAAATTACAGTAAGCACATAATAATACAATGAAGCTACTATAAAAATTTTAGGATCAAAGCTATTACCAAATTACCACAAAATTCCTATAATAATTACCCTAATAATATTAAGCACTTTCAAATGATTTAATAGCCCTTAGTATCAACAAAGATATGCATGATCTATCTATACTCCCAGATAGATCACAATTTTAGGAACCTAACAAAATTTGTTTCACAATTTTTAGACACCTACACGAATTTATATCAATTATACAAATCTAGCTCACAAATTGAAATAGAAAAACTATTACTAATTCCTAAGAAAAAGAAAAAGCGAATTCAACCGCACGGCCCGCGCAGACGCAGCCCACGCGCGAGATGGCCCGCGACGGGGGAAGCCCGCGCGCGATGGCACTTTTGCAAAAGAGACCTCAAGCTTATCCTGAATTACACCTAAACCCATAACACTATTCCTATGTCTCTCTGACGAATTCATTTAACCCCCTGAGTTTTTTTCTAATTCACCCACGCACACCCTCGGCAACTCTATGCACGGTGATGCGGTGAGCGGCGGCACCGGGTGATTACACCGACCACCTAGAACCTACGCGAGCCTATCTAACGGGTCAATCGCCATCTTCGACCTAGATGACTACGCTAAGCAGCGATGAGGGGTGGCGGGGCTCACTAGGGAAGGTTGCAGTGGTGCACGGCTGTCCATGATGAACTAGGATAGCTACCGGCTTAACTAGCTAGTGTGCGAGCAGTAGGGGCTCACCGTGGACCTGGCTGAGGTGATGGTATGGCCAGGGACTACCTGAGCGATGCCAACCATGTGTGACCGAGCGGCACGGCGGTGCACTGCGGTGAACACGACCGCGTCAGCAGTGCCGAGGTAGTAGTAGAGGTACGTCTAAGGAGCGCAGGGCGACATAGAGGTGGAAGCAAAGCTAGCGGTGCACTTGGATTGGGTCAGGGTGGACAGATGGAGGACTGCCCACAGCAATGGCTGAGCTCGGCCTTATCGGCACGGCGGTGGGGAAAAACTCCAAATTAGAGCTTGGTCATGATCACTTCAAGGCTGGGTGGGGTCGGGGGTCAGGTGGCTTAATGGAGAAGCCAGGGCTGAGTTGAATTGAGTTGTGGTGATCTAACCATGCTAAATTGGGCGAGCAGGGTCGGCCAGTCGTGATGGCAGAGAGAAAGGCAGTCAGCGCTTGGCTCGTCCTTGCCTTGGCGGGATGTGAGCAGCGCAATCAGGATGCACACGCACAGGTGCTATGGACAGGGCATGCGTAGATCCGCGGCCGACATAGCACAAGCAATTGCCATGCCTTTATGGGCGAGACAAGAGCAGGTACGGCCATGTGCCAATGCGGTGGATACGCCAAGTGTGCACGCAGCAACGGCAGGGCCACCGACAGGGCGAACAGCGGTGCAGAGCCATAGGGGGGTGCGGATGCGACGAGGAGACGGCAGCGCAGCACGGCCGTGGCAGCACCAATGGTGGCAGCACGAGGCAGGGCCGCATGGCTCAGGGCTAGTGGCTCGCTGTGGCTGGCCTCTACCAAGCCCAGGTGGGCTCGACCGACCTAGTATGGCGGCACAGGGTGGCCGCATGGGACGCGACCATGTGCGCGATGTGGGGTGGCCGCACGGTGACCATGCGCATGGCGCCAAACATCCCGAGGCTGTGTCGTGCATGAATTTTAAAGCGTTGATACAAACTAAAGTAATGAAGTTGGAGCTAAACCACCTTCACTATGCTAAAGAGGGTACATCAAACTACCATAAGGAACAAAAACATAGCACTGACCTTTAGCTAAATTTTTCAAAATTATTTCACTAACATGGCATTGTCACAATGTTTTCAAACTTAAAATTCTTCCAAGTCTTGAGCTGAATTTGATTTCTAGTTCCATTTCCAAGCCATTAGAAATACTAGCTAGTCATATTATTTTTCTACAGCAAAAGTTGCATTGTCATCTACAAAGTTTGTACTTCAAACTTTATTTAAGTATCACACATATGTTCTATAGTATTTTTGCTTAATAAAAATTAGTTTTGAACCCTACTTGATATATATGAGCTATTGAATCAACTTTCATTTAACATTTTTATTGTTCATTTTAAGTTACAAGAAATTTATCTACACATTCTAACACATGCATTATCACATAAACATGATGCGCATGACAGGGTTTAGTGGTTTGTTTAGGGTGTAACACCGAGGGTGTTACATTAACAACCATTATAAAACATGTATAAGGGCACAATTGTGATCACCAACAAAGGTCTAGGGGTTTAAACTAACAAATTCCATGAGTTTTGGTGAATCTATATTTTCTGCAGGGTTTATCTAGAAAACCGTCAAGGCAGACCTACATGTCAGAATTAATCGTGCTTATCCGCCGCGAAACGGGCACCAGAAGGTTTCAGAGGACACCACATCGAAGCGGGAGCCGAGGGGCTGCCATGTGGGGCCGGCTAGCCCCACCTACAGGCCGCTTGGCCCCTGAGGCCACCTATCCGCCTCTGTCTCATTATGTCAGTTCTCCACCGCCTCCTAGGTTGTATCTACGCCATTTTTTAAGTCAGTTTGATCCAAGGGCTTACGATGGACGCTCCGGCCTATATATACCAGCCCCTGCCCCCCTCCCTCAGTAGATCCCTAAAACCCTAATTCATATATTCAGGATCAAAGCCAGCAATTAAGAGAAGATTAGTCCTCCATAGGATCTAGTCTTATAAATAGAATAGTGAGATAGGGAGTGAGGGAAGAGTTTGGAGGAGGTGCCGGCCTATCGGTGCTCACTCTATGGCTTGTACCTTGGTGGATCCAAGTTCTGCTTGAGCTTGCTTCTGAGAATTCTCTGGTAATCAACTTCTAATTCAAGTAAGCATCGTGTTTTTGCTCATCAAGTTCACAACTCTTTGAGTGCTTTAATCTATAGGACACTCTAGGTTAAAGTAGTAATTGTAGATGTAAGCGTAGTGCTTAGACTGGGTTACTTGTGGATGTACCCTACATTCCGGATTAGTGGTAGCTCGCAAGAGTGACTCTTATAGCCTCGTTGAATCCCCTATAGTCCACCTCCCATTTGTAGGCCTAGCAAGATTTAGTTACTATAGGAAACATACTCTGCTTGTGCTTCCCTTAGTAATATCTCTGGTTAAACGATAGAAGACATAGCTTACCAAAGTTAGAACTAGAAGACCTTTGTGATCTCCTCTATACTCCTATTATCTTAAGCCTTGTTGCTACCCTTAGTTAAGTTAGACTGTAGTTAGTCTCACACGTTTCCCTGTGGATACGATACTTGGAATACCTCCGGGTGAAAGCTATAGCGGTATCCGTGCGTTTGTGGAATTATCTGTGTGCGTAAAAATATACCAACAGTGGTTCTTTTATGATTGAGGAGATGGGTAACTATAGCTGGCATGTAATGGGAACTTATGTGGGGATGCTCCATGGACCCCTGGCATTTGAACTATTGAACAATTTGGTGGCTACATGCAATGTAATTTGTAATATAAGTAGTTGGACCTAATCTTTTTGTTGATTTTTTTGCTGGTTTCTTCATTCTGTCACTTTGATAGTTTCCTATTGTTTGTGGCTATCATGGCTGTTATCAAACAGTGTGACACATCAATTCCCAAGCAACTACTCTGTCATAGATGCACTAATGGCTTGGAATGGACGTGTCTCACGCTTCCACGGCTGCCATGAACTTGGTTCTTTTGACTTTGATGGTTTCCTGCTGTTTAAGGCCGATGATGACACAACAGACCATTGTAGAGGTGGCATTGCAATTTGTTCTTCCTATCATCTATGTGCTTCTCATGGCTGTCATCAAACCATGAGACACGTCCATACCCAAGCAACTGCTCTATCATAGATGCTCTGATGGCTTGGGTTAGACGTCTCTCATGCTTCCATGGCTGTCATAACCTTGGTTTTCTATTGTCTACATTTGTCTTCTCGAGACAAACAAACATGCCCTCCTCTATTTTATTCTATTTGATACTTTAGTAGTGCCACTAGTGATCGTTATCAGAATGTATTGAATCATGATCAAGTCTGAGGCCACATACTTTTTTTGCCTATGATGCAATAGATGAATAGTTGTGGCATTTCAGCAACTGCTTGTGATGTGTACTGCACCTTTACCATGTGCATTCCAATGGTTTGTTTCTTGAGTTTGTCTAAAGCTACCTTTACTGCACCTAGATAGCCTCATTGAACAAACTGGTGGCTTGCACCTGAACCAATTTTGACTGAGGCCTTGCTGTTTGTTAACTGCAGAACAATGTGTGCTTGGTATGTTATTTTCAAGGGAGAACAACTGGTATCTACACTAGTTGGGCTGAGTGCAGTAAGCATGTATTGGGGTATCGTGGAGCTGTGCATAAGAAATACAGCTCTTATGAGGAAGTAATGGTTGCTTTCAACTCAGCAATCAACTCAATCTCTACTTCTAACCCTGCATCAACACCCTCTGCTATCAATTACAAAACTGTGGTGATTTTTTTCCTTTGTGCTCTGCTATGTGCGATGTGGATCAAGCTAAAGAAGTGCAATAGCTGTAGCTTTTAGTTAGTAATTGTAATCTCTAATTTATGATGTTGTAATGATACTGCTAATTGTGCTCTTATCTAGTAAACTATGCTCTATTTAGCTTCATTGTCCATTCATAATTGTGCTCTGGTACCTGCTCTTATCATGTGTGCTTGCGGTTGCTGTCTGGTGCTGGCGGTTGCATCTAGTGCTGGCGGTTACTATCTAGGCAAACAAACACCGTCCCAACTAGGCAATTGGGAGGTAGTTGGGATTCTTGATACCCAGCCCAGGCAAACAAACATAATCTCCCAACAGCCAGGCCCAGATGGGAAGAGGCACCAAACAAGATGCATTGCAGCAGTTGGGCCTGCATCCCTAGAACCTGGCTGGGCTGGTCTAGCCAGGCTTCCCGCGTCCAGGCAAACAAACACGCCCTTAGAGGAGGGGTGTTTTGACTTATTTTAATGGCAGGAACACGTAAGATGTATTACGGTGAATGTAAGATTTGTTAAGGCCCACTGATTATCAAAGGGTCCTAATAGAGGTATATTAAGTACACATCATAAATTGTTTGTTTGTTTTATTTTATATAAGACGGAGGGGGGCTGGGCTGGGGGAGTATAAAACTGTAACTTACAATTCTAGAAACTAAGGCTATTTGAATTTTCTCCACTAAACTTTAGAGCTCTAAATTTTAGAGTAAAGCTTTAAATAAGTAGTCTAAAGTTAGCTCTAAACTTTAACCTACCTCATATTAGAGCTTTAGAGCTCAAAAATGAGCTAAAGTGCTCTAAAACTTTTAGAGCTCTAAAATTATTTTGATGGTAGTGAGTACTAACCCCATAAAAGATTTCTATATTTTCCTTTCATCTTTTCATCTCACTGTCTTCCTACAATTATTGCTATATTAGAAGATCATTCAAACAAAGGAACATGTCAGGTACCCAAGACTCTAATCCAACCCATCATATCATAACCTATCTAATCTATGAAAAAGTCCACATTACCTTTCTCAACTTTCATGAAAGTCCGTTTTCCTCTCTGAACTCTAAAATCAGGCAAAACATCTCCCTCAACTTTGAAAACCGTTCATCTTACCTCCCTGGCCCTACTATAAGTGGTTTTAAAGGTGGTTTTATCTTTTTTATTTATTTTGGCTGAATATTTTAAAAAAATCATAGTAAATCACAGAAAAATCATAAAATAGAAAATCCAATTTTATTGGACTCTATATGAGTAGATCTACACAGTGAACTTATAATATGGTATGCTTTAATATAAAGTTTTTGCTGTATATTTAGATCTATGTTTTTTTGTAATTAAATAGAATAATTCATAGCTGTAGTATCTATGGTCTAATTGTGATAAAATTTTTATGATAGGCTAATTACTGTATGCTTAAACTGTAGTAAAAATTTCATACTTATTGGATCATGTATAACTTAGTTATAGATTTTATTTAGGTTTATGCTTGTTAAATATAAATAAATCTATAACTAAGTTATACATGATCCAATAAGTATGAAATTTTTACTATAGTTCACTCATACAATAATTAACCCACCATAAAAATTTATCATAATTGGACCATAGAAACTACATCTATGAATTATTTTAATTAATTACAGAAAAACATAGATCTAAAGCCACAACAAAAAAATTATACTAAAGCATACCATATTATATGTTCACTGTGTAGAACTACTCATGTGGAGTCCAATAAAATTAAATTTTCTATTTTATGATTTTTCTATGATTTACTATAATTTTTTAAAGATTCAGCAGAAATAAATAAAAAAGAAAAAGATAAAACCGCCTTCAAAACTGTTTTATGACAGTGCCAGGGAGGTAAGATGAACAGTTTTAAAAATTGAGGGAGGTGTTTTACCCGATTTTAGAGTTCAGGGAGGAAAAACGGACTTTCGCGAAAGTTAAGAGAGGTAACGTAGACTTTTTGCTCTAATCTAAGGTATTGTTTAGTTTCCAAAATTTTTTGCCTCCTACAATAAAAGAGTGTGTTTGGACACATACATGGAGTATTAAATGTAGACAAAAAAACTAATTGTACAGTTCTCGGTAAAATCACGAGACGAATCTTTTAAGCTTAATTAGTCAATGAAAAGCCTTAAGTGCTACAGTACCCCACATGTGCTAATGACCGATTAATTAGTATCATTAGATTCGTCTCGCAGTTTCCTGATGGGTTTTGTAATTTGTTTTTTTATTAGTATCCAAAAATCTCTCCCAACATTCTTTCAATACATTCAATGTGACACCCCAAAATTTTCGAACTTCCAACTAAACACACCCTAAGCAGCAAGGATGTTTGAAGCCCGATATTCAAACCCATGTACAACTTGTTTGTTCCTTGTACCTCGGAGCATATTTATATTTAACTCTAAAGACTGCGTGGGGTTCTCGAAGCACCCTCCATGTCGCCTAAAATGTCCTCCTCCGTTCGATCTCGCCATCCAACGGCCTAGATTGGTCGGAGTGGATTCCGCCCGGAGCGGTTTCTCCTGATTCTCGTGCGCTTCTTATCCGCTTCTTCGGCTTCGCGTTAGAATCCAGACCAGCAAATATATATCTCAGCTTCCGCTTCTCATTAGTAAAAAAGAAAAAAAAACTCAGCTCTCCCGTCCCCCCCTCTCTCTCTCTCTCCGCTTTCTCCCTCGTCCTCCTGAAGCCAACAGGGGCGACGGCGACGGGCGCGAGCGGCGCGCCGCGGCCGCCCTCCTTCTCCTCCGCCTCTTCCTCCTCCTCCTCGTCCTCCTCTCTCTCCCCTTGCCTCCCATGGCGGCGATGGGCGTGAGGCGACGGCGCGGGCTGCAGGCGGCGCGACGGCGCGGGTGGGGCCCGGCGGCCCCCTCCCTCTCCCCCATCCTCCGTACGGCCTGCTCGATGCCTCCTCCCGCCGGTGCGCGTGCGCTCGTCCTGTCGGCGAAACCCTAGGTACCATGCCGGATGGGCCAAACCCTAAACTCCAGCGTGCGCTCTCTCCCCTTCTCCCTCCCCTTCCCTAAACTCCCTATCCTCACTGCGGGGATCTTGGCCGCGCTCCCCTCTTCGATGCATCAAGCAAGCTCGCCCAGTGTCCATCATCTCTTGCTGTTCTCTTGTGTGCAGAACTGATATCCTTCCATGTACAGTGATTATAAATTGTTACATTCATGTTATCTACTGAGGCTTGGGGATGGTGCAATGATGATCTTTTTAAGACTGAGACAATGGAGTTCTGCAGTGATGAGTTTATAGTTATTTCATTCTTCAATGAATCTTGTGACAATGTCATTCTATTAGTTGCACATTTTATCCATTTGTTAGTCAGCATACATCCATTGTCAATGATGTCTTTGCTTCATAAAATTTACCGGTTCTTCTATTACTGAGCACAACCCATTGCCAATGATGTATTTGCGATTGGCCTTGCTAAGGTAATTTATTACTTAGTGAACGTTAATATGAGGCTTAGTTTTCTCTTTAACTTTCCAAACCATTCCTATTATTTGTGCATTGTACCTTTGCTTGTCTCAGATTACTTTTCATGGTTTGTGTCAAGTGTTTGTGAGAAAAATACACTAATAGTGTTTGGGCAGCCCGTTAGAAATATTGCATGTAGAAACAATTTGGACACATCTTACATTGGTTGGTTGTTGGAAGGAATTTTAATAAAAGGAGGTTGCCTGCATAGTTAGTCATCATTGATTAGTGATGGAATATAACTAAGTTACCTTTGTGTGCTGTCGTACTATAACTATCTTGGTTGATAACATGCATGAACCTGAACTTATGCATACTACTATTAATCCTATATGAAACTGAGCTATCTTGGAAGGTGTCTCTTCGACCAATTACTCCTAAAATTAATTGTACTTTCTTTTTGTCATTCAGCTTAATACCATTGTGATCATACATATTACATATAATCATGTAGTTAACTGTCCATTGATATTTACAGCAAATTGGTCCTTGCTTGCTTATTGCGAGACTGCTTTAAATTGATAGAAACAATGGTTATGGTAGTTGGTTAAACACCAGCACCTGCATGTAGCAGTTCTATGCAGACATTGGGGAAAGGAAGGTGTTGGCAGTTCTATGTACAGAATATAATATATTTACAGTGCCCCTCCTGACTTTTGTTGGGTTAGTGTATCGTTCATTGTTTCAGAGTTTCAGGATCAGATATGATGCCTCATATCATGTTCTTGGAGTTCCAGGATCAGATATGATGTCTCATATCATGTTTTTGCAATAATATGGGACATTGATGTGAAAAGAATATGTTATCTGCACCCGATTCAAAAGGCGATCACTCTCTGTGTTGGAGAAGAGCTTCTATAGGTGAGTTATAGACTAATACTGACTAATGAGTCTAAGAATTCCAGACGGTTTACTGCTCTAATGGGAATTTTGCGGCTGGCATATGTTCGGAATAGTTCTGCAACCGTGTCTCTATTGAACTGTGTTTGCCTCAAAGATGCCTACTTGACATGCCATACTGGAATCCTTTTACTGGATCTTACACCATTGTTTATTGATGGTAAAGTATACTGCTCTCAGTAATGTTAAAAAAGGGGGTTAGGTTTCTAATCATTGTTCTCTCTTTTGTTGTCCTCTTCTCAGGTTCTTGGGTTAAGGGCACATTCTTAGTATGTTGATGCTATGCTGGTGCTTCATGGATTCATCTGCACATCTATGTGTCTCTGACAACAAATCTGAGGTAAAAAGTAGTCAGTCCAGTTACAGAAACACACCTCTGTTGGTGATTAATTCTTTTTTATCATTTCTCTGTACTCCGTATCCTCCAATATAGTTTGTCTCTACTTTTACTTTATTTACTAAAAAAGATCGCCTCCACAGCTGCAGAGATTGTCTGTAGTCCGTCAAAACCATCTATAAATATAGTTAACAATTTGGGCTTTCCAAACATTAAACTCTACAAACCTGTAGGAGTTAGCGTCCTCTTAGCATGGCCATGTTAGCAAAATTTACTTGAGGATGCATGCTGGTACAATATGTTCTCTCTCACATTGACATCCCTGAAAATTTGAGTGGCACAACTATCTGTTTCCCAGCAGTTCAGATATCCAAGTATTGACACTATCAATTGTGTTACTGAGATTTATTTAACTTTGGTATGGTTTCATGATCTAATGAGCACCCTCCAGATCACAAATATAGCAATGCATCACCTTTTATTTGCTTACTCTAGACTTTGTACAATTTGTATGTAATTTCGCCAAAGTTTAGGCATCTGATCAGAAACCTGCTTGTGGATTATACGTGTGTTACTCCATTTGTGAATGTGCCATTCAACTTTTCTTCATATTTCACATATCTATTTTAGTGTATTCCCCATAGTTTAGGCATCTGATCAGCAACCTGCTTGTGGATTGACCTTTCATGTTTTTCCTTTTACAGATCAAGTAGTCCATGATGCTCCAGGGCAGAAACATAGTGATTCAGGTCTTCAGGACCCTGTGCAGGACAAATACACTGATACTAATGTAGATGATTCAAGTGGCAGCAGTGAAAATGCAGTGCCTAAAATTACAACTCCATAAGGATCTACAAATGAAGATGCCCTCCTTCCATAACAAATTGTCTCTACCCCTCTTGGAAATAATAACAACGGTTAGCTACCAGTTATCAATTTGCTATTTTTCCAGCTTATAATGCCAATAGTTATTCTACTGTCTTTGTAATAGTGTGCATTCATGTGATTGGTTTGCAAATGATGATATTATCTACAGCCTATTAAGCCAATTCTACCTCTGATGGTCATGCCATATAAAAACTAATTCATATATGACCCATGTTTTGTGACATGTTTTTTTCCATCCATACCCCCTCTTCAGCGATCCTTTTTTAAAAACCATGCATCCATTTGGCCACTAATGAAATCGCCCAACTTTGCTTACTTGACTAATGGAATCCTATAATGCAGCTCCCATATTCCTTAGTAGTGTTAAAAGATTTGTAGGTTTATAAGAGCGAATGAGCAAACAAATGAAAAGAAGATATCTCTTTCTGATTTACGAAGACAGATATACAACGAAATACGATTTCCTTTATTTTATCCTGCATTTTACTGTCTTGTAGGTTGTAGGTTTTTAATTACCTTTATTTTTTATTTATGATTTTCTCTCTAGATTTTCTCTGCTTTCCTTTCTTTCTTTCGTTCACTTCAGAAATATGATTTTTCTTCTTTTACTATGCAAGCTGCACGCTGGGAAATTCGTCTAGGTTTTGCGTTTGTCAGCCTACTGGAAATCACAACTTATTCTTAGTATCCATGATCACTGGGAAAATCGGGAGAATGAAAACCTGTATGCCATACCCATGCACTTGAATTATGAGATGGGCTTCATGCCTCCGTTGCGGGTGATGATATTTGTGCAGGTCACATATTTGTTTGACAACTTTCCCTTAAATATAGGAGCTGATGCTTTGAAAAATATAACTTGATAGCCTGCATGCTTCGCAGTTGGCACATAAATGTTACCTTTTATTCCTGTTGTGCTTAGTTCAGCTCCCTTTTGTCAGTTTTCAGCCCTGCATACCTTATTTTGGACTTCAGAGTCCTGCTCATGGAGCAGTTCCTTTTCTCCTTCCCAAGATGTCTGATAGATATAGCATGAGCAGAATTGAATATATTTTATATATATCTGAATGCATCAATTTATTTGCCATCACAATATATGCTACATATATCTAAGTTAGTTCACTCTTGTACACATGTGTGAAAAAAGAATCTACAGCCATATTTCTATTATGTATGTCCATTCTTTGTTAACAGACAAAATTTTGCATCAAGAATGTTCTTGTCTCTACATTCATTGCCAGGCACTCAGGTACTTGCTGGTGGCATGTTAGATTGCTGATTACCGAGTCTAACAACTACATCTTTGTCACTGATAGTTGGGATGTTTCAGGCAGTCACAGCCATTTGATAGAAGTCGAGGATGGCAGCTGTACAAATGAAACAAAAAAATGTCGTCCATAAAGAAGTATTTGCTTCTATTGCGTCTGGCAACGCATCCCTATGACACACATAAATGTACATACAGAGCATATTAGACTTATCTATTGTGTGTATCGTGTTTACATAGTAGACCAAAAAAACATAATGCTCCTTCTACTTCATTGTCTTTTATAGATCACAGGTTATGACCCACGCTTTACATGTATATTGACCTGTACATCTCTTTAGACAGTCACCGCTCTTTTTTATGAGACTAAACAGCCTATTTGCTGCCTCTGCAGGTAGCCAGGATGCAGATGCAGCATTTTCTTTCGTCACAGTTGGCAACGCAGAGAAGAAAGGCAGCTGTATGTGTCCATGCCATTAGAAAGTGGACTTTTGATGCCCCTAAGCTTTTGTAAGTTGCCAGTGACTATGTATAAAGTACCTCTAAGCTTGTGTAAGTAGCCCATGACTAAACAATGTATAAAGTACCCCTAAACTTGTGTAATGGCTCTGTATCATATATATATATATATATATATATATATATATATATATGACCCGTGTTCGTTTCCTCCCCCAGATCCTATTACCATGCCAAAACTAAACATGCATCTTTCGCCCTAGTATTTACCTAGTGATTCCTCCCGCGATGGCACACGCCTTGATTGTTTCCCTCATTGTTCTGCATAAGTCATTTACCTGGTTTTTTTTTTTTTGGCATGCTGTTTCTCTCTTTTTTATGCTCATCTCTTTATTTTTTCAACTGAACTGGTCATTTACTAAAATCTTTTGCCGTCGCGCGCGAAGGCGCGCGCCTGCCACCAGTATCCAAACATCGTGAGCATCCACACTTCCACGGCACACCAGTTACTGCTGCACTAGCCAGTAGCCAGCCTGAACCTGCCGACGACTCGCCGGCGTTCGGCGCCCTCGTGGCAAGCAAGCGCAGCGTAATTCTGTAACAGCAGGAGCACGAGCACCTCATCGCAGAGGGACCAGATATGCTCTCTGTGCTCCTCGGCGGCTACCTGACCGCCTACCCTCCGCTGCCTCTCCCACCCGCAACAGCAGCAGCCCCGAGCCCGAGCGCGCGTCTCCCGGCTCCCTTCCCTCCTCGCCTCAGGCACGCGTCCCCCCTCGTCGCCCGACGGCGCGCGGTAGGGGTGGGGGAGGCGTTGAGCGCGTCAGCCGCCGCGGAGGGCGATGACGAGTACGAAGCGGAGCTCCAGGAGGAAGGGTTCCCGAGCTGGACGGGCGGCGGCGGCGAGGAGGACTACGACCACGACCCCGAAATCGGAGACATTATGGGGGACTATTTCGACAACCCCAAGAAGGCCCAAACCCGCGTGGGTGCCCCTGTCTTCTTCTCTGTTCTGACGAATGAATGGCTTTCCTCGTCTTATTCTCTGTTGAATAATTTGGTGCTTGTTTCACGCCCTGTGCTCTCGTGCAGATGGAGGATAGGATAAGAATGAAGCGCCACAAGATCGTGCAAACAAAGACCGGTTCTCCAAACCCGATGAAAGTTGTCTTCAACAAGTAATGTGCTTCTCTGATGCTGCCATATATGTGTACAAAATCCAGGTAGATAGGTAGGACTAGTTTATACTGTGCACTTCGAACTGATGATTCTACAAATTTTCATTTACAGAACTGGCCTCCTAAATGGAACTTTCAGTGTTAAATTCTTTTACAATATTTTAGATAATGGAATAGAAGTATCCCAGCCTCCACTTCAAGTGATTCTTTAGCAGTTCCTTATTACAATAGCTGCACTTGCAGCAAAAGCAAGCTCATAGCTCATCAGAACAGAAGAGCAAAATAGCGACCACACCCAACACCTTTATGGTCTATGTGTAAACCTCCATCCTTGACCAGCAAAAACCTATATTGTGGTGTATATTATTAATCCTATATTTCTCAATATAAGTTTTTGGTGGCGGACTTTCGTTTTCAGGTGCGTGCCCGTAGGGATAAACAAGCTAACATTGAAAGAACAAAGTGGTGGAAAGTGAAAGGGGAGACGTCAGAGGTATTCAGAGAAAGGGTTATCAAATAGGGCTCTTGGAAGGAAGAAGAGAACATAAACAACATGTGTGAGAAGATGTCAACCAACATTCGGAAGGTGGCCTCAGAGGTGTGTGGAGTAACCAAAGGAAGTGGAGACGAGGCTAAAGATACTTGGTGGTGGAACGAGGAAGTCCAAAAGGCTATTGAGGAGAAGAAAGAATGTTATAAACGCTTGTACCATGACAGGAGTGTGGACAACATAGAGAAGTACAAGGTGGCAAAGAAGACTACAAAGCGAGCTGTAAGTGTGGCAAAGGGTAGAGCATACCAGGATCTTTACCAACATTTGAGTACGAAGGAAGGAGAGAAAGACATTTATAGGATGGCTAGAGTTCGTGAGAGAAAGACAAAGGACTTCAACCAAGTTAAGTGCATTAAGGATGAAAGGGAGCATCTTTTGGCGAAGGAGGATGAGATCCGACATCGATGGCCAGAGTATTTGGACAAATTGTTCAATTGTGAGAATACGGACACAACCTTTTAGTTGGATGACTCTTTTGATGACACCAATAGGCGCTTTATGCGGAGAATCCAATAATCTGAGGTCAGAGAGGCATTGAAAATGATGAAATGAGGTAAGGCAATGGGACCGGATGGTATCCTAATCGAGGTGTGGAGATGCCTCGGGAACATAGCTATAGTATGGCTAACCAAGCTGTTTAACCATATTTTTTGATCGAACAAGATACCTGACGAGTAGAGAAGAAGTATATTGGTACCGATCTACAAAAATAAAGGGAATATTCAAAGTTGCACTAATTACCGGGCAATTAAGTTGATGAGTCATACTATGAAGCTATGGGAGAGAGTTATCAAGCATCGCTTGAGAGCAATAACACGGGTCTCTATAAACCAATTTGGTTTCATGCCCGGAAGGTCAACTATGGAAGCTATTTTCTTAATAAGACAAGTAATGGAGCGGTATAGGGAGAAGAAGAAGGACCTACACGTGGTTTTTATTGACTTGGAGAAGGCTTATGATAAAATACCAAGAAATGTTATGTGGTGGGCTTTGGACAAATATAAAGTCCCAATGAAGTACGTCGGGCTCATTAAGGACATGTACAACAATGTTGTGACTAGTGTTCGAACAAGTGATGGAGACACAGATGACTTTCCGATTAAGATAGGACCACATCAAGGGTCAGCTTTGAGCCCTTATCTGTTTGCCTTAGTGATGGATGAGGTCACAAGGGACATACAAGGGGACATCCCTTGGTGTATGCTTTTCGCGGACGATGTAGTGCTAGTTGATGAAAGCCGGACAGGAGTGAATCAGAAACTAAAGTTATGGCAGGAGACTTTGGAGTCCAAAGATTTTAGACTCAGTAGAACTAAAACTGAGTATATGAGATGTGACTTCGGCACTACTACTCGGGAGGAGGAAGATATTAGTTTGGAAGGTCAAGTAGTGCCTAGGAAGGATACCTTTCGATATTTAGAATCAATGCTACAGAGAGACGGGGATATTGATGAAGATGTTAGCCATAAAATCAAAGCAGGGTGGATGAAGTGGCGCCAAGCATCTGGTGTCCTATGTGACAAAAGGGTACTACAGAAGCTAAAAGGCAAGTTTTATAGGACGGCGATTAGACCTGCTATGTTGTATGGTGCAGAATGTTGGCCTACGAAAAGACGACGTGTTCAACAGATAAGTGTCGCGGAAATGCATATGTTGTGTTGGATTTGCGGTCATACAAGAAGGGATCGAGTTCGGAACGATGATATACGTGATAGATTAGGGGTAGCACCAATTGAAGAAAAGCTTGTCCAACACCGGTTGAGATGGTTTGAACATGTCCAACGGAGACGTCTAGAGGCACCGGTGCGTAGTGGAATCATAAGCCAGGATAGTAACGTGAAGAGAGGCAGAGGAAGACCGAAGTTGACTTGGGTAGAGGCAATAAAAGGAGACTTGAAAGAAAGAAATATATCTAAAGACTTAGCCTTAGATAGGAGTGCTTGGAAAACAGCTATTCACGTGCCTGAACCTTGATTGCTTCTGCTGAGTTTCAACTCTAGCCTATCCCAACTTGTTTGGGACTTAAAGGCTTTGTTGTTGTTGTTGATGATGATATTATTAATCGTGATCCTGTGAAAACACTTTTCAGCACGAGACCAACATCCTATGCGATGTTGGATCAACTATTAGTGAAAACTCAGAGTTTGGATCTCGAGTCCCTTACAATGGTCAACAAAGAAGTAAAACTATTGACAACCATTTGGAGATCTTTCTTAATTGCTTAATGGAGTTTTGGTTGTTTCCTGTTCTAGATTTGACTTCTCCAATTCATATATATGGTTCGAGTTCTACAATGCTCTGTTGCCAAAAGATGTTACATTAATTTCTGATGTGAGTTCTTTCTCTTTATTTTCCCCCAACAGGAAGTATTTACCACACTTATAAAAGAAGCATGTATCAAATCTATACACATGTGTGCTCAGGATGTTGCATCTTCCCTTTTATTGTGCTTGCAGTCTCTGCGATCATGGCATATAGTAGGCCGTCTTGGTGGTTGCAATTCTATGAATATGCAGGTATAATGGTCGGACACATTTACACTTTTTGAATGTCATTTTGGACAATCTTTTTTATTTTCTTTTTCATGTCCTTCAAATATAGTGAGGAAACAAAGTGGATGAGTTGATACTAGTCAGGGTAACATAATCCTTCTCCTGACCTCCATTCTTTTCTTCAAAATGTTGGTAACTTATCAAACTTCTATGCTTTGCACTAAATGACTTCAAAAGTACTTGTTTATTTTGCAGTTATCGCAGTTGCCTTCAGATTGTAAAAGGTCGACTTATGATGCTCTTGAAGGAGCTAACGTCACTCCGACGTCCTTTTATAATATTGGTGATCTTGAGATTCAAGATAATCTAGCACGAGTATGGTGTGTAATATTTCTCTTCTAAGCCGGCTTTACAAAATGTAGACTGTAACCTTTTTATGTTGTCATGTGAATATTGAACTAAAGTGTTATCCATTTCCCACTCCTCTAATTCTTGATTACTATCATCTGTTGTCGCATCATTCTGGATTACAGACACTAACTGTTTGTGTTAACAAGCTTATGAAAAATACCATAAATACGAAAAGACCATTCACAACATAAGTTCCATCGATGTGGGTTTAATCACGATAAACTATTTTTAGGCCACTCATGAATTTTGTGGTGCAGTAAGCCTGCTAGACCACTTTGACTGAAAAAATACTGACTCCCTTTTAATACTAGACACTGCAATTCTATGGTTTTCTAGAAAGCTGTAGCTCTCCCCGTGAACTGTACCTTTTTGCACCATGTACTGAAACACTGTGATACCTTTCAAACAAATATTTATTCCAGAGAAAATATGCAAATGCATACATTTTCAATTTGTAATCACATTGATTTAGCCCATGACCCTTTATTTTCATATTATTAACTTGCACAGGGTAGACATTGGTATTCATGAGCCATTGCTTCTGGACATGCTGCTTAATGCCTTAACAACAATAAGCTCAGAGTAAGAGCCAGACTTTTGATTTTTGATTGTCAATATTTTGGTAATTTATTTACTGTGTATATAATGTTATTTCTGCTCATCAGGATCTGGTCTCTAACATATGGTGCACATGTATATTTATATCTTGTTCTGGTTTTCTGTTTGGTGCCCCTTAAAATTAAAAGTGTGCGATGTGGCACAGCTTGATTCCACTGCAACATGTCCCACAGGAGTGCAGTATGTTTTGTGAACTGCCATGTTTGTGAGCCCTGTAGTCCACATTATACCCTTCTCTTCTTTTTATAGGAGGACAAACAAACTGAACCTTTTATTTTATCTGAAGGGAAGTAGTAACTACTGATTTGGAATGCAATTCTTGCTAGAAAGATGTTCCTGTAGTAGGGCAAGATTGGGCTGTGGGGTTTGGCACACCATTAGGGAGGACAACATATTTTTTATGGCCTCATCATAACTCAATATACCATTGTTACTCATGAAAAATAATATTCCAGCTGCCTCTTAATGCCTCATTTTTTTTCAGATTAAGTGTGTGTGTGGGTGGGTGGGTGGGTGGGGGGTGGTGGTGGTGGTGGTGGGTTCTTCCAAGCTCACACTGCTTAGTGCTTACTGTATTTGGTCATGTTATGAACAATTTGTTACCATATTCCTGTGTGGAACAATGCAATCTCATCCGTTTTCTGTTTGATTTTCTACAGTCATGTTGGTATTAAGCAAGTACAGTTTGGAGGGTTAGAGTTTTTGAACTGGAGTGAGGACTTGAAAACAGAAGAAGTTGGATATAGTGTGTGCAAAATCTAAAATAGCACAATCCCGAGATTTGCAGAAGCAGCTACCATTTTAGCTAAAACGCAAATACAGCATCTGGTTCGAACATAGGGTTTCAACCACCTTGATCGTGCAAATGAGAAGAAAAATGGTGACAACACGATGAAAAGTTGACGTCCAAACATATTAACTTCTGCTTGAAAAGAGGTTGCCGTCTTTACAGGACTCTGCTAGCTACACATCATTGGTAATCCTTTTGGATACATGTAATATACCTAGGTCCTCTAATGTCCAACGTGTGCATTGTTACTCCACAATCTGACACTAGCAGGTCAGGAGAAAACTTATAAAATTATGTTTTCTTAGTGCTAGTGATCATCACGAACCATTTGAACAATTGCTGAATGTACCTTTTTGCGAGGAATTTCTGTTCTTGCTTAATGTTAGTGGCATGTTTCATCCTACCCCATTTTTAAACGAATGTATATTTTGAACTAACTAGCCTGTACTAAACATCATATCTACATCTATACCTCTTTCTTCTTCGTTCGTGTTACCGTATGTTAATGAGCTTGCTATAATCTCTCACGCCACGGCATAGACGGGTAGCGAGTTCTGTCACGGTTTTTTAGCTACAGTAGTTTTCGTCACGTACAACACCTACCTTTTCGATCTTAAGTAGAAGAGCCACCACGTCACGGCACAGACGGGTAGTCGTTTTTGTTTACACGTTTTTTCTTTCAGCTACGATAATTTCCGTCACGCATGACACCCACGGGACCCCACCTTTCCGATCTTAAGTACAAGAGCCAAAGGGTTTGGGATTCGCGATTCTTCTTTTTTGTTCGACTTCGATTCACAATTCTTCAAAGTCACGGACGATGCCATCATTTTTTCCCTCTTTTTTTTTTTTGGAGTTTCACCTTTTTTTTATCTCTGGAGCCATGGCCGACGGTTTCCCATTCTTCAAAGTAATTGTGTTTTTTCCATTTAAAAAAATCAGGAGTACAAAATAAATGTGAAAAAGAAAGTAAAAAAGAACAAAATAGGCCTTCAAACCATTAGCGCTTCCTTAAAAAAGAAGGGTATACACTTCATATCACTATTGCATTTCTCATTTGACACAAAACCAGAAATTATGTTTGCACTTGCTTCATATGATGGATGAAATCATGAACTGAGATATGGAGCAGTTTGTGTTGCGATGATCTCAACAAGGGTGACGTGGCCGAGTCCTAAGGGAGGCAACCCCACGTACATGTCGGGGACCAATACTAGGGTACCCGAATAAGAGGAGATAATAACCATCAACATTGATTCATCCGAGCAGTCAAGAGCGCGACTACAGCTCTAACCGACCCCCAGGTGCGCACGCTCCGCCTCGCCGGGCATCTGAGGGCGGGCTCCGCCTCACCCGACCTCTGGGGGCGGGCTCCACCTCGCCCAACACCGACGCCACAGGCTTCGCCTCGCCCGACCTCTTAGGGTTGGCTCCGTCTCGCCCGGGCTCTGCCTCGTCCGACCCTTAGGGTCTGTGCTCCGTCTCGCCGGGCCTCTAAGGGCGGGCTCCGCCTCGCTTGACCTCTAGGGGCGGGCTCCACCTCGCCCGACACTGAGGCCGCGGGCTCCGCCTCGCTCGACCTCTGAGGTCTGGCTCCGCCTCGCCCGACCTATGAGGGTGGGCTCCGCCTCGCCCGACACCGAGAACACGGACCTTGTCTCGCCCGACCTCTAGGGGCGGGCTCCGCCACGCTCGACACCGAGGTCGCGGGCTCTGCCTCGCCCGACCTCTGAGGGCTTGCTCCGCTTCGCCCGGCCTCTGGGGGCGAGCTCCGCCTCGCCCGACCCTTGAGTCTACGCTCCGCCTCACCCAACCTCTGAGGGATGACTCCGCCTCGCCCGGCCTCTGGGGGCGGGCTCCGCCTCACCCGACCTTTAGGTCTGCGCTCCGCCTCGCCCAACACCGAGGCCGCGGAGGCCGCGGGCTCCACCTCGCCCGACCTTTGGGTCTGCGCTCCGCCTCGCCCGGCCTCTAGGGGGGACTCCGCCTCGACCGACCCCAAGGCCAGGGGATCCGTCTTGCCCGACGAAGACCCATACCACCACCAACCACTCCAGGTCCAAGCGAATAGGCCTGGGTCAAAGCTCTGACACCAGGGAGATGACCGGCATGCCCCGATATAACCCGTGGTTGTGATGGGCCACACCTGAGGATTCACATCAGGAACAACGTCGGGCGTACCAGTCTTTTCTGCCTAACCCTCGTACGAACACTGACAGACACGTCAGTTCACCACGACGTCCGCTAGGATGGAGTCGAGTGCCACGACTAGGAGACGATGCCTGCACATGGCGCCAGTGACGGACAGGGCCGCGACGTGAAGCTATCCCTGTTGACGTCTATAGGGTCGGCGGGACCCACGTGAAGGAAAAGGATCTGGCGATCCTGGAGGACTTCTTCTCCTTCTCATCCTCCTCTTTTCCCTCCACTATAACCCATACTTTCCCTTGGTCTATAAAAGGGAAAGTAGGGCGTCCCATAAGGGGCATCGCAAGGGATCAAAACTCATCGCAACACACCATAGGAGACTTGAATTCGATCAACTCATCGAACCTCGAACATACAACCGAGCAGCGACCGAGCTCTGGGCACCCGCTCGCTCCTCTCACCAGAGACTCAGGACCTATCCCTCTCTCGACCGTTTGTAACCCCTACTTCAAAGTTTCAATGCTAGTAACACGAGCAGCAGCAACGAACTGGACGTAGGGACATTCTGCCCAAACCAGTATAAACCTCATGTCCTCTTAGCACACCATCCGAGCCAGACGCGTAATATTAGAAATTTACTAGTCTGTGGCAACTCGAAACACCGACAGTTGGCGCGCTAGGTAGGGGCCTTTTGCGCATCTCGACATCCATATCAGGCCTCGAATGGCTAGTCACAACATCAGCTGGGTCCTAGGCGCACACGTGCGTTTCAGGGGCATGGACTTCATCGTCATGATGGAGGGAAGGTTGGTTCAGGCTCTCGCCGTCGGCCAACCTCTCCACTTCTCCGACCTCGACGCGATCACCAAGGCGCTTGAAGAGCTGCAGCTGCACGCACCAGAGGTCCGCACCCCCGGGAGCGACCAGCTCCTCGGCTTCGACTACGGGAGGTTAGGGCGCCAGCTCGGCGCCTTCCTAGGACCCCGACCATCCTAGGAGGACCTGCGCCGCCTCACCTTCTCATTCACCAACGTTATGACATAGCTTGTTGGAGGAGAGCCGCTCTCCCCGGAATACCTGGTTTGAAGCGCCTCGATAGTGCTCCCATGTAGGCCGTGCACCACGGTTCTGGTGCATAAGCATCTCGGCCTCCACCGCGACGCATGCGATACCCTCGATGCCCACAGGCGCGACGTGCCCTTAGAATAACCCGACAAGGACGTATCAGTCCATCAAGCCTAGCAAGGCGACGGGTTGCGCACCGTGGTTCTAGTGCATGAGCATCTCGGCCTCCACCGCGACGCATGCGACACCCTCGATGCCCGCAGGTGTACCTGCAGCGATGCGAGGGAGGGGACTAGCCTCGGCTACCATCCACATCATGGTGGACGCTATGACAGCGATAAGGACCGAAGCCAGAGCCCCAACTTGTCGGGACCTCAAGCCTTTGGCCAACACACCCTCAAGGGCAAGGCAAAGCGGGATGAGGACGCCGACGAAGGCGCCTTCAACTGTCATAACAAGAGGAAGAACAAGCAGCGGCGCGACGGCTTGCTTGTGGCCACCGTCGACCGTAAGGAGGGTCAGAAGCCCGCCGAGGGAACCTCGAACCACTTTGAGAAGCTGCTCAAAGGGCCATGTCGTTCTTATCCGAAAGCTCCAACAAGGGGGAGCATAGGAAGGAGCCCAGCTGTAACACCCCGGGTGTTTTAAATACTAAAACAGGACATGTCATCATATGCATTGCAAGGCTTTTGGTCATATTAAAAACTGTGATATGCATTCACTAAAACAAGTTTACATTTATGTTATGAGTGTTGCCTTGTATGGTTTGAATTGAGTTCAAAGTTTTGTTTGGATTTTAAATTTTCGAAAACTGTGATTTTCAGCATTTAAGTTTGCCCTGGAAAACCCATTTCAAAATCTGAGCATATTTTGTGGTTGAGCCTTAAAGAAAAAATGTAGAGTTTGTTGAGTTGTACAAAGTTGGTTTTTGGAGTTTTCTAAGTCGTTTAGAAAAAATTGAAGTAATTTAAAAAGGCGAAATGTACTTAAAGTGTCCCCTTTTTAATTCAATTTTGCATTTCAAAATGTAGACCGAATTAGGGGGTGGTTATAAAAGCAAACTTGTAGAGCTTTGGATTTTGAACAACTTTTATTTTTAGAGATTTTTGAGTTGTTACATAAATTTGGGAGTAATTTAGATTTTAAACCGAGTGGTAATTTGGTAAATATGATGAACAGTGCCCGTGGAAGACACCTCATCGCCGGCGAGCTTCTAATCTGTTCTAGTCGTCGCCGTGGCCGTCCTTGGCTTCATGCTAACGCGGTAAAGGCCCTGCGTGGCTTCTCTTTGCTTCCTGGCCACGCTATAAGGCCTGCGCCGTCGCCGTTTTTCGCCGCTCTCTTCCTCTGTTTTCCCGACACCACCGCCGCTGCTCCGTTGAGCCCTCGCTATCGATTTAGCGCATGTGCCGTCGCAGCTAAGCGCTCAATAGTTTCGCCTACTCCTTGCGCACCTAGCCAACCTACTGTGGTCACTTGACTCCGCCGAGAACCCGCTGTGCGCGCCTTTCTTCCTCGCGGCCGGCAACCTCACCGTCGCATGCGAGTCACCGTGGACAAAGCTCTTCGGTGCATCTTTGTCCTTGATCAGTGTACCTCCAGCTCCGCCTTGTTCCCGTGATGCTTTGTGCCCGGTTGGTTGACTATTTTGTCCACCGCAGCCACCGGAGCATCGCCGTCGTCAAAGTTTGCTCTGCCGTGATCACTGCCACCGTCGACCCACCTATTCGTTGTTCCTCCGGTTCGTCCATCGCCTTCAACGTGTTTGGGATGAGCTTCTGGTTCTTCCTGAGCTGTTTGTTTAACCGCTACCGCACTTGTTTCGCCTGCGTAGCGCCGCCGAGCCACCGTGTCCTCCATGGCCGACGCCAAGCTCGTAACTCGCCGTAATTAGTCTAGTTAGTGCCTTCAATCGATGCAGGGTGCTGTGGGGAGTGTTTTGGTACCTTGGCCGTCGCCGTTGATCTCGCCGTCGGCGAGTTTTCGTCGGTCAGAGCCGTCGGCGCCGTGGTCAAACGCAGGAGGTAGAAGATGACATGTGGGGTCACCTTGTCAGTGACTCCGCGGTTTGAAAATGATTTTCCTTTTTCAGGAATGAATGAATAGTGTCTGTTTTTGTTATTTTTGTGTAGATTTATTTAGAGCTCCAAAAATTATGAAAATTTTGTGTGACTTCTCTGTGATGTATATTATTTAGGAAAAATATGAAATGTTGTTTTTCAGTACTTTTTGAATGTGATAAAAATCGCTCAATTAATTAATAAATGAGTTTCCATGATTTTTTTAGGCTTATTTATTTATCAAAAAATTATGAAAATTATTTTGCCACTTAGTTATCATGTGGTGAACATTTACAAAAATTTTGAGGTCAATTGAAACATGTTGATTTGTTTCATAATTCTTAATTAAATAATTAATTCATAAAAGCAAATAGTAACCTTTAATGATTTAGGTTTTGATTGAATTTTTGATTGAGTGATGTCCTGGGGTCATTAGTTGGTAATGATCCTTGGCAATTGATGTAAGTGTTACAAAAAAAGGTTTAGTTAGTTTGACTTGTAACTGTACCACGAAGAAAAGTTGTATTCAAGTTGTTAACTTTTGCATCCATCATCGAGCATCATATTTTGTATCTCGCATCATGTTAAACATGGCATTGTTACTACGTGTAGTGACCGAAGGTGAGCACGTGGTAGTTAATCAAGTGGTTGAGGAGGTTAATCCGTCTGTGGAGGTTGGTTTTGATATCGGTGGAACGACTCCGGAACCGGACTTTTCCGTCAACGAAGGCAAGCCCCGGATGCATTTAAACCTACCTTGTGTTTTACAAAATTATTTCGCTTTTGCTTTTATATATTGCATTAAGTGATTAGAAGTCTAGTGGAAACCTAATTGATGCATTACCAACCTTATTTTTCCATATCTACCTTGTTACCAGTTTTAATTCGTATATGCCTAGTTTTGCTTAGCTATGCTGAGAACGATGAAAGTCGGGTGATTACCTGTCATCTGCAAGTTTTAAATGGAACTTTGGTTACTTATGTTATCATGTGATATGAGCATGTGGAGTAATAAATCTAGACCGGGCGGACTCGGTGTATGGGAGCCGCAAGACATGGAGGTCTTGTGAGCGGGTTCTTTCCGCCTGTGTCGATTAAGGCCCATACCGTTGTTGAATTACATGAGGTGGGACTTTGTAGTACTAACCACATACTCTGGTAAGCCTTAACTTGGCTATTCTATTACGAGAATAGCTATTCGCGCACTGGGAGTGGAGAGATGGCGGGAATAGCGTGTACCCACGTGGCAATGAGCTGGATTGGTGGAGTACTATATTCTCGGGTGGCGCGGACCCATTCTTGTTTTAGAGGATCCGAGGGTAGGTTGATATATGTAAGTCGGGGACCTACATATGTTGTGTAGTCTGGAATTCCCAGCTAGGTTTTAATCGGTTCGAATCGTCGTTGCTCCTCGGTTATGGAGACTCAACTCACTGTTCATCATCATAGTATTAATAACTGAAACTTGAGGCTGGTTTGAGAAAGTGTTGGATACGAAGTTTCATGATCTCAATGCGGATCGTGTCAGCTTTGTATATGATCTTATGAAGTTTTGAATGTTGATATAAAGAATTTTGTTAAAGAGCTTTTACGCAAAAGAACTTTGATTATTGCTAAAGCCATACCTTGAGTCCCCTAAGCCTACATTCCTGCGTTCTATTAATCCTTATTTCGGTTAAGTCTTGTTGAGTACTTTTGTACTCATGGTTCGTTGACCCTTGTTGCAGGTGAGGCTCATGAGCAGATATGTTTTGGATCGTGCTGCATGACTGTTGTTCAGTGCGATGACGATAAGTAGATGTGTGGCCCTTGGGCAGGGCAACTTATTTGTGTGTTCTGTAATATGTTATAATGCCACTCCACTACTTTGGTTTGTATTATTTATCGAACTTAGTTGTATGGTTTGAAACAAATGGTTTGTAAACTATGTTATTGTAAGTCTTCCGCTAATCTTTACTCTGATGTATATATTTGAATAAACTATTGTATACTACAATGACTCTGTAATGGGATCCTGCTCGGAAATCATGGATGATTCGGGGTTCCCCGAGGACACCCGACAGTCTTCTTAAGTTTCCGGGAATATGTGCATAGATGTCAAAGGTCGTTGGACAGTGACAGGTGCATGTGGGCCCTATAATTTAGGAGGTTCTGCCACAGAATAGTATCAGAGCGATCGTTACAAAGTCTTTGTTGTATTGATTTACAAAAACTTCAAAATGATTTAGGATGACTAAACTTAACTTGTTAATTTGGTCTAAATTGCTTCTGACTTATCTAATTTCATTCTCACCATTCCTTATTTGATTAAAAAGGTTTTGTATGGTGGAGTAGTAATCTTACTATGCCCTATATAAAAACAAATGTTGTTTATGTGCATTATAAGCTTTGATGATTTTGTTCGTAAGAACGATTCATGCATCATGATTAATTCACTCGTTACTTCCTTCACCTCTGAGTCTGGTTGGGTAGTGTGTATGGGTTGAGTTGTGTAGTCCACCCTTGCTGCTCTTGAGACTATTGTCAGATTGTCTTACTGGGATTAATCTTGCTTCCTACAGTATGGCTCGTATCAAGAAGACACCCCGTAAGTCCACTGGACCCAAAGGAGTTCCTCATCACCAACTTGCCCCTAGGAGTGACGGTGCTAGCAGTAGCAGCTCTAGGCCTGATCCCCAGGCAGAGATACAGAGGATTTCTGCAGAGTTAGCACAAGCTACTAGAGATAGGGCCTTGGATGCCATCCAGGTAGGAGAACTACAGGGTCAATTGAGGCGTCTCACCACCGCTCACAGGAACTGCGAACATATGTTAGTTCGTACGGTGGAAGGAAGAAATGAAGCTTGGCATAAAGAAAATGTAGCTAGAGCTAGAACTCATGAGCTAGAATTCTATGTAGAAGATTTAGAAGAACATAATACTTATCTGCATGAGGAAGTTCATAGGCTAAGCAATCTCCTAGATCCAAATCATGAACCCCAAGCTGATGCAATGGACCCCGGTGTCATCCTTGCCGATGATAGCGAATCGAAAGAGGAAGAAGAAGAAGATCCTGAAGAATTAGTAATGATTGATGAAAGTGATAATGAAGGCGGTAATATTTCCGGAATGGATACCGAGCCTGAAGTTTGAAGTAATCGAGGAAAGGAGTAGAGTTGTATAATAGTTAGTTCTACTTAAGTTAAGTAGTCTTGTTTAGGTACATGCGGGTTTGTGTTTATATTAGTAAACCCTATGTAATATGTCTGGAGTAAGCTTTTGTTGCAATTCAATAAAGACTTGTGAGTAAAGTTTGGTTTGTTATGAGCAGATGTGTCGTACGTGGGGTTCGTATATTCCTGGTACTTCACAAGATGAGAACGGTATTCTAGATCCGCCACCAGTTCTAACAAATCTGGCTGATGCTATAGCCGCACTTGTCAATGTAACGGTTGAAAATTCTCGTTTGCTTCATGAGATAGCTCAAAGTAATCAGAATCAGATGCAAGGAAACCATGGTCGTCAGCATAATAGGCAGGAGGCTACATATGTTGATTTTACAGAAACAAGGCCACCGGTGTTCACCAAGGCAGATGAACCACTGGAGGCTAACGATTGGCTTCAAACCATGGAGCATAAATTTGATATCATTCCATGCACGGAGTTTCAGAAACCAGTCTTTGCTGCTCATCAACTTAGAGGTGCAGCCGGTGCTTGGTATGCGAATCTTATGGCCATGCAACCCGCAGGTGTTCCATTAACTTGGACAGAGTTTCGTACTACTTTCAGAGCCCATTATATCTTGGAGGGAGTTATGGCTATGAAGCTGGATGAATTCCTTGCTTTGAAGCAAGGGGATCAGACGGTTATGCAGTATGTGGGAAGATTCAATCATCTGTCGTAGTATGCATCTAAACATGTCAACACAGATGCCTAGAAAAAGAAATGGTTCATGAGAGGTCTGAATACCAAATTGCAGACTATGATGACAACTTGTACCAATGTCACTTATCATGAGGCAGTGAATATTGCAATTGCTTCAGAGGCAAAGTATCGGCAGCATAAGGAGCTTAAGAAGAAAAAGAGTATGTTGTCTGGATCTTTTGGGGGAAATCAAAAGAGGCAGAGGGTGATTTATCATCCAGTAAATCATAATCATCCTCCTTATCATCTTCCGCAGTTTCAAGCCGGTCAGCAATCAAATGTCCGCCCTGCTACAACTTATCAGAATCCACAACCGACAAATGCTTCTGGGGTTTCTGCTCCAACACCCCAGGGTCATAAGTATCCCTGTTTCAATTGTGGTAAGCCTAGTCATTTCTCGAGTCAATGTCCGTATCCAAGGCAGTCTAATCCAAATTATCAGAAGGCCCTTGTAAATCAACAACAGGGTCAGGCACAAAACAAGAATAACAATCAGAATGCTCAGAAAGGCAAAGATGAAAGGAAGACAGGACGAGTGTTCTATATTCAAGCTGGGGAAATTCCAGAAGGGGAGCCATTGATGATGGGTATGTTTCCTATTGCCAATCATCATGCAGTTATACTTTTTTATTCGGGTGCATCTCATTCATTCATCAATCGAACATTTGTGGTAAAGCATGAAATTTCAATTGGGGCAACAAAGGAAAATTTCTTTATACAGTCACCCGGGGGATGTCTGTGTACTAAGGAAATGGTATACCAGGTACCCATAAACCTGGGTGGGCATATTTTTCCCACTACCATGATTATCCTAAAGGATTAGGATATAGATGTAATCTTGGGAATGAATTGGATGTATCAGCATAAGGCTGTTATAGATGCTTTGAATAGAACAATAAGGGTGAGTTTGTCAGATAGTCATTCTCAACATCTCATCCAACTTCCGACCTTAAGAAGATCAGTGGGCAAAGTTTGTGCAAATGCCGTCAAAGAGATTAGAGATATCCCAGTAGTGTGTGAATTTCCTGATGTGTTTCCTAAAGATTTACCCGGTCTACCACCTGATAGGGATGTCTAGTTTAACATAGAGTTAAAACCAGGAACAGCTCCGATTTCTCGGAGAGCTTATAGGATGCCACCCAAGGAGTTAGCCGAGTTCAAGACTCAGTTGCAAGAATTGATTGATAAGGGGTTTATCCAACCTAGTTCATCACCTTGGGGATGTCCAGCAATTTTTGTGAAAAAGAAAGATGAGACCCTGAGGTTATGTGTCGACTATCGTCCGTTGAATGAAGTGACCATCAAGAATAAGTATCCCTTACCTCGGATAGATTTGCTTTTTGATCAATTGGCCGGAGCCAGAGTTTTCTCCAAGATTGATTTGAGGTCAGGCTATCACGAAATCAAGATTAAGCCTAAAGATATTCCCAAAACGGCATTTACCACAAGATATGGATTATATGAATACTTGGTAATGTCTTTTGGTTTGACAAACGCTCCAGCTCATTTCATGTATCTGATGAATTCAGTATTCATGCCTGAGCTAGACAAGTTTGTAGTGGTGTTTATTGATGACATTCTAGTATATTCCAAGAATAAGGAAGAACATGTGGAACATCTCAGAATTGTTCTGACCCACTTGAGAGAACATCAACTATATGCCAAGTTTAGTAAGTGTGATTTTTGGCTTAAGGAAGTACAATTTCTTGGACATGTCTTGTCAGCTGAAGGCGTTGCTGTTGATCCAAGCAAAGTGAAGGATGTGCTTGATTGGAAACCGCCAACCACAGTTCATCAGGTTCGGAGTTTTCTGGGATTGGCGGGGTATTACCGTCGTTTTATTCCAGATTTCTCTAGAGTATCTAAGTCCATCACTGAGTTGTTGAAGAACCAAGTCAAGTTTGTCTGGTCATCTGATTATGAAGAAGCTTTCCAGACTTTGAAGAGACTGTTGACCACTGCCCCAGTATTAGCCCAACCTGATATCGAGAAGCCGTTTAATGTTTATTGTGATGCTTCGGGTATTGGTATTGGATGTGTATTGATGCAAGAAGGCAGAGTCATTGCTTATGCATCCAGGCAACTTAAGCAACATGAAGAACAGTATCCGACTCATGATCTGGAATTAGCAGCTATTGTCCATGCTCTAAAGATTTGGCGGCATTACCTGCTTGGTAATATGTGCCATATTTATACAGACCACAAGAGTTTAAAGTATATCTTTACTCAGTCAGAATTGAACATGCGACAAAGAAGATGGTTAGAACTGATTAAAGATTATGATTTGAAAGTACATTATCACCCTGGTAAAGCAAATGTGGTTGCAGATGCCCTCAGTCGCAAAAGTTATTGCAATTGCCTGACAGTAAGAACAATGGGTCTGACTTTATGTCAAGAGATGGAGAAGTTGAATGTAGAGGTAATTCAACAAGGTAGTTTGACCAACATAATTGTTGAAGCCAATATTCGAGACTAGATTATTGCTGCTCAGAAGGAAAACAAGGGTGTAGCCCATATCAAGGAAAGAGTCAGGAATGGAAAAGCGGAATGCTTCACCATAGATGATGAAGGTGTGTTATGGTTTAAGGATCGTCTGGTGGTACCAAAAGTTCCTGAGTTGCGGCAATCAATTCTTGAAGAGGCACATGCTACTAGGTTATCTATCCATCCGGGAAGTAACAAGATGTACCATGACTTGAAACAAAAGTTTTGGTGGACTAAAATGAAGATAGAGATTGCTAGATATATAGCAAAGTGTGATAGTTGTCAAAAGGTGAAAGCTATACATTTGAGGTCTGCTGGTGAATTACAGCCATTACCTATTCTAGCTTGGAAGTGGGAGGACATTAGTATGGACTTTATTGTTGGTCTACCCAAGACATCAAAGGGATTTGACTCAATATGGGTTATTGTAGATCGACTCACTAAGTCAGCACATTTTCTTCCTATCAAGACTATATATCCTACGATCCAATATGCCAAGATGTATTTAGCAAGAATCATGAGCTTACATGGAGTACCAAAGATCATAGTGTTAGATAGGGGTACACAGTTTGTCTCTAGTTTTTGGAAACAATTACATTCTTCATTGGGTACCAAGCTCATGTATAGTACAGCTTATCATCCGTAGACTGATGGACAGACTGAAAGAGTCAATCAAGTACTTGAAGATATGTTAAGGTGTTGTGTCCTTAACTATTCCAATAAGTGGGACGAATGCTTACCTTTGGCTGAGTTCTCATACAACAATAGTTATCAGGAAAGCATTAGAATGTCTCCATTTGAAGCACTCTATGGTCGTAGATGCAGAACATCGCTGAGTTGGTCTGAACCCAGAGAAAGAAGGTTCTTTGGAGTTGACCTTGTGGAAGAAACAGAAGACAAGGTTAGGTAAATACAAAGTAATTTGAAGATAGCTCAGTCCCGACAAAAGAGTTATGTGGATAAACGACGTAGACCATTGATATTTAACAAGGGGGATTTTGTATATCTAAAAGTATCACCAATGAAGGGAGTTACCTGTTTTGGTGTTAAAGGCAAGTTGGCACCTCGATATATTGGACCATTTCAAATTTTAGAGAGGTATGGAAAAGTGGCATATCGTTTGAAATTACCAGAACATCTCGCAGTGGTACATGATGTGTTCCATGTTTCTCAATTGAAGAAGTGTCTCTGAGTGCCTGAGCAGAGTGTTGAGGTTGAAGGAGTGGAACTTGAACCTGATTTGACCTATTCTGAGTATCATATCCGAGTCTTGGATCAGAAAGATTGTGTTACTCGAAGGAAGAGAATCAAGTTCTACAAGATACAATGGAATCAACATTCGAAGAAGAAGCTACTTGGAAATCCGAAGATTACTTGTTAGAAAAATTTCTAGAGTTTCTTGCATCGATATAGATTAATGTTAGTTTGCTCTGTTGTGGCAAACCATGTTTGTAAAGGAACCTCAGTTGTTTTATGGATAAGTTTTGGATATTTTTGGATTGACACATTTCCTTTTTCATTACTTATCCTATGACTTTGAATCTTGGGACGAGATTTCTTTTAGAGGGAAGGATTGTAACACCCCGGGTGTTTTAAATACTAAAACAGGACATGTCATCATATGCATTGCAAGGCTTTTGGTCATATTGAAAATTGTGATATGCATTCACTAAAACAAGTTTACATTTATGTTATGAGTGTTGCCTTGTATGGTTTGAATTGAGTTCAAAGTTTTGTTTGGATTTTAAATTTTCGAAAACCCTGATTTTCAGAATTTAAGTTTGCCCTGGAAAACCCATTTCAAAATCTAAGCATATTTTGGGGTTGAGCCTTAAAGAAAAAATGTAGAGTTTGTTGAGTTGTACAAAGTTGGTTTTTGGAGTTTTCAAAGTTGTTTAGAAAAATTTGAAGTAATTTAAAAAGGCGAAATGTACTTAAAGTGTTCCCTTTTTAATTCAATTTTGCATTTCAAAATGTAGACCAAATTAGGGGGTGGTTATAAAAGCAAAGTTGTAGAACTTTGGATTTTGAACAACTTTTATTTTTGGAGATTTTTGAGTTGTTACATAAATTTGGGAGTAATTTAGATTTTAAACCGAGTGGCAATTTGGTAAATATGATGAACAGTGCCCGTGGAAGACACCTCATCTCCGGTGAGCTTCTAATCCGTTCTGGTCGTCGCCGTGGCCGTCCTTGGCTTTGCGCTGATGCGGTAAAGGCCCTGCGTGGCTTCTCTTTGCTTCCTTGCCGCGCTATAAGGCCTGCGCCGTCGCCGTTTTTCGCCGCTCTCTTCCTCTATTTTCCCGACGCCGACGCCGCTGCTCCTTTGAGCCCTCACCGTCGATTTAGCGCCTGTGCCGTCGTAGCTAAGCGCTCAACAGTTTCGCCTACTCCTTGCGCACCGTAACCAACCTACTAGGGTCACTTGACTCCGCCGGGAACCCGCTGTGCGCGCCTTTCTTCCTCGTGGCCGGCAACCTCACCATCACATGCGAGTCACCGTCGCATGCGAGTCATCGTGGACAGAGCTCTCCGGTGTGTCTTTGTCCTTGATCAGTGTACCTCTAGCTCCGCCTTGTTCCTGTGATGCTTTGTGCCCGGTTGGTTGACCGTTTTGTCCACCGCAGCCACCGGAGCATCGCCGTCGTCGAAGTTTGCTCCGCCGTGATCGCTGTGACCGTCGACCCGCCTATCCGTTGTTCCTCCGGTTCGTCCATCGCCTTCAACGTGTTCAGGATGAGCTTCTGGTTCTTACTGAGCTGTTTGTTTAACCGCTACCGCACTTGTTTTGCCGGCGTAGCGCCACCGAGCCGTCGTGTCCGCCATGGCCGACGCTAAACTCGTAACTCGCCATAATTAGTCCAGCTAGTGCCTTCAATCGATGCGGGGTGCTGTGGGGAGTGTTTTGGTACCTTGGCCGTCGCCGTTGGTCTCGCTGTCGGCGAGTTTTCATCGGTCAGAGCCGTCGGCGCCGTGGTCAAACGCGGGAGGTAGAAGATGACATGTGGGGTCACCTTGTCAGTGACTCCGCGGTTTGAAAATGATTTTTCCTTTTTCAGAAATGAATGAATAGTGTCTGTTTTTGTTATTTTTGTGTAGATTTATTTAGAGCTCCAAAAATTATGAAAAGTTTTGTGTGACTTCTCTGTGATGTATATTATTTAGGAAAAATATGAAATATTGTTTTTCAGTACTTTTTGAATGTGATAAAATTGCTCAATTATTTAATAAATGAGTTTCCATGATTTTCCTAGGCTTATTTATTTATCAAAAAATTATGAAAATTGTTTTGCCACTTAGTTATCATGTGGTGAACATTTACAAAAATTTTGAGGTCAATTGGAACATGTTGATTTGTTTCATAATTCTTAATTAAATAATTAATTCATAAAAGCAAATAGTAACCTTTAATGATTTAGGTTTTGATTGAATTTTTTATTGAGTGATGTCCTTGGGTCATTAGTTGGTAATGATCCTTGGCAATTGATGTAAGTGTTACGAAAAAGGTTTAGTTAGTTTGACTTGTAACTGTACCGCGAAGGAAAGTTGTATTCAAGTTGTTAACTTTTGCATCCATCATCGAGCATCATATTTTGTATCTCGCATCATGTTAAACATGTCATTGTTACTACGTGTAGTGAACGAAGGTGAGCACGTGGTAGTTAATCAAGTGGTTGAGGAGGTTAATCCATCTATGGAGGTTGGTTTTGATATCGGTGGAATGACTCCAGAACCGGACTTTTCTGTCAACAAAGGCAAGCCCCGGAAGCATTTAAACTTACCTTGTGTTTTACAAAATTATTTCGCTTTTGCTTTTATATATTGCATTAAGTGATTAGAAGTCTAGTGGAAACCTAATTGATGCATTACCAACCTTATTTTTCCATATCTACCTTGTTACCAGTTTTAATTCGTATATGCCTAGTTTTGCTTAGCTATGCTGAGAACGATGAAAGTCGGGTGATTACCTGTCATCTGCAAGTTTTAAATGGAACTTTGGTTACTTATGTTATCATGTGATATGAGCATGTGGAGTAATAAATCTAGACCGGGCGGACTCGGTGTATGAGAGCCGCAAGACATGGAGGTCTTGTGAGCGGGTTCTTTCCGCCTGTGTCGATTAAGGCCCGTACCGTTGTTGAATTACATAAGGTGGGACTTTGTAGTACTAACCACATACTCCGGTAAGCCTTAACTTGGCTATTCTATTACGAGAATGGCTACTCGCACACTGGGAGTGGAGAGATGGCGGGAATAGCGTGTACCCACGTGGCAATGGGCTGGATTGGTGGAGTACTGTATTCTCGGGTGGCGCGGACCCGTTCTTGTTTTAGAGGATCCGAGAGTAGGTTGATATATGTAAGTCGAGGACCTACATATGTCGTGTAGTCTGGAATTCCCAGCTGGGTTTTAATCGGTTCGAATTGTCGTTGCTCCTCGGTTATGGAGACTCAACTCACTGTTCATCATCGTAGTTTTAATAACTAAAACTTGAGGCTAGTTTGAGAAAGTGTTGGATATGAAGTTTCATGATCTCAATGCGGATCGTGTCAGCTTTGTATATGATCTTATGAAGTTTTAAATGTTGATATAAAGAATTTTGTTAAAGAGCTTTTACGCAAAAGAACTTTGATTATTGCTAAAGCCATACCTTGAGTCCCCTGAGCCTGCATTCCTGCGTTCTATTAATCCTTATTTCGGTTAAGTCTTGTTGAGTACTTTTGTACTTAGGGTTTGTTGACCCTTGTTGCAGGTGAGGCTCATGAGCAGATCTATTTTGGATCATGCTGCATGAATGTTGTTCAGTGCGATGACGATAAGTAGATGTGTGGCCCTTGGGCAGGGCAACTTATTTGTGTGTTCTGTAATATGTTATAATGCCACTCCACTACTTTGGTTTGTATTATTTATCGAACTTAGTTGTATGGTTTGAAACAAATGGTTTGTAAACTATGTTATTGTAAGTCTTCCGCTAAACTTTACTCTGATGTATATATTTGAATAAACTATTATATACTACAACGACTCTGTAATGGGATCCTGCTCGGAAATCGTGGATGATTTGGGGTTCCCCGAGGACACCCGACAGTCTTCTTAAGTTACCGGGAATATATGCATAGATGTCAAAGGTCGTTGGACAGTGACAGGTGCATGTGGGCCCTATAATTTAGGAGGTTCTGCCACACCAGCTAGATGAAGCATGCAACGTTGCCCCCCTCCGCTCGGCCAAGTACCAGCAAGCGTTGAGCCGGTACAATAGCCGTTGAGTGTGGGGTCAGGCCTTCAACGTCGGGGACTTGGTGCTCCACCTCATCTAGAGCAACAAGAACCGCCACAAGCTCTCCTCATCGTGGGAGGGACCATACGTCATCGTGAAGGTGCTCCGCCAGCGCCTACAAGCTCAAGGCTGTCGACGGCGAGGTCTTCGCTAATACCTAGAACATCGAGCAGCTACGTCGCTTTTACCCTTAATAAACGCATACTTTCTCTTATCAGTTTCGCTATCAAACTCCCCGACCTTTAGTGACACCCGACCCCAGCAACGGCGAGGGGTCGGGCCTCACTCGGGGGCTAATAAGAGTGTACCTATCCGGTAGACATTCTCTACGCCCGACCCCCTCTCACATTAAGGCCCAGAAGTGAGGTTTGCGGAAATGAACGCTGAGTAAAACTGGTCGGATTGCGAGAAACCTATGCCTCGGCGGCTACGGTGCCTTTGCTCACCAACGTGATCAGAGTTTTGTTTCCACACCCTGGGCTTTTTTGGCCTTAGTCACGAGAAGTGTTGGTACACGTATAAGAGTTTATCCACCTAGCCTACTTTCTCTGCACCCGACCCTCTATCACGTTAAGACCTAGGAGCTAGGGTTGCAGGAACAAGCTTTAAGTATAATTGGTCGGACTACGAGAAACCTATGCCTCGGTGGCTATGGCGCCTTTGCTCACCAGCGTGATCAGAATTTGCTCACCCGCACCCCGAGCTTTATGACCTTAACGACGGAAAGGGTCAAAATGCACTAACATTTTTATATAAAAAGGAGAGAAGGGCTAAAAAGTTGTTTGGCTATAACAAAATTTAAGAGCTTGTCCAATTATTACAAGTTCATCACCTGGCTTATCTGCCTAACTAAATTCTTACGCGGGATATTATCATCCTCTATCTCCGTAGGTAAGTCCTGTCCCGACGGGGCAATACAAGTCAACCGGACATCTTATCCGCTGCCGAGGGACGGGTAGGTAGCAGCAGGATGCCCCACGCGGGTTATGCCGACCCCATTGCGAACGATAGACCCGGATTCTGCTCGAACATATTCGGTAAGCACTCCCTGAACCCGTCACTCATGCCATTGAGGTAATTCCTATGCCAGCGGGTCACCCTTACTTTACGCGCATTAATTTCGCTATCGAGCCCCCGACCCTAGCAATGGCGAGGGGTCGGGTCTCGCTCGGGGGCTGGCAAGACTGTCTATTCAATAGACATTCTCGATGCCCGACCCCTTTCTCATGCTAAAACCTAGAGGCAAGGTGTGTGGAAACAAACTCTGAGTAAAACTGGTCGGACCGCTAGAAACCTATGCCCCAGCGGCTATGACGTTTCTGCTCACCAGCGTGATCAGAGTTTTTGTCCCCGCACCTCGAGCTTTAGGCTCCGCCTTCCCTAGAAGGATTTGGAGGGACCCACGAGTAGAATCTCCATTGAGAAGAGGTCGGCAGGTCACCCAGGTTGGTCGAACGGCTCAGGCCGCTGCCGAGAGAGGGTACGGAGAAGTGGGATGCCCAATGCAGGTTACGCCGGCTCTGTCATGAACATCAGACCCGGACCCCACACGGACATATCCGGTAAGAGCTCCCCAAACCCGTCACTCAAGCCATCAAGGTAACTTTACCGACCCTCACTTTTCTTTTTCATTACATGAGCATTCATTCATCCATTCTCATGCATGCATTCATACATTCATATATTCATTCATACATTCATATCATACATCCAAGCATTGCATATGCAATTATTGCATCACAATGCTTCGCGTCGCGTCACGAAGCAGAGTCGTCTCATTCGGCATGAGTGACAACCGACCGAGGTTCGAAGGCCGGCCCATGAACGGCTTGAGGCCACCTCGTGTCAAATAGAGCCAGGGGAGAAAAATGTAGATGAGACCCAGCGGCCTTGCCCGACCCCGCTCAAAAGCGGATAGGAACATCTAGACCTTTCTCGTTCGATCCTAACCTCGAGCCAAGCCCATAGAATCTCCATCGAGGAGAGGCTAGTGGGCCACCCAAGCCAATCGAATGGCTCAGGCATCTGCTAGGAGGCAGGTTAAGGAGCAGTGGAAAGCCACATGAGGGCTATGCCGACCCTATCAACGAATGACGGACCCGGATTCCACTCGGATGTACCCGTTAGCGAGCTCACCGAGCGCGACACTCAAGCCATCGAGGCAAGTGTTGTTAGCTCAGCCCCTCTGATTGCAAAAACCAAGGACGGGGTGACGCATGAAACACGGCCGACCCCTACCGAGCCTCACAGGGCTCGGGGGCTTGAGCCGCCCGACCCTAAATCGGGAGTCCAAGTGACCGGGGTTCGAAGGTCGGCCCGCGAAGGGCCTAAGGTCGCCTCACGTCGAACAAAGCCAGGGAAGAAAATGCAGATGAGCCCCAGCGGCCTTCACTCGACTCGCTTAGAAGCAGACATGGTCATCTCAACCTTCTCGTTCGATCCTAACCTCGAGCCGAGCCCACAAAATCCCCAATGAGGGGAGGCCATCGGGCCACCTGAGTCACCCTCTAGAATGGCTCGAGCATCTACCAGGAGGCGGGTTAAGGAGCAGTGGAATGCCACATAAGGGCTATGCCGACCCCATCATAAACGATGGACTCAGATTCCACTCGAACATGCCCGTTAGCGAGCTCACCGAGTGCGTCACTCGAGTCATCGAGACAAGTGATGTTAGCTCAACCCTTCTAGTTGCGGAAACCATGGACGGGGCGACGATCACAAAGACGAGCCGACCCTTGATCGGACCCCTGCTACGCATGGGGGCTCGAGGAAAGGTGGACTCGCAAGGAGACTGAACACGCGGTCGCAGAACGATGGCTCAAATCCTAGGGAGGGGGTATGCATGAAAGCAAGAGACGCTTTCTCCTACTAAGTTTCGCTATCCTCTCCTCGATCTTTAGTGACACCCGACCCCAGCAACAGCAAGGGGTCGGGTCTCACTCGGGGGCTGATAAGGGTATACATACACCCTTTCTGAAACAGTCCCTGCGCCCGACACCCTTCCTCATGTTAAACCTAGTAGCAAGGTCTGTGGAAACAAACGATTGAGCAAGGCTGGTCGGATTGCGAGAAACCTATGCCCTAGCGGCTACGACACTCTTGCTTACCAGTGTGATCAGAGTTTCCCTCCTACACCTCGAGCTCTATGGTCTTAACAAATGGAAGGGTCAGAACGCACCAAAACAAAAGGACAGACTTGGTCAAACGAAACAAAATGACAAGTTTGTTTAAGCATTACACAAAGGTTGTTTAAGCGTTACACAAAGGTTGGCACCTGTCCTCTGATTACAAGAGTGATCAACCTCCTGAACTAACTAACCCCTCCGGGGGAGAACTATGCTTTTGATCCTATCCGCCAGGTCCTGTGAAAGGGGAGCCACCGCCGCTTCCATCTCCTCTAGCTCGTGGACTTCATAGCCAGGCGCGAAGCCATGGCTCATTGTCTCCAGGTCGATGTTGTCCCCATAATGAGAATGAGCAATCATGAAGGATTGGTTGACCCCAGTGCAAAGCGCATTCCTCTCAAGCTGGCGCACCTGAGCTATGATCACAACGGCACGGGCCACGGGCGAGCTGGTCCCCTCCGACCGCACCACCTCAAGGTCATCGCAGACCACTCCGAGGGCAGCGCTCAGGATACCGAGCTCGTCGCTCTCTGCCTGAAGATTCCTCCTCACCTCAGCAAGGTCCACGGCCAACTCGGCAGAGACGCTCTCAGCCTCCAGCTTCTGGGTTGTCACGTTTCTGAAAGCTCTAGTTTGGTTTTGGTAAATTGATGAAACCCTAAGTGCTAACCTAGTTTATCAAAGTGATTATGAGATAGGTAGCACTACTCCAAGTGGTGAAGCAAATGAAGATCATGACTTGATGATGGTGATACCATGGTGATGATCAAGTGCTTGGACTTGGAAAGGAAGTAAGAGAAAAACAAAAAGCTCAAGGCAAAGGTGAAATTGTCAGGAGCTTTTTGGTTTAGTGATCGAGACACTTAGAGAGTGTGATCACATTTAGGATCGATAGCCGTACTATTAAGAGGGGTGAAACTCATATCGAAATGCGATTGTCAAAGTGCAACTAGATGCTCTAACTCATTGCATATGCATTTAGGATCTAGTGGAAAGCCAACACCATTAAAAATGTTTGTGAAAATATGCTAACACACATGCACAAAGGTGATATACATTGTGTTTAGCACTTGGGAGCAAGGGTTCGAAACTTCACCGGCGCCCTGTGTAGAAAATATAGGGTTTCATAGAGTGCACCGGACACTGTCCTCGTGGGACTGGATGCGTCCGATGGCTAAACCTAGGCGTTGGTCAGTTAGCAGAGACTAACTGGAGTCTGAGCGAGTCTGGTCAGGTGTGACCGGACTCTAGAGAGCAGCGTCCGGTCAATTATAAAAGAAAGTGGTACTCTCAGCCTATGACCAGACGTAGGCGACCGGACTCTGACTGAACACTGTTCAGTGTCCGGTCTTGCTGATGTTGCGGCACACAGAGAAGAGGGTAAGCGATCGGACGCTAGGCGAGTCTGGTTGGGCATGACCCGACATGTCCGGTCCCGACTGGAACCTTACTGGAAGTGACCGGACATTGGGACCTGTGTCCGGTCCTACACTATAGAGCATCTGGTCACAACTTAAGTGCACTGATGACCGTTGAGATTGGACGATCAGCATTTGAAGCAGGGGCCACGTGGCATGCCTCGTGTGACCGGACGTTGGGGTCCTACGTCCGGTCGATCTGACCGACGCGTTCGGTCGCCCTGATTTTTTAGTGAACAGAGAGCCAATCGCTCTATTCATGGGGGCTCTCTATTTAAGCCCCATGGCTGGCTCAAGCTCACTCTCTTGGCCATTTGCATTGACATAGCAACCTTGTGAGCTTAGCCAAAGCCCTCCCACTCATCTCCATCATTGATTCATCATCTTTATGAGATTGGGAGTGAATCCAAGTGCATTGCTTGAGTGTTTGCATCTAGAGGCACTTGGTGTTCATGTTTTGCTATGGGATTCGCTTGTTATTCTTGGTTGTTGCCGCCACCTAGATGTCTTAGAGCAGCGAGGATCGTCGAGCGGAGGTTGATGATTGTCTTCGGCTCCGATCGTGGTGATTGTGAGGGGTTCTTGGCCTTTCCCTAGTGGAGAGCCAAAAGGTACTCTAGTAAATTGCTCATGGCTTGTGTGATCCTCATCTTGTGTTGGTTGTGTGGCACCCTATTGAGGGTTTGGCGTGTGATGCCAATTAGCTCGTGAACCTCTAAGTGAGTGAATCGCCACAACGAGGACTAGCTTGTCGTCAAGCAAGTGAACCTCGGTAAAAAATCATTGTGTCATCATTTGATTCCGAGGTGATTGGTCTTCATTGGTATTCATTCTTATGATTGATTGGTTCATTCCTCGACTCGGCGGTATAACTATCTTGCTCACTCTCTCTTTACCCGCAAACTAGTTGTCAAGCTATTTAGTGTAGCTAGTCGTGAGAGCTTGTTAGTTTGGTTAGTGTGTCTCTTTAGTTAGCCTTTGAGAGCACACTAACTTAGTGTAGTGACTAGCCATTGTGTGAATAGAGACTATAAAAACTAGAATTGTGGTAGGTGGCTTGCATTTTTAGTAGGCTATTCACTCACTTTGCCTCATATTTGTCTAACCAGTATGCTAAGTATTATTGTAGAAATTTTTAATAGGCTATTCACCCCCCTCTAGCCATTAGGACTTTTCAAGTGGTATCGGAGCCATAGTCACCATGATTTGAGGCTTAACAACCTTCGGTGTAAAAATGGCTCAAATCAACAACACCAAGAAGCCACCCCAATTTGATGGCTCAAACTATCCCTATTGGAAGGCTAAGATGACAACTTATATCAAGCCAATCAATAGGAAGGTTTGGAAGGTGAGATTGATGATGAAGAGGCTCCCACCGCCGCCAAAGAAATGCTTCTCTAAAATAATGACATTGCTCTTAGTGCCATCCGTAATGCTTTGGATGAGAGAACATTTGTTTGAGCAAATCAAGAACATTGAGAGAGCTCATGAGGCATGGAAGAAGTTGGAGGAATCATTTGAGGGCACTCAAGCCATGAAGGGTGCAAAGGCATACATTCTCAAGGAGAAGTTTGCAAGCTTTAAGATGAAGGAGGATGAGAGTGTGCCAGAGAAGTTTCATAGGCTTCAAGTGCTTGTCAATGATCTCAAAGCACTTGGAGAAGAGGTGAAGGACAAGGACTTCTCCCACAAGTTCTTGAGATGCTTACCTTTGAGATTTGGCACATTGGTCACTATTCTAGTAAGGAGTGGTTTGGACATTATGACACCAAACCAAGTGTTGGGAGATATAATGACCGATGACACATATAGAGATGATAATGAGAAGGAAGAAAAGAAGGAGAAGAAAGATGATAAGAAGGATGACAAGAAGAAGAGTGTGACATTCAAGGCCACATCATCCAAGGGCAAGGCAAAGCAAGACACATCAAGTGAAGATGATAGTTCATGGGATGATGATGATGATGAGAAGATGGCTCTCTTTTGTCAAGAGATTTGGCAAGTTCATGGTGAAGAAAGGCTATCGTGCTAGAAGGAAGAAATCTTCATCCAAGAATAAGGAAGAGTCAAGAAGGTGCTTCAATTGTGGAAGCAAGGATCATCTTGTTGCTCAATGCCCGTACAATAGCGACAATGGTGATGACAACAAGAAGAACAAGAAGAAGGACAAGAAGGAAAAGAAAGAGAAGAAGGACAAAATGACCTTCGAGAAGAAGAAGAAGGGTGGTTCATATGTGGTAACTTGGGATAGTGATGCTTCATCAAGTGATGATGATGATAGTGATGATGACAAGACCACCAAGAAGAAGGGCACTTGCAAGCATTGTTATCAATGAGAAGCCTTGCCTCTTTGACACTCCCACATGCTTCATGGCTAAGGCCACTAAGGTACAAACTTATGATGATGGAAGTGATGAGGAACATGATAATGAAAATGAAAGTTATAGTGATGATGATGAACCAACTAAGGATGAACTACTTAACATGCTAGATGATGCTAAAGAACACTTTGACATTAAGAGAAGGGAATGCAAAAGCTTGCGTAAGGAACTAAAAGCCCTTAAGCAAGCCTTTGATGAGCTCAATGCATCTCATGAGAGGCTAGAGGAAGCCCATGAGAAGCTTGGCAAGGCTCACAAGAAGCTTGAAAAAGCTCATTCCTCTTTGCTTGATGAGCAAAATGAGAAGAAGCATGTTGAGACATGTAATGTAGTCTTAACTTATGACCTAATTGATGAATCATTATCTATGTCTATCATTGTTGCTCCCACTAACCCTTCTTGTAGCACTTCTACTTCCACCTCATCTAGTAGTGATGATTTCACTTGTGATGCCTCACTAATGGTTGAGAATGAGACCCTCAAGAAGGAGGTCAATGAGCTCACTCACACCTTGGCTATGGCCTATGGTGGTGAGGACCACTTGCTTATGTGCTTGGGTAACCAAAGAGCTTCTCTCTACAAAGCGGGATTGGGCTATACCCCCAAGAAAGGCAAGGCGGCATTTGCTCCTCACAAGACTAGTTTTATGAAGAACAATAGTCAGTTTTACACTAGTTGCAAGCAAGTTGGTCATAAAGAGTATGAGTACAAGAACAAGAGCAAAAATGCTAATGTATCTTCAATTAAGATTAATTCTTTCTATGTGCTTACTAAGGGTACAAATGGTGTGAAGGCTAAGTTCATTGGTGCACCATGGATGGGCTCAAAGAAGAAAGCCATTTGGGTACCAAAGAGCTTAGTGACTAACCTTCAAGGACCCAAGCAAGTTTGGGTACCTAAAAAGAATTGATCTTCTTTTGTAGGTCAATTACAAAGCCGGAGGAAGGCATTGGGTTCTTGATAGTGGGTGCACTCAACACATGACCGGTGATGCAAGAATATTCAACTCAATCAATACCAATGGTAATGATGGTTATGATAGTATCACATTTGGTGATAATGGCAAAGGCAAGGTCAAAGGGCTTGGTAAGATTGCAATATCCAATGACATGAGCATATCCAATGTGTTACTAGTAGAGAGCTTGAACTTTAATTTGCTATCCGTGGCTCAATTGTGTGATCTTGGATTCAAATGCATATTTGGGGTAGATGATGTAGAGATCATAAGTGTAGATGGCTAACTTGATCTTCAAAGGTTTTAGATATGAGAATCTATACTTGGTTGATTTCAATGCTAGTGAAGCTAAATTATCTACATGTTTGTTCACTAAGTCTAGCATGGGTTGGTTATGGCATAGAAGGCTTGGTCATGTTGGAATGAAACAATTGAATAGATTGGTCAAGTATGACTTGGTTAGAGGCTTGAAAGATGTTGTGTTTGAGAAGGATAAGCTTTGTTGCTCTTGTCAAGCCAGCAAACAAGTTGGAAACACCCACCCTAAGAAAAGCATGATGAGCACTAGTAAAGCATTTGAGTTGTTGCACATGGATTTGTTTGGGCCAACACAATACACTAGCATTGGTGGAAACAAATATGGCTTTATGATAGTGGATGATTATACTAGATACACTTGGGTATTCTTTTTAGTGGACAAAAGTGATGTGTTTGTAACATTCAAATCATTTTTCAAGGGCATTCACAATGAGTTACATCAATGAAGAAGTATATGTTGAGCAACCTCCTGGTTTTGAAGATGACAAGAAGCCCGACCATGTGTACAAGTTGAAGAAGGCATTGTATGGATTGAAGCAAGCACCTAGAGCATGGTATGAGAGATTGAGGGACTTTCTACTCTTTAAAGGGTTCATGATGGGCAAGGTTGACACCACTCTTTTCATCAAGAAGATTGGAAAAGATTTGTTTGTGTTGCAAATCTATATTGATGACATCATATTTGGATCAACCAATCAAGACTTTTGTGAAGAATTTGGAAAGATGATGGCTAATGAGTTTGAGATGTCCATGATTGGAGAGTTGAGTTACTTACTTGGTCTTCAAATCAAGCAATTGAAGAATGGTACATTTGTGAGTCAAGGCAAGTATATCAAGGACATGATCAAGAAGTTTGGCATGAGTAATAGCAAAGCCATTAGTACACCAACGGGAACAAATGGCAACTTGGATAGTGATGCAAGTGGCAATATGGTGGATCAAAAATTATATCGGTCTATGATTGGAAGCCTACTCTATGTGACCGCATCAAGGCCGGATGTCATGTTTAGTGTATGCATGTGTGCAAGATTTTAAGCCTCACCAAGAGAAAGTCATTTGAAGGCTACAAAGAGAATATTGAGGTACTTGAAGCATACACAAAATGTTGGTTTATGGTATACCAGAGGAGTAAAGTTTGAGCTAGTTGGTTACTCCAACTCGGATTATGCGGGATGCAAGGTTGAAAGGAAGAGCACCTCGGGCACATGTCAATTGTTGGGAAGATCACTTGTTTCATGGTCATCAAAGAAGCAAAATAGTGTTGCATTATCAACCACTAAAGCCGAATACATATCCGCCAGTATTTGTTGTGCACAAATACTTTGGATGAAGGCCACCTTGAATGACTTTGAAATCAAGTTTAGGAAATTGCCATTGCTATGTGACAATGAGAGTGCAATCAAGTTAACCAATAATCTGGTTCAACATGCAAGAACAAAGCACATTGATGTCCACCACCATTTCATAAGAGATCACCAACAAAAAGGGGACATTTCCATTGAGAGTGTAGGCACTGAAGATCAACTTGCCGATATATTCACCAAGCCATTAGATGAGAAAAGGTTTTGCAAGCTAAGAAATGAGTTGAACATATTAAATTTCTCAAATATGTGTTGATGCACCCCCCACTTATATGGCATGCCTCTCCTTCGAGCAATCCAAGGTAAAAGTTGATTGGCATGGCATACATCCTTGCTAAGGACATGCTTAGTGCATCTAGTCATTTTTCACATTTAATAGGCTCATTCATGAAAATCAAATGTTTTGATGCTTGTATGGTACCACTATTGCTTCTATGCTTAATTTGGTCTAGTGGTAGCATATGATATGTTTGTGGGCTTGTGAACCTAGTGTTTGATCTAGAAAATGAGCTCTAAGTGTTTAACTCAATATGGTACAAGATAACCCTTATTTGGAGGTGTGAAGAAGCTTGTCCTTTGATCAAACCGAGTTAAATGTCTTTGGCAAGTATTCTAGATTGAACCAAATTTAGGAAAATGATTCTCACCCCATTGATTGACATTGATAATCTCAACCTATCTACATTTTGAACCTTTGTGGTCATTGATGACAAAGGGGAGAAATAGTGTACAAAGATAGTGAAAAGATAACAAAGGGGGAGAGAAATAAAGATATAAGTGATAGGGCGAGAATTTGACATAGGGGGGGAGATATGACAAAGGAAAGGGATCAATTAAAATTTTGAGCACACAAGTTGGGGGAGCAAGCTCATGAACTTATATGATGCATTTGAATGTGCATTTCATATATTTGCTTGCATGACACAAGTTTTAAATTTCAATATTCATGCTTGTGTGATGTATACTAGTTGTAGGTTTGGTTGATGAAATAAAAAATTAGCATGCATAGGTTAAAGTAACTAGACTCATGCTCACATTATGAAAACTAGATCCTTACTTCTAATGTTGATCTTACGAGGTATTCTAGTTTTTGTGTATGTCTAGTTACTAATGGTGCTAAGGATGATATATTGGTGCACTTCGATTGGTATCACACTTCAAAGATCCATCTTTTATACCTTAGCATCATTTGGTAGACATTGTCTCCCATATTTCCTATCTAAGCAAATGTGCAACCTATGATCCAAACTCTTAGCACATATGTAGGGGGAGCAATTGTTACCATTTGGGGTTTATGAAACTTGTCCATATCCTTTTACACATGGTAAATATGCTTGGGCATGCAACATGGATTCAATTTAATTTCAATTCATATCTTTGTGTAAGGGTTGTCATCAATTACCAAAAAGGGGGAGATTAAAAGCTCTAGTTTGGTTTTGGTAAATTGATGAACCCCTAAGTGCTAACCTAGTTTATCAAAGTGATTATGAGATAGGTAGCACTACTCCAAGTGGTGAAGCAAATGAAGATCATGACTTGATGATGGTGATACCATGGTGATGATCAAGTGCTTGGACTTGGAAAAGAAGTAAGAGAAAAACAAAAAGCTCAAGGCAAAGGTGAAATTGTTAGTAGCTTTTTGGTTTAGTGATTGAGACACTTAGAGAGTGTGATCATATTTAGGATCGATAGCCGTACTATTAAGAGGGTTAAAACTCGTATCGAAATATAATTATCAAAGTGCCACTAGATGCTCTAACTCATTGCATATGCATTTAGGATCTAGTGGAAAGCCAACACCCTTGAAAATGTTTGTGAAAATATGCTAACACACATGCACAATGGTGATACACATTGTGTTTAGCACTTGGGAGCAAGGGTTCAAAACTTCACTGGCGCCGTGTACAGAAAAGACAGGGTTTCACAGAGTGCACCGGATGCTGTCCTCGTGGGACCGGACGCGTACAGTGGCTAAACCTAGGCGTTGGTCTATCAATAGAGACTGGCCGGACTCTGAGTGAGTCCGGTCATGTGTGACTGGACTCTAGAGAGCAGTGTCCGATCAATTATAAAAGAAAGTGGTACTCTTGGCCTATGACCGGACGTAGGTGACCGGACTCTGGCTGAACACTGTTCAGCGTCTAGTCCTGCTGATGTTGCAGCACACATAGAAGAGGGTAAGCGATCGAACATTGGGAGAGTCCGGTCGGGCATGACTAGACCCATCCGGTCACGACTAGAACCTTACTGGAAGTGACCGAACGCTGGGGTCCTGTGTCCGGTCCTACACTGTAGAGCGTCCGGTCACAACTTAAGTGCACTAATGACCATTGAGATCAGACGATTAGCATTTGAAGCAGGGGCCACGTGGCGTGCATCGTGCGACCGGACGCTGGGGTCCTGTGTCTGGTCGATCTGACCGGCGTGTCCGGTCACCCCGATTTTTTAGTGAATAGAGAGCCAATGGCTCTATTCGTGGGGGCTCTCTATTTAAGCCCAATGGCCAGCTCAAGCCCACTCTCTTGGCCATTTGCATTGACATAGCAACCTTGTGAGCTTAGCCAAAGCCCTCCCACTCATCTCCATCATTGATTCATCATCTTTATGAGATTAGGAGTGAATCCAAGTGCATTGCTTGAGTGTTTGCATCTAGAGGCACTTGGTGTTCATGTTTTGCTGTGGGATTCGCTTGTTACTCTTGGTGGTTGCCACCACCTAGACAGCTTGGAGCAGCAAGGATCATCGAGCGGAGGTTGGTGATTGTCTCCGGCTCCGATCGTGGTGATTGTGAGGGGTTCTTGACCTTTCTTTGGCGGAGAGCCAAAAGGTACTCTAGTAAATTGCTCGTAGCTTGTGTGATTCTCATCTTGTGTTGGTTGTGCGGCACCCTATTGAGGGTTTGGTGTGTGATGCCAATTAGCACATGAACCTCTAAGTGAGTGAATCGCCACAACAAGGACTAGCTTGCCAGCAAGCAAGTGAACCTCGGTAAAAAATCATTGTGTCATAATTTGATTTCGAGGTGATTGGTCTTCATTGATATTCATTCTTGTGATTGATTGGTTCATTCCTTGACTCGGTGGTATAACCATCTAGCTCACTCTCTCTTTACATTACCGCAAACTAGTTGTCAAGCTCTTTAGTATAGCTAGTCATGAGAGCTTGTTAGTTTGGTTAGTGTGGCTCTTTAGTTAGCCTTTGAGAGCACACTAAATTAGTGTAGTGACATAGCCATTGTGTGAATAGAGACTATAGAAACTAGAATTGTGGTAGGTGGCTTGCATTTTTAGTAGGCTAGCGCAACACTCGCTTTGTCTCATATTTGTCTAACCGGTTTGCTAAGTTTTGTTGTAGAAAATTTTAATAGGCTATTCACCCCCCTCTAGCCATTAGGACCTTTTAGTTTCCGAGCTCAGTCTGGAGGGAGCTGACCTTCTGCTGTGCGTCATCGCACTCTTGGCAAGCCTGGTCACGCTCTTGGAGGGCCTGGTCGTGCTCCTCGCTAGCCATGCCACGCTCTGAGTGGAGCCTCTCAGTGGTTTGGAGCAGCTCATCCCGCTCCTTGCATGGCCGAGCGACCATCGCGGCATCCAGGCTCGCCTTCTTCTCTAGGGCCACGAGCTTCTCCTCAGCCCCCAAATTCAGCTCCTGTTCCTTCTCTACCTCGACCAGAAGGTTGAGGATCTGCTGGTGGGTCTTGGCATCCTTCTAAAGCAGCTCATCCCGCTCCTTCCTTACCTTGGCAGCCTCCTCATTGTCCTTCCACGATCTCGCTGATAGGGCCTCAAATGCCCTCTCGGCCTTCGTCAGCATGCCGACGGGCCTCGGCCACCCACAACCGAAGACTGCCCGCCTCCTCGGTGCGGGGAGTCAGCTCAGCCACCCTCTACTAGGCGGCAACAAGTAGGGCAGTCACCTCCTCACACAGCCATGCCTCCTCGATGAGGCGGTCCCAGGTTTCCTTCTGCTCACGAAGAAACCGAGACTTTCCCTAGCTGCGAGCGATAAGGGAGTGAAAGGAGATGATGGTCAGAATACAAAAAATATATAGAGAAAGAAAAGGGCGAGAAGCAGGGTCAAGCGAATACCCTGGCCGGAGGGAACGACAACATCGCGCAAGGCACCTCGGACGTGGTCTAGGGCTTCAAGCACGGACGCGACCCCCTATGTCAAGGTTCTCCCACTCCATGCTCTCTGCGTCGTCGTCGAGAGTGAAGAGCATCGACGTCGGATCCTCTAGACTCGCCCACTGGAGCAGGGGCTTGCCCCCACGCAGGTGAGTCGCTGCCCACTGACATCAGGGCTAGGGATGGCTTCTCGCCGACTTCGATCGCCGCCGACCCTTCTCACCGTGACATCCCCGCTGGGACGCACCCTCTGGCGACGGAAGAGGTCAGTGGTATGGATGCTGACTCCTCTCCTAGCACCATGACCTCCGGGGACCCCTCGGCCATGTCCCCCTCCATTCGGCCCACGCCAGACGCCATCACCTAGGCCACCGATGGCGCGGGTCATGCCGGTTCCTCAGGCGCCACCATGATAGCGCCCGGCTATGACCCGCTTGTCATAGCCACCTTCGCCAACGTCGGTGGGGTCCTGACCGGCTACGTCGCGCCTGCCATGGTCGGCGCTGTGAGCATGGTCGGCAGCTTCATTTGCCTCATCGTCGGCAGCAGTATCGCCGTCGGTGGGGTCCTGACCGGCTACGTCGCGCCCGCCATGGTCGGCACTGTGAGCATGGTCGGCAGCTTCGTTTGCCTTGTCGTCGGCAGCAGTATCGCCGCCATCGCCGGATGTTCTGCGACCTTTGAAGGCGTCCCTTGAGCCTCCGCGTCCGCCCGTCCCGCCGAGGGCACGGGCGCCACCGTGGGCGGCGCTTGACCGGCCGGTGATGCAGTCATGCTGGCGCCGCTCCTGCCCGAAATGGGCGCGACGCCAGCTGATGGCTGCCGCCTTGCTTGAAGGGTGATGCTCTTCTTTGGCGCCAGTGCTAAAGGATTACACTACCTCCTGACACTGCAAGAGACAAAAACCATAAGTCACGATGAAATCTAACCAAAATAGGGAAAGACAGAGGAGCTAATGACTCACCTCAGCGCCGTCGGGCGGTAGATACGTTTGGGGGGCGAACCCCCAGACCTCAGCTCCGCCTCATCGGGACGAGGCCATTTTGAGCCCGCCCCCTGCTCCTATGCTGAGGGACTTGCTCCCCTTGGATCTTGGGGCACGATGGCAGAGCCACCCACCTCCGCTGGCACCTCGGGCGCGGTAGTAGAGCCGCTGGCCCCCATTGACTCCTAAGGGAGGCTGACGGTACGTCCCGCCTTCGCCAGCTCCTCGGATGTACCCTCCCCTTCATGGAATGGGAAGGGTCCCAACTCCTGCAAGGATGAATGGATACCTATCAGCGCATCCTCATCCTCTAGGATGTCCCACTCGACATTGTCGGCTACCTCATCGTCGTCGCCATCGTCGTTGCTGTCGGTGTTCCCCCCCGTTCCCATGCCTGTAGCTTCCGCGGCCTCTTCCTCTTCTTGTCCTCCTTCACCTTCCTCTGCCGCTCGCCCTCAGCGCAATTTGCCGCCCTCATAGACGAATCCCTCGGCAATGGCGCCAGGTGATACGTGAAGATGAGGTCCCTCGGCTGGTCCCGCCCCTCTCGAAGTTAATATCAAGAGGTCAGGAAATTGATTGAAGAGAAGGTAGGAGAAGGGGAAACTTACGAAGACGACGTGGCCTGGTTTCGGCTGCATCGGAGGATGTCCCAGCACCAGGAAGATGAAATCGAGGGAGGCACCCGCATCGTCCCGTGAGGGCTCCATGGCCTCCTTGATGCGTTGCGCGATCTCGGAGTTGGGGAGCACCCCCTCGGCGAGCGTCGTTCCGTCGAACGACCCCTCGGGCACCATCGCATATAGCGGGAGCACACGCGTCATCAATGGCGCCACCCTCCTTGCATGGTAGGCCCTGATGTTGCTCAACCCCTTCAGGATGTTCTCCTTGAGGATGTGGATGGCGGCGATGTGGTCCCAGATCTTCTTCTTGTCCTCTAGAACGCCCCATTTCCTCCACAAGTCTGGGCCCTCTTCGATCAGGCACCCAGTAAACTCTGGCAGAGGGGCGGCGGCATCATTCTTGAGGTAGAACCACTGCGAGTGCCACCCTTTGTTGGACATTGATAGCCGTATCAGTGAGTACTCGCTGACCCGGTTGTTCCAGAGTTGGATGCTGGCGCACCCCATCGGCATGTGCAGCTCCCGCCTGCCGCTCTTCTCCCTCTTCTTCTGGAGGGTGATGGTGAAGAAGTACCTCTAGAGATCGAAGTAGGGGCTAATCCCCAGGAATCCCTCGCACAGGGCGATGAACACCGCCATGTGATGGATCCTGTTGGGGTTGAGATGCTGCAGCTCGATCTTGTAGTAGTGCAGCAGCCCCAGGAGAAATCTATGGGCAGGGATCGTGAACCCACGCTCATGGAAGTGGGCGAACGACACTATGTAGCCATTGGGCGGTGATGGCAGATCCTCCTCACCGGGCAGCAGCCACTCCTCGACCGAGGTATGCGTGTGGAGAAGACCGCGATGGACGAGGCCCTCCATGCACTAGAAGGTGATATCAGAACGGCACCATGGATCCATTGGAGGTGGGAACGGTTGGATGCGGGCTCGATGGCGGTGGGGATGCGGAGACAAGGAATCCTAGGCGATAGATGGCGGCGGTCGTGGCTGCAGAGGCAAGGATGTAAGGTATGGAACCTAGGGGGCGAACCCTTTGGTTTTATAGGGGTGATGGGTGTAAGGAAACCATCTGCCCACCTAGATCTCTGTGAATGCCATGATCTGCCACCATGTCCCTCCACGGGACATGCGCATGCAATCTCTGCCCATTCCCTCAAAAAACTCGTCGGACATTTCGCCTCTCCGGACGGGCCACGACTCATTGCGGTTAAGAGGAATACGGATCTAAAAGCGCCTGTGTGTTAGCTTTTCACAAACATTTTATCAAAAGATTAGCCTCTTTTCACCACGCCATTCGATCCTAGCAACGATGCAAAGTTAGATCACTCGAGTGACACTAGATGACCTATATGTAAACAAGTTTGCTCCTCTTGATAGTACGGCCATCTATCCTAAATCCGGTCATAAACTTCTCTACACACCTATGACCGGTGAAATGAAATGCCCTACAAACATACCTTTGCCTTGCGCATTCCATTCTATCTCCTTCGATGTCGATGCAACACATGCATCAACCAATCACAAATGATATGATGCACTTCATATCATCACGTAACCGTATTGGTTCGACTTCACTTGCTCTTCACCGTTGCTTCGGTGCATCAACACCAAGTCATCACTCAACTTGCCCTTTACACTTGCAACCGGTCCATCAAGCCAAGTCTTGTCTTGATCTTCTCCACCTTAGTCACATGACTCAATGTCATGTCTCATATGCAATGAGCTCCTTCATCACATGTGTGAGCCTTGCAACATATCCAAGCCATCTTCACCGTCATGGCATATGTTGCTCACACACATGTACTTGTAGACTAATCACCTGTGTATCTCACATAAACACATATTGGTCCCCCTAGGTTGTTACTCAATTACCAAAACTAAACAAGGACCTTTCAATCTCCCCCTTTTTGGTAATTGATGACAACTCTACAAACATATGGAAATTAAGCTCTTTTGGATTCATGTTGCTTGCCCAAGCAATTTTACCATGTGTAAATGATTTTGGACAAGTACCACAAACCCGAATTGGTAGTATTAGCTCCCCATACATATGTGCTAGAGTGTTTGGTTTGAAGCTCGCACATATGCATAGATTAGAAGTGTGGGAGAGTAATTACTACCAATGATGCTAAGGTGTAAAGAATTAACCTTTGATGCATGATACCAATTGGAGTGCACATTTTAACACCATCCTTAGCACCATGAGTAGCTAGATACCACATGGAAACAAAAATACTAGATACTCCGTGAGATCAACATTAGAAGCAAGGTATTAGTAATACTTTGAAAACAAACCAAGTGTCTAGCTATCATCTATGCATGCTAGTTTTCATTTCATCAATCAAATTCTACAACTAGAATACATCACACAAGCATGCATATCAAATTTAAAACTTATGCAATGCAAGCAAGCACATGAATATGCACATATCAAATGCAACCAATCAAAGTTCATGAGCTTGCTCCCCCTACTTGTGTGCTTCTCTTGTCCAAGAATTTTGATCCTTCTCCATTCTTCAATGTTGCTCCCTCTTTGTCCATGTCCAACTTGTACTTCTCCCCCATGATGATTTTTCATATCTTTGTTCCAACTTCTCTCCCTTTGTCATCAATTTCCATAAAAGGTGTGCTTCTCATTGATATAAAGGATTGCATTAGGGTAGATGGTTGACACTTGAATCTTGCATTTTTTATGGACACTTCTAAATATTGGAATGACACCATTTGTAGCCCTTGAGATACCTCATGTAAGATCTTTGACCTTGATACCAATCGGTGGGACACCTCCCCCTATGTCATAGCATGGTTCATCCACTTGATAATCTTGATCTCTTGTATGTGAGGAAACTTTCCTCACTTGATGATCACTTAAAGTTGAAGATCACTTGTGGAACCACCATTTGATGTGCCAGATACCACTTGTATGAATGCTACTAGTAACAAGGTGATAATCTAGATACCATGAGTAGGAACAATCATGGAACCACTTATAGGATTTGTCAATTATAATCATTTCTTGAACTCTTGTCATCTTCATGAGCTTCTATGTTTGACTTGAACTAGATTGATTTTCCTAAGCTTCCAAGTCCAGTTTGAACCCTTTCTAAGTTTCTTCACATGCAATAAGCGGTTATCTTATCAAGGTTGTACTTGTCACTTGTTGGCAATCCAAAATAAATCAAGTACTTGGGTTCACTAGCTCATGAACAAACTCATACACTACCACTAGATTCAACTAATCATTCAAGCAATAGTGGTAGGCTATGAATTTTAAAATTTTCATTTGTTATGCATGATCCTAATAAGCATGTACTATATGCACTAATCGCATACTAGTAAGAGATGAAAATCATCATGCACATCACAATGATACCTTTGCTATTTTGGAGTAGAGGATAGTCATTAGATTCCAATTAACCTCCGCAATAGCAATGTGAAAGTCCAATTATAAGCTTGGTGAAGACCAATCATCAATTTATGAAATCAATTCTTTACCCATATGAATTGAGAACCACTAATGATCAAGTGCACTTCTTGTTATGGTTGGCTTGCTTCATCATTTCTTCATTGCTTGCATGAGAGCACTCAATGTGAGAAACCACTCGAACTCCAATAATTTGCTCTCTTTTGGGTGTTGCTTGCTCTCTAGATCAACCATTTTGATTTCTTCAACTAAGTATCTCAAATGTCCCTTAGATTACCACTTCCATATTATCCTTTCCAAGTATCACACTTGGTTTACCTACAAAAGGTGGCAAGTCCCTACACTAGGGAGAAGTGACCTCTCTTCATAGAACCATTCTTGATACTCACTTAAAATAACTTGATTGATTGATCTAAGTGATGGACTTAATTTGATAAGTAACCATGAATAGTTCTTTTTTTACTTGTTTAAGTCCTTTTCTTTCTACCAAATGATTTCCAATTATCACTAGAATTTAAACTCCATCTTCATCTTGAGTTTGATCTTGATCTTCCAATTTGAGTGCCAAATGTGTACCAAATACACTCTATAATCAAATGGCCTTGTACTCATCACTTTTCATGCTTCTAGATCAATTCAAAACCAAACTTAGGTACCTCAAATACTTATAGACATGTTTCCAACTTGAGGACCTTTCAATCAAAGTGACTTTTGACCAATCCAATAATTATCACTTTTTTGGTAGACTCTATACCCTTTAATGAATAATCCATATCTCTCAATGTACATATCCAATGACAATGAAAGTTGGTGGAGATATGCTTCACTAAGTCATCTATCAGTTGTAAAAATTTGGGCTTCATTTGACTTCTATATTACTACCAGATTTCAATTCTTCCACCACTGCTATATGCTGAAAACTGTTGCACTATAGCTGACAAGATCTACTCTAAAACCAAAGCATCTCTTATCCAATTCTTATGAAATTCACACAAAATCTAATTCCATAAGTCTAGAGCATGTGTACCAAATTTCAAGCCAATCCAAATAGATTTGATCACTTAAACTTAGACTTGAACTCAGTTAGCTCAGATTTTCAATAAAGGACAGATTTCAATACTTGAGCTATTCTTCATCAAATGTCAATCAAACTTGAAATCAACTTGTATGAATGCTTTCACAAGACATAAGTCTATTAAATCCACTTACTAAAAGTAATCTTATGAAATTATCCCATGCAAATCAATCCAAACTTGATTACTAAACATTTAATCCATTCAATCATATTATAGCAAGCAACATATGCATATTTATCCAATTCAATCAACTCATATGCACCCAAATGAAATAGATCAACAAAGAGTATACCTTGGTTGGCTCACGATCATCCATAGCAAGTTTCAAGTCAAATATTTGCAAGCCACCAAATATATCCAATAAACCACCACAACTTAAATTATAGCACTTGTATGTTGTAGCACTTAGGACTTCACTAACTTGTCATGTCATTGGGATAATGATCATTGCTTTTCAATACTTGGTTCAATCATGTGATCAACAAAATGAATACCACTTGAACCAACTCTCCAATGTCGATGGTACCTATAAATATGCATCCACTTTTTGATGGTACCCAAACTAGTTTGGGTCCTCTCAAGTTAGGTGCAACATACTTAGGTATTGCCTTAGTATGAATAGCGGGATGTTTTGCAATAGCAACCATAGAGGTACTATTACCATCCTTCCTAAGAATAGAATCATTATCAATTGAAATGGGCTCAGGAGTGTTACCTAGAGCATATGAGTGTGTCATGTGTCCCATTTCCCGGCATGAGTAGCAAACTCTTTTTGATTGAGCCTTTTCTTCCTTGCTCATTTGTTGCTTCTCATTGCCTTGCCTCTCATGAGTTGCTTGAGCCTTCTTCTCAAGCTTGGTAGGACACCCCGAGGCAAAGTGTCCCATATCTCCACACTTGAAGCACTTGATGTGAGCACAATCTCTTTTCTTGTCTTGATTCTTGCTCACCATCTTGGCATCTTGATTAAGCATTGGATGCCTTGCGTTTGCTCTTCCACCCCTTATTGTTTTCTTCATCTTCTTCTTCATGTCACCACCATCTTCTTGGTTGATCTTGATTTGCTCTTGGGGCTTCTTATTTTTATCTTGTGACCTCATCTTTGGCTTCTTGGTTGGGCAAGACTTGGCAAGATGTCCCATCTCATGGAATTTGAAGCACACAAAATGAGAGAGCTTCTTTTCTTTTTGCTTCTTCATCTCTCTTTCATTTCTTCTCTTGCCCCATCTCTTGCCTTTGACATTGCTCTTGCTGAAGCCAATGCCACTCTTGTCACCATAGCTTCTTTGATTGTCCAACATATGCTCGAAGGTGACTTTTTGAGCTCATTGTTCTCCTTCAAAAGGTTAGTCTCACAAGACAAGAAAGTAAAACAAGCATCTATAATTGAAGAACATGGCATGGCTAATAATTCATCACAAGAGGTGGATACATGCTTCTTGCCTACATCACAAGGGTTAGCAACAACATGTGATTGATCAATTGACCCATGTGATGAGCTCTCACTAGTTTTAGATTTTTCATTCGAAAGCTCTTTAGTGAGAAAAGCATGGTCTTGTACCAAGTTATCATGAGCAACACTAAGTTCCTCATGAGCCAATTTTAGCTCCTCATGTGAACAAGTAATAACATAAAGTAGATGCTTTTGTTCACATGTTTTCTTTATAAAAGAATTCTCATTTTTCAATTTCTCGGTTTTAGCCATCTCTTTTTCTAAAGCTTTGATCATGCTACCAAATCTATCTAGAAGCTCCTCATATGAATCAAGATCAATCACATTTGCATTAGATACCTTAGTGTCACCTTATGACATGGCACAATGTGATGTAGTTGGAGAGCTTATAGTAGCAATGTCATCCAGGCATGATCCATCATCATCACCATCAAGTGTGCATGGAGTAGCATCATCATTGGCATTATCATCAATCTTGTCATGTGAGCTTGAGGTAGGATCATCTTCATCATCACTTAACCATGAGGTGGAGCAATCTTCCACAATCACCGAATTGTTGCTCAACATCCTCATGTGCCTTCTCTTTGGGCTCATCATCATCATCGGAGACCGCCGCATATTTTTCATTGAGATAAATCCAAATCTCATGGGTGGACTTCATGTCCATGATCTCACCAAATATGCTATCCTTCATAGATTGATAGAAAATGTTAGTAGCTTGGAAATCGAGATGTAGGCATTTCTTTTGTGTTTGAGTTGCATTCGTTTTATCCAACATATGAGAAAAGCCCACATCTACGATCCATCACATTTGAGGGCAAATGAACTTAAAATTATTAGTCATCCAATTTTTCCAGCGTGTAAAGTATGTGCCATAAAAAATATGTGGACACTCAACATCTAGCCCAAAGTTCGCCATCCTCTTGGGTCGGTGAAGACCACAAATGAGAGACCTAGCTCCGATACCACGTGTAGGGTCAAGATGGCGGACTAGGGGGTAAATAGTCCTTTCTAAAAATAAATGCGCCGTCTAACCAAAATAAATACAGAATTAAAACTATCGGTCTAGCCAATGCTACACCCCTCTATTTAAGTTCACAAGCACCTTATAAAGATCCTAATTAGGCAAAAAAGATGTTGGGCAAGCTAGAGCTCACCTAAACAATTCTAGTAGCAAGGTCACACAAACCTCAAAAAAACTAGTACTTTGGCAACCGGGGGAGCTCCTACACAATCTAGTAAGCAAAAGCACAAAGCTCGTAAGATCACTAGCAATGCTCAATAATAAGGATGCACAAGCCAAATTAGAGACCGCAAATTACTTAGCTACACAAACTAAGCAATGTAACTAACAAGGCTACTCAAGCCAAATTAGTTACGCAAGAGAGCTACTTCTATGCTATACAAGCAAGAAGGTAATTAACTAGCAAGCTACACAAGCTAGCTAATTACAAGAGCAACTACACAAGCACAATATATGTGAAAGTAAATACACGCTTGTGTGTGGGGAATGCAAACCAACGAGAAGAACAATGTTGATACGGTGATTTTTCTCTCGAGGTTCACTTGGTTGCCACCAAGCTAGTCCTCATTGTGTCAACCACTCACTTGGTGGTTCGGTGGCTAATTGGCATCACTCGCCAAGCCCACACGTTGGATACTGTAGCAGAACCGACCAATTTATAAGAGCACAAGCACAATGGCAGCCCACAAGCGATCACACTGTCATACTTGAGCCTATATAAATCCGGTAGTCCATCGAGTACCACGAAGGGTCTCAATTAACCATCAATATGCAACCAAGATCGTACATGATTCAACATACATGTCACATGTTACATAAACTTCACAAATATAGTTCATCCATCAAAGTACGAATTTTAGGTTATTACAAACTAAGTTTAGTAAAATAGTAGGGGAAGCAAATTAAAATATTGAAACCAACATCTGCAACATTGTTTAAATATAGTGCTAGCTCACGATCACACTCCCACAAAAGCACGAGAGGGATTCATAAGAGATGCCTGCCTAGGGCTTACTCCTCGTCAATGGCGGGACAAAAACAGTTCTTGCAATAGCCATGATAAACTGTACCATCTGTAACAATAGGAATAAAACCCTGAGTACGAGAAGGTAATCAGCTAGACTTACCCGTCATAAACCAAAAATAAAGTGACTCCAAGGATTATGCCAGACTTTATAAGTGGAGCTAGCTTGACAACATTTTGCATACAAAGCGACTAATTTAGTTGTTACAATTATAATTCAGTCATCAAGTTAATTATAGCTATTCATCTCTAGATTAGCAACTAACCTGTGCCAAACATGTGGTATATCATTTAGTAGCATACAATAGTAACCATAGCCGGTGTAGTAATTCCATGTTCATCCGAACCATCATATTCCATAACACAGGTACTACGATGTTGGTACAAGCCAAGTTTCTCACTATCCGGGAGAGACGGTGATTCGAATCGATTTCAACTAGTTGAGAATTTAATCCTAACACAAACCCAGGTAGAACATATCAACAGTCACCTTAGGTCACCTTTGATACAACTCATGTCCACATTTTGTGGGTTCACCCAATGCCACACAATTAGGGACAACCAGCTGCCAGGACAATCAAGACTACCCTGCCCTTGGGCTCACGTCTGGCTCCCCGCACATCCTTACTACCATCTAGAGTGCACACTTTAATAGAACGGGGCCCGGCCTAAGTTGAGCTACTTGGCTTCGCGGTCGGAACGAGTTATTCGACCAGCTAAGTGAGAGGCATACGTTCAATCTTGTCAGAAGCTCCCAACAACAGTACGGTCCTTAATCAGCACAGACGGATTCACATGAGTCAACCTACACATAGAATCCGCCCGGCCTCCATTTATATTACCCCATGGTTCTTTTCCCACGATAGCAAATATAGCCAACCGTGCTTCGGTATCCACCTATATCTCATAGGTGATAGGAAGTCACCCGACTTCTACCGGTCCAAGCATGGCTACATAGGGTTAAAGGTGTATATATTTGGACAAGGTGGTTCTATGCAGCAAGTGTTTCCGATTCAACTCTTATAACCTAATGCATCAAACATAAAAGGACTCAAATGATATTTTGTAAAGTATGGAAGGCTTAAAATGCTCCGGGGCTTGCCTTTGAGGAAGGAGGTTGGCCTGTGATCTAGGTACTCAGGGAGGTCCACAAGAGTTTGCTCCTCTTCTTCTAGAGCTATGGCCTGAGGTGTTTCCTGCTATTTCTCCTCTTCTTCTTCGTTGAACTCCAAAAGAGTTATCCCTTCCGACGATCCTATATGCATGAGCATGAAATAAGATATCATGGATGCATATATAATGGCATGTATGATATGATATGGTGTGATGAAATGCATCTTCATAAGTGTTTTCAATAGCATTGCATTAAGGTGATAACAAGTTGCATCTTATTTTATTGAATAGGTGCATATCTCTTCTCTAGTAACTAAACAAATTCTCATCTAAGCAATTTTCTAGACTGTAAGACAACAGCCAATTATTTTGACCATAACTAGAGTTATACACATCAAAATAATATGGTTATGGACATTCTGGAAAGCTTATGAAATTTCCTACAACTTTCTTTTAATCATCTTAATGTGATTCAGTAGCTATCTAGGTCAAACAATTCAATCATTCAGATCTATCCAGAGAGCAAGCATTTCTGACAGCAAACTTCTAACATCTATAATTCTTAGACCATAAGGCCTATGACTATTAAAATCTAACACAAGGTATATAAGTAAGTTATCTACAACTTTGTTATTAATAAGTTTCATAGACAAGGTCATTATCATCATGAAATTATTACCATAACAGAAACTACATATGCAGCCATCTAGCTGAATTATAAGGCAATAATTAACTAGCTGCCTGTAAACAAATACTTCTAAACCTCACTAATAGTATCAACAGATTATATGCATCACACACATCATAGAAAATATTATTGTTAAGCCTAACTAATTTATTTATATTCATTTATTAATTTCCTTAGATAATAAGGTGATTTAAAGAATAAATATTTCTAGTGCTTAATAAATTCTGAGAAAATTATAGTAGCCTACAAATGACCCTAATAGTCTACTATACAAATTTCATGCCATTTGGATAAGCATAGCTACCTCTACAAAAATGACAAGTTACATATGCTTATTTTAGCAAAAAATTGTTTAGCATAGTAAAAAGTGTCAAGCAACAGATTTAATATTTTTCTTACTTTCCTCCTAGCATGAGAATGTTGTGTAAAAATTTGTATGCTCTGGCCACATGCATGGCGGCACGGCGGTGCACAAAGCACGGCGGTGGTGTCACCGTTCTGACAAGACGGCGGCCGAAGGTAGGTGTCCATCATCGGGGAAGGTGCTACACCTCTAGGCGACATGGCAACGGGTACCAGAGTGGGCTAAAGGCTACCAGTGAAGTTGGCGGCGGCGAGTGCCTGCTTGCAGCCATGGTGGATATGCACAGCGGTGTCGCACATTCCCACGTGACGACGGCGGTAGCGGTTAAATAAACGATGATGTGAGCATCTATGACCTAAGGCGATGACGGAACCAGGGAGAAGGAGGTAGGAGGAGCGGTGGATAAGGCTGGTCACGGCAAGCTCGGAGCTCGGTCGATGTTCCGTGACCATGGCGGTGACGGCAATGGCCCATATGCCTTTACCTTGGCTCGAGCTAAGGCAATGGCATGTCGGCGAGGTGGAGAAGGTGATGGCCGAGCGGTGTGCACAAGCAATCGCACAATGGCACGGTGGTAGTGGCGTGCGAGCACGGTGGAGCTTGGCAATGGCGATAGCGGTGCTCGGCTTGCTGCTAAAGGTGAAGGAGAGGCAGAGAGAGGGCGAGAGAGCGAGAGTGAGTGAGCGCGGTGGCTTCGCCTCCTTTATCTCCCCATGCTGGCCCAATCCGCCGGGTCGACGCCAACATGCTGCCGCCATGCGGCGCGCGCGGCCTGGCGTGGTCAGCCACGATGGCCAGCCGATTCAAATCGGCTAAGTGTCGATTCAGTGACTGACAGCGCTACTTCATTCCACTATATCTCCTAATCCAGTTCGAGTTAGCAAAATTGGTATTAGTGAAAGTTGTAGAGCTATGTGAGATCTCCAACTTTGCTTTAGGAACCATCATCTAATTCTCAATGGTTTTCAAACTACAAAGCTCCAAAGTGGACTACATTGAAACTGAAACTCAGTTAAAGACAGCAAAATTTCAAGTTTTGAAAATAGTATTTTATTGATAATTGTGAGCTCTATTTGACCTTGTTAGACGCTGAATTAGCTCATGACCCTTAATTAAAGTTTGTTAGCCATGACAAGAACTACAACTTTTATTTAGGTCACACAGCCATGCAAACAATCTAAGCTACTGTTCAACTTTAGTTAAACTAGCATCATGAAAATGGTATTTCAAATGAAACCAACACTTAGAAGCAAATTTGGTCTATGTCATGAATATAAACATTATTCCATTTATCATTCTAGATGTGCCTAAGGTGTTTTCATGACCTCACAACCATCTCATACACTAGTCATATAAGATTACAAGCATAAGCATATATATAAAATCAACATTTCATGTGATAGGGTATAAGAATGAGATGAAATTTCATATGCTAATGTTCATGAATGCTTGGATGATGCTTGTGCTCATGAAATGCAAGTGCCAAATGCAAAGCTTAACACTGGGGTGTTACAGGCACCACAACAACTGACCCCAAAAGTGAGGATACCTCAATGACACGGTCAACTAGCGTTGCTCTTCGCGGCTCCCATGGGGTGAGCACAATACCCCTCACAAATCCTTCTTCAGAGAACCGCACAATCTTATTATGTGCTTTACAATGGAGAACTCACCACCAAGCCATCTAGGAGGTGGCAACTTCCAAGAGTAACAAGCACCACCGGCTTGCAACTCGAACACCTAGTGCCACTCGATGCGACCTCATGATGCAATCACACTAGAATCACTCACTCATAATCGGATCGCACTCTTGCAAGAACAGGTGAGTTAGAGGGCTCCCAAGCACTCTCAAGCATGGACACAATGTCCCCTTAGGTTCTCAACCTCAGCCAAGCCTGAGCTCCACCTCTATTTATAGCCCTCAAGCCAAATAGAGCCGTTGGAGCCTTGGAACACATTTCTATGTGGTCACCGGACAGCAACATGTGGGCACCGGACAAGGGGTGGTGGTGCCCCAATGGTCAAATTTCAATGGATAATTTGAACTAGCCTTTGGCAAACTTGGCACCAGACAAGGGAGGGTGGTGCACCGCCCTAGGGGTGGCCCCTCTTTGAAAAAATAAGGTGTGCCAGGCACCGAACAGTCCGGTGACCATGGAAGTAACACCTCAAGCTCAAACTTGATTTCCACTACCTCAATCCTGTATATAATTTCATTAGCTTTCCAAAAAGTCCTAGATCATCGAAATCGGAGTTCGGAGCTAAGAGTTATGCCCAAAATACGAAAGGGTGGTGCTGCTGAAATAGGCATGTTGTAGGGGGTGGTGGTGCACCACCCCAAGGGTGGCGGTGCCACCACCCTCGGGTGTCCGGTGCACACCGTAAAGGGTGGTGCCACCCCCCAGGCTAGGCTACATGTTGGCTACAAGGTTGGTTGCATTTTCCGACCCTCAGACAACCCAAACTTCTTGTTTTCTTCTCCTTTTCTTCTCCAAGTTGATCCAAATCAACTCCAACACCTTCTCATTTGCAAATGTGCTAACACCACCAAGTGTCCCCCATTTTCTGCATGTGTGTTAGCTTTTCACAAACATTTTATCAAAGGATTAGCCTCTTTTCACCGCGCCACTCGATCCTAGCAATGATACAAAGTTATATCACTCAAGTGGCACTAGATGACCGATATGTAAACAAGTTTGCTCCTCTTGATAGTACGGCCATCTATCCTAAATCCAGTCATAAACTTCTCTACACACCTATGACCGGTGAAATGAAATGCCCTACAAACATACCTTTGCCTTGTGCATTCCATTCCATCTCCTCCGATGTCGATGCAACACATGCATCAACCAATCACAAATGATATGATCCACTTCATATCATCACGTGACCGTATTGGTTCATCGATCTTAACTTCACTTGCTCTTCACCATTGCTTCGGTCCATCAGTGCCAAGTCATCACTCAACTTGCCCTTCACACTTGCAACCGGTCCATCAAGCCAAGTCTTGTCTTGATCTTCTCCACCTTAGTCACATGACTCAGTGTCATGTCTCATATGCAATGAGCTCCTTCATCACATGTGTGAGCCTTGCAATATATCCAAGCCATTTCACTTCCATGGCATAGGTTGCTCACACATGATGTACTTGTGGACTAATCACCTGTGTATCTCACTCAAACACATATTAATCCACCTAAGGTTATCACTCAATTACCAAAACCAAACAGGGACCTTTCATGGTTTGCAAGCACTCATCAGCTATATCTTTATGCTAAGGGCGATAACAAAGTATCAGACTTATGAATTCATCTACAAAAGTATACATAACTGAAATATAACAATTCGACTCTTGAAATAGAATGTCATCAATAAGCAAAATGATTTGGCAATCCTCCATAATATAATGACCCATACCAAGGATCAAAATAAAGAGCTAAAGGATAACCATGCATACCTTGGGATGAATTCCACATCGGCATAGGCAGAGAATATGGATAATGCCATGACCAATGATTTTGATGATTTGGTGCAAACCTCCAATTTGGCAATTATTTCTTCAATCTCCTTCCTTCCTTATCCTTCGTTGCACCACTTACTTGAGCATCATCCTTCTGAGCTTGAATTCTTCCTTTAGGAACCCACACCAAACCTTTTTCTTTTAGCTTCTCTGCACTAAGCTTTTGTAGCTTACTTTCTTGCCACTTTGGTAGACCGAGTGAGCATCTCAGTTTTATTTCTGTTTTGGGTAGCGATAAATCTTTCTTGATTTTGGGCACTCTCACCTTCTTTTGTTCAGATTTGGCATCTATAATATTAATAAATGATTCTCCCACTTCTTTATCACCATTAGCCGTATTTTTTAGCAATGTAATCGGCTTTTCAATAGTTGAATTCAGATCTGAACTTTTCTTCTTTTGGCCATCATACTTCACATGGTAAACTTGCTTTACCACTTTCTTCTTTTGTTGAGCTCTGAACCGATTTTGATCAAAACGATCTTTATAAGATGATGATCTCTCTGAGTATCTAGGAGTTGCATATTCTTTGTATTGTGGCCTAAAATATGATGTAACATGTGCCTCTTGATCAAACCAGCCCCAAGATGAATAAGGATGAAAATATGCGGGTTGTGGTCCATATGACATGGGAATTGGCTGCTCAAAAGGAGAATATGTTGCTGCGGCATGGGACCTATTCCCTTGCCAATTCCACCCTTGTGATTTGTGCTTTGGAGGCAATCTTGATGATTGGAACTTTTTTTGGCCGATTAGTGACATTCAATTCGGCTTCCTTCTTATATTTAGCTAGAAGTTCCTTGAAGCTAAGCTTCGACCTTCTACTCCTTTGTTTGTCATGGCCTTTACCTCCACTAGCTCTATGAACATCCTCCTCCTCCCCATCTTGATAAACATGCTCCAAAGAAGGATCCTTAGCCGATTCCCCTTGCTCAACGGGATCAATCGGCCTCTACTTTAGCTGAAGAGATTTCACCTGCCCCCTAGTGTCTTCTGGAACCGTGATAGCTTTGTCGTCCACTAGAGTATCTTCTATTTGTAATTCATGGATAACAACCTTGTCTTCACTTGAGGGCTCCACATCTCTCTCTTGGGCATTTGAGCCTTGGGCTTTGAGTGAATCAGCTAACGTAGGCCGATTCGAAACATGTTTGCCATCAAGACCAATTGAATCCAATTGGTCTATTTGTTGAGTTTCAGAAAATCTCAATCATCCTTTATCAATGGCCGATTGGATCACTCGACGAAACATATTGTAATTAGAAGTATTATGATAAAATGAATTATGCCACTTGAAATATGTAAGCTCTTCTAAGTTTTGAATAGATGGCAAAGCATTGTGATCAATGATTCTAATGATATTATTCTCTAACAAGATATCAAAGACATGATCACAAAATGTAAAGTCAAAGGTGTACTTTGATTTCTTTAGCCGATGCTTTTGTGGAGTCGGCTTTAAAGCTAGGCAAACGAATAGATCATATTTGACATCAACCCATTCGGCTACACCTTTACAACTACTTTTAGGAAGCTTTAGCTTTGACAACTAGCACTATCGGCCTTGCCATATGGCATAATGTGTTGGATGATAGAATTTAAATTTGTTTTATCATCAACAAATAAAATGCCATTCTCAATCGATCTTTTACAACTACTAGCCAGGATATCTCTAATAGATATAGAAATTGAAATAGTATGACCGAATTGGAATTTGAGCAAAATATTTGTATTTTGTACCTTGTTGATTATGTTGAAGAAGTGTATGTCCTTGATTTAAATAACAATGCTCTTCATCTCCAGAAAACAATCAACAACAGAGGCCAAATCATCTAAAGACACATCGGTGGCTGTTGGAACTACAGGAACCGGCCTGGTCGGTTTAGCAGCAAAGTAAGTGATGAACTGGCCTGGCCGGCTCCAGAACTGGCCTGGCCAGTTTTGTTTGCACCACCATGCATCTTTTCTTCCTTTTTGCTTGTAGGGGCTTGATCTCCATCATCTTGATATGTTTTATTAGCCAAACATTGTTCGGCTATAATTTGAGGGTCGTTAATGATGTGGTAGTCACTAGATAAAAAATATAACCCCTTTAGCTCCTAAAAAATCAAATTTAGCTGGTTTCTTGTGGTTCCCATGCTTTTCTATAGCAAGACTTGTTTTTTGAGATGTGATTGATCCAGAAAGGATATTGTGTTGTTTGGCTTTGGTAGCCGAACATTTGGTTACAACCGAATCAATTCTTACTTTACTCACTGCACCAATGGGCAAACCATCTTTTTCATACTCATGGCTGATGACTCAGATGTGATCGGCATCTTGCTAGTACTCCCAAAGTATTTATGAAATAAATCTTCCCTTTGCTTCTCAAGTTTTCTTTGATCTAACATTGCTTTTTTGAAATCAATATCTGATTGAGAATGTCTTGCTGAATTCTTATTGATTTGACTTGAGTTACTAGCAACATGTGAAGTTGAATCATGAGTATGAATATTTACCCACCTTTCATTGATTTGGCTAGAGCTAGGAGCAACATATGAAGCCAAATCATGAGTATTACCAATAGCACACCTTGTTGAATTATCGTTAATTTGGCTCGAGTTGAGAGTAACATATAAAGCCAAATTATGAATAGGAGCATTAGCATATGGTGCTGAATTTTGAGAGTAATTGGCTAAATAATTAGCATTGTTATAGCCAATTCTCTCATTCATCGACATGTCTTGTGGTGAAACCACATATTGTGAACTTATAGCCGATGAATAACGATTTACATGTTGTATGTTGCTAGTAGCAACAAAACTCAAAGGATTTACAACATGCATCGGCTCTTGACCATAATATCCATAACTATGATGTGTATGATGAGGAGCATTAACAAAAGTATGAGCTGATGCAACATATCTAGTATCATTATGACTAGCAACATCAACATGAGAGCTCATAGAACTTGGATTTGCAAGCTGTACCTTGGGTTAATTGTAGTAGTTTTGTGATGCAACACCTCGGGACTCCATGATTTAGAACTTGAACGCCTTGCTGAATTTTCCAATAGCAAGCGCAACACGCTTCAAAATAGCAAACGAGAACACAAGGGGTCAAAACCAGATGTGATCGGCCTTTTGGGCTAGATGCAACGGTAATGATGAGCACAAGAAGATAAATCATTGAGGAGTAGGGCTAGGGCAAGAAGATTCAGCTACAAAGTAGAGCCAAAGCAAATTCTTCCTCAACAGAGTCGCCAAAAAATTGTTGACGCTTAATTAGGTCACCACACCAATAAGGAGCTAGATCGCTCGATGTAGGGCCTAGCCCATTTTGAGGTCAGCCGGCACCTAGGGAATGTCCACACCTAGACCTTGTGCCTCCAGCCATGAGCGCGATACACAAGACACGTTGCCAAAGAAGCCTCACCGGGAGCACGATACGCAAGACACACCGGCGAGGTCTCTTGAGACCCGAAACCCCACACGCCCGGAAGGGACCCCGTCGGGGCGTGTGGCGGCTATAGGCTGCTCTAGATGGCCTAACCACTCTAGAGCATCGTTGTCGTCGATCCTCCAGCCATGCAGCACCGACGAGGAACGAGGAGAAGAGGTAGATAGGAAAAGAGGGTAAAGAGAGGTAGTAGATGTTTTTTGATGATTGTGGGTTGGATCCTTCAATCAGCCATGATCCTCTCATATATAGAGAGGGGGTGGTCTTATCCCAATAAAAAACAATTCTAAATCGTAATCTTCAAGTTTCCTATCAAAAATTCCGCCCAAATCCCGATAAAAACGAGTCCTAGTCAGTTTGGAACAGGCAAACCGGCCTAGACAGTTCCCAAACTGGCTAGGCCGGTTTTCACGGGGCCTGGGCAGCCACAGGTGCAGGAAAACTGGCCTGGCTGATTTGAAAACTGGCCTGGTTCGTTCAAACTAACCGGTTCTGCTGCAGTCCGGTGCAAAAAAATCTTAAAAAAATTATAATTAATTCATCCAGACTCCAAATGAGGCGAACTATATATGTTTTTCGATCAGCACGATGAGGGGAACACAATGGTGGAATCCAATCTTATATTTCAGGAACTTTCCCATACTGTCCTGGCTGGTTTAGGAACCGGCCTGGCCAGTACCAACAGGGTCAGCATCACCGAAACATTGTTTCTTCGCTCGGGCTCTAAATGGGTTGATCCAAATATATTTTCTGATGATAGAAACATTCAATTTATTATTTTGATTACCTAATAAGACAATGTTGTGTTACTTTGTTTCATATCCCGCTGCTTTCTGATGCCGTTACCGTTTGCCTTCACATTTCTCAACCAAAAATAACAACACCATGTTTCCTTGCTAGACTAGATGAGAAAGGGAAATAGATTGATGCATGGTCATTTCCTTTTAGCTACTTTGTTGTTCGGTCTTTCATGAATTGAAGGCTCAACTGCTCTGAAAGCTAAACGTCCTGCACTCCTTCTGAATTGGGCACGATCCACCACAATATGTAGCTAGCTAGTAGCTAACCACTTAACCAGTGCCATCATCGTACCTCAAGTCTGGTTGGTTTTCTAGCCACCATGCCATTCTTTCTTGATTCGTGTGTGCATGTGTATTTTGTTAATTTAGAGAAGGATGATTCATCTTTCTTTTTCATAGGAACCATTTATATAGTTACTTTTGTTACCACCCGTCACCATTTTTTTCAAACTGATATTTTTATAGTTGGCATGGGCTCAGATCATCGCACATCAAGAACTATGGGGTTGTTTGATTGATACCATGGTCTAGGAGGTTCCGGATAGATAGTTTGATCCCACCACAGACCCATAAAATTCAATCCTAGGGGACGTTATCTGGGTCAAGTGAGTTCCCAAAAACAACAAGCAAACATGCCTTATATGCATTTCGCCAAAAAAAGCGAACTCTATGTAAACGTATGAAAATGTATCTACATCCTTTCTCTTGACTTACTTCCCCATAGAGTATGTCCACACTACCTAAATAGACATCCTACTCTACATATTTGAGTAGTGGGGTAAAAACGTAAAAACCTCACCTCCAATAGGCTATCTATATGGCTCCACAGATTTGTTGGCTACCTAAATTCCCACGGGTCAAGCATAGGGACTATACTTTTCTTTTCTGTTAGTTTCTTCCCCACCATGCTCAATGCCTCCCTGCTCGTTGCCTTAGCCCTTTTTATGTATTTGTGCAAATGTCCTCCTGCAAATGAAAAATCACCCAAACTTATGGAATTTGTTACTCATAAGCCCTAATACGAAGTCTGATGTTTATTTGAGTGAATTTTACATGAGATTTGGCGGTTAAAAATAGGAGTTAAGGACAGCCAATAGGGACTCATAGGCCTGAGAGACTCAAAGATCATGAGGCATTGTTTGGCCTCAGGGAACTCGGTGTCCTCGCCTTTGCCAAAGTCTAGCTCCGCACCGGCCTTCTAGGTAGGCTTCTGGGCCTTGCCCTTTAGGTCAAGATTGCCACGGATGTAGTCTCTCATGGTTGCACAGTCCTTGAGGAGGTGTTTGGCATGCCCTCTATGGAAGGGGCAGGGCGCCTAGAGCACCTTCTCGAAGTGCTCGAGGCACGGGCCCTTTCCACGAGGCTAAGACCGGGTGGTGCGGTCGGCCACGTCCATCATCATCGCCTCCCCGTGGCATTTCTTGTATTTCCTTCTCTTGTCACGGCGGCGATTGGCCACAGCGGCATCATCGCCGCTGTTGGTATTTTTTACACGCATATAGATATATCCACAAGCGCACAGATGCCGCTATAGCTTTCACCCGGGAGTATTCCAAGGTATCATATTTATCCATAAGGAAACAATGGTCAAAGAAGTTAATAGTTCACTATCATGTATCTACTAACTAGTATACTGACTAAACTAAAGTGGGGATAAGTGTTGATAATGATAAGTGTTATGATAATACACACATAGGAGAATTATATAATAAATGAGCAGTCTAGCTAAGTTGAGAGGACAACGGGTGAGTTCAAGGTTCCTAAATACTTCTCTATTACTTTGGTTCTATAGGGTATAACTAATTCATGGATAGATATGTGATCAGACACAATAACACTTTGGAGCAATAGTACCTTTCCAACTCTCGAGGGGGATGAGAAAGCATAGTTGGGGGAAGGCTGCCTAAAGCTCTACGAACGCCAATCCTAACATGGTGGATTACAATGGCCTGATAGAGCTGTCACCCCTAGGACTACCACAACTATCCATAGGATTGAGCACAATCTCAGGTAACCTATAGTCTAGATACCATGTCTATACTACAGATTACTACTCTAGTCACATATGATAACTAAAGCACTCGATGCGAGCGGAGATCCCATGCTAAGGTATGATAACTATACTAACCATACACATGAAAAGCATAAAAGTAGATAGAGAAGATAACTATATTAAAGCATAAGTCTTGCAAAGGTGAGATACAAAGATATACCCAACCTCCGAAGATTTCTCCAGAATCCTGAGCATGGCTCAACTCTCCCTAACTCTCCACTAGAGCTATTCTACTTCTACATCTTGAAAGTTGGCTCTGATCCTGATGAGGAGGATATGAATTAGGGTTTCAAGGATTCTCTAGGGAGGGGGTAGGGGCTGCTATATATAGGGGAGATGGAGTAGGGCGCAAGGCATTGCCATGTCATCGATCCGCGTCAACTCCCTCAATCACCGTTGGATGAACTGACCTTGAGCAACGGTGGAGATGGACTCTCAAAGGCGGTGGAAAACCGACGTAGAAAGGAGAGGGTGACATGTGGACCCCATAGGCCGGCCGGCCTATAGGTGGGGCCGACCGGCCTATCCCAGTGATAGGTGGGCCCCACCCTCCGGTGGAAGCTTCTAGACCCCGTCTTGAGTTGTTTTTCGTAGGTTTTGCGAGTCAAATCTCTTGTTGATGTTGGTTTGCTTGTTTGGAGAGTATGACGATGGTCCAAGGGATAGTTTTCTAGATAAATCCTCTTGCATTCACATATTCAACAAAGCTCATGGAATTCATTAGTTTAAACCCCTAAACCTATGTTTGGTGATGGATTTAAGTATATATGTAGGATATGTTGACGGTTTATGATTGACATTAACAACCATCAATAAGTTCCCCCAAGCTTACCCTTTGCCAGTCCCTAAGCAAAGTTAAACTTAAATAATGGATCAGAAGTTGCTATAATGCTTTCACGCCTCAAAAGTACACATGTGTTCAATCAAAAATTCTCCTCCGGATCAAAATAAAATGACTTAACTTTTAAACTTACCCATATTACCTTCAACCATGGGGCTTCTTAGGCTTCACTTGGGTCTTGAGCAGTTGAAAGACAGAACAATCAAGTCAAGCACTATGTCTCATGTTCTTTTACGCAACCTTATTCTTGAGGTTTTATAAGTTTTTCAAATAAAATTCAGAGATTCTGTTGTATGACACTCTCAGATCTCTCTATATGTGGTATTTTTGGATCCTCACTCTCTAAACTCTCTTTATATGTGGTATTTGTGGATCCTCTCCAAGGCGTATCTTATTGTTGCCTTTTCTTCCTAGAGCCCTTGTGGAGTTCATAGGTAGGGATAAAACTAGAGAGCATACTTGCAATGCATATATTATAAAGTCAAACAATGGATCCGAAGAGAAAAAATGTCATACAATCAAATCAAGATGTGCATGTGTGAGGAATGTTTGGTGGATATATATGGTGGCTAACCTAATTCTACTATGCTTCTTGACACATATCTCTGTCTTGAAACTTGGAAATATTTTGCAAGAGAACAGGGGCTATCTTTATTCATCTTTTTTTTTAGGCAGGCATCTAAGTACCCATTGTTTAAATACTCTGGGCATCTTTGTGTCCATTTTTTCTCTTTGTTTTTTCTTCTTCTTCTCTTTTTTTCAAACTTTTGCATAGCCGATGTCTCTTTTCTGCAATAAAACTTTGAGAGAGATATCAACAAGAACTTGGAGCATTTATTTTGAGTGGAATCCTAACAAGCATATTTTTGTGTTTGCCCCCAGTGTAGGAGTAGAACATTTTTGGTGGATCTAAATGAAAGGTATGTTTTTGCGCCTACTCCCAGTGTAGGAGTAGTGCATATGTAGGTGGAGTGTACGTGGTCTTGATTTTAAAAGCATGACTAATCTCTCATAAGGGTCAACAAAGCTTGACAAAACTCAATGCAAAACAAGCAACATATAAGTGGAAGGTTTTCCTAAACTATATATATGGCATCAGTAGAAATTTTAGCTTTGTCATACAGGAACTCAACATGATTAATTTGTCATTTTCCAAAGAAAATACTCCAAAACTTAGTTTCACATTGGAACTAGATAAATAGCAGCTCAGACCTTCTCATATCATATCCGTCAACTACCTAGACTTAGATCAAGCATATGCTACCCACGAGTATCAAGTTCAAAGTAAGTTCTTATATCAAATCAAGTCTATCCAATACTTGGGAGAATTTTAGACTGAAAACTAGGCACTTGAAAGGAATTACAATAGAGTAACTATTCATCATGTCCATCAAAAAAAATTTGAGGAGAAAGTCTTAAACTCCCTAAATATATCTTCTTATCTATATTTATTTTGTTTTATTGTTACTAAGCATATTAAAGAAAACTATCACACAATTTTTGTTTTACTTTATTACTTAAAATAAAATGAGTTGAAAAGATACTTACATGGATAATTGGAGATGCATCTCCCCCATGCTATCTTCTTCATGGGGATGTATCTCCCCCAAGCTGGATTTTGACTTATTTTATTTTATAAGTTTCATGATTTTTTTATTGCCACCACAATGAACTTTCATATGGGTTGTTACACACCACAAGGTTGCTCATATGGGGCTTAAACATTTTCTTGATGCAAATCTTAGAATGAAACTAAACTAAGTCTATCATGCAGAGTTATAACTTTTTTTAATTTTCTTTTTATATATGCCATGCATATAGGTTTTCTAAATGCTATGCAGAATTAAACATGCTAAAGTTTAAAAGTTATGTATCTAATTTATATGATTATGCAATTACTATTTTCATTATTTTTTAGATGCAAGACATGAATGAAAATGCTAAATGCAATAAATAAACATGGATAACTACTGAATTACCTTTTGGTGAGGCTTCGGTGTTTTAAGTCCTTCGAACAAGATTCCTCCTTGTGAAGTTTCATTGATCGAATACCTCGGTTTGCTCATGAGGATGAGGATTCTTGTGGTGGTGCCTCGAGTAATGGCGCTTCCAATGGTGGTGTCAGCCTCTTCTGCCAAACCCGTCTTGGTTTTGAATTTGATTTTGGTTTGACAGGTTCATCATTCTTGACTTGTTCTTCCTCCTTGTTCAATATTTTAGTAGTAGAAGATGGTGACATCTTGAGTGCATTAATATTGTTGGTTTAGAACTTCCACTTGTAGAATTTGGGGGATCGATTCCCCCACACTTTGCTCAAAGTGTGTTCTACTCATGAAAACAAGGTAGAAATTAAGTGCATGGGCTCTGTTGGTTTAAAAACACCAATAGAACCAAAACTTTATTTATTCTTCTCTAGCCTTAGGCACATTGAATCATGATAAGTGTTGATTTATGTGCATTGTTCATTCTTACAACATAGGTGATAAAATGAGGATGATTGTGACATTTAAATACATTTGTCAAAAAGAGTGGAGATGCTTAACCTATGGAAGGATTGTCCATCTTTACAAAATGTATCAAACTTTACATCATTATGACTATCATCTTCCAAAGATAAGATATGCAAAATTTTAGCTTATTTAGTTAAGACTATGAGATCAAGAAATTAAAGTGGTGCTATGAACAGGCTTAAAGAAAAAGACATGTTGAGTTAATTAGGTTGAATCAAGCAAAGTTGTAACTCAAACATGTTTGTTTTTTTCATTTGTGTAAATAGCAAGATCAAAGGGAAGCTTTTTAAATAATGACCACTTACCTTAAGATGTTACCTTTTTCATTTGGAGTGTGATGACACCCTATGATGAAGGGTAGATGACTTGTGTGGTGATCTTTTCTTCCTGCTTGAAGCTTTCCTTGCTTGAGCTGTTCATGAGCATCTTGTCTCCTATATCGCACTCCTTCTTTCTCATTCTTTTATCATGTCATCCTTATGTCCTTTCTTTTGTGGATCTTGACACTTTGTTTGGACCTTTTGCTCCTCTCATTCCTACAAAAGATTAGTGGACAACACATACCCGAAGGATTATACAAAAATGATTCGAAGCAAGGGTAGTGTTATCATAGAGCTGAAGGTCATCCTCTATGCTATAACAGAGTTGGTTTTAACATTTTAATTAGTATAGAACTTTTATCCCATGTTTTAAATAATGTGCCTCAATTGTTGCAAAAACTTCTTCTTGCAAGGATTGATTTTAATTTACATCTTAAGTTTGATTTTCATGTATGAAATTTGTAAACATATTCAACCTTGTGGAAACAAAGCAATATTGAGCAGAGGGATTGCAAACCAGTGTGTCAGAGTGACGGGAGACTTGGAGGAAGAAGAGCAGGGTTGTATCTACTATAGAAAAGTCAGCCTTCCTCTCCCACACTTGGACATTTACGTCACTCGACACTATCAGCGAGACCTCATGGTTTTTAGTTCCATTGAGTAGGTCCTCTATCTTGCTTTTACCTTTTCTTTGCACCATCCGATCTTAGAGATGAGGATACAAACAATTGCACATTCTCCTTTCATCAACCTTTCTTGATTTTTGTTGATTCTTGGTTGATGAGTTGGAGTTCCTTGGGGCTACGAACTCAAGTTCCTCCTTGATTGTCTTTGTCCTCTAATGGCATGACAGAGAGTTATTCTTCTTTATTAGTCAGTGAAACGCCAACCGTCTTATGAGACACCATCGATAGACCTCCCTTGATTACTGATGTCTGTCGATACGAGGATGCATGCCATGATATAGTTGCATTTTTCATCCTAGTCCTTGTTGTCGATGTGTGAGCTGGTCTTCTCGAAGATGATGGAAGCAGGTGTATTCTAGGTTATACAAGGTGGGTTGCGTCCTGCTTCTCATCAGCATCCTAGCTTGAGTCTTGGGAAGGCTCAAGGCTAGGTTGTCTTTGATGTTACTCATAGCCCATCGATTTATTCGTCCACTTCCTATGAGTGAGTGCTTTTATGCGAAGTGATAAGTTGGGTTCAACACAGATCAAAGCCACTCATGACTACTACTACCACTACTAATATGTGTTTGGTTCACCAAACCAAGGCACAAAGCAACCCTTGCATGGTTGGATTGAGATATGTCCGGCCCGTTTAGGTTTACAATGCTCGAACCATCACGTGCGCACAAAGATAATGGTAAACAATACTTTGTGAACCAAAATGTTTGCACAAATGCGCACATACATGCATAATAAGAGGATATCAATGCTACTAGATAGAAAGATAACAACAAACCAGACTTCATATATATGTGGATTACAGCAACGATACGAGTTCAGCCTACATAACCATGCCTTCATCTGCCATAATAATAAGAGGAGAGCAGTGCCATCCCACTACTCAAAGTCATCCAACTACTACCTAGACATACTAGCAATTTCTAACTACAGATGATTAACATGACTTCATACTAATTCTAATGGCACCTGGCAGCAAACTAGTCCTAGCTACATATGTTTGCATGACTTGATACTACTAATGAGGAGTGCCATCCCACACCTCTACGCAAGTCATGTAATAAGGGCACTAATAGGTCCAAACAAAATCCAATGCCTGCAAGGTAAATCGGCCTTGGTTAAAGCCAGCAAACCTCTCCGCCATGGCGAACCGCCGCGGCCGAACGATCCCTTCAGGCCATCCAGCCCTAGTTCCTTGCTTGGGCATGATGGCAGGCAACGTTCTTATCGTTGGTGTAGGTGCCATCTAGGGGCGTGTGCCCTCACCAGCACATGTGCCTTGGCTTCAGCCTCGATCCAACAACGGCCCTTACGGTTGGGGCAAATAGGGCACACCAGGCCGCCATATGGGCTGACGCACAAGAATAGATTTGGCCTAGGAGAACAGGCATTGCGTAGCTATTCAGACGATCATCCTCTAAGTTCATCATGACATAGCCCGGAGAGCCGTCAGACTTGAACTCAGCGTTGGCCAAGATGTTGGCCATGGCCTCAGCCTCGGCCAAGATGTTGGCCTCGTCCTTGGCCTCAGCCTCATCATCGGCCTTGGCCAAGATATTAGCCTTGTCCTCAGCCTCGGCCTCATCATCGGCCTTGGCCAAGATGTCGGCCTCATCCTCGGCCTCGGCCTCATCATTGGCCTTGGCGAATGGTGAGGGTGACCGCGATGGTGCAGGTGACCCACCCACGCGGGGAGCGGATCCGACGACGACGAGCGGACCTGGCGACGATGAGCGGGACCGCACCAGGGCCGGTGGTGGTGAGCGAACCACCGGTGCCTATGGCGTTAGCGTCGTCACCAAGGGTGATGGGGAGAGCAGTAGCCTAGGAGATGGCGTGAGTCTCGGTGATGGGAACACTGATCTACGGGGACTGGACGTCGCCGCCGCCTCTGCCGACACCAACCTAGGGTGCGCCATCAGCCCCGCCTCCACCGAACCACTAGAGGAAGTGGGGACTACAGTTGTGCCACCGATGGCCTTCATAGCAACCGACGGGGTGGCGGAGGTGGGTGCCGAGGAGTGGGCTTTTACGCAATGGAAGGTGGAATGGTAAACAATATGAATTGGGGCCAGGCTAGGCTTTATGTATACATAGGGATGCTAGGGCTTCTAAGGCAAGATACTCTGTAAACATTTATTTATACACAGGATGCTAAGGCTTCTTTTTTTTAAATCAACGCTAAGGCTTCTAAGGTAAGATAAGGCAAGATACTCCATGAAGATTTATCTTTCTCGGAGGTGGGTGCCGTCGTGCTCCCTCCGGAATCATAGTTGTATTTACATCGGCGGTTGCAAAAATAGAGCACGCCTCCTCTATTTACGCTGATGAGATAGCGTGAGTCTCAGCACGACAACATCAATTGTGCGGCCGGCGGACTTTCTGGCGTGCGCAGTAAAATTTCATAGTTTGTGATAGACTACACTCACTCATCATTTCATCCAATATTATTATTACTAGTAGTAGGGGCATGGTCACGTGACCGTGTTCTCCTTGGCTTTTAGTTTAATAATTCCTAAAAGAAAGTAACATTTTTCATAATCTATGACATGGGGCCGGGAGTACATTTGCACAAATGCATATGACATGTATACTATCCTCTACGTTCAAATATAAGGTGGTAGGACTTTCTTGCATGTGCAGTAGAATTTTCAACACCTATGGCTCATCTATTCTGCATTAGGCCAAGCTTGCTCCTCTCAAAGAAATCTTGCGCGGTTGCCAAGAGCGAAGTGAATGCAGGATGAAAGCTGGACAGGAGTGAAAATTTAAGAGATTTTAACCACCATGACATGGTTGAGACTTGAAAGCCCGGTGCGGTTGTGATAGGTCTTTTCACTCCTATCCAAGTAGTCACAACAGTCGAGGGCAGACAGAAGAGTGAAGAGGAGTTGCTTTGGTAAGCAATTTCTCTTTTGAAGATACATGCAGCGGCTAGCTAGAGATGGGTACACTTACTATCCGACGAAAGATCCAATGAATAGCGGGGGACTTTTTGGTGTGTGCCGTAAAAATGCAACATCTATGTCTCATTCGTTGTGCATTAGATCAAGCCAAGACTTGTTCAGATGAACTCCTCACTGCATGGCTATTACAAGTTCAACAATTTTTATCAGACACATGCAAATAAGACAAGTTGGGTTCACGACGGATCAGAGTCACTCATTTTGAGCATGATCAGATTGACTCATGACTACTACCACTACTGATATGTGTTTGGTTCACCAAATCGAGGCACATAGCAACCATTGCGCAGTTGGCAAGAGTGAGATATGTCCTGCCCAATCAGATTTACAATGCTCGGACTATGACGTGTTCAACGAGATAATATTAAATGTTCCTTTGTGAACAAAAATGTTTGCACAAATGTGTATGACACAAATACTATCCGACGCGTTCAAATATACGGCGGCAGGACTTTCTAGTTGCCGAGACTTGCTCCTCTCAAAGAAACCTTGCGCAGTTGCTGAGAACGAAGTGAATGCAGGATGAAAGCTGGACAGGAGTGAATTGACCACCATGACATGATTGAGACTTGAAAGCCTGGTGCGATGGTGATAGGTCTTTTCACCCCTTGTGGGTTGTCGCACTCCCTCGGGAACCTCAACCAGCCACAGAAAGCGTGTTTGACCGGAGATGCAGGAGCATAGACGTTCCCAAGCGTAAACTAATGAAAATAGAGCACTTCTCCATTTACGCCAATGAGACAGCGTCAGTCTTAGCGCCGGTTTTTACTGTACATGTTAGCTCCTCCACTGATGCCCTAAAACTATGTGCACTCCTTGCGTTTGTGACAACACCAGAAACATAAAAAAAGACCCCCCACGAGAACAGAGACATACTAGTAAGGATTCCTCAAGACTGTCAAGTTCCCTAGTTGGCATGGCGGGGCTGTAAGAAGACATAGCAGGACTGAGCTAGAGTGACCTGGAGTGCATGAAGATCCTTCTTCCTAGATTGTATGCGGAAACATTGGTACGTGCCCATTTTCTATGTGCTAAATCCAATCTACTGGGGTTTTCCTTTGGCAATGAACTTGTCCCTCTATCTGGCTATGTTGATCGTTGTGCATGCAAAAACTGCCAGCTGCAATAGCCTGGGCCGTCGGAGGTCGCCGAAAACTCGAGCTTTGTCTAGACGACGAGCAGAGCCTAGCTCAGTGGAAACTCGAGCTTTGTCACTTGTACCTCCACCAGGGATGGAAGCACTTCGCCCGTGTCCTCGACCTCCAAGATGGGTTCTCTCTTGTATTGCAGTATGATAGTCGATCATAGATTAACATCAAGGTCTTCGACCTTACCACCTGCCGCAAGCAGTACCCGCACGACTTCGAGGCCGGCGATAGTCAGCTCTCCCTACCCGTCATGGAGCCAAGGAGTTTTGTAGTGATCTTGAAGAAGTACCACCTCAAAGTGAAGTATCTGGTGAGCACTCGCGTGAGATGCAGAACGTACCGATGTCACAAGTTACTAGTGTCATCTTTCCCATCAATCTTTTTTTGTGTGAGGCGAAGAACATGCCAGTGGACTTCAAGGTAGTGCATGGATACTAGCAGCGGGAAGCCATCGAGCTATAGATGGCTGAGCAGTCCTAGTTCATGGGCTTGGAGAGGACCCACACGAACAATAAAGTGCGCATGTTGTTCAAGTACGGGTGGGACGAGTTATGTGCAAGCAACCACCTCAACGTCGGCGACACCTGCTTCTTCACCGTGATCTGTGAGGCCACCTGCAGTGATGACAAGGATGAGGAATGGGAGGAGCAAGAGTACGATGAAGCTAAGCTCAACGTGGAGGTGCGCAAGATGAACGGCGGATGGTTGCGGTGAACTCAGTGCAAGAGTTGACACGGTCTGTATTTTGTTGTTTCATCAGAACTATTATCTAGCCTATCAAGATTTCCTAGTATCGGACTATCTTAGGCCCTATTTGGATGGAGTATGACTAGTTAGCCATGGCTAAAAAAGCAAACTAATTGTTGGGTTCTATAGACTAGAACTAGTTGTTAGCCCCTGATAGTTGGGTTCTATTGACTAGTTGGATAGCCCCTGATAGTTGCCAGCACTGTATTTCATTGTTCATCGACTCGCAGTGATCCAGAGCGTCTATATTTTGTAGGGTCAGACTGTCTTAGGGTCCCGATAATCTTAGTAGCTATACACCCACATCCTCCGATCAGAAAGGGCAAACTTTGATGGTTGTGATGCCCATGGCGATGCGACGAACATGGCCCAATCTCAATTCAACCGCATTGATGCAGCAGTTACTAATCATTCTCCATCTAGAGTTTCGAACTGCAGCAACACATTCCCATACTTAAGTGAAAAAGTTAGTACTGCACAACTTCTTTCGCCTCCCACTTTGTTGTGACATCCATCCACATGACTGTCGCCGCTTCCCATGGCCTCCGACGAGCCCACCGGTGGCAACATCCAGCATACGGCACCAGCAAAACACAACACTAGCATTGTCCCTAGCACCGTGGTTGTCGATGATAATGGCACAGTGGTTGTCGATGCTGGCAGCACCATGGTTGTCGATGCTGATGGCGCCGTGGTTGCCGATGAGGATGCCATGCCCATTGCTACTGTGGACTATAGGCAACCCATGCTGTTTGTCTCTAGGGGCCTGGCATCATGGTCCGACCATTCTGCTCCACTGAGCATGCATCGAGCGTCTCCCTGTCCGACGACATCGATGACGACCGCTGTGAACAACTTAGCGGTTCACCGTATAATGGAACGCATGGGCTATAGTGCTGGCCATGACCTCGGACTCCACCACCAAGGGGATGCCAACCTCATCTAGGTGTGACTGTGCCATAGGTACTTGGGTCTCAGCACCGACCACGCTGATGCCTCCTACATCATCCCTATAGCCAATAATCCCTCCAATGATTCAACCTCGTCTGATGATGAGGGCGCAAGCAATTTGAGTCCTCATGATGACAAGGTCATGCAACCACCAAGCCCATAGGAGAGCCACACCAAGGTCATCTTGGATATGGTTATCAGTGAGTTCACAAAGTTGCTGACTGAGTATCCCTCCTATTACAAGGAGATGTCCCTACCGGACATAGCATGTAAGATGTTGGTCCCTATCGTGCAGGAGACGTTCAAGCGGTTGACGTGGTATGATCCGCTAGAGCAGCCGAACAGGAAGATGGAGGCGATGAGCAAGCTCAAGTACATACTCTTGGACGACAGGTCTGCCTCCTCGCCATATGTCGGGCTGCTCATTGAACTGGTGGTCGACCCCATTATGAAATGGTTGAAGGAGATGTGGACTCCCACCAAGTTCTCACAGTAGGAACAACTAGTATAGTTCTTGCACAACCTACCGCTAGAGTTCCCTCATGCTAGGGAATTCCTGCATGATGTAGTGTTGCCCGGATTGTCCAGCACTACCGACAGGTACAACGCTTCCTGGGAGATTGTTCTAGTTAATGTATTTCTGCATCCGTGGATGTCGACCATTGACCGGGACTTGCTACAGCCGATGCTCACCAAGGTGCTGACTATGGTTTAGAAGTTCCTGTTGAAGTGTACTAGTGAAAATGCACACAAAAATTATGACATTGTGCTGCCATGGAAGCAAACGGCTTGGCCAGATGATTGGAACGGGTTTGTCAATGGTGTCATCATTCCTTACCTGAAGTGTAGACTTGGAAATGTCCGCAACAAGCCGTCGCTAGGAGGAATGATAGTTACGGACACACGGGTTGACCACCTGATGAGGTGGGCGTCTAAGATTTTGCCCTAGAAAATGCTTGACCTCCTATAGGGTGAGTTCCCTGGAAAAGATTGGTAGGGTGCTTGGTGCAGGTGGTTCTTCATGGCAGATTGCGATGACAAGATGGAGCTACAGTATGAGCTCGCTTTTGGTGGGACCGATTGGTGGACGCCATTTGTCGACAAGCTCATTGTACCACGCTTGGTGTCCTGGTTTGTTGTTATTAGTGTTGTCCCGCCGAATGAATGTACGATGTGTTCCACATGCTCCTCACCAGGTGGAAGCCGATCGTGTCGCCAGAGTCGATGATGAAGAAGGTCTTGAAGCGCTTCATGGTGAAATGGACCGATGGGCTATGCCGCTGGTTGTTCGATGCGCAACCCACAAAGGAGGAGGTCATGGCCTGGTGCCAAGAGTGGATGCGGCTCGACACCGAATCTGCTTGCCATCGATAGTGAAATGCACAGTGGCCTCTAACTAATCCATGAAACATATGAAATACCGTAGGTAACTTAGTAACTTATTAGTGTATTTCTGTTCTGAATAATTGCACCTGCGCCAGGCACTGTAAATATTAATCATTGGCATAATGTGTATTACTCTTTTATGAATGCACACGCGAGAAAGTTCCACGCTATGCGATTGTAACGCGCCGAACAATGACTAAATGCTTTCACCCGCGTTAGGCATTGTATATTAAATGTTAATCGTTGGGACAATGTATACTACTCTTTCTGAATGCAAACGCGAGAAAGTCCAATACTATGTGATTGTAACATTCCGGACAATGACTGAATGCTTTCACCTGCTTTAGGCATTGTATAAATGTTAATCGTTGGCACAATGTGTACTACTCTTTTATGAATGCACATGCGAGAAAGTTTGATACTATGTGATTGTAACGTGCCAGACAATATCTATTACTCTTTTTCTGACTGCACCCGCTGCAACCTGTTGCTTGGAAATCCACAGCAATTAAATCTGTATTAAATTTGCACGAAACCCAGAGAGCCCAGTGTACCTGGTTTAGCCATAAATCTACGAGAGAGGTAAGAGCGAGGCAACCGCTCTTCTCTGTCTTCTTGTGGTACTCCTTCGCCTACTCTCTAGCCTCGAGCGAGTCTCATCTTTGGCGGAGTGATGGACCATGGGAAGCACCCGGTGGAGAACCCTCTGGAGGGGAGCGGGCCTCTACCGTGTCTCTGCTCCGATTTGTGGCACCTTGGGTAAGGCGGTCTTGTTCTTAGTTGCCGGAGTCGTTCTGTTCTGATCTTCTTAACCTTTTTAGGGCTATTTCTCACACCACGACGCTAGAGCTTGGACGGTTATCTGGTGCCACCTGCTCTACGGATGCACGCCCTGCAGAATCGGAGGGGTCTTCCCCCTGGTCACCAGGAAGTCCATGAGCCCCTCCGTAATCGGGATGTGGCTTGCGACCCCCGCTCCAACCTAAGGGGTGTGGTTAGTCAGCTCGCGCTCTGCCTCGACACCGTCTAGACTACCCTAGCCGCCTCGAAGTGGGAGACTGCTGATGCCCAGGCGGCAGCTGCCGACGCTCAGGCCAAGACAATCAATAAGGTTTCCTTCATCAAGAAGCTCTGTCCAAATGTCCACGGCCTTGTTTTGATGGTTTTTAGTGTTGTCAGCCCTGGAGGAGGAGTTGGCCGCTCTTCAAGAGGCGGCCCTCATCGCCATCAACGATGTGAATGCAAGGGGTGTCCTACTTGAGGACCGTCTATGGGCCATGCCAGCTTCAGTTAGGATGGTGGCCCTTCGTGGGGTGCGCCATGGGGCTGCCTTAGCCCTGGCTGCGGCGCAGCTTCATTTCAACCACGATCTCTAGCTGCTTGAACCTGGCTTTCTAGTTGGCGCCAATGAGGAGGAGAAGGAGGAGCTCACTGGTGACTTTATCACCACCGCGGAGGCCATCATGGCGGCCACGCTTGTGGGAGATGTCGTGCTCGCTGCCTTCTTTGAGTCGTAGATTGTATCTTGGGTCATTCCAATCTTAATGAAAGTCTAGTTTGTTACTTTCATTCGAAGAGCAACTTATGCGCATCACTTTGTCTTTCATGGTGTTTGTTTCTTGTGCTTGGATGAGAAAGACTTGTGTGGCCGACATGCTCGGATGAGGTGATTAGGAGGTCATGGGCTAGATCCTGCCTCCCCTCTCAAAAGGGAGTTAGGTTTTAGGGAAGCTTGCTTCCCTCTTATGAAACACCGTAGGTAACTTACTAACTTCACATATTTCTGTTCTGAATGCTTCCACCTGTGTTAGGCATTGTAAATGTTAATCATCGGCACAATGTGTATTACTCTTTTCTAAATGCACACACGTGAAAGTCTTATGCTATGCGATTGTAACGCGTCGGACAATATCTATTACTCTTTTCTGAATGCGCACGCAAGATTTGATTGCGCACAAAAGAAAGTCCCCTACTCTATGATTGTAACACGTTGGACAATAGATTTTGTGTTCGGGCGACTCCTCGACTTGCATTGGGGTTGTTCGACCTTATAGTTCTCTCTTAAGAGGAACGGCTCGAGTTGCAACAAGGTAGTCAGACAAGATAGATGTCACCCATATCACACTTAGATGTTAGGTTTAATTTACAGTGGCAACATAGTGATAAAAATGGTTCAACATGTACAACTTATTACAAAACCATAAAATAGACATTATGTCCTAAGCAAGACTTCAATTATTACATCAAGAATCGTTTTAAATCCAAATTTCGATGCCTACATGGCAACATAGCGATAAAAATGGTTCAACATGTACAACTTATTATAGAACCATAAAATAAACATTGTGTCATAAGCAAGACTTCAATTATTACATTAAGAATCATTCTAAATCCAAATTTTGATGCCTCCATTCCCTCACCTTCTACTGCATCCCTCCCTTCAATGATTGAACTATCACCAATCTCTTGTACGTCCCTTCCTCAATAGGGAATCAAGGTGACTACGCATCCAAAGGATGTGGTGATGACGATGAAGTAGGCATCAAAGTCATGATGGTGCTGTTGAAGTCAAACTCGCCTGGTGAGTGCATCTTGCCTGGTGAGTACGCTAAAATCTCATTGTCTGAATCCGATGTCTCATCACGCTCAGTGAAGTAGTTACCTTGATGAATGGTGGAGTCTCTGGTCTACTAAACTAAAGTAGTAGTGTCAGACCCTGGGGTCGACTCAGCTCTATTAATGGTAGGATTAGTAGGCTCGGTGGTCGCATCAGGCTCTGCGATTGTTGGGGAAGCCCTGGGAGGCTCTATATGTGCCCCCGTGGCGTCGCACGTAGTATCTGGCCCCTCGACCTGATTGGGCCGACAAGGTCAATTAGCTGCCTCATGAGCTAAAGCTGAACTCTGCTTATGTTCGACTGTAGTAATACTAGGATTAGTAGGTTCAGGCATCTCGTTCGTTGGAGAAGCCTCGAGAGGCTATGTATGTGTCCCCATGGCAGCTTGCACCTCGACCTGAGGGGGCGAAGAAGGTGGATCACCTACCTCATCAGAACCTAAAGCTAGCTTAGGTATCTCGGGCGTTGGAGAAGCCCTGAGAGGCTCTGTATGTGACTCCATGGCAACTTGCACCTCGACCTGAGGGGGTGAAGAAGGTGGATCACTAGCCTGATCAGGACCTAAAGCTGAACTCTACTTATGTAGCATCGTCGCAATGGGTAACTCTATGTGGACAGTTGTATTATTAAGACCAGTCAGATAACCAGCAATGGGGTTAACCTGACTACCACATTGCAACTGAAGCCTCTAAAAGTCAGGGGCCTTAACCCCTATGGCACTATACAGTTGATTAAAGCAACCGGTGAACACATTGCACATCAGGTCGATTTTTTGGCCTTGTTGGTTGATGGCCTCACAAAAAGCAGATGATTGCTAGCTCATCTACTCTTTGAGAAGGACCACACTCTCTGCTTGCTTATCAATACTTGCGTTCAAACACCTCTCTTGTCATTCCATACACTTATCTTGTCATTCCATACGCTTCTAGTTTTCTTCTTGGCCGACAACTAGCCTAGCAAGTATTTGTCCAAGCTCCGACGGTTGCTGAACGGACACTAGAGGTGGTGCCTGCTTGGCTAACGTCTCTATAGTAGGTGGAACATTGTCCATCTCTTTGCCAGCCACACCACCGGAGGACGACCCTCCCTTGTCATGGTCGTCTGATGTAGGGTCACGATAGTCGTTGTCATCAGAGTCTGAATCTTGCATTCGTACATTCAAGATTCCTCCAATCCCTGACTAGTGCTTTGCCTGCTCTAGGGCTGCATCCACCATTTCGAGTCATTCTTTGTCTTGTATGGGTAACAGCTCTTGAATGGACCTAAGGGCATGCTATCCACGACAACGATCATCCGGACTTGCTGGCATGTAGGTCATAACCTCATAGGTCGACTCGTACAGCGGCCCATTCTTTTTAGAGTCAATCGTGCGTAGCAGATAGCTAATGATGTGAGGGTACAAGTGCTGCCATCTAGTACTGATAGCATCAGCTATCACATCCTCGATCTTAGACAGGAAAAAGTGTAAGAAGTCAAACTGCTCGCCTCTCCATATTGATAGTAGTAGCCACTGCTGCAAGCTGGTCAACGATTCCCGATTGCCACCATGAGGCAGGACTGTCTTCCTCATAGCCATGTGTAGAACGTAAGCCTCTAGATGTAGTCTGTCCGGTGTACGCAAGGAGCCATCAGCGAAGGGCTCCATGAAGAGCGGCTGAATCTCCTAGTTTGTAGGAAAAGTACCTCCAGCACTGCTATGCCGCGGAGGAAGAGCATCTCCATAGACTATCTGGTGGAGCTTCCTATCTGAAGTGTCAACCCCAAGGAGTTGTTGCAGGCGGTTATAGGACATTCACTCTGGCCAACCATTGAGCATAAAAGCAATGAAGTCATGCTCTGGATGAATCCACACTGTTGCATAGAACAGATGCACCCAGATTATTACAATTCGATCAACCTCACTGAAAAGGTGAACGAAGCCCGAGAATCGCTCAAAGAGGGGCCGGATGGGTATACCAGCTGCTCTCTCAAGCTCATCCCAACCAAGTATGCTTTGGTCTACTAGTGCCATCCCTCTAGCATGGTAGCTCCTGAAGAAACTCTCCTGAGTCACAGTCTAGAACTATGATTTTGTGCCAGGCCCTTTGAGGAGTGGAAACCAGAACTCAATATCACATAATCTGATGCTATGTATCTTCTTTGAGCTGTAATACCAAGTCATAGAACTGAACCACCTCTTTCTTTCTCTCAATATTACTACTCCTCATAGCACCATTGGCAGACACCAAACCTCCTCGACTGCTCCTCATACCACCATTGGCAGACATCAAATTACCTCCTTGACTACTCCTCGTACCACCAATTGTGGCACACATCAAATTACCTCCTCGACTGATCCTCATACCACCAATTGTGGCACACATCGAACCTCCATGAGTGCGAGCACCCACACCCCCATGAGTAGCTATAGATTTGATCCCGGAAGGTGCAAAGCGACTGGTATGATTTTTGGAGTGGAACTCGGTCATTTGTTGTAGTTGTTCCTCAGTGAGCTCCTCCTCCCTGAGTTCCATTTCAGCACTCTCCTTAGACTACTGCTGTCGGGGAGCCGTTTGAGTCTGCCTATGAGAATTCCTAGACTCTAGGGCTAGCATAGCTTTGGTTGCTTCTTCCTCTGCCTCTCGGATACTGTCCGCCTTCCTCTGCCTCATCTTGGGCTACGGTGGTGCTTGTTCCTCTGCTTCTGGGACACTATGAGCCTTCCTCTAGTGCTTTTTGGACTATGGTGGTGCCTGTTCCTCTGCTTCTTAGAGAATGGTTGCCTACCTCTAGCTCTTTCTGTGATATATTAGTTCTACCCGCTTTGATTTAACTTGGGCCATCTGCAACAATCAGAAAAAATTACACATGCATTTCATCAAACACCATAAATTCATGAAGAAAAAAGAGGAGATCACAGACGGCGTCACCATGCCGAGGCGAGAAGGTGATCTCGACCAGCTTGCTCACTAGAGGAGTGGCGCACTGACAGACGGCGGCACGGTAGATCGCCGCGGCGCAGTAGATCCCTGTGGCATGGAAGGATTTGAGCTAGAGGTTTCGGAGTGCGGGGGGGAAGGGGTGCGTGGAGGGGGGAGGGGGGAGGTGGCATAGGGTGGGTGGCGCTGGAGGGGGCGAATGGCAACGAAAATGGAAACAGTGCACAAAAGAGGTAAAGATTGGTACTGATCAGAGAATGCCTTTAGTAGCGGACTGTCCCACATGTCGCATAATTGTATCACAGACACATAAACGCTGTCAAGAGTCACCATCTCGCCGAAACTTGGGGGGTCCACCAAAACTTGGGGGATTAATATTGGTGATCCGACGGTTAATACACATTAGTGTATTATTCCATATATATATCATCACCATTCATCATATAAAATTTGATCTCTGCTCACAAGACGCTAGACGGGGCCCCCCACGTGAAAATTTGATTTCGAGCAAAAATGAAATCCCCGCACCCAGCAGTGCCGCCAACACAAATCGAAAATTAGATCTCTCTCTCTCTCTCTCTCTTGCCCTCCTCATGGAAAATTGGTTTACCATGCCATCGATTTCAGACAAGGGTATTTGCGGTATTGTGATGGCCACATAAAAGCGCAAGGAGTCATCGTCTCTGCCTCCATCTCCATTCTTAGTCATACCAGCCGCACCGTCTCTCCTCCCACTCCAAAGCCTAGCCTCTTCTGCCACCCCAGTCTGAACCCTAGCTAGGTGGATCAGCACAACAGCTTGACTCCCTCTCCACTCTCCAGCCGCACCCTCTCTCATACATTTCCAAACCCTAGCCAGAGCCAGAGCCAGAGCTAAATCCGATCCCCTTCGTCGACAGCAGGTCTGCTAACGGTGAAAGGACCACCATCAGCGGCGGTACACACTGGATCTAGAAACCTCTTCATTGATGCTGGATCCCCTATGTCGCCTCCCCCCTATGTCGGCACCGCCCTCTTGTCATCCTAGACCCCCTATGTTGGCACCTATCACGACCGATGTGGTAGAACCTCCTAAGAAATCAGGCCCACGTGCACCTATCAATATCTCAACAGACCTCGGATAGCGTACACGAGTTCCCAACAACTTAACAGGTCTGTCGGGTGTCCTCAGGAAACTCGAATCATCCACGAACAAACAGGATCCCAATCACAGCCATTGCAGATTACAACAGTTTTCAATATACATACCATAGATTATAAAGCGGAAGACTTAAGTTTTAATATTACAAACCAGTTGTTTCAAACTTACAAAACCATAAGTGTCATACAACCATAGTAGCGGGATAATATTACATTAACATTATTTATTTCACACAAACTAGTGCCTTGTCCAAAGGCCATTCATCATTCCTCATCGTCATCGACTTCAAACACTGACATGCAGCAGGGACCAAAACAAGCCTGCGCATGCGACTCACCTGCAACAAGGGTTAACAAACCCTGAGTACAAAAGTACTTAACAAGACTGACCCGATGAAAAAGGGGCAAAGATCTTAGGGATGCAGGTATTGGGTCAAGGTAAGGATGTAGCAAGATTCAAAAGTTCTTTGCTAAAAGCTTACTATTCTTGATACTATTTTCAAGTTTTACCCCTAAGTACTTTGGTTCATTATCTCAAACTAAGTGTTCATATCCCATATTCCAATTCTTCTCATTCCATTCCATTTTCTCATGTTTTAGTAATTCACCAGTCCTGCATTGCTTCTGTAATCAATCGAGTCTCCATATCCGCGAAGCACCGGCAATTTGAATTGATTCAAGTCCCAGCTGGGGATTCCTTATCACACGACATATGTAGAACTTAATCTTGCATATATCAACCTCGCTACCGGATCCTCCCATACTAAGCCATCTCCACGCCACCCGAGAGCACAGCACACCTCAAATTCGGCCACATTCCAGCCACGAGGGTACACGCTACTCCCGCCATCTCTCCACTCCTAGTGCGTGGGCATTCGTCTTAGTATCGGATTAGCCGAAGTAGGCTTACCGGAGTATGTGACCAGTAATACAAAGTGTCTCGTTCAGAAGATCCATAATGAGTGGCCTTTAAGCGACAAAGTCGGCAACATTACCCAACATTCAAGATAAGTCACCCGAGTAGTCTCTAGTTCATTCTATCTTCTTTCTTTCTTTGGCCAGTATGCCATCTTTGATTGTATCAAAACTTTTACTTTGAAAGCCTACCATAAAGCATATTAAGCATTCTACGCCTTTGTAAATGAAATCATCTTCAAGGATGGTAAACAATTAACAAGGTAGACAATGCATCAAGTAGGTAACATTTGAATTAATCAACTTAATGCAATAAGTAACATAGGTGATAAACTTTTCAAAGTAAACAAGGTAATGGTTTAATGCATAAACCGGGGCTTGCCTTCGTTGACGATCTCGGTTTCTAGATCAGTACCACAAATATCAAATCCCAAGACAACCGGGGATTCTTCCACAACTTGCTCAGCTAGAATCGGTTCACTCTCGGATTCTACACGAAATAATAACATATGCTTCAACATGATGATAATGTAAACATGAGGCCTTCATGGTGCATTAAATATAATAACACCTTGAATACAACTTTACTTCGCGGTATAGTTGCAAGTCAACAGAACTAATTGACACTAACAACTAGGGTTTATGACCTAAGTGACTTGACCAAATTGATCTTGAAACCCTACTGGTCACAAAACATGACCCAAACAAGATCAAACTCTAACCCTAACACTTAGGGATTGCTTTTATTCATTTTTGAATTAATTTGGAAATAAGCCCAAAACTAAACTTGTTCCAAATGACCTCAAAATTTTATGTAACCTTCCTCATAACAAATTAGTGTACCAAAATAAATTTCAAAATTTTTGGAGCTATACAGTGACCTACAAAAATTATGGAAATTGCATTTATCAATTAATTGACTGAATTTTTGAACATTAAAAATTTATTCAAATTTCGAGTTTCAAATTTTTAAACCATAATAGAACATGTACAGAAGCCACACAAAATTTTTTAGAATTTTTGGAGCTATGATTATTTTCCTATAAATTCCCAAAGTTGCTGCACTATTCATAACTTAGAAAATAACAAAACCTTACTGTTCTCTCTCTATCTCTCACTGACAACCGGTCCCGCTCGTCAGTGACATAACACCGAGCATACGGCGGCGCTGCCATCATCGGTTGGCCAAAACACGCCGGCGGTGATGCTCCGACGAGGCAGACCGCACCTGCACGACCTACTCTACCCCACGAATCTATCCCAGCCTTCAGAAAGGCAGTAGGCACACCAGAGAGAGATCCACGCTGGCCATGGCGGCGCGGACACGACGGCGCACGGTGTAACCACGGCTATGATGCAGTAGAAGCTAAAGCGAAGCGAGCATCATGCTCAGGAGCTCACCGCAATTACGACGGTGTGCTTGGTGAAGGCGGAGACAGGCTAGAACGATGGGGCCACGGTGAGGTCGATGGTGGCGGAGCTCCGGCCGGTCACGGGGAAGAACACGTTGCGCCGGTCGATTCCGGCCAACCCAAGCGACGTGAGCAAGCCTACGAGGAGCGCTAGGTCACGGCGATCATGCTGGTTTAGCTAGGCACGACGGAAAGGGGTCGAAGGCGGCTACGGCGAGCGGCGGAGTTGATCGGTGGCGGAGCAGAGCAGAGAGGAAAAACGGAGGACGGCGGCGGCGGTTGCTACTATTTATAGACGGGAAGGAGACGTCTGGCGTCGACAGCGCACAAACGAGCTCGTCACGGTGCCGGCTGCGTGTCACCATGCGAGAAAGCGGTGAAGAAGGTCGACGGCAAGCAGCTGCGTGGCGCCGGCGGCTTCAAATCGAATGTTTGAATTATTTACAGAATTGCCACTGAGTCCATTTTTCAAATAACTCTCAAATTTTCTAAAGAAGTTGAAAATCTCCAAAAATGAAAGTTGCTTAACTTTTCAAACTCTACAACTTTGCTTCAAGGAATATTTTCAAATTCTACCTCCATTTTGAAATTTGAATTTGGGGTGCATTTGAGTATTTGAATCATTTCAAAATTACTCCAAATTTTATATGTAAACTTTAAAAACTTTGAATACCAAAGTTGATCCTTATAAAATAAGCTTCACCTTTGCTTTTTGTCACAACCCCAAATTCCAAATGGATTTTGAAATATACAAAAGGGGCAAAAAGGACTTTTATAATTTGAAGTTGAATTCAAATTTGATTTGTTTTCCTTTTGACTTAACTTTGATTTCTGACCAGTAACATGGCCCATTAGGGTTATTTGAGTCAATTAACACATGGTCTCACATGATCACATGAAATTTGACCCTTGTGGTCATGATCTTTATTTAAAGTTTTGAACCACATTACATCACATAAAATAACAACTTTATGAAATAAAGCTTATTTAGTGAATGCATTCAAAATTTTCTACTTTATGAATGCTTTGCAATGCATATGATGACATGTCAAGTTTTAATGCTAGGTTAAACACCAGAGGTGTTACAACCGAGCCATAGCGTCATCGTTGATGACTGCCACACTGGATCTGCTACCCCTTCATCGACGCTGGCCGCACCACTTCCGCGACCAGGATGACAAGAGGGCAGTGCCAACGACGTAGCGTAGCCAGGAATAGGAAGAGGTACCCAAATTCCTTTTATGATGTGTGCTATACTCTAGTGGTTGAACCTGGGACATGTAGATATATAGTGATGGGGTTACATGTTTCTTAGTTGATTGTAGTTTACATATGCTTTATTCGATTATAATAGCTTCCATATAAGCTGTAGTTCACATGTGTTTTATTCAAGTAATGGCTTCCGTATAAGCTATAGTTTAGGCACCTAATTTGCACTCTCCTGCTCTATTTTGTTGACATTCGGTACAAGGTTAACTCAATAAATACCTTTGTGATCTACATGTTGACATCCAAAATATCTCCCTAAAGCAGGGGAGCGTGTTCAGGGATATGGTGATACAGATACAAATTTAGAAGAGCGAGTACCCCTTGCAATTGAGGTGCTTATTCTATCTTGTCATGTTGGGATGGGTGGGGGTTGGTTTAGGTAGCAGTGCAATTCAATTCTTTGTTGTGTGGATAGAAATGCAATTTTTACATGCTTGCCGCTTAAGTTTGTTTCTCTAATTTTAGGCTATGGGTTGAACAAGCCATAGAGAAGTCCTTGCCAGCAGGGCAAAAGGCAACACCAATATGGGTCCTAGGGGATGGCAACCCAAGAGAATGAAGCCAACTAGTCTAGCAAAGTTGCAACATCTTATAGTTCCAACTAGGTCCAAAAGTCAGCACGCACAAGGCGAACAAATCCCTATGAGGGACTGGTCACGTGAAGATAACCTTAGCCATGCTGAAGAGGAGACTCCACCTCCCCACCAGCAGAATGACCAAACTTGCGAAGGTTGGTACTACCTTAGACATGTCTATAAATCAAGCCACACTATTTGATATCCATGTTACTTTTCTAACAATCTGAATGTATGAAAATTGTGTAGTACCATTGCAGAGAAGAGCGAGGAAGTCAAGGCAAGCAATTAAGGGGTTTGGGCTTCACAAAACCACCCAATCAATGGGAACAAGGATGCCCATCTCGGTTGTTAAGGGGAATAGAAGGCCACATGATCCATTGCAAGCTACCAAGTTTGCCTCAGAGGCAAGTGTAGTAGTAAGGTCTCAAGTACCAATTTTCCCGCACTGGATACATTACAAGCCACGGATCAAACTTCTCAATGGATTTGTGGCCAAGTTATCTGTAAGTATGTATATCCTCTATTGACATTCAACTCTACCTTGAGCAACTTAGTAATGGATTTAATTTGCATTCACACTTCTGTAGTTGAGGCTAGCCATTGATGACAATGATAAAGCAACAAAAGAAGCATGCACGAGTGTATTACAGTCTGTTGTACGGTAGACACGGTACAGGTTCAAGCGATCTTACTTCAATGGCATCCCCGCTAATGAAATCATAAAGACCTCTCCTGTGTCTTGCATGAATGACACACAGTGGTGTGCACTTGTCCACATGTGGTTAAGTTTCGAGAACAAGGTGTGTGTGTGTGAACTCATTTATTTCTTGTCTAGTCTTTATGTGGTCTACTTGTGCTGCAGTCTAACACAATTGTGGTTATAGGCAGTCTTGGAGCAGAACAAGCGAAACCGTGCAAAAGTCAAGTGCCACCAGGTTACAGGATCTCACTCCTATATTGCCCACCTGCAAGCATATGTAAGTGATGGTTGTGTTACTCTTTTTATATCAAATACGCAATACCTTTTGTGTCAACAGAAAGGCATGTGCAATTTTAACAGAAGGACAAAAAGAGGAAGGATGCAGGACACGATCAAGAAGTGCTCATTGAAGAACATGATTGACCTCATGAAGATGTTGATGCAGTGGGAATCTTCAACAACTTCCATACCAATAGCAACACGGGACTTAGCGATGCTGCAAGAGAAGCAGTGGTAAGTACCTTCATTTGCTTTCCTTGAAATCTGCTGAAGCCATTGGCATAAAAGAAGAAAAAGTAGGAGCCTAAAGTGGCACCATCATTTTGAAGTTCTAATATTACAATGGTTAATATGTTACCTATGCATTGTGCTTAAGAATCTCTATCAGCAGTAGGCTGAGGAAGACCTATGCATTACTTGTACTGAAATAATCTCTTGGTTCTGTAATTTAAGTCCTCTTCCAAATGTTTACTCCTTGGTTTTCGTAGGAAGCTATGGAAACTGTACAAGCAAAACCTATTGCTGATGTTGTTTCCAAGGTCCTCTCCCAGGCCAGCTGTAACACCTTTTCTTTGAAGAATGCTGGTATCAGGATAAGCTGCTCTAGACTTTTAGAACTGCTTGCTGCTTATTAGGAAAGTTCAGCTGTCCTCACCGAACAAGTGGATCAACTAAAGAGGAAGGCAGAAAACACTGATATGGAGTTTAAGAAGTTCAAGAAACAGCAACAGGAGGAGTACAATAAGCTCCGTGAGCATATCATGCTCTTAAGCGCTGGTAACTCTCAGTCTTGTTGATACAGTGAACATGTGGTTTGTTTGCTATTTTGATGTGAAATTTTGGCAGCTTGATATGTGAACTCTATTAGTGGTTTGTTGCTGAGCTGAACTAGTGTTATTAGATTCAGGTTCAATATAATTATGCATGTAGTCATTTTGTGTTGCAGTGTAGATCTGAAATCATTTTCTTCGATGTAATGATTGGTGTGTCCGTGGTAGATTTGGCACAGGCATGTTGTTAAATAAGAATCTGACACATGGACAAACCAGTGAATGACATGTGTAACAGCCACGACCAATACAAACAAAATACATGGTACAAATCCATCCTACCACGTGGTCGAATCAGAAAAAGAAACATGGGTAGCTCAAGGCGTGACACGTGGCCCAATAAAATACTAACACGTGGACGTACAGCATCGAGACACATGGTCAAGTAAAAGAAAGACATGCGGGGTATTGTGGTCACACCATGTGGACCAATAAAAATACGACACTTGGTCCAATGAAGAAGTGACACATGACCAAACCTCAACACAACCCATGCGCCAATAGAAAACTGACATATGGAACAATAGAGTCCCAACACGTGGTCTAGTAAGACTTGAAACATGCAAGAACCAAAGATGGCCACGTTGTGTAATAAGAAGGTGACATGTACCCAAATAATCTCCAATGGAACCAGCTATAGCTTGTACACATGGAAAGCATCTCCAATGGAAGCACCCGCCAGCGTGGCTGCCCCTTGCCACGCATGCCAAAGCAGTTCTATGATGATCAGTTTTCATCATAGATCAATCCAATTCAATGACAATTTTCTAGAATCATCATAGAATTGCAAGAATGACGCGACTTCTATGACGAACCATTTTTTGTCATAAATTCATCATAAAACTGAAATTATGACAAATTTGGCTCCTTCAGTGATGAAAGTTGATCATCATAAAAGTGGATATTCCTAGTAGGAGCTCTCAAAGACTAACTAAAGAGCCTCACTAAAAACTAGACTCGACACAAGCTAGCTCTCAAAACTAATTACACTAAAGAGCTTAGCTACACTAAGAATGTAAATACACAAGATGGATAGAGAGTTATACCGCCATGTCGAGGTATGAGCCAATCACAAGAAGATCACAATCAATCACAATGAATACCAAGAAATCCTCGGGACAATGATGACACAAGATTTCTTATCGAGGTTCACTTGCTTACCGGCAAGCTAGTCCTCATTGTGGCGATTCACTCACTTGGAGGTTCACGTGCTTATAGGCATCACACGCCTAACCTGCAATCAGGTGCCGCACAACCAACACAAGATGAGGATCACACAAGCCACGAGCAATCACCAGAGTACCTTTTGGCTCTCCATTGGGGAAAGGTCAAGAACCCCACACAATTACCACGATCGGAGCCGGAGACAAGCACCTTCCTTTGCTCGACAATCCTCGCTGCACCAAGCCATATAGGTGGTGGCAACCACCAAGAGTAAAAAGTGAATACCACAGCGAAACATGAACACCAAGTGCCTCTAGATGCAATCACTCAAGCAATGCACTTGGATTCACTTCCAATCTCACAAAGATGATGAATCAATGATGGAGATGAGTGGGAGGGCTTTGGCAAAGCTCACAAGGGTGCTATGTCAATGCAAATAGCCAAGAGAGTGAGCTTGAGCCAGCCAAGGGGCTTAAATAGGATCCCCCAAGAAATATAGCCGTTGGGCTCACAGAGCAGCCCACTACGCATCGACCGAACATGTAGGTCGGGGTGACCAGACACACCCAAGCCTGCATCTGATCCTCGGATGCTCGCCACATGGACCCTTGGTTCAACCTCGTCCATGTGATTTCAACGGTCGAATACAAACTCTCGCGTGTTAAGTGATGATCGAATGCCATGAAGGACGACCGGACGCACAGCCACTGTGTCATGTCAACACACGCCCGCGCGCCTCCAACAAATGACAAGATGCGCTAATCAGCTCCAATCCCACACATTAGGTCACTTCTATAGAGGTTCCAAAGTGCCCAAAACAAGACCGGATGCGTCAGGTCATGCACGACCGGACACGCTCCTGCGTCCGCTCTTCACTTCTTCACAAAACGGCTTCCATCAGCGTACATCATAGGCGACCGAACGCACCTCAGTAGAGTCAGGTCACCACTTGTGCCAGCATTCGATCAGAGACCGACAACGTGCCTCCTCTACGCAGCACTGACCAGACGTACGGTCCAAGTCCGATCGTTGTGTCCGGTCGAGGGAAAACAGCCCCTCGACCTCACCAACTTCGCCACCCTTGATGAAATGTGCCAACCACCAAGTGTATCACCATGTGCATGTGTGTTAGCATATTTTCACAAACATTTTCAAGGGTGTTAGCACTCCACTAGATCTAAATGCATATGCAATGAGTTAGAACATCTAGTGGCACTTTGATAACCGCATTTTGATATGAGTTTCACCCCTCTTAATAGTACATGTTGACGGTAGTTAACCATTATAAACCGTCAAAGAAACATGAATAAGGGCATAAATATGATCACTAACAAAGGTCTAGGGGTTTAAACTAATAAATTCCATGAATTTTGGTGAATCTGTATTTCTGTAGGGTTTAACCATAAAACCATCAATGTGGACCTATATGTCAGATTTAATTGCGCTTATCCGACACGAAATGGACACTAGAAGGTTCTAGAGGACACTAGAAAACACCACGCCGAGGCAGAGAGGCAGAGGCTACTAGGTGGGGCTGGCCGGCCCCACCTACAGGCCGCCTGGCCTCTCGGCCCACCTGTCGGTCTCCGCATTGCAATGTCAGTTCTCCACCGCCTCCTAGGTTGCATCTATGCCGTTCCTTAAGTCAGTTTGATCTAAGGGCTCATGTTGGACACTCCGGCCTATATATACCAGCCCCTGCCACCCCCCCAGGCATAACCCATCATCAAGTCATTTGAGAAGATAAAAACCCTAATCATCCTCAGAGCTCCATCAATTCCAGGGCATAGCTAGTTAGGTTAGATCTAGAGGTAGGCAAGCAGGCTTCGCTTGGATTCCCAATCATGTCAAGAGCATAGTTTGGTATTGATGTAGACAAGGCCCGATCTTCCGATAGGTATGATAGCGTCAATTGGTGGAGACTCAATGTTCACGATCTAGGCTTCGAACCAAGACTGATTTGGACCCCCACAACTGTTACACCACTGCTCCGTTGGTTATCAACCATGCGAACGCGAATGGCCTCGCCGAGAAGGCTTTCCTGCAAGCGAATCGAGAACACAAGCAAGAACAGGATGAACTCAATCTGAAACTGCAAATAAATATGAGGCTTATGAAAACAAGGAGTTCAAGTCTTTATTCAAAAGGACTAATCGCCACAGGCGAACAAGATCAAGAACTAGTGCCCTGGTTCACAGCAAGTAGCCTTGGCGGCACAGTTGCAGCAAAACAATGTATGTTTCATGAGGAAATCAAGAACTAAACAAAACCCAAACCCTAAGGAGAGTGATGGCTGCTAATTATAGAGTCTTGGGCATCACCCCACTGGACGTGCCCCCTAATGGGCCTAAACACGATACATGGTCCAACGGACCATAAGACGGTGTCACAGCACCCTGACAGATTCTGGATGCTAACTTGTTTTGACGATTCCCATTGATTTCCGATGTGCTTTTGATGTGAGACCACTTGCATTGGCTTCCCTATCAAATTAGATTTCCATCCATATGTGGATCATTGAAAACGGAGCCCGGATGCGCCCGTGTGACCGGTTTTATGATAGACTGGTCATGAAACCCGAGATGGGCTCCAACTTTAGTTGGACTGGGCCTCCACCATAAGAAAGATGAATTGGATGCCCATGCTGGACCTCCTCCTCTCCTTGGCTTGTATGCGATGAAGTAGTGATGTCCTCATCATCCTCCCTTTCTTGAATTGAAGTCATCCTCGATGGAAGTAGATCGTCTCCTCCATTGGATGACAGCAACAATGGCCCCGGAAGAAGACGTTCATCTTGGCGCCCAATTCTTTACAAAGGTGGCTGCTATGGTAGCCTCCCTGCTGAGAAATCATCCTCCTTCTCCTACAAAAGGTTAGTACCAACAAGAGGCATGGCACTAGAAGCAAGACCAAGTGGACATATAGGCGATATACAAGTTAAAGCATCACATGGTTCATCATGATCAGCAAGAGCAGATTTAAGAGCAAATAAAACCTCTTTTATGTTACTTGATGGTTCATTTGCTGGTTTGCTAAAGTCTTTATCATGGCCTTTCTTTTTCTTTTCAGCAAGCTCCTTTTCATATTGCACAATTTCAGCAGGAGTTAAAGGAAGTAAAGCAATGGTCTTTCCTTTAAACATAAAAGTATATCTATTTTGTCTACCATGATGTACAACATTATTATCATATTGCCAAGGGTGGCCTAACAAAAGTGAACAAGCTTGCATAGGCACGACATCAAAATTAGCATAATCATGGTATGATCCGATAGAAAAATGCATACGAGCAGATTGTGTTACCTTTGCCTTACCACTATTGTTGAACCACTGAACATGGTATGAATGTGGAAGAGCACGTGTAGATAAACCAAGGGTCTTGACAAGCTCAGAACTTACCAAGTTATTGTTGCTCCCTCCATCAATTATAGTACGAACACAAAAATTATTGACAATGAGGAACATTTGAAACAAATTATGGCGTTGTAGCTTATCTACTGGCTCAACTTGTGTACTCAAAACACGCTGAACAAGGATTGATTTGTAGTTTGCAGTGCATGCCACACTATCAATTACCTCATCAGGATCTTCTTCAACACTATCCGCATATTTATCTGCATAAAGATCAGTTGCAAGTGCAAATTCATTCTCTTCATCACTAGCACTAGCATACCCACCATCATTAGTAGCAATATATGCACGTTTGCTAGGGCATTCTTTAGCAATATGTCCCATGCCCTTACAGCAGTGGCAAACAACTTTAGAAGTGCTGCTAGAGGAAGGTGTAGCAGATCCACTGGAAGAAGGTGTGATCGAAGAACTCTTCTTTATAGGCGCTGGTGGTGTCTGCACATTAGAAAATTTACTCACCTCGGTTGGACATGAAGCAGTGGACGAAGTCATCGAACGCCTAGGTTCTCGTCCCTATACTTCCCTTTCAGCTTTAAGAGCATAATGATATAATTGGGAAAATCTAGTCCATTCTTTATAGTCAAGAACATCCTATATTTCACAACTCAAACCTCCAAAAAATCTAGAACACTTATCCATTTCATCCCCCTGTATGTTACTACGTGCTAGACCAATTAAAAACTTCTGATAATATTCCTCAATAGTCTTACTACCTTGATTTAAACGTTGTAGTTTTAATCGCAGATCACGCTGATAGTATGGAGGAACAAATCTCAATTTCATTCGTCGTTTAAGTACAATCTAAGTTTGAGGTATTTGAGCATTAGCATTAGCATTAGCATTAACATTATTGCAAATATCATTCCACCAGAAAAGAGCAAAACTAGTAAACTCACTAGTAGCAAGTCTAACTCTATATTCTTCAGGTACTTGATGGGAGCTAAATTTTTGATCTACAGCCATCTCCCAATCTAAATATGCTTCAGGATCAGCAGAACCAGAAAAAGGAGGTATCTTAAACTTGGTTTTAGAGAAAGGATCATTATTACCTTGGTTATTACCTCCCATACCGCGTCGGTTAAAGTTCAATCGATTATGATTATGTGCATCCTCAGCACATCGTCGAGCTTTAACTTCAGCCTCCGCGTCGCCATCATCCTCCTTAGAGAGATCATCATCTTCTTCTTCAGGACGTGGTTTAGGATGTCGTTGTTCAACATCTTCAATCCTCTTGGCCAAGTTGGTGATTTGTTGAAGGATCTCATTGAACTTGTCATCAAGAACGGCACGAAGCTCATTCTTGGAAACACAGTCATTGAAATCTATAGGTGTGTCCCTGTTTCCTTTGCCGCTGCCTCTGGCTTTTCTTAACATGGTTAGTAGAAAGGAGAAGACATCACAAATAGTATTATCCCTACCAACTACTTAGGTTGTGAACAATGAAAAACAAGGCACTCAACTCTCAAGCGTCTTACCACGGTCTTACAAGTGTTCTTACCAAAGCAACAGGCGGTGCAATCGGTCGGTGACTGTGATACCGTTGTAGCTTGAGTGTAACAGTTGCAAGGCGAACATATACTTGGTTAGAAGAAAGTGGAGCTTGGACAGTCATAATATAGTAGCAAGGAATAGCAATATTCACAACTGAATAACAAAGCTGAATAAGTATCCTGAGTACTTGTCTTAGTTGCTGGCCTATTAACGTTCTAAGTACCAGATGTATCAAGTGATGTGAACAGCAGGAATATGATTAGGAACAAGATGGAAAATCAACACACGTAAACACAGCTCAAATGGCGCTCTCTATGTGCTCCTCTAGATATTGTTTCACTGTTGCCCCTCTTTTTTCTCTATTTTTGGGCTGTCGTTGTTTTTTGGGGATTCTTTGACTTTTTATTTTTATTTTTTTGATATTTTTTCTTCACTTAGGAGCACAAAAGAAGTAACCACAGAAAATATGAGCTTAAACAAGTGAAAGACGTGGCCTGTGGAAAATTCAGAAAACGTGCTCAAACTTGACAAAAAAATTGTGACCACGAAAAGAGGATCTTGTGACCACTTTTTGGCCAAAATAAAATTTTCTGAACCCAGCTAGGCACGGGATGAACGGATCCAAAAAAATTTCTGATCGATTTTGATATATGGAACGTTGAAATCCGAGTTCGTATACGAAAACTAGACTAGTTTTAAGAACTGACTCCGAATTAGAGGACAAAACGGGAACAATGCGCGCAAAAGTTGTTGCGGCGGCTATGGATAGATGCAAATAGTGAAGATAAATGTAACAAATTAGATGGCGTGGACTAGAATTTGATGGATACAAAGGAAACATAGCAAGACTTGAAGGTATTCACGGATTATGATGAAAAACAAAGAGAAAGACACAAACTAGACTTAAAAGTGATCTAAAACCAACAACCAGAACTTGCCCTAGGACACAAACTCAACAACACGAAACAGAGATGAAATTGCATGACACAACGAGGCTATAGGATTGGAAATATGTGCTGGTATTTTTTTTCCTTTTTGTGGACTATAGGTAATGCAAAAACAGTAACAATCTAAAGGGGAAAACAAAGTTATACCTAACGGGCAACAAGGTCTCTGATACCACTTGATGTAGACCAGGCCCGATCTTCCGATAGGTATGATAGTGTCGATTGGTGGAGACTTGATATTCATGATCTAGGCTTCGAACCAAGACTGATTCGGACCCCCTCAATCGTTACACCACTGCTCCGTTGGTTATCAACCACGCGAACGCAATTGACCTCGCCGAGAAGGCTTTCCTGCAAGCGAATCGAGAACACAAGTAAGATCGGGATGAACGCAATCTAAAATTGCAAATAAATATGAGTCTTATGAAAACAAGAAGGAGTTCAAGTCTTTATTCGAAAGGACTAATCGCCACAGGAGAACAAGATCAAGAACTGGGGCCCTGATTCACAGCAAGCGGCCTTGGTGGCACAATTGCAGCAAAACGATGTCTATTTTACAAGGAAATCAAGAACTAAACAAAACATAAACCATAAGGAGAGCGACGGCAGCTAATTATAGAGTCTTGGGCATCACCCCCCACCTGGACGCGCCCCCTAATGGGCCCAAACACGATACACGGTCCAACGGACCAAAAGACGGTGTCGCAGCACCCTAACTTGTTTCAATGATTTCTATTGATTTCGAAGGGATTTTGATGTGAGACCACTTACATTGGCTTCCTTATCAAATTATCTTTCCATCCATATGTGGATCGTCGAAAACGGAGCCCGGATGCGCCTGTGTGACCAGTTTTATGATAGACTGGTCTTAAAACTCAAGATGGGCTCCAACTTCAGTTGGACTGGGCCTCCACCATGAGAAAGATGAATTAGACGCCCATGCTGGACCTCCTCCTCTCCTTGGCTTGTATGTGACAAAGTAGTGATGTCCTCATCAGGTATAATCCTTGTACCCCCTCTCTTTTGTATCTCCATTATTTTTATATGCTTGCTACAATTGTTATGACAATATTAGTATTCATCTTATTCATGTTCTTTGTTATAATGTTCAATGTCTACTTTGATTATATACTTAGTATAGCTAGTTTATCATTTTGTTTATGCATAAGTTCGTAAAGCGCTCGCTCCAAAGTACACAGGGTGAGTGGTTGACATTGTGTAAGCGTGGTGCTTATACGTTGTTTACCTACGGATACACTCTATATTCTGGGTCATGTGGTAGATCGTGGATGTGACACTCCAGTTGAGTCCTTTGTAGTCCACTCCCTAAATATAGGTATACAAGTAGGATCTAGTTACGAAGGAAGACAAGCTCTGTTCTTAATCTTCCTTAGTAATATTCCTTATGTGTAGATATAAAGATGATCTTAGCCATGATTACTAGGTGTAATTCCACTAATCAATGTATGCTTTGACTTGTAATTAAGAATGACTTAGGAATTATTCCTCTAATATTCTACCTGACCATGCTAATGCCATAGAAAGGAGTACTCTAAGTGATTTATCATTATCATTGATCAATACTTATCATATATATATATATATATCTTATCATATGACTTACCCCTGTTATGAGTAGAATAATGGCTATGGTTTACTTCTCCATCAATAGTATAAGTTATCAATACTTGTCCATGCTAAACCTTCCCTGTGGTAAAATATAAATAACGATACCTGGAATACTCTCGGGGGAAGTGCTACAATGGTATAATTATCTATGCGCTTGTAGATTCCTTTTCATTCAAATATCTTTATATTCTTTCTAGTCACATAAAATGATAAAGAACTACTTAGTATCATTCTAGTAGTGATGTTAGGCAGTACCAACAAGCATCTCTGGCACCATCACAAGGGATGACAACCTAGTAAAATAATGTTAGGAGATGTAGGTAATTAATAGGTGGCCACTAAAACAAGTAACAAGTTAATAAATACCAACAGTATTGCTACCGATCCTAAATGTGATCACACTCGCTAAGTGTATCGATCATCAAACCAAAAAGCTCCAATCAAGTTTCACATTTGCCTTGAGCTTTTTGTTTTTCTCTTTCTCCTTTTCCAAGCTGAGCACTTGATCACCAATGGCCATCACCACCATCAACATGATCTTCATTTGCTCCACCACTTGGAATAGTGCTACCTATCTCATGATCACTAGAGCAATAGGTTAGCACATAGGGTTTCATCAATTCACCAAAACCAAACTAGAGCTTTCACATGTTCATACATATCCACTAAATTTGTATGAGAGCATAGCATACCAGTGACTCCACGCAAGGAGCCTATAGACACTAGTTCACCCTTGCGTCACATCATATGCACGAAGAGATGTCAGGGAGTGAGTATCACCATTGAGGGTCACCCCTTTCTAGCAGATCTTACCTTGCTTCCCTCTGATGGACTGGATGTCATACTAGGGATGGATTGGCTAACTCAACACAAGGGAGTAATATCTTGCTCGCCAAGATATGTGGAGATAACACATCCGAGTGGACACGTGATCTGATGTGAGCCTAATCATGAGAAGATGGTTTCCATGTTATATGCCATGGAAGCCAAGTCAGTTGAGGAGGTACTCATAGTATGCGAGTATCCTGACGTGTTTCTCGAAGAGCTGCCAGGTATGCCACCTGATCAGGATGTGGAGTTCATGATTGACCTTCTGCCTAGTATAGGACCTATTGCTAAGAGGCCCTATCGCATGTCAGTTGATGAGCTAGAGGAGCTCAAGAAATAGCTCAAGGAGTTGTGTGACAAGGGGTACATTAGGCCCAATGCTTCTCCCTGGGGTTCCCTTGTACTACTTGCGAAGAAGAAAGATGGTTCCATGAGGATGTGCATTGACTACCGGAACTTGAATGCCGTGACCATCAAGAACAAGTACCCACCGCCGAGGATAGATGACCTGCTAGACCAGTGGAGGAATGCCAAGCTCTTTTCCAAGATTGATCTCCGATCTAGGTATCATCAGATGAAGATCAGAACTGAGGATATTCCTAGACAGCCTTTGTCACTAGGTATGGGCAGTATGAGTTCACCGTTGTGTCCTTTGGACTCACCAATGCCCCGTCCTACTCCATGAACATGATGAATAAGGTGTTCATGGATGAGCTAGATAAGTTCGTGGTGGTATTCATCGATGATATTCTTGTCTATTCGGCCACCGCAGAAGAACATGAACAACACTTGAGGTTAGTGGTAGAGAAGCTGAGGCAGAATCAGTTATATGCCAAGTTCAGCAAGTGTGAGTTCTGACTCAAAGAAATCACCTTCCTAGGTCACATACTCACCGCTGAGGGAGTAGCTATTGATCCCGGTAAGATCGAGGCTATGAAAGAGTGGGCGCAACCCCGTAATGTGACTGATATTCGGAGTTTCCTTGGGTTGGTAGGATACTATCGCCGCTTCATTGAAAACTTCTCTAAGATAGCCAAGCCAATGACAAGTCTCCTAAAGAAGACCAATGAGTTTGAGTGGATGCCTGAGTGCGAGCAAAGCTTCTAGACCTTGAAAAAGAAGCTTACCACCACTCCCGTGCTAGCATTGTCTAACATTCAGCAAGGCTTCGTGGTCTACTGTGATGCATCTAGACAGGGACTTGGTTGTGTTCCGATGTAGAATGGGAGAGTCATAGCTTATGCATCCCGACAGTTGAAGGACCATGAGCAACGCTAACCTACCCATGACCTTGAACTTGCAGTTGTTGTACATGCCTTGAAGATCTAGAGACACTATCTGATCAGGAACAAATGTGACATCTACACAGATCACAAGAGCCTAAAGTACTTTTCACTCAGGAAGATCTAAACATGAGACAGTGCTAATGGCTAGAGATGATTAAGGACTACAACCTGGAGATACACTATCATCCGAGGAAAGCTAATGTAGTCGCAGATGCCTTAAGCCATAAGAGCTATTGCCATAGTCTGATGATAGATGCTATAACACCAGAGCTGAGTCAGGAGATGAAAGAGCTCCACCTTGAGATACTACCAAAAGGGATGTTGAATGAGCTTTGAGTACAATACAACCTCGAAGATTGAATCCTCGAAGCCTAGCAAGATTGTCCTAAAATATAGGAGATTCGAAAGCTTATGAAGCAAGGCAAGTGTCCTGAATTCAGAGAGGATAGACAAGGGGTATACTGGTACAAGAATAGGATCTGTGTGCCCTCAGATGTAGCCTTGCATGAGGAGATCCTAGTGGACGGGCATGATTCCAAGTATTGCATCCACCTAGGAAGTACTAAGATGTATGCGGACTTGAAGAAACTCTTCTGGTGGAGGAATATGAAAGTGGATATTGTCGGACATGTCGCATGATGTGACACCTACAATAGAATCAAGGCCGAACATCAAAGGCTTGCAGGATTGCTGAAACCCCTGGATGTTCCCATGTGGAAGTGGGAGAGCATATCAATGGACTTCATAGTAGGGTTGCCTCGAACCCTGAAGGGTCATGACTCAATTTGGGTGATTGTTGACAGATTGACCAAGGTAGCTCACTTTGTAGCAATCAGACTAACTATCTAGTCGAGAAGCTAGCTGATCTGTATGTGGACAATATTCTCAGACTCCATGGAGCTCCTGTTAGTATAGTGTCCGATCAAGGGACGCAATGGGTATCCAAATTCTAGAAGAGTCTACATAAGGCTATTGGGACTCAATTAGATTATAGCACTGCTTACCACCCTCAGATAGATGGACAGGCCGAGAGAGTGAACCAAATCTTGGAGGACATGCTCAGAGCCTGTGTGCTGAAGTATGGATCAGATTGGGAGAAGAGTTTGACTCATGCTGAGTTCTCCTACAACAACAGCTACCAGACCAGTCTCAAGATGTCACCATTCGAGGCCTTGTATGGGATAAAGTGTAGGACACCTCTAATGTGGTTAGAAGTAGTAGAAAGATCATTCTTTGGCCTCACGAAGATCAAGGAGGCCGAAGGAGTCGCCCAAGTGCGAGAGAATCTAAGAATTGCGCAGAGCCGACAAAAGAGTTACGCAGATAATTGGCGGGGAGACCTTGAGTTCAAAGTTGGGGACTATGTTTACCTCAAAGTCTCCCCACTCTGAGGCACCATCAAGTTCCATGTGAAAGGGAAGTTGGCCCCAAGGTATGTATGACCTTATCAGATTTGTCAGCAGATTGGCAAGCTGGCATATAAGTTGGAGCTCCCTGAGAAATTGACAGGAGTACACCCAGTGTTCCATGTGTCATAGTTATGCAAGTGCTTGAAGCTACTAGATGAGCAGGTACCGATAGAGGCACTGGACCTACAAGACACTCTAGAGTACAAGGAACACCCGATATAGATACTCGACAGAGCCAACAAGGAAACTAGAAGCACCACCATACCTATGTGCAAGGTTCAGTGGAGCAACCACACTGAACGAGAAGCCACTTGGGAGAAAGAGTCAGAACTTCGGATGCTCTACCCCTACCTCTTCGAAAGGTGAGTCAGACCTTAAATCTTCGGGCAAGATTCCTGTGGGGGGGAGGACTGTAAAAACCTAGGTTTTCCAATAACCAAAAATCTAAACTTAAAATTTTTTCTAACAAAACCCATGCATGGTGAGTGTACATACTAGGAAACCACCTTCAAAGTTGCACATGTAGAACCCAATGTAGAAGGTCGAGCATATGCATTTAATTAAACAACATGAGTCACTTCTTTTTGGATTTATGTTTGCTAAAAAAATTGTGACCAACTTCATAAATACAACTTGATGTGTAAGTGCTTCCAAGGCTCTAGCCCGAATGTGGACCTTAGTGGACTTAGAGGACCCACCAATACTTGTACACAAGTATTGGATAAACATGTACAAGTATAGAACCCTAGTATGGAAATTAGGAAATAGAAAAGGAAAAGGAGAAGGGGAAAATGGAAAGGGTTGAAAGCAGCCTAGGCAGCCACAGCAGCCACAGTAGCCCGAGCCGGCCCAGCGCCCTAGCCCACCTCTTCACCCGCACCCACGCCTATGTGCATGTGACCGTGCAGCCTAGCAGCGGCACATGCCTGGGTCGCATCACGACACGCCGCCACCGCCGTCTTCCCCGCTGCCGCTGATGAGCGGGCCCTGCTTGTCATCCCCTTCCACCGCCCTCTGCTTTAGCGCCGAAGCAGAGCAACGATGCTGGAAGGGAATCTCCCCTACCAGTCGTCCGTGCTCAGGCTGTTGGCCGCAGACGCATGGATGTGCACCATGTCCACGATCCATGATGCTTCGCCCGCCCCAAGCTCGCTCCCACACCACATGACATCGCTGTCATGGCCTCGGTCGCTGATGCCACCCCGTCCACCTTTTGACCTCTAGGGAATCAAAATTGGGAGCGCGAGACCGCCCCTGATCCCATGCCAAGCTCGAACCCCTAGCCCAGGGTGCCCAATCAACCTACACGTGTCCCCCAAGCACCTATCACCGTCCACTGCCCTGCCATGGTCGTGTCCCACTATAAAACCCCAGCCCCCGGCGCCCTAGTGCCCTATTCCACCCCGCTGCCACCCAGCGGCACTGCTACACCCACGCCAAGCTGGAGAAGAGGAGGAGAGGGAAGAAAAAGGAAGAAGGAGGGGAACTGAGGCCAATGGAGCGCCGCCCGTGGTCGCCGGAGCCTAGGACGACATCATTCGTCTTTGTCGCCATCGTGGGTCGGCACTGCCCTCCTACCTCTCGAATGGCCTTGACTCACCACCGCACCACCATCCTACCTACCCCACCAGCATGGTGAGCCCCTACGCCGCTCCCCTGTGCTCACCGTCGTGTCGTGCCATGGTCGTCGCTGTGTTCTTCCACCTTGGAAGAGCCAAAGGTGCTGCCTTTCACAATCACCTAGCACCTCGCACACACATGCACGCTGAACGACCACAATGCTGCGTCGCGATGCTGAGCCACCAAGGCTCAGGAACGCCTACGCTGGCACACCTGCACGCACTCGCACTCGTTGTGGCCCTACCCCGCCATGGTGAGCCTCCGTTCCAGTGGATCCAGGACAGTAGCGGTAGAACTACCGCCATGGTGAGATTCGCCTTGTCGTGGGACGCGCAAAGCCCTAACCATGCTAGCTTAGGAACCCTAGAGGTGCTGGTCACCATTGCTACTCCGGCATGGCCGTGCGCCCATGCCACCGCCGTGTCGAAGGTGTTCTGGCTACCTTCGTCCACCTTGCGTGACGAGGGCTGGCCGTCGAGCTTCGCCGTGATCCCATGCACCCCACTGTGTAGCTAGTTGAATGAAAAGCCCTCACCTTGCCCTAGTTCACCATAGCCACGAGCTCACCGAAGCTCCGCCGCGCGCTTTTGTCATGGTGCGGACTCCGCCATGCTTTTTGGTCGCCGTCGACGAGTCATTTGGCTTGCCCATCACCCCAATCGGAGGAAAGGAGCCACCTTTGGCCCCAATTGAGGCCGTGGCCACCTCACCGTAACCCGCCGCCGCTGCCGTTGTGGTCAGCCCCACCGAAGCCCTTAGAGCCACACCTAGGGCCCTAGCTATGCCCGCCGTGGCGCAAGGAAGCCGTAGGAGCCCTGCTGGAGTTTTGCCGACGTCCCAAGTGCCTTCGCCATCAACCCCGCATTGTTGAGCCACCATCGCCAGCTACCTAGAGCCCCAAGCCACCGTCTTTAGCCCCTCGTTGAGTTCGTCGTGACCCCACGGTGCCTTGGAGATCCCTAGCTGCCCCGCTGAGCCACCACAGCGTGTGGACGCACGAGCTCGCCGCTGGTGAGAACGCCACTGTGGGAGGGAGGAGGAGTCGTGCCCCCGCCTGGACCGGCGTGCACCCGGTCCAGCGTGAGCCGAAGAGAGAAGAGGGAGGGATGGACGTGGTCCACTATAGACCAAGCCTACAGTCCATAGACCCGCACGCTGCAGTCCACCGTGAACCAGCCCCATGGACCCGAGCCTGTTAAGAGCCCAGCTAGGCCACATGGCCAGCCTAGCGCCTAACACGTGTCCGGGCTAGCCCGGCCCAGACCAGCCGAACCTGGCCAAAAATCTAGCCCGCCAAGCCCAGTCCGAGCCTGGTCAACCATTGACCGTTGACCAAACCGTTGACCGTTGACTCGGTCCCACCTGTCTGCCTCTGCCGAGCCGCGAGCCAATCAGGAAGCGCCACGTGACAGCACCTAATTAATTCAACTCTTTTTCTTTTTCAAAAAATGGTTTAAACTTAGAACATTCATAGTAAATTCATCCGACCTCAGAAAAAAATGGAACCAGTGTCCAAATTGTTCTAAAAATGAGCTCTACGTCATAGGCTTATGTTTGAGTGCATTTGAATCTTTTGGTCTTCCATTGCTTATTTGTGATCATCTATAGGAGTCGCTTATCGTGGCAATATGTCTCGTTTGACATACCCGGAGGACCCATAGACTGAGGAGTATGACCCCGACTACACCGAGGAGCTTGGAGACAACTTGCCCGCAGGTGCCACGTCCCACTCAACCTCGTAGAATCCTATTAGACATGCTATAATATAGCTGCTAGTGCTTTACTTTTATGCAAATGATTTGTGATAGGATGCATGGTAGATTGCTTGTAAGCCTTTACCTTGTCGCAACCTATACCCTTGCACACCCACTGATAGGTTAGACGCTCGCTTACTTACTTGCTACTGCTTCTACTACGCATTATATCTGTGATGTGATGCTTGGTGGAGGATTATTTGTGAGTGGTTAAGGCACATGGTGCCGATAATGTGGTAATAACCGGGGAGATCTTGACGTGCGTCTTGGGTGTGTGGTGAGGGTTGAGTCGATCGGGCAGGATCTTACGACGAGTCGTTGGACGAGTCTTGCCGGGGGGATGCGACCTGGGCATCCCCTATGAGAGGTACCTGTGGCGGGTGCATGTGAGATGAGTAGATCCTGGGGTGGAGTGTCTTTGTGGGATGAAGCCTCGGGATGGAGGTGCCATCGAGGCACGGGGTGTCGGTTATCCCCTTGAGAAGATATCATGTTCGGTCCCCCTAAGGACTGATATGTCGAGAGAACTGGACCATAGGACCCTTCGTGCACACCACTCGCTCTCATTCGGGTGGGGGACGGTTACCCAACCAACTAGGACGGTGCCACTACTATTGGGTTGGAAGTGGATAAGTGTAGGGAGGTACGGGCACATGGCCCACACCCTCCTAAGACAGCGTAGTGACCTCTAGAGGCCTGGTACTACGTCTCACAGTCTCAGCGTGCCGGTAGACTCCGAGGTAGCCCAGGGCTGAGTGATAGGGTGCCATCATACCAGTTGGGAGGCAGTCGATATCAGCCTAGGCGGGGTGCACCGCCGATGATGGTGATCTTGTGGATTTCTAGGTATACACGCTCTGCAGAGTTGATCGATCTATACGTATAGCTGCGTCCACGAATATGGACATTCATATGACCTACGCTTCCCTTGATTAGTGAGTGGAGTCTTTTCTTTTTCTCCCCCCTGGGTTTTGGTGCTGGTTTCCGGCTTTGGCCGATAAGGCAAGGCACGAGAGGGGGTCGTCCTTGTCGTCTAGAGAGTGTGAGAGTGGTGAGATGTGTGTTATGGGATGGGTGAACGTGTGGATGAGATGGGTTAAAACTTGATAAATTATTATTAAAACTTGACATACTTGCATAGGAAACTACAGCCATAAATAGGTCTTTTGCTCTACCCTTGCATTCCACTACCACAAAGCAAACGCAAAGTATAGGGTGAGAGCCAGTGGCCAGTACAAATCGTACTGATAATTGTTTGGCAGGTTCCGAGTCTGAGTACAACTTCTAGGGAGACGGTTGGGAGGATTAGAGGTCTTGTTCTACGCTCGAGTTTGGTTCGTGAAGATGGAGTCGACGTCCGATGCCGTTCTACCTGATGCTGTTCCAGATGCTATGTGCTCTGTGTGATTCCGCCAAGTGGTGATGTAATAATGAGTAAACCTTGCTATTTGTACTCTATGTAAGACATATATTCGATGTATGACTGTGATATCGACTCTTATTCGATAATGTGATAGAATGATCATCTGTAACTATCACGTTATATTTCGAATCTATGGATTTCCCTTCGCGGAAATCGGGCTCGTTTCACCATCCATCAATTTTGATGTGCCATTTTATGTTCTAGTGGTAATTTCTGCTGTAACCTGACCGTTAATCTGTCATACAGTTAGTTTTTGTTGTTTTTTATTGAATCGTACAGTTAATTTTTGTTGGAGAAAAGATGGAAAAGTACTTTGTTGTTGTTTAATCTTGGCGAGATTGCTTTGCTTGTACCTTTTTGTTTAAATGATTGCGCAATCCTGGTTGAAAACATCCTTGCTAACTTTTTTTTATAGCTTCTGTTGCTTGGATATTGTCAAATTAAGGAGAACAAATTCAAGATGCGTGCTGTCTGCTGTCCATTGCAGCTGATCTGACTGTTCGGAATCTGGAAGTCCAACGAAAATCAAACGCGTGATGATGGCTCAGCTAGGTGCAGCTCATGTCCAACACAAGTGCTTCGCTGGGATTCCCAGAAGCATCTGTTACTCCATTCGTGCGGACTAGTTCCTCGTTTTTTTATCATTTCGACCAAGTCTACACCATCATCTCTCAGGATCAAAGTAATAAATACCAGATAGCAGCTTTGCCGTGAATTAGTGTCTACATAGCGGATTATGGATGCTATAGTGGACATTAAGTTGCAATATCAAAATATTAAAAAATAGTCACAATTTAAGCATATGTCAATACTAATATCATGTTTGCTTAAAATTATAATAAATTTTTAGTTAATTATTACATTTGACATAAAATTAGAAAGAAGCATACAAATAAATAAGATATAAAGAAGACATGCGAAGACAAATTATCATTTTTAAGGCCAGTCACAGTGAGGGTTTCATTTCTCAATTTTTAAGACTATGTGTTGGAAACAGTGTAGATAAGTTTTATCCATATTAAACTTTTATCATCTCTCTTATCTATTTCATGTTATGTCAGCTCATTTAATGGTATGAAACTCCCATTGAGACTGGCCTAATGGCATGTTCGGCTGATCCGATGAACAGTGAATTTTGGTTTGTTTTGATGAATCAATAGTGTTATGTGAGAGAGAATAAGCCAAAACAAGCTGAAACAAGCTAGAAGTGGAACAGCCGAACACGCCGTAAGTTCTCATATCAATTGAAAATGATACCATTAATGACCTTATCATTCTTTATCATATAAATCAACATCTTAACATTTTTATTACCATTGCAACTATCTACACAGCGAATAGCAGCCCAACAACAATAATAGCGGACGTTAAGTTCTGAGAATTAGCATGAGTACATTACTACATACAACGTATAATTAATCTCAAAAGTTTTACAAGATATAGTTTACGTAACAGCAACGGGTAAAATTTCTGGAGTGACACCTTGGAACCATGCAAATAATTGCCCCCGTGAAGCATTCGTTTTTTGACAGTTAAATCTTTTCGTTTCCCAACCCCCTGGATTTTACACTGTACATGTCGCGATTCATTTCAATAGAGCGTGATACCTGTTTTCGAAGAAAAAGGATTTGTGGAAGCGTAGAAGAAGCAATTACTTCAAAGATAATCATATACACAAGGATGACCCGCTAAGTTTCCTGACCGCGGTCGCAGCGAACTGTGATACCTTGAGAAAAGGATGCAATCCTATGTAAGGTTGACTGAGGAAAAGTATTATTAAAATTTATGACTCCGAGTAGATATATTATAAAATTATATTATATAGTTAATCTAATACTAATATTTATCTGTTTATCATAAATGTTAGTATTTTTCTAGATTCGATTAAATTTAAAATTATTTGACTTCTTAAAAGTGAGAATTATATATTTTTTATTTAAACAGAGGTAGGAGTAATATATATCTGGATAAGTTTTAGAGAAAATATATTATGCATCAACATCAGCAAATACTTGAGCCATGGGTTGGAGTACCACGCACGTCACTGCACTGCAGGCAAAGCCGCCTCGGCGACCGAGTGCTTGTTGCGGCCTCTCACCCCACGCGTGCTGCAGCTGCTCGCGAGAGAGCTATATAACGCGCGCCTTGCCATTTCATTAGCCAACACGAAAGCCAATTCTCAGAAGCTACAACAAATTATAGTCACAGACGAAACCGGCCGGATAAGTTTCCCGGCCGCAGGTAGCAGATAGCCAGCGCGCGGCGACGACGTCGTCCATGTCGGTGGGCAGCAAGTCGCTGCCCGCGCGGCGCGGCAACGAGGGACATGAGAACGGCGACGGCGCCGTGGCGAGGGAGGAGGGCGACATGGCCAGGGGCGGCGGCGGCGGTAGCCGCAGGAGCAGGAAGCAGAAGTCGGCGCGGTACGACCGCTGCTTCTCGGGGCTGGAGATCAGCATCGGGCCGGGCCCGTTGAAGGACGTGGACGCCGGGAAGCTCAAGGGCCAGATCAAGAGGTGGGCGAAGGCCGTCGTGGCCTTTGCGCGCCAGATCAGCTTCGGCTCGCCGAGGTCCGTGCGCACGCCCGGCGGCGGCGACGACACGCCGCGATCAGCCCCGTTGCGGGCGTCCAGGTCCTCCAGCCGCCTCGGTGCCCGTGGTGGTGCCAATGAAGGAGCCTCCGACGTGAGAGCTTGATGCATGTACAAGAATTTCTTGGCCTGCGACCTGTACAGGACTACAAGTATGAATTTTCAGTAGAACTAGAGTCTGATTTATTCTTTCTTTCTTTTTTCTTTTTCTTCACAAACAAAAACAATTTGTTTCGTTCTTGCCTAGATGCAGACTACAATTGCACGCTACTATGTACAGCATGATGGTTTGATTTATTCTTTCTTATGCAGACTACAACTGCACGCTACTATGTATAGCATGATGGTTTGATTTATTCTTTCTTTTTTCCCTTTTTTTGGAAACAAAAAAATGTTCACTCTTCTCCTAGATGAAGACTCTAGACTCAAGGCTACCTCACTGTAGAACAAGAGTTTGATCTATCTTTTTTTTCTTTTACTTTTCTTAAAAAATAATAATTTGATTCATTCTTGCATAGATGCCATGTTTTTCTGTTTCGGCCCTGTTCGCTTGGAGGAATTTATGAGAGAGTGAACAGTATTTTTCAGTCGGAAACAGTGAATTCCGGCTGAAAAACTGACCAGCCAAACTGCCCGTTGGCCATGTTGTTCTTGATTGATAATGTCAAATTTATTGGTTGTACTATTCATCCATTTGTGGCTTCTGGATACACACTGAATAGTATTTCTTTCTGTTTTCTATCTGTACCTAAGAGAACAGTCCTCGTACGCAATACAATAAGTGTTATCATGTAATAATCTCGGACTTGGAAGAGGTAACTATTTTTCTATTATATCGATCCCAAGTTGATTGTAAATATACAATGTTGGTTTCTTGTATTTTAAGGAACTCTTTGTAGAATAAAACAACATTGCTCCTTCCATTCTAAATTATATAACGTTTTGACTAGAGTAGCTTGTTAGCTGCTCTCTTGTTTAGCTAGCTAGCGTAGCCTTGTTATCTTGTGGTTCTTTGTGTGGTGTAATGCTCTAGTGTAGAATTTAATAGCCATTAAAATTGTGCAGGGACTTGTTTGGGTGAAACTAGAGCTAGTGCAAGTAGTTGCCACGAGGACTTATTATTTTACTAACAATCTTGCTCTCTAGTGTTTGTACACAGTAGAGAAATTTTTTTATAGCCTATTTATCCCTCTCTAGTCATCTAGGTCCTTTTCAGCTCCGCACTAGTATGCACCCACCTACACTTCCCCTACCTACGTTGATGCAGCTCGCCGCGGTTTGCTGCCTTGGCGCTCAGCCTGCACAGCCGCAACTGCTCGCCCGGTCGCATGAGAACTCCTCCTTATTTTTAAGGGACGGGCTTGTCCTCGAGCATCCTCTATTTAAAGGAATACACTCTAAATCTTTTCCAAAGGGAATGGACCTTATCTCAACTATGCCTAAACCAAAAATATAAAAATAAGATCTCACCCCATCCCATATTCTCATCCCTCTTCGTCCTCTAAACCAAACACATAATAAATAAATCATCAAGTACACTCAAAAAGTTACATATAAAGATGCTGGTACGCGCACACTTGACCTCTTGTAATAACCACAAAAGTAAAAAAGAGAAGAAAAAGGCAGACCTATGATATAAACAACGATTACATCTTAAATTCTTAATTAAGGTGTCCATGTATTACTCCGATTTGAAATTATAAATATTTTGAAGCTCGACGTGGCTTTTTCTGTGGCTTCATTTCCAATTTTTCTAAAGAAATACCGTAGCTCTTGCTTTTCAACTTCCCGGTTCTCCTCCTCTGCCACCGCCTCCTCCGCCTCCTCCGCCGCCGCCTCCTCCTCCTCCTCCTCCACCACCACCACCACCACGAAAGTGCTTCTTTAGCTCAAGCAGCCCTATCGCGGCATAGAACACGTCGTCCCTAGAGATCACAGTATTTCGTTCCCTGATCATCGGCTCAGCACACTCACCGCCACCATCGGCTAGCTTGTCCTCCGCGATCGTCGTCTTGGACTTGATTGGCTCAGCACACGTACCGCCGTCATCTGCTAGCTTATCCTCTGCGGTCGTCGCCGTCTTGGACTCCATGTGCCCTGTCTCCGTCTCCTGGACCGGCGGCGCCTCGTCGGGTTCGTCGTCAGCGGCTTGTTCTGGCTCCAGCAGGTCGTTCTCATATTGCAGCAGGACCAGGCCCAAGGAGCCATCAGGGTGACCACTCTCCACCATGACGGGGACCTTCTTCTCCTTTCCATCCGTTCCTTGGCGCAGCTCGTATCGATTGTGCAGTTTCCGAGACCGGAAGCACCATAGCTCGACGCGCATGGCCACGCCCAGGCCGTTGTCGTTGACATACGCCTTCCATCCGGTGATGAAGCGGTAGCCGGTGTTGGACACGAGGTACTTGCACGTGAGGTTGTAGCTCCGGCCGGCACGGTCGAACGCGGTGACGAGCAGCCCGGTCTTGTCCTCGACGAACTGCATCTCCGTCTCGGTGAAGACGCTGGTAACCTGCGACGGCGACTCGCGCTTAGATGAGAAGAGCAAGCGCGCCTGCTCGTGGTTCACGTCGCTCATCACCAGAGACTTTCCGATCATGAATGACGGCTCTGTTGCGCCAAGTGCCTCGAGGCGCTCGAGCAGCGCGTCGGTGAGGCCGGGGATCTGAGCAAAAGGGACCGGATGGCGTGGCTGCTCCCGCGACGTGTTGGCGTCATTCTTCTCTTTCTTTTTCTTGGCTTTGGCTGCCGCCGCTGCGGCCCTCGCGTGTGCACTCCGGCCCCCGCCGTCCTCCATAGGCGTCGAAAAAAATTGATTTGATGAGTTTGTTTTCAAGTATTGTTGTCACCACGCCCAACTGAATTATAGTCGCGTAGAAATTGGGCTTTACGTCGATGTTAGAGTTTGTATAGGTTACTATAGGAACGACAAATGTCAGAAAACAGCACGTCCCATATATAAGTTTTATCCCTCTACGCCATGAACAATCTGTGTGTCGTGGCCCAACTTTTTTCCACGTCCGCTGGAGTGGAGGCCCAGGCCCAGCTAAAGCGGCAAACCGTCCAACCCTAAACAACCGGGGCCCACGGCGGCGGAGACCTCGAGCACCAGCAACCACCACCTCCGGACCCGGGTGGCGTGGCGGTCGTGGTCGTGGCGTTGCTGGCCTGGCCTGGACGGCTGGACCGGACTGGCAGGCAAAGGTAGGTTCAGACGCGACGGAGGCGTGCCCCACTCGGCCACTGGACAACCCAGACCCAGGCTTCCCCTATTCCTTTCCTTTCCTTTCTCTTTCTCTGCGCCGTCCCGTGCCCTCTCCGCTAGTTCTCGTCTCCCCAATTCCTTCCTCCACCTCCTCTGTCGTCGCCTCCCCAGAGAGTAGGAGCCGCCTCGTCCTTCCCGGCGCCGCCCCCCATCCCGTCCGTCGCCATGAATCCCGAGTAGTAAGTTCCTCCTCTCCCTCCTCTCCCTCTCCAATCGTGCTGCCGTTTCCGATTCTGTCGGTGGCGGGCTCGTTGAATCTAGAGCGTGGTCGGGAAGGTCGGGGAACCCGCCGATCTCTCCGCCGGCCGCCTGGGCGGGTTGTTCGGTCGCCGATTCGGCCCCGATCGTGGGTTTTTAGAGGGTCTCCCTTGCTCCTTTGCTTGGTAGTTGCCGCGGTGCTTGGAGTCTTAGCTTTGTCGGTCCCCACGCCAGAAATAGCAGATTGTTGGATGCGCCGTCCCCGGTAGCCTAGAAACGACCTAGATTCGTGCCGTGCCTGTGCGCTCGTTCGGTCGCGTTGCTCCGCGTGGCCGTTTGCTCGGGGCGTTCGGAGGCACTACTATTTTGTTTTACTCTTTGCTTCTGTCGTGGATGTGTTCACCAAGTTCGCTGTAAGGTGTGTTGGCTTGTGGTCAGGAGCCCAGATGATGTCATGAGATATAGATGCTTGTGTTATGATTTCTGACAACATGCTCTTGTTATTGTGCAGCGACTACCTCTTCAAGCTGCTCCTCATCGGGGACTCGGGTGTTGGCAAGTCTTGCCTGCTGCTGAGGTTTGCGGTGAGGATTCTTATCTTCCCTTGCACCACATATGAGAAAACAGGGACTTCTGTATTAACTTGAATGCATTCTCCATGACAACACTGGAAGGAAAATGTCCATATACCTACGAAGTGTATTTTGTTTAGTTTTGATGATGCATCTCCTACCAGGGTAGATGAAATGCTGTTCTCCAAGGCATGGTGTGAGTGGTGTCTGACTCACAGTCAATGTCAAATGACTTCTGACATTGTATAGGCATGGTTACCATAACTTCTTGTGATTGGCCCCTTTGCATACATTTGGCAATCTGGTCCCTGGCTCAATAGTTTACTTATATACAAATGTTGCTTTGGTCCAGTATCAAATATTGACCTGTCTAGGGTAGCTTTCTGGTCAACTTTGGGAAAAAATAGTTAAGTTTCAAATTCTTATCTCAATTACATTATTTCATCGAATCAAACTTTGAAGTAGAAAATTACAAAGCACGCAGAATCCAGTAGGTGCTACTAGATTTTTGCTTAAGTTGCCATCTTATACATCTCTCAAATCTTAATTATTTTCCATCGTGAAATGTAACCATAAGAGCATTCCGATACAGTACCATCATTTATGGAATGGTGTTTAAAAACAGCTGTATTCCTGAATTTCTGTTGGGCATCATCCCTCATAATAGGTGCTTGTTATGCTCATCCGTTTTAATGTGAGGATCTTTCTTATCATTTACTTTACAGGATGATTCATATCTGGAGAGCTATATCAGTACTATTGGAGTTGATTTTGTAAGTTGGTTTCTGAATGAGATAAAACAAAGCTGATTCCCTCTGTAGTGTGCCATTGCTTGCATGCCTTGCTAGTTGTTACTCATGTATGACCTTTTTTTTCCTCCCGATCTGCTAGAAAATCCGCACCGTTGAGCAAGATGGGAAGACAATAAAGCTGCAGATAGTAAGTAATCAACTGTAGTGAAGGTTACATTTTATGACAGTTAGAAGCTTTGACACTGATGTTTCTGCACATTCTTCTGATTTAGTGGGATACTGCTGGCCAAGAGCGCTTTAGGACCATCACAAGCAGCTACTACCGTGGAGCTCATGGCATTATTGTGAGCTTTCTTTTTCTTTGTTCCTTTTTCGTTTTTCTTTTTGTATCTATTATTATCTCATCTTGGTTAATCTGGGTCTTTTTAACCTTGTTGTATTTCTGTAGGTTGTGTATGATGTAACTGACCAGGAGAGCTTTAACAATGTCAAGCAGTGGCTGAATGAAATTGACAGGTATGCCAGTGAAAATGTGAACAAGCTTTTGGTGGGGAATAAGTGCGACCTGGCTGAGAACAGAGTAGTTTCTTATGAGGCTGGCAAGGTAACATTTTCTCTGCATTAATAACCTTTACCAGACATGCTGCTTTCAACCTGGATGATAGTTAAATGGCTGCATGTTGCTTGTCATCACAGGCCCTTGCTGATGAGATCGGAATACCATTCCTTGAGACTAGTGCCAAGGATGCAACAAATGTGGAGAAGGCATTCATGACCATGGCAGGGGAGATAAAGAACAGGTAACAGCATCCTTTGTTGTAGACTTTGTGTGGCAGCAGTTTCTCATTCCTTTTGGAGTGATCAAGTATAGTATGTCAACATATGGAGACCCTTTTTCATTGGGAGACAAGTACAAACAAAGAACAATGTGGAACATACTATTGCATATGATTCAAAGTGAATAATAAGCCATGAATAGCATGATCACTATTGTTGCTATTGTTCATCTGCATATGGGAGCAACTAATAGATCTTCGTTCTCCTTTTTGTTGAATAGGATGGCAAGTCAACCAGCTGCAAGTGGTGCTAGCAGGCCTGCAACTGTGCAAATGCGGGGTCAGCCTGTTTCTCAGCAAAGCAGCTGCTGCTCTTGATCGTCTTTCTAGACCACAGTAGTGTGATTGTGCAGCAAGCAAAACTTAAATTGGTTGCTCTATCCCTGTACATTAAGCCTATCACTATAAAAAAAACTCGGTGTTATCTGTCGGATATTGAAAGTATGTCTACTGGCAACGCTTAAGCAGATGATGTGGCCTGTTTTAACTGCCTGATCTTATTCCAGTGTTCATGTGATGTTGGATGAAACCGTTTCTCATTTTAGCACTAATGAGCTAATGATGTGTGAAGTGCTGGAGTAGGAGGATATTATTTTGATGATGAGCAGTCGTTAATCTACGAGCCACTACCTTTTACCCATAGCATATTACCATTTACACACCACCCACCCACCCACCCATAAAAAAGGATAGTTTTCTTAGAAAACATATTGCTGCAAGCGAATGTGGCGTCACAAGCCGGTGAATGTTGTTGCCTATAGATAAACAACTGTGCCCGTGCTGCTCATAATCTAAACGAGTACATCGATCCTAGGAAAAATATTCAGCGCAGATCCTCACTAGATGAATCGTGAAAACCTTCTGGAGTTTTTACAAAAATTAAAAGGACCTTACTAGTCTTCGCTTGCGCAGGCAGAGAAAGGACCCCCCCCCCCCGGTGAGTGCTCCCGCCTCCACCTCCCATTGCCTCAAGGTGACCTCCTTCTTCCCCTCCCCCTCCCGCATGTCATCGTGAGCTCCGATGAGATCCTTCTTCCGCAGCGAGCTCCAGCCATGACGCCGCCCGCCCTAACCTGGCCCGGCCACCTCCACTGCCGCCAAAATCCCCTAAACTGTCCTGCCGCCATCCCCACCGCCTGGGCAACCTGCTTCCCCGGAGCCCCTTCTCTTATAAGCCTGATGGAGTTGGGAAAGAAGGGGGTAGCGCGGGCCATCGAAACCCTAGTCGCCGCCGGAGCTAGGGAAGAAGACGGCGGGTGCGGGCGAGGGAGCGCGAATCGGACGGCCAGGGAGAGCATAGCGTGAATCGACGGTGGGTATAGGTCAGAGCGTCGAGCGCCCAGATAATGCCCGCTCAGAAGTAAGCGTTTCCAAAATTAAAAATATGCACATCCATAATGCATCTATATAGATATAGATTGTCGCAAAATTACTGGCTTCGCACACAAGTAGCATAACCAATCACCCGAGTGAACCAATCATGTAGAACATTTTCTGACCTAGTTGCATACGAGGTACGAACAGTTGTCTCACTGGAATGCCTGCCCACACGGTATTCTCTGAGTGCTCTCCCATGCCAAAGTCTAGATGCCTCGACCTTATGCGATGTGACAAAAATCTGCACCGGTGATGTCACAGAATTAGCACATTCAAGCATCTACACCGTAGAGACGAGCATCAACACTGATATGCCTGGTGACAACTCATGCTCAAAGCTGCAAGTAGTTGCACGAAGACCTGCAATCGTTGCAATGACTGATTACATACAGCAACTTGCTACTTGCCTAAAACAACTAAATGTTGCCGGCAAATATGAGGAAATTTTATATACAGGAACTTGCTACTTGACTAAAACAACTAAAAGTTGCCGGCAAATATGAGGGAAATTTATAATATGTATATGAACAGGGCTGCTGCCATTTTTTCCTCCACTGTCAGATGAAGCCACAGCAACTGATGCCCCTTATTTCCTCCCACCATTGGATGTTCGACCCATATCTCATGTTGGGTAAGTTGTAATTGCCTAGTGCGGCTACAGATTACATCATGATATACTGATATAAATATGCCAGGCAATAAGCTTTTAGATAATATGGTAACTAATGTACAAAGGAAACCTAGCAAATGTATATGCCTGCCCACATTCTATCTCTGCAATGCAAAACTGCCACAACTTCAGGTGGGGTTTTCTTGTCTCAACGGAAAGCTTAGTGCTTCATTGATCCTACTGAAAACGAGTCGAAGTGGGACGCAAGCGACTGCTGGTCCGCCAGTTTGTGCAACTACAGGCTTCTGGTCTGCACACTCTCTCCGGCTGCCAGCGAAAGATGATAGCCTCCTCATTTTCCTCGGCGAAGATGCTGGTTTCTTGGTATGGGGCCGCCAAGACTTGTCCCAATCATGTTCTGAGGCCCTTTTACGTCCACTGGATTTAGATTTTGATCGTGGTGCATGTGAAGATCTTGCTTGCCGTGGTTCTGCAACTCTGCTCTTCAGTAAGGAGTCGAGACTGCCCATCACCGGGTGGTGCTCATCTCTACTTGTGGGGCAACTATCCTCCAAAACCTCCACAGTGACAGGATACCCCACAATTGGTTTACCTGTCCATTTACTCATAAGGGAAACAAGGGGCACATGATGACCCTTGTAGCTTCTTTGGACAGTCAGCTCAACATCATATAATCTATCTGCGCGTGCTCTCTTGGTTGGACTCGTTACAGGGCACCTTGGAGGTTTCAGTTCAGGCCGCTGTCCAGGCGGTGGTAATACTTGAAGCGGAACATAATTGGGGAATGATGTTGTGCCCTTCTCAGAGTTTGAATGGTTGCTTATAGTTTCAGAGGACTCATCATGCTCAGGAGTCGCATGTTGTGTATTATCCTCAAGTTCAGAAGGCCTATAGACAGTACCTTCCGATTTTATAATCCCTTCACATTGCAGCTGTGAATTTTTATCCCTCTTGTGGCTTTCTTTAGGTATCAAATTGACAGACGTTATGCTTTTCTTCTTGGGATTTCTATTATGCCGAGTTGAAGGTATGCCACCTATGCCACAGCCAGTACTTTGATTACCCAGTTTTGAAATTTGATCCTTTATGGATGCACAAGATCCATAAGTATCCAAATGGCCTGGAAAAAATGATCAGACAGATTAGGAAAAACGCTCAATATGCTAGTTCAGAGTGATAAAATCAGATCATAGAGTCCCATCCATTTATATGTAAAACTTGCATCAAAATATGATGACAAATGACTAAGAAATTGCAGTCCAATTGGATAACCAATCATATTTGTATGCTAGAAACCTAAAAGAACTCTGCTGAACAAGAAAACAAGAAATTTTACCAATAAGTGATTTGTCTAACACCACATGGCCTACTGACTTATCTAATTGGACACAGTTGAACACATGACTTGAACGCTTACGCAAACCTCATCTACTGTTATAACATGTTACATCCACAAATACTATTCTTGTGTACATTCATGTAACTGACCTATCTAATTGGAGACAGTAGATAAGGTTTGCTTAAAATACAAACCATTTTTTCACCAAAAAAGACAAATATAGTGCAACAAAAAAGGAAAATAAAAATGGCACTGACTTTTACCTTCCTGCAGAACATCACCCTCCAAAGTAACGGCATCAAGAAATCCATCATAATCAGGGCAGTCGTCATTGAGAAATCCAGTCGTGCATGGGTCAGCATCCTTGAGAGTAACAGCATTTACAGAACCTTTATTATGATTGATGTGTGATGTATCTAATAATGTCTCCAAACTTGAGGTGCCTGAGCTGTAGGAACAGTTATTTACATCAGATGGAAAAATATTTTTTGCCCTACTTGATTCAAACAAATTGGGTATCTGGCCTCCTGGGTACTGACTAGAAGACTGGCCTGAAGGGTCCCAATGATAATAAGTTCCAGACACTTCTGAATCTTCAGATAACATTGATAGAGGGCGATGCCTATCTTTCTTACTCAAACTATCATAGGATTGCCCGATATTGGACCGTTTCTTTTTTATGGATGACTGAGACTGCTTACCCTTTTTTATCCCATTGGCACTGGACAAATCATAGCCAAAGCTTGGTCCACTTTCAAGAAGAGGTACATCTGAACCGATTGCTGCACCAGACTTCTGCTTGGGAACATTCTTTGTTCCAATCTCCCTAAGATCTCTCATACGCTGGAATCCTTGAACTGTATCATCCTCATGATCTTTATGTCCCTTCCGCTTCTTCCTTTTTGACGATGCATACCTAGTGCTTGAAGAGGATAAATTTTGTGGCCGTTTATACAGTGTCAAGGCTTGAGACGACTCTTGAGCTGAATTTTCTTCTATATCATACAGACTCCTTGCACCACGAGATTTTTTGCTGAGCCCATTTATATTTATAGACTTTGCAGAACATATATTCTGGGATGCACACATATCATTGGTGGCGTCCTCTTCAAGATCATCACAATTATTTGGAAAACGGGACCTTTCGATTTCAAGGGCATGCATAATGGCATCCTCTCTGCGAACATATCTCCCTTCAGTATGTGTCCTCTTTTGCTGGCGAGCTAGAACCTTGGCTTTTTCTATACATTCATCATATTCTCCACACCGAAATGACTTCACACGTTTAGATTTCTCAAGATTATACCAGTCACTGTGGCAAAGTCCAACACAGCAAGTAAGATAGACATTTTCAGACTTAGAGTGCAGGTCAATACTTTAGTAAACTGATGATGTTCAGTGCTACAAACAGAAAATATCTGAAAATGCAATGGAAGGGTGATAAACATTAATTTATGCACTTGTTTGGGAAGTTAAAAGCAAACGTTGAAGACTAAAACATGCATACAACTTCAAATGGTTAGTTCACCAGTTGAATAAAAACTTCAAATCCAACTTCTTATATATGGTAATATTTTCTTAGTATCAGCACAATTTTTAAACTACACAATGACTTGGAGAGTACGTTCATAGACCAAATATACACCAAGAAAATAGATCAATCACTGTGCACGCAATATCTTAATTTTAAGAAATGCATGAAATGTTTTGGCCCCCCAAGGCATACATAGAAAGGTAAGCTTATCCTTATCATCTAACGGATACTTATGATACCTATACCACTCTCTAGGTTTAGGCAACAGGGGTTGTGGAAAAAAAACGTTTAGGCAACAGGGGGCTGTTATCCTTATCATCTAACAGATACTTATGATACCTACACCATTCTCTAGGTTCAGGCAACAAGGGGTTGAGAGATACGTTCAGTTGATGCTGGCATGCTGCCACCATGGGTAACAAGAACAACATCTACAGTATGTTCAGTTTGCATCATGATAACGTCCGGAATTATCCGAGCCTACATATGTCGTTTGGTTCACGGTATGTAACCGACTGATCTGTCACCAGCCAATACCACAAAAGAGCTAAAACGTCGGACGGAGTCATTCTTCCTAAAACTGCGGAACGTCCTCGTGCTGCATCAATTGACTCCGCAAGGAACCACTCTCCAAACCAAACACGCTACTAGAGCTAAGGGTGCTATCTAGATATGGATGCAAACATCCAGAAAAAAATATTCCAGCAATAATAATTTGCTTGAGGTAGCTATACACAGTACCCTCCCTTTCGAAGTTCCCATCGTACCTAAATCAAAAGGTCCACCCAAAAAATTGTTCCCTGCCCGACTTTGAGATGAACACAACAAGAGAGAGTGATCCAATGACCTTTTTTTAGAAAGAAGGTTATCCAATGACCATTAGACCAAGGACAAACAGTAGCGGCAACGGATCATCGGGAACCAGCGGAATCAACGCATGAACAAGGAGCATAACAAAGTGATTGCAGAGGGCAACAGGGGGGAGTTGAGTTATTGGTAGGGCGAGGGTTTGTACGGACATGCTGCCGTCGGGGCGGCCGAGGAGCTTGATAGGCGTGCCGGCGGAGCGCGGCGGGATGACGATGTTCTCGGGAAGCTCGTCCATGCCGAGGATCCGGCCCGGCCACCAGGATCCGTTGCGGCGGCGCACCCAGACGAGCGCTCCGACCTCGGCATCCGGCCCCGCCACGCCGCCGGGCCACTCCTCCTCTCCCGCGCAGCTCCCCATCACCCTGTATGTCTGCAACCCCTATCTCACCACCACCATCGCCTCCCCTCTCGTTCCTCCCCCAACTAATCAAGTCAAGAAATCTCCTTTTCTTGTCCAAGAGATCAGGAGGGGCCTTAGAAACCCAGAGACGGCTTGTAGGAGATGGCTCTGCGAACCCGGGCGGCGGCGGCGACGGCTGCCTCGTGGAGGCGGTGGTTCTCGGTGTACAGGTGGGGAGAAGAGTCGTGTGGAAGGAGCGGAGGGGGCAGAGTCCGGGGAACTGGGGAAGGAGGAAGAAGGGAGTGGGGGGTTAGGGGTGTGCGTTGGGCCGTTTTGGGTGCTCACGATGGAGCAAATGGGCTCCGAGAGGCCCCAAAGCCCATTTTCAGTGACAGTATGTCACTACGGAGAAAGTCTACGGTCGTGATTGGTTGGCTGGAGATCACCTGACGTGGTCTATGGAATGCAAGATTAAATTGTTTGGTTGTCTAAATGTAAATAGCTGAGCCTGACCTGATTAATGCAAAATGGCTGCCGAGAAGATCTGACGAGCCTGGCTCGCGCGGTGCATGTTGGGCGCTCCACTCTGTTTGTTTGCCTAGGTCCGGCCATGCTAGAAAGAGGCAGGATCACTTGGGTCAAGCTGGTGTGGTGTAGGTAGGCTTGTTTGTTTGCCTGCAGCCGGCTAAACTTGGCTCGTGGAGGCCTGTGTGTTGTTTGCCTGCAGCCGGCTAAACTTCGCCAACTCTTAAAACCATCTGAAAGAGCACGTCGAGATCAATGTGGTGATGTATATATATATATATGTAGGTGAAAGATCTAGGCCCTTGTTTGGGTTTTCATAATTAATGACAATGCTTGTGGTCAGTGATGGATCTAAGATTTTACCTCAGAGTATGCCACACAAAAAAATCTTATGTAATTCGAATCCATTGCCAATTCGGTAAAACCATATTCCAATTTGGTAAGCCCACATGCATTAAATAATATGATAAACCTTAAGTTTAAAGATTAAGGTAGAATACCTGATTAGACAATCATCCAAAACACTGTCACCTAGCATATATGTGGCGCCATGTATTTCAGGATTGGAGAAAAAAAATTTACACCTTGTATTCTCTTTAGGATAGAGGGTGTAAAGTTTAGCGATAAAATACTAGTATTAGGAAAAAAATAAAGAACAGCTCAATATAAGAACCGAACTTAGCCTAGTCTATCTATTTATTTATAGTCTATAGGGATAAAAAGTTACAAAAAAAAAACAAAAACTAATTTCTGCTTACAAAAGGACGAACTTGCAACCTCCAGGTTTAGAAAACGGGGGCAGACCATTGGACTATAAAACTTATGTTATCAATAGTGTCAACTAAATGTATATAACATCAATATGCATATTAAATTAATGTTAAGCTGTCCCACAGGGTATGTCTGGGTCCACCCCTGCTTGTGGTCTAACGAGTGTGTGATGAAACGTAGGTTTGTTCACAAGAAGAGTTGAGCGTCGTCACCAATATAATTAAGGGCCTGTTTGGTAGGGCTCTGGTTCCTCTAAAAATGGCTCCGGCTCTGGCTCCTCTAAAGGAGCAGCTCCTCTGGAGGAGGTGAAGCTCGTTTTTTAGCTTCTCCTACGCAGGCAAAAAATGGCTTCGGCTCTTGACCAGTTCCTTATGCGGAGCCCTTTTCAAAACAAGCATTTGGCACAGCTCCTGCAAGAGCCGGAGCTGAAGCCCCTGCAGGAGCCCTACCAAAGAGGCTCTAATAGCATGTTGGAAAGCTCAAATCAAACATGGTAGGAAGGTGAAGACCAAAGGGAGACTTGGTTGTGAAGGACCATGTGAGAGAGTAAAAGGGCAAGCTAGAGGTTTGGGACACGACGGACCGTCTAGGCGGTGAAGTGCAAGTAGAGAGTTTGGCGCTGATGGACCAAGGCAACAAAGAAGATCAAGCTAGGGTAAGGTCGATGGACATAAAGGCAATATGATGCTTTGAGTGATCCAAATCACTTATGAAGAACAAGCCAAGGATTTGATGATAATATCAAGTGGCTTGATGAATATGTTGGACAATGTTTCCTTGCGGACATCAATTTGAAGAAAATTTGAAATGTGTGAGGCAAAGGTATCAAACATAGGGTGTTTCATTTTACCGGCCATTAGGTGTTATCGAGAACTTTAAATTTGTTGGGTTTATGATAGATAGTCGTATTATTAAGAGGGGCAAATGCATTTGCATGTCGGCTATCTAGTGCCACTTAAGAGATCCTAATTGTGTTGACATTAGAGACGAGTGGCGGTTCAAAATGAATTTGAAAACCTTTGCAAAATAATTTTAAAAATACTACCACTTCTCAGTAGCATTTCAATATGTGTAATTGACCAATCTTGCATCCATATATCCATCCTTTGGACATGACAACACTATTATTTGAACCATGTTGTTGTCAGCTAATTGGCAGATAAATCTATATGTAATTTTATCACACTGCTTTCCTCTTTCAAACTTGCTTTGTTGCACCCGCGGTAAAAGCGTGGGGTTTTTGCTAGTTCATCTTGAAATCCTCCAATCCAATGGACCCAACATTGGCATGTGACTGTGAGACAACTACTCTTCTGACTATAATGTATTCCAAGAATTCTAGGACATATACCCTATTTAGTTAGAATTAAGAGTAAAATGCACCAGTAGCCTCTAAACTTGGTAGAGGGTGTCATCTAGCCCCAAAATTTTAAAATGCACGTCTAGGTCCTTAAACTTGGCACATGGTATATCACAGGTCCAAACAGATCCAGACTAGACCCATTTGCTGATGGGACGGTCGATGCTGGCACGAGCGATGCCAGAGCAGCCCCTAAACTTGTAGAGTGTGTGAAAGCCCTAGTTTGGTTTTGGATAATTGATGAAACCTAGGACTAACCTTTGATCTAAATGAATGAATTAGATAAGGTGGTCCAATCCAAGTTGTGGAGCAAGTTAGATGTCCATAGTGATGAAGGTGGACATGAAATGAAGATGATCAAGCTCCAACTTGGAAAAGAAGAAAGAGAAAAACAAAACCAAGGAGTTTAAGGCAAAGGTATAATATAGGTTTTGTTTTTGGTGATCAAGACACTATAGAGAGTGTGATCACGTTTAGGATCGATAGCCGTACTATAAAGAGGGAAAATCTTTGGCTAAGCGGTTATCGAGTGCCACTAGATGACATTGTTCTTGCACACAAGTTCTACACTTTGAGGTTAGTAAGTTGGAAGCAAGGGCGAAGTGGTTACGGACTTAGAAAAAAGAAAAGGTGGTTGTCGGTGTTTCGAACAAACACCGGCTAGTAAATTTATAATTATTGCGCGTTAGGCTCGGATGGTGTACTAATGGACACAAGGTTTATATTAGTTCGGGCCGAACGTCCCTACGTCCAGTCTGCTGCTGCTCGTGTTATTAGTACCGAAAAAGGTTCGTAGTAGGGGGTACAAATGGTCGAGAGAGGGACAGGTCCCAAGTCTCTGATAGAAAGGTCGAAAGGACGCCAAGAGCTTGGTTGCTGCTTGGCCATGTCTTGTGTGCTAAAAAATGATCTGTCTCCTTAGTGGGGTGCCCTGCTCTCCCTTTTATAGACCAAGGGGGAGCAGGGGTTACATACAGGAGAAAGAGGAAAAAACCAAAGGTAGAGAAGGTCCTTTGAGGGAGCCGGGTCTTCCTTTTCCCCTGCGCCTACCCTACTAACATGGCAGATTGTGCCAGGAATGGCGTGTTCGTTGATCCTCATAGGGCCGTGCCCTGACCTCTTTTAGCAAGTGGGTGCGTCCCATCCTACACCGGCGGACGGTGCGGCGTGCCAGAGAACCGAGCTGTGACCCCTCAGGGAGTAGATGGGGAAGTGACCATACGTCCGTCACTATGGATGATGTGAGCTCTGTCTTGGATCATAGTGGTTGTCGTATGCTCATGTTAGTATCCGCGTCCGAGGGCTGATGGCGGCGCCTACAACACTGTGGGACAAAAGTCGGCGCCTACAACACTGTTTAGGCTCTATCAGGTCGGAAAGGGCCTAAAGCGCCCGTCCCATCGTATCCTGACAGTACCTTTCTGCAGGCATGCAGGGCATGGCCCTCGGTACCGCGGTTGACTCGAATGTCTTGTCGACCCTGCGCTCGTATTTATGAAGGAACAGGGTGTAGCCATCGGGCGAGGCGGAGCCAGCCCTCAGGCGTTGGGCGAGAGAGGCAGAGCCAGCCCTCAGGCATTTGGGCGGGAGAGGCCAGCCCTCAGCCATCGGGCGAGGCGGCGCCAGCCCTCAGCCATCGGGCGAGGCGGAGCCAACCCTTAGGCGTTCGAGCGAGGCGGAGTCAGCCCTCAGACATCGGGCAAGACGGGGCCAGCCCTCAGGCATTTGTGTGAAGCGGAGCCAGCCCTCAGCCGTCGAGCGAGGCAGAGTCCTAGCCCTCGGAGGTTGGGCGAGGCGGAACCAATCTTCCGTTGTTCAGGCAAGAAGTGTAGTAGCGTTCTTGTCTGACCGGAAGCATCAACGTTCGATGGTTATTAATTTCACCTCATTGGGTACCTCGGTATTACGTCCCTGATAGTAGCCCCCGAGCCCTCGGGTGATTCGGATAGAATCCCCCGGGGGGTATTTTGACTTGCCAAATGGTGCACGCGAGCGCACCCGACGCGTGTAGCCCCTGAGCCCCCAGGTGATTCGGGCAGAATCATCCGGGGGGTATTTCAATTTGCCAGAGGGTGCGCGCGAGCGCACCCATCGGGTGTAGCCCTCGAGCCCCCGGGCTATTCGAATAGAATCGCCTCGGGGGTAATTTCGGACCCTTCGCGGGTATGGCTATGAGATTTGGTTTTTTTGTCAATCTGGACATTTTAAAGGAAATCCTGGTATCCCATTCGTGGGGATTCGCCTAGGGTTTGCCCGGTTGGGATTTGATTGCGCATCAGGGCTCCCTTGAGGCTTGTGTGCCTGAGTCCTGGTCGCTCGTGGGCCCATCCCTCGTTGGGACAGGCGTCGAGACTGTTGGGCCGGCCCTTGGATGCCCGAGCCCAGGTGGGCTGGACAAAAAGCTTTTTGGCCCGTATCCCCTCGGTGGGAAAAGAGTTCTGGTCTGCTTGGGAAGGTGAAACGCCCAGCGCGATTTTCGTGGGAAAGGATAGGGATCGTGGGCGTATATCCCGTGATGTGATGTGGTGGTGTATCGTGGCGGGCTCAGAGACCGAGGCGGATGGTTGCTCTTCTTGCATCCGTCGCCCCTATAAAACCACGGGGTTCGCCCCTAGGGTTCCGTACTTCACCTTCTCGCCTTCGCATCTGCAACCCCCGCCGCCAATCGCCTGAACCTCCCGCACCCATATCGCTGCCGTCATCAAGCTCGCATCCGCATTGTAGCCGCCATCAAGCTCGCATCCGCCCCCTTCTCCATCGTTTCAATGGAGCCGTGGTGCAGATCCAACATCACCCCTCAGCGCCTGGAGGGCCTCGTCCGCTGTGACCTCCTTTGCCCATTGACCGCCGCCGAGGAGTGGCGGCTGCCCGGTGATGAGGACGAGCCAACGCCGCCCGAAGGATACGTCGTGTCCTTTGCTCTCTTCCATGAGCGGGGATTCACCGTACCTGCTCATAAGTTCCTCCGGGGCCTATTAGATTACTACCAGGTGGAGTTGCAGCACCTTACTCCCAATGGGATCCAGTATATTGCGGCGTTCGTCACCCTGTGTGAGGGGTTCCTGGGGATTAGTCCCCACTTCGATCTATGGCGGTATCTCTTCGCTATCAACCTGTCGAAGAAGCGGGTTGGGAAGCAAGAGCTGAGCATGCCGATGGGATGTGCCAGCATTCATCTACGCAACAACTGGGCGAATGACTACCGTTGATGCATCTGTCAACCTCCAACAAGAGGTGGCATTCACAGTGGTTTTATGTCAAGGACGACGTGGCTACCCCCTTGCTGGTGTTCTCCGAGTGCATCATCGAAGATGTCCCGGGGTCATGGAAGTGGGGTGTCCCGGACAAAGATAAGAAGAGGATCAAGGACCATCTCGCCGCCCTCCAAATTCTGAAGGAGAGGGGCATGAAGGGATCGGGGATCATCGGCACCTACCACACGCAGAGGGTGGTGCCGCTGATGAGCCGCGTGCTCCCCCTATTTCTGATGGCGCCCGGGGCGTCGCCTGAAGGGACGGCGCTCATCGACGAAGCGCTCCCCCCCACCGAAGTAGCACAGTGGATCAAGGAGGCGATGGAGCCTTCAAAGGACAGCGCCGATGTTGTCCTTGATTTCATGTATCTGGTGCCAGGGCATCCCCCGATGCGGCCGCAACCGGGGTTCATCGATTTCGTAAGTTCTCTTTTCCCGTGCCTCCTTGTCACTTGAATTTCTGACCCCTTGATGCTGACCTCGGGATAGTGGGACCAGCCGAAGAGACTCGTCCTCGGGGTAGCCTGGCTCAGCTGCCGAAGGACCGGATCCTGGTGACAACGAATCGCACCATAGCCGAGTGGGATAGGAGGACGAGGGAACTCAAGAAGAAGAAGATGCTACGGAAGCAGCAAACATGGGATCGAGGAGAGGAGACAGACAATGACGACGATGATGAGGAGTTTGACGAGGTAGTAGCCGATGTGGATTGGGATGTCCCGGAGGGCGAGGATTCGCTGATAGGCACCCAATTGTCCACGTAGGGACCCATCCCGTTCGACGTGGGGGGAAATGAGTCCGTGAGGCCAGCGGAGGCGGGCCAACTCATCGGTCCGTCCTCGGGTCCGGTGGGAGCCGGTGGATCCACCGCCACACCCGGGGTGCTGGCGAAGGATTGGTGGATGGAGGGAAGCGGATTTGCCGCCGCGCCCGAGGTGCTGATGGAGGGGGCGGCTCCACTGCCGCACCCCATGAGCTGATGGGGGCGGGCGGCCTTGCCGCTGCGCCCGAGGTACCGACAGAGAGGGGTGGCTCTGCCGCCGCGCCCTTGGAGATAAGGGAGGCGAGACCCTCTGCCTGGGAGCAGGGGGCAGGTTCGAAGCAGTCCCACCCGAACGAGTTGGAGCAGGAATCTGGGGGTTCGTCCCCAAAACGTTTCTACTGCCCAACAGCGTCGGAGTAAGTCACCGATTCCTCTGTTTTTCGTGTTTTTCTATTTTTTGTTTTTTCTGTTTGGCCTTATGCCTTTTACCTCTTGTAGACTCTTGCGACGGGGCCGTTCCTTGGCGTTGGCGCCCAAGAAGAGTGTTGCTCTTCAGGCGGCACGGGTGCCATCGCCCAATGTCGCTCCTGTTTCGAGCAGGAGCGAAACTGATGTTATGGCCTCGTCGGCCGGTCTAGTGCCGCCTGCGATGGTGCCCACACCCTCGGTGGGTCAAGCAGGCGCCAGGGCTGACGAAGCGCCCTCGGGGGTCGCCGAGCAGACAACGGCGGAGGTGACTCCGCTGCCCATGTTGGAGCGGATGGAGCTGCCACCCACGCTTGTGGCACCTCCTGTGGTGGGCGCGGCGCCGCAAGTCGAGGCCCCGGCGTCGCAAGCGGAGGTGGCCACGACCGCACCAAGCCAGGGTGGTGTTCGAGGGGGCGGCGCAATCCGCGCTTCCAGCTATCCAGGCGTCGGGGCCCGAGGCGGGCCGGATGGAGGGGGACACGGTCAGAGGGTCCTCGAGCATCATGGCGGTGGTGGAGAGGACCAGCGGGAGGTCGTCCTCGGCCTTGATGTCGGGGGGCAGCCGCTCGCCCGCGCAGGGCGAGCTGCTGCTCTAGTGGATGGATCCCTGAGATCCAACTTCGACCGTTTTCTCGCTCGACGGTGCTACCGAGAGCGTAGAGCGGGGGAGTCTCGATGAAGGGATCTCAGTGATGATGGATGTCCTGGATCAGGCTAGGGTCATCCTACATGATGTCATCATCCCCAATGGCTGGGTATCCGCTTGATCTTTCCTTTCGCACTCTTCTTTCTTCATGTATTTTTGACACTGGTCTTCTCCTTAGTCCCTCATTACTCGTAGCCAAGAGAAATCTCGGTTCCTTCATGAGCAAAAGGTGGAATGGGACTGCCTCACCGAGGAGGCCCAGTTGCATGGAGATGTGGGCTGCCTAGCTTGCTGCCGCCCAACAGCGGGAAGCCGAGGCGCATTGGGATGCGGAGGAGATCCATGGGATGTTCCTGGATCTGTTGGCGAGAGTGCAGGAGGACGAGGAGGCGGCCGCTAGGGTCCAAAAGGAGCAGGACGAGCTGCTCCAGAAGGATGCCGAGGCCAGCCAGCGGGCCGTCGAACTCCTGGATGAGCTGGAGACGAAGCGGAATCTCAAGCTAAAGCCAAGGATAGGTCCACGGCATTGCAGCAGAGGCTGGATCAAGATGCCGAGGTGATCACCCGGCTACGCAGGGAGCGAGACGAGCTGCACCAGACTATAGAAAGGCTCCGGTCGAAGCACGACACTATCCATGAGGAGCGCAACCGGGCCATCCGAGAGCGCAACAAGGAGCGTCAGGTGGTCAGCTCCCTCCGGGTGGATCTTGGAGTCACGGTGACCCGAAGGTTGGAGGCCGAGAGCATCTCTGCCAGGTTGGGCACGAGAGCTTGCCGAGGTGCGGGGGACTCTTCGGGCCGAGAGTGACAAGCATGATCTTCTACGCGCCACCGTCGGGGTGGTCTTTGATGACATGTGGGTGGCGCAGCCGGAGGAAACCAGCTCACTTGCGGCCCGTGTCGCGGGTATCACGGCGCGGGTGGGCCAGCTTGAGGAGAACGCCTTTCACGCCAGGATCACCCAAGCCTTTACTGTTGCCCGCTCTCATTATGATCAGGAAATCAACTTGGAGGTAATGAGCCTCGGCTTCACGCCTGGCTACGAGAACTCTGAGCTGGATGAGATTGAGAAGGCGGTGACTCCCATTGCGTGGAACCTAGCGAATAGGCTGAAAGACATGGTTCTCCCTTCGAGGAAGTAGTTAGTTGAATAAGTTTGATAAACATTTATCTGTGATATGTGGATAAGTGTCGGTACTTTTGTGTCCTGAAAACAGTTTCGTTTCATTTCGTTTTGTAATTTTGTTTCATTCGTTTGAGTCTACTTTCTTCCCTTTTGCAATTGAAAAAAAGGTTTATGCGATCAGACCCTTCTGTTCCTTAAGACCATAGGGCCTGAGGTGTATAAGGGGGAAATTTCGATTAAGCTGGTGAGCAAAGTTACCATAGCCATCGGGGCGTGGGCTTTTTGTTGTCTTACCGGGCGTGCTCGTTCATCTGTTCCCACAAACCTTGCCGCCAGTCTTACCGTGAGGAAAAGGTCTGATGCGACAACTGTTTCGAAAAAAGAAATGAGGTATTTGTACCTTTATCAGCCCCCGAGTGAGATCCGACCCCTTGCGGCTGTTGGGGCTGGATGTTACTGGAGACCGAAGCGAGGGTAGCGAACTTGCTGTTGTATTCGCACGTACCCCTTACTTAGGAATTTGGCGATGGTTCCGTGACCATGCGTTTGGTCTTATTGCTGGCCCGGCCTTCCCTGAGCCCCCGCGCGTGGTTGGGATTCGGTCAAGGGCCGGCTTGTTTTGTGACTGTCGCCTCGTCTGTGGTTTTTCGCAACTGGAGGGGTTGAGGCGACGTCACTTGCCTCGACGGCTTGAGTGCCATGCCTGATGAGCTCGCTAACGGGGATGTTCGAACGGAATCTGATCTTGCTACTTTGCGATAGGGTCGGCAAAGCTCTCGGGCGGCGTTCCGTTGCTCCTTGACCTGCCTTCCAATAGACCCCCCTCAATGGGGACTCTGTGGGCTCAGCAAGAGGCTGGATTGAACTTAGAAGGTTGAGATGACCCTTCCCGCCTCAATGCGGGTTGGGCAAAGGCCGCTGAGGCTTATCTGTGTTTTCTCCCCTGGCTCTTGTTGGACGCGAGGCGGCCTTAGACCCTTCACGGGTCAGCGTTCGAACCTCGGTCTCTCGATGTTGGATCGAGCGGCTCGAGCCCCCGAGCCCCTTAGGGTCTGATAGGGGTCGGCCGTGTTTCGCGTGTCACCCCGTCCTCGGTTTCTGCAACCAAAGGGGCTGAGTTGACGACACTTGCCTCGATGGCTCGAGTGTCGCGCTCAATGAGCTCGCTAACAGGTATGTTTGTGTGGAATCCGGGTCCATCATTCGCTGACGGGGTCGGTAGAGCCCTCATGTGGCATTCCTCTACTTCTTAACCTGCCTCCCGGTAGATGCCCGAGCCGTTCGGTAGGCTCAGGTGGCCCGTTGGCCTCTCCTCAATGGAGATTTTGTGGGTTTGGCTCGAGGTTAGAATTGAACGAGAAGGGTCAAGATGTCCCTGTCCGCTTCTGAGCGGGGTCGGGCAAGGCCGCTGGGGCTCATCATGGTTTTTCTCCCCTGGCTCTATTTGACGTGAGGCAGCGTCGAGCCCTTCGCGGGCTAGCCTTTGAACCTCGGTCGGTTGCCACTCATATCGAATGAGGCGGGCGCCGCTTCGTGGCGCGACACGAAGTGTTGAGATGCGACGATCGCATATGCAATGTGCAGATGGTGGGATTAACGTATGACTTAATTGAAACAAAAGCGGGGGTCGGTAATGTTACCTCGGTGGTATGAGCGACGAGAAGCTCTTACCGGACATGTCCGTGTGGGGTTCGAGTCCGACGTTTGCGATGGGGCCGGCGTGACCTGCACGAGCATTGCGATTTTTCGTTTCCGTCTCTCGGTGGTGATTCGAGCCATTTGATTGACTTTAAGCGGCCTGACAGCTTCTCCTTGAAGGAGATTCTACAGGCGGACCCCTCCAAACCCTTCTCGAGAAGGCGGATGCAAAAACTTGGGGTACGGGGAACTATGAATTCGATTATGCTGGTGAACAAAAACACCATAGCTGTCGGGGCGTTGGGTCTAGCGGTTCGTCCAGTTTTACTCAAAGTTTTACACCTGCACCCCGTGTCTCTGGTTTTAAACATAAGGAGGGGTCAGGTGATGAGGATGTCTAAACAAGTAGACACCCTCGGCAGCCCCCGAGCAATGTCCGTGCCCCTACCGTTGCTGGGGTCGGGCGCTCGGTAATGAAATTAACACGCAAAGTAAGTAAACAGGGGTGCTTATTTTTCAGCGGTCGTTCGTTCGTTGTTTTACCTAGGCCATCCAATCGACCCAGGAGACCCGTTGGGCCCCCTGGATGGGGGTTCCGTCGTTGGGTCGTTCCATGGTCTTGCCTGGGGAAGCGGAGAGTCGCCTGCATGCGGGTGCGCCCTGATTCCCACGCCCAGCGCGCGGTAGTGGTGGGCCATGCCCAGGCAACGTCCTATTTTAACCAGGCGACGTCTCATCGACTAGGGCGCGTCCCATCGGTTCAGGCGTGTCCCCTCGGATTCCCGTCAGCATCGATTTCCCCCTGGCCCGATGATGTTGTTGTCACCGCGTCTCCACCTCTGGGTGTAGTTTCCGCTCTCGACGGAGAGCTATCATGACCTATCGCTGTGGGAGCAGGCTTTGAGTGCAACATGGGTTGGTCCGCTCATCGTAGTGCGTGGTGTGCTCAGTGAGCCTACTTCCTCAGATGCACGCGCATCGAAGTGATGGCTGACAGAATGTGGAGATGTGTCGGACACATTGTCCATCGACCAAGACTGGGTCCTGGTTCTAGGATTGGCCCTATATGGCATGGTGCCGATTAGCCACTCGATCACTAGCAACGACGCCGCATGGTGGCGGGTGGTTTTGTTGCTCATGTGTGCCCTGGCTCGTTGCATCACGCTGGTGGCAGAGACGCTGGCCAGGGCATCGATTTCACCTTTCCTCAGCTGCTGCGCCTCTTCCTTAAATAGGGAGGGGGTGGGGAGTTCTCGTCCCAATCCTTCGCCTGCTTCTGAGCCGCTACCTCTTCTCTTTCCTTTCCACCGAATGTGTTCGTGCGTCGCGGTGGTTCCTAAGTGAGAGAGGGTAATGCCAGGGACAGAAAAACTCATAGATCCACTCGTGAATCCAGAGCATGATGTTGAGCTGGAGGTCATCCAACGTAGATGAGATGGTGTCAGCTACCTTTGCTAGGAAGGGGCCGCCTTCGCCGAAGGAGGAGGTGCACTGGAGGGTGCTGAGCATCGTTGGTTTCGCCGTCGTTCGTGGTGGCCTTTCTTCGGTGGGAAACGTCCCCTGTGCAGACGCCGTTGTCAGGGTTGCAGCTGATCAAGATGGCGCAGTCCCTGGATGCTCCGGCGGAGGTGCCGTTGTCGGGGTTGCGGCTGATCACGATGGCGCAGTCCCTGGACGCCCCGGCGGAGGTGCCGTTGTTAGGGTCGCGGCTGATCACGATGGCGCAGTCCCTAGACGCCCCAGCGGAGGTGCCGTTGTCGGGGTTGTGGCTGATCACGATGGCGCAGTCCCTAGACGCCCTAGCAGAGGTGCCGTTGTTAGGGTTGCGGCTGATGACAATGGCACAGTCCTTGGACGCTCCAATGGAGGCACCACAGTCGCCGACGTGGTGCTCAACGTTGCAGATGACGGCACCCTCGAGGATCCCATGGAGCGGTAGGACGTCACTGATGGAGAGCGTGGCGCGGCGACCGTAGTAGTACTCATAGTAGAACTGGTCAGAAACTATAATCGAATAAGTTTGTGGGGGAGCCCCCGAGTGAACAGTCTTTTGTATTTATGAATACATTAGTCCTTTTCATGATGAAATCACTTTGTAAGCGATGAATTTATGTGAAAAATGAATAAGTTTTCAACTTTTGTTACGGCAAACAGGTTTTCAGCTTTTCTCCCTCTTTTTGTAAAAGAGGTTTGGTGCCTTCCGACCCTTCCCATAGTTAAGGTTGTGAAAACTTGGAGTGTGGGCGAGCCAATTCTGATCACGCTGGTGAGCAAGGAGGCCCTAGCCGCTGGGGCGTGGGTTTCCCGCAGTCCTACCAGTTATAATTAGATTTTGTTCTCGAAATCCTAGCCCTCAGGACTCGCTATGACAAAAGAGGGAAAACTCAGAGAATGTTTGCAAAGATAACACAGAGAGTGTTTGCAAGATAAACGTACTTATTTCAGCCCCCGAGTGAGGTCCGACCCCTCGCACTTTGCAGGGGTCGGATGTCACTAAAGATTGGGGATTTTTGGAGACAAAAACTGATAAGAAAGAGTATGCGTTTATTTAAGGGTAAAAATGACGTAGCTGCTCAATGTTCCAGGCGTTGGTGAAGACCTCGCCGTCGATGGTTTTCAACTTGTAGGCACCTGGCCGGAGTACTTCCGCGACGACGTATGGCCCCTCCCAGGGCGGGGAGAGCTTGTGACGGTCCTTGTTGCTCTGCACGAGGCGGAGAACCAAGTCCCCGATGTTGAAGGCTCAGTCCTGCACCCGTCGGCTGTGGTACCAACGCAGCGCTTGCTGGTACTTGGCCGAACGGAGGAGGGCAATGTCGTGGGCTTCGTCTAGCTGGTCCATGGCATCTTCATGGGATGCCTCGGCTCCCTGTTCGTCATATGCTCTGATTCTTGGCGCTCCATAGTCAAGGTCCGTCGGGAGGACGGCCTCAGAACCATAGACCATGAAGAAAGGTGTGTAACCGGTGACCCGGCTAGGAGTTATCCTTAGGCTCCAGAGCACCGTAGGGAGCTCGGCGACCCAGCGTGCGCCGAACTTGTTCAACCGGTTGAAGATCCTGGGCTTGAGGCCCTATAGGAGCATGTCGTTTGTGCGCTTGACCTACCCGTTCGTTTGGGGGTGCGCGATGGCAGCCCAATCGACTCGGATGTGTTGTTCATCGTAGAATCGAATGAATTTCTTGCCGGTGAACTATGTGCCATTATCTGTGATGATGGAGTTCGGTAGTCCAAAGCAATGGATGATGTCGAGGAAGAACAACACAGCTTGCTTAGACTTGATGACAGAGATCGGTTGAGCTTCGATCCATTTTGTGAACTTGTCTACGGTGACAAGCAAGTGGGTGTAGCCCCCGGGCGCCTTTTTGAGAGGCCCAACCAGATCGAGCCCCCAGACCATGAAGGGCCACATGATGGGGATCATCTGGAGTGCCTGGGCTGGGAGGTGAGTTTGCTGAGCGTAGTACTGGCACCCTTTGCAGGTGCGTACGATTTGCTCGGCGTCGGCTACTGCAGTGGGCCACTAGCATCCCTATCGGAATGCGTTCCCATCCAAGGTTCTCGGCGTAGCATGGTGACCGCAGACCCCACCGTGGATATCGCTCAGCAGAAGCTTCCCCTGTTCGATGGGGATACAGAGCTGCAGGATCCCGGTGTGGCTCCGTTTGTAGATTTTGCCTTCTACAAGAACAAAGGACTTGGCGCGACGTGCGAGCCGTCGAGCCTCCGTCTTGTCCATCGGCAATGTGTCACGGAGGAGGTAGTTGAGGTAGAGTGTTCTCCAGTCGTCTAGAGGGTCAGGCTCTATCGCTGGTTCCTCTTCAAGCTCCATGACCTCAGGGCTAGAGGGAGCCATCGGTTGGTTAGCCCCTAGGGCTGGATCAGACGAGCCATCGTCGGCCCGCTCCGACCCTTCGTAGCATACCGAGGGCTTATGTTGGTCGCTAGCGAAGACGCCCGTTGGCACCGGCTCTCGACCAACGCCACTTTTGCAAGTGCATCGGCCGCCTTGTTGAGGCACCTTGGGATGTGATTGAGTTCAAGGCCATCGAATTTGTCCTCCAGCCTCGGACCTCCTGGCAGTATGCAGCCATCTTGGCATCATGGCAGCTGAACTCCTTCATGACTTGGTTGACGACCAGCTGGGAGTCGCCTCGGATGTCGAGGCGTCGGATGCCCAACTCGATGGCGATTCATAGGCTGTTGATGAGCGCTTCATACTCAGCCACATTATTTGATGAGGGGAAATGGAGCCGAACCATGTACCTCATGTGGACCCCGAGGGGTGATACGAAGACCAGCCCGCGTCAGTGCCCTTCTTCATCAATGATTCGTCGAAGTACATCATCCAATACTCTTGATCGACGACCGTCGGAGGTGTCTGGACCTCGGTCCATTCCACGATGAAGTCAACCAACACCTAGGACTTGATCGCCATTCGGGAGGCATATGTGATGCCTTGATCCATCAACTCGAGCGCCCACTTCGCGGTTCTTCCCATGGTGTCCTGGCTCTGGACGACCTCGCCAAGGGGGAACGACGTCACGACCATCATGGGGTGTGACTCGAAGTAGTGACATAGCTTCCTCTTGGTGATGAGGACGGTGTATAGGAGCTTCTGGATCTAGGAGTAGCGGGTCTTGGAGTCGGATAGTACCTCACTGATGAAGTACACAGGGCGCTGCACCTTGAGTGCGTGCCCCTCTTCCTCCCGCTCTACTACTAGGGCGGCGCTGACCACTTGTGTGGTGGCCGCTATGTATAGTAGGAGGGATTCTCCATCGCTCGGAGGAACTAGGATCGGTGGCTTTGTCAGAAGCAGTTTGACCATGTCAAGTGCCTCCTGGGACTCAGATGTCCACTCGAAGCAGTCGGCTTTCTTCATGAGTCGATAAAGGGGGAGACCTCATTCGCCGAGGCGTGAGATGAAACGGCTGAGGGTGGTGAGGCACCCTGTGATCCGCTGAACCCCCTTTGTGTTCTGAATTGGGCCCATCCTTGTGATGGCTAAAATCTTCTCTAGGTTGGCTTCGATGCCACGCTTGGAGACGATGAAGCCGAGCAGCATGCCCCTCAGGACCCTGAAAACACACTTCTCAGGATTGAGTTTGATGCCATTCGCTCAGAGTTTCGCAAAGGTTTGCTCAAGATCAGCGACGTGGTGGTCAACACATTTGGACTTAACTACGATGTCGTCGACGTAGGCCTCAACGGTCCGCCCGATGAGGTCCCCAAAGCATTTGAGCATACAGCGCTGGTACGTGGCCCCGGTGTTTTTTAGACCGAACGGCATTGAGACGTAGCAGAATGATCCAAAATGGGTGATGAAAGATGTCGCGAGCTAGTCGGACTCCTTCATTGCGATTTGATGGTAGCCGGAGTAGGCATCAAGGAAGCAAAGGGTTTCGCACCCCGAGGTAGAGTCGACTATCTGGTCTATGCACGGCAAAGGAAACAGATCCTTTGGGAACGCTTTGTTGAGGCCCGTATAGTCAACACACATCCTCCATTTCCCACTCTTTTTTCATACAAGAACAGGATTAGCTAACCACTCTGGGTGGTGTACTTCCCTGATGAATCCGGCGGCTGACAGTTTTGCTATCTCTTCACCGATGGCCCTGCGCTTTTCCTCGTCGAAGCGACGCAGGCGTTGCTTCACCGGCTTGGAGCCTGAATGGATTTTAAAGGTATGCTCGGCGACCTCCCTCAGAATGCCTGGCATATCCGAGGGTTTTCACGCAAAGACGTCTTTGTTGCCGTGGAGGAAGTTGACGAGCGCGCTTTCCTATTCGGAGGAAAGCATGGTACCAATGCATACCGTTTTACCCTCGGAGCTGCTGGGGTCTATGAGGACCCCCTTGGAGCCCTCTGCCGATTCGAATGACCTAGTTGACTTCTTCGCATCGGGCGCTTCTTCGACGACCTTCTCCTTGAGGGCGGCGAGTTCCCCGGAGGCGACGATTGTTGTGGCGTAGCCGTAGCACTTGACCTCGCACTCATAGGCCCGCTAGAAGGAGGTGCCGACGGTGATGACCCCATGGGGGGCCAGCATCTTTAGCTTGAGGTATGTGTAGTTGGGGATGGCCATGAACTTCGCGTAGCATGGACGTCCTAGGATGGCGTGGAAGGTCCCGGGGAATCCAACCACCTCGAAGGTGAGGGTCTCAGTCCTGTAATTGAACTGATCCCCGAAGGTGATGGGTAGATCAATCTATCTGAGTGGCATGGCTTGTTTTTCGGGCACAATGCCATGGAAAGGTGCTCAGGTTGGGTGGAGGTTCGTCCGGTCGACGCCCATCTCGTCGAGCATCTTTGCGTACATGATGTTGAGGCCACTGCCTCCGTCCATCAGTACCTTGGTGAGTCGCTTTGGACCGACGATTGGGTCGACTACAAGCAGATATCTCCCCGGGGGTGGGATAGTATCCGTATGGTCGGTCCGATCGAAGGTTATGGCGGATTCTGACCACCGGAGGAAGGGAGGTGTGGCCGGTTGGGCCGTGTAGACTTCGCGGCGTGCGACCTTCTGACGACCTTTGGAGTCGTAGGCTGTCGAGCCTCTGAAGATCATAAGGCAGCCATCAGGCATTGGAAAGCCGTCGTCCTTCTCCTCGGCGTCATCCGCAGTGGGGGCAGGTTCCTTCCTTTGCTCCCCTTTGTTGGAGCTTCCGAACAAGAACTTCCGCATGAGGCCGCAGTCCTTGAGCAGATGCTTTACGGGAAAGGCATGGTTTGGGCATGGCCCCTCGAGTATTTTTTTGAAGTGGTTCAGAGTGACCTCCATGGGCTTCCAACCACTCTTGCGGTTAGTAGCGGCCACGAGCGAGTCCTCGCGCCGTTGCTTCTTGTTCTTCCTTTTGGCAGAATGATTAGAGGTGCCTTCGCCAGCACCCTCATCCCACCTTGCCTTGCTATCTAGGCGATCGAAGATCGCTCCGACAGCCTCTTCTCTTAAGGCGTGGCTGGTGGCGATGTCCAGGAGTTCCTTGGTGGTTCATGGGCCCTTGCGTCCCAGCTTATGAACCATGGACTCGCAGGTCGTCCTGGACAGGAATGCTCCTATCACGTCGGCGTCGGCGACGTTAGGGAGCTTGTTGCACTATCGGGAGAAGCGCTGGATGTACCCACGGAGGGTCTCACCGGCCTTCTGACGGCAGTTCTTGAGGTCCCATGGGTTCCTAGGGCGCTTGTATGTGCCCTACAAGTTTCCCACAAAGATGTCTTTCAGATAAGCCCAACTCTGGATTGCGTTGGACGGCAGGTGCTCCAACCATGCTCGCGCCGAATTGGCCAAGAACAGTGGAAGGTTATGGATAATGAAAACATCATTATCCGCACCACCAGCTTGATAGGCAAGCCGATAGTCTTCAAGCCAAAGTCCGAGGTTCATCTCCCTAGAGTACTTAGGGATATTGGTAGGTGGTCGATACCTTGGCGGGAATGCAGCGTTGAGGATGTGCCGGCTGAAGGCCTGAGGCCCTAGCAGGCCAGGGCTCAGGCTCTGGTCCTCACCGCCGTCGTAGCATTCGCCGTGTTGAGGATGATAGCCGCGGCAGGCTCCTTCTCTTGGCTCACTGTAGGTGCGTCTGCGGGCGTCGATGGTGCTGCGTGCGTCACGGTTGCGGTCGAGACGCTGATGTATCTAGGCTGCAGCGCGTCGCCTGCAGCCTTGTGGTGCTTGGTCGACTGATGCATCCCTGGCGGGACGCACCAAGGGCGTACGCTGGCTGGTGTCGAGCTCATGTCATTGGGATAACGAGCTTTCCACCTGCTACGGCGCCGCACGCTCGACCTCCTGAACGACCTCCGCGTACTCCCGAACAAGCTGTTGTCCGGCTTCGTCTATCTCCTGCTTTCTGGCTCTTAGCTGCTCCACCCCTATGTGAGGTGGGGCCACTCTCCCCCCCTTCGGTTCCACCGCTGAGGTTGCCTGCCGGGGTAGTCTCCTCTGCAGATACGCTTTCGACATGTCCCTCGGGGGTTTCCGCCATAAAACATTCCCGGGAGGGGTGATGGCTCCCCCTGCTGGAGTCAGAGCCAGAGTCTGACCCCGGCCCCTCCGCGAGGAGGCCGTGGAGGGATTTTGTGATGCTCTTGATCATCCTCATGAACTTGTTGTTCGTGGGAGGAGGGATCGTTCGCTGTGCCATAAGGTGGCTTACGGTCGCCGCAGCGTTGCGGAGATCGAACGAAAGCATCGTTGAGGCGCTTCATGCGGAGTGTTCTAGAGAGAGGGTGAGTCAGCATGGGTCCTCCTTGGACGGCTGGGGTCTGAGGGAGCCACCGGGCTGGTGCTCAAGCCTCCCGCAGCTGAAGTCGATGGAGGGGAGAGATTGGATGGCAACGTGGGCCAACGCCAATTCTCCTCCCACCGTGACGATGAAGTCCAGGTCACCGAAACGCATGTGTGTGCCCAGGACCCAGCTGATTGCGTGGCTAGCCATCCGAGGCCTAATTTGGAACGCGCAAAGGCCCCCACCTAGCGCGCCAACTGTCGGTGTTTTGAACAAACACCGGCTAGTAAATTTATAATTGTTGCGCGTTAGGCTCGGATGGTGTACTAATGGACACAAGGTGTATACTAGTTCGGGCCGAACGTCCCTACGTCCAGTCTGCTGCTGCTCGTGTTATTAGTACCGAAAAAGGTTCATAGTAGGGGGTACTAATGGTCAAGAGAGGGATAGGTCCCAAGTCTCTGATGGAAAGGTCAAAAGGACGCCAAGAGCTCGGTTGCTGCTTGGCCATGTCTTGTGTGCTAAAAAATGATCCGTCTCCTTAGTGGGGTGCCCTGCCCTCCCTTTTATAGACCAAGGGGGGAGCAGGGGTTACAGATGGGAGAAAGAGGAAAAACTAAAGGTAGAGAAGGTCCTTTGAGGGAGCCGGGTGTTCATTTTCCCCTACGCCTGCCCTGCTAACATGGCAGATTGTGCCAGGAATGGCATGTTCGTTGATCCTCATAGGGCCGTGCCCTAGCCTCTTTTAGCAAGTGGGTGCGTCCCATCCTACACCTGCGGACGGTGCGGCGTGCCAGAGAGCCGACCAGTGACCCCTCGAGGAGTAGACGGGGAAGTGACCATATGTCCATCACTGTGGATGATGTGAGCTCTGTCTTGGATCATAGTGGTTGTCGTATGCTTGTGTTAGTATCCGCGTCCGAGGGCTGATGGCGGCGCCTACAACACTGTGGGACAAAAGTCGGCACCTACAACACTGTTCAGGCTCTATTAGGTCGGAAAGGGCCTAAAGCGCCCGTCCCATCGTATCCTGACAATACCTTTCTACAGGCATGCAGGGCATGGCCCTCGGTACCACGGTTGACTCGAATGTCTTGTCGTACCCTGCGCTCGTATTTATGAAGGAACGGGGTGTAGCCGTCGGGCGAGGCGGAGACAGCCCTCAGGCGTTGGGCGAGAGAGGCGGAGCCAGCCCTCAAGCGTTTGGGTGGGAGAGGTCAGCCCTCAACCGTCGGGCGAGGCGGAGCCAGTCCTTAGGCGTTCGGGCGAGGTGGAGCCAGCCCTCAGACGTCGAGCGAGGTGGGGCCAACCCTCAGGCATTCGGGCGAGGCGGAGACAGCCCTCAGCCGTCGGGCGAGGTGGAGTCTTAGCCCTGGGGGGTTGGGCAAGGCGGAACCAATCTTCCGTTCTTTGGGCAAGAAGTGTAGTAGTGTTCTTGTCTGACCAGAAGCATCAACGTTCGATGGTTATTAATTCCACCTCATTGGGTACCTCGGTATTAGGTCCCTGACAGTGGTGCTGCACTGTGATCGGACGCTGGCCACGTCCTGCCTGGACGCTGGAAGTTGAGTCCGGTCAATTATAGCCGTGGCGCGCTGACTGGCCGAGAGAGCCGAGGAAGGACCGAACGTTGGCCCTGGCACACCGGCGCGTCTAGTCACTATTTGAGAGGTGGCGTTTTGGTGCAATCGGACGCGTAGGGGCCGCGTTAGGTCGAGGCTGACGTATGCTGGCGTTAGCATCGCAAGTGAGCGCAGAGTGGCTGAGTGTGGAACGGACGCAGGGGCGCGTCAGGTCATTGTTGACCAAAAGCGTTCGGTCAGCAAAAATGTGCTCAGGAACCTCTCTGTAAACGACCAGACTCTGCTTCGTGGGGCGTCAGGTCGCTCGAGCGGTGCATCCGGTCCTAACTTGAGTGTACGCGCGATCGAGAGTTGACCATTCAAGATCGATGGATGAGATTCAAAGCGCTGACACGTGGACAGCCGAGGGCGATCAGATGCTGGGCGACCGGATGTTGGCATGCGTCTGGTCAGTCCGAGAGCTCCCAACGGCTCTTTGAATTTTGGGGCTTTATAAATAGGAAGGTACCGGCTTGGGGCTCACTCTCTTGGAATTTTGACATACTTGGCATCCTTGTGAGCCTAAGCAAACACCTCACACTCACCTCCATCATTGATTGATCATCATAGTGAGATTGGGAGTGATTCCAAGTGCATTTTTGCTTGAGTGATTGCATCTAGTGGCACTTAGGGATCGTTGTGGCTATGGATTTCTTGTTACTATTGGTGGTTGCCGCCATCTAGACGGCTTGGAGTAGTGGAGGAGCTTTGGCACGTGTTAGTGATTGTTCGTGGCCGGCTTCGGTGATTGTGAGGGGTCTTGTACCTTCTCCGGCGGAGAGCCGAAAGGTAACTCTAGTGGATTGCTCATGTCATTGAGTTACCTCACTTGTGGGTAGGTTCTTGCTATGTCCAATTGTGTGTACGAGGTTTGTGCAACACCTCTTAGCCGCCGAACCACCAAGTGTTGGTCGACACAATGGGGACTAGCATGCCGGCAAGCACGTGAACCTCGGGAGATAAATCGTGTCTCTTGTGTGATTGGATTTCTCTCAGTGATTGGATTGTCTACATCTTGTGATTGATTCATTCCTCAACACGGCGATAAAATCACCTTACTCACTTCATTACTTTCCCGCAAACTAGTTGTAACAAGCTCTTTAGTGTAGCCTTGTTGAGAGCTCTTAGTGAGTAGTGACATAGCCGCTTGTGTGACTAGAGATCATAGCAACTAGAATTGTTGGGTAGGTGGCTTGCAACCCTTGTAGAGATAGAGCAAGTTTACATTTCGCCGTTTGTCATACTAATCAAATTGCTATAGTGATCTTATAGATTTTTAAATAGGCTATTCACCCCCCTCTAGCCATATTAGGACCTTTCAGTGTGTCATCTGAGTCCCCAAACTTTTAAAATAATATATGAACTAAGCCCACGCTACGTCACAGGTCTAGTATCCATGTTTGTCTTAGTGTCAACAAGGATATTCATATTCATATTCGTATTCGATTTTAATCTAGATACTACGTGGATGTATCTATGGCAGAACTGCCTAATCTAATGCCTCCTAGGAGTGCTCGTCTTCCATTAGACACTAAGCACCCAAGGGAGAGCACCAAATCACGCGGTCCCATCGGGCACACCCCAGGGGAGAACCCGAAAATTCACATTTTTTCATCAGGATCACAAATGAGAGAATAAAGCTTACATCATTATTAACCATTTCTAACATCACTTTACATGTAACATCAGAGTATCACATTTATTATTTATAATAGCAGAATATGAACATGTTATCAGAGTTATGAACAATTTAAATTAATAGCAGAATATAAACATGTGATCAGAATTACAGCAGAAATAAACATCTATTCATGGCATGATGAAGCATTGATAAATAAACTAGCACAACAGATTATAAAACTTTTATTTATAAAAACATTTGGTGAGAGTTATGAATAAAAACTATGATCGCAGCGTAAAGGAAATCCTCTCTGAGCCCACCAGGAGGAATCCACACACAAAGGTCAGCTCAAGCATCCACCTGTCACCTGCAACAGGGGGAAATAGAACCTTGAGTACTCAATTGTACTCAGCAAGACTTACCCGACAGGAGAAAAGAAAAGACTCCAAGGATATGCAAGGCTATCTGGCTTGTGAGTTTATTACATCTGCAAGAAGCATTACTAAGCGTGCGTCCATATATTTGATTTTTATTAGCAGTGCATTAGTTCATTAACTAACCATTCTATGTAAGCACCTGTGCTACTCTCAAGCAAGTGGGAAGCAATCAGAGTTCCTTTTTTCATCTTTCATTTTCTAGTTCTTACTACGATGCTAAACCGTAGACAAGCCATACCGGATCGCCCGGCGATTCACGAATCAATGCCCCCAGCTGGGTACCCCGAAAACACACGCCCCGCTTGTACCCAAGGCCCAAGTAGGACCAACCCATCACCCTCCTATCCTGGGTGTCCAGGTCCCCATCCAAACTGCGACTCCAAGCCCCCGCCCCTGAGTCCCAAACTCAGTGCGGTGCAAGGACCTAACCCAAAAACCACCCTGACAGTCGGTCCGGAAAGAGCCAGATCCATAACAAGAGAGCAACAAGTCTTCCAAGCGCCCATACCCAAGTATGTGCTCGGGATAATAAGTCTGTGACTTGCCTAGAGCCTTATTTAACGGCCGGTCCTTAACCGACATAGACAGGGAAAGCAGTGTAACCAAGCTATGCCCCGCGTTCACGGCGACACAACCTCTTACACCCACCAATACCCAAACTGTATCCCTGTCCGGTCACCATTTTTCCTTTCCACCATTTATATTTTCCAAGTGATAATAGTACAATAATATATTTCCTATATCTCGCGAGTGACAGGCAATCACTCGACTTCTACCGGAGTCCTATAGCATAGCAATCTACACGATCCTGTCATACTAGTAAGACTCATAGGATAAAGATATATATATGCAAGTGGATTTCATTCAACTCCTTAAAACTTAATGCACAAATATAATTTAAAGTGCAGAATAATAGAGGTTATGCACCGGGGCTTGCCTGGGTAAAATATAACCAAAAGTTAGTATTTGTATCTTCAGATCATCCACCCTCAACTAAATAGAAAGACCATTGCATCATCTCCTGGAGAGAATACCATTACACCATCTTTGGATTCCCAATCATCCTTCAATTGATCCGTTGATCCATCGTCATACCTATATGATATGCATTGATGCAAATGCATAGATGTAAATAATCAACGACCGCCAAAATGCTTAGAAGTCCGATCATACCTCACAAGCTAACGAGATAGCTCTAACACTGGTCTACGTATCCATGTTGCCGAATAGGCGTTATTTCCCAACAATTGTTTTAGTTATACAATTCCAAGGTGTTTCTTTATTTCATTCTATTGATTTAATCTTTATTCAAAATAGGGCATCACTATCTATCTAGCAAACTAATTATTCTGGAGCTACAAAAATTACAGTGAGCGGCTAATAATATTAATAATTTACTGTAAAATTTTTAGAGTCAACACTATCACCAATTTACCATAACAATTCCTACAAGTTTACATTTTTATAATATTAAGCATTCTAATTCAATTAGAGCAACCCTGAAAACATACGAATCTATGCGAACACAATACACTATTAGATAGAGCATGATTTTAGGAACTTAACAAAATTAGTTTCATCATTTTTGGGCAACTACATAAATTTATATTGATTTCACAAGTCCATTCCTGAAACTAAATTAGCTAATTGTTTTGGAAAACTGAAGGAACCAGCAGCCACCAAAATCGGCCTAGTGGAGACCGGCGGTACCAGGCCAGCCCAGTGGGCGCGCGGCAGCGGCCTAGGCACGGCAACGACCGGCCGGCCCAACGGCAGGAAGGCCAACGACCCAACGCGGGGATGGCATGAGCGGCCCAGCCAAGACAGCCAACGGCCCACGCACGGCGCAGGCGCAACGGCGGTAGGCCGACCCAGCACGGCCGAGCCCATAGGCGTGATGCACATTTTGCAGAAAAGGACCCCGCACTTTTCTCTATTCACCCCGAGATCCACAAGCACTATTCCTTCGAGTCATGTATTTTGTAATAAGCACCCTGTACAAAATTTTACTTGGATTCTTACCCTTCTCACCTTCTCAAAACAGAGCACTGAGCAGAGCCACCGGCCGTCGGCAGCGGCAATGGCGCTGTGGGGTCGAGGAAGGCATGACGGCGATGGAGGCGGTGTGCAGGGGCAGCGAGGGCACCAGCCGCTCCCGTGGGCGCTGGCGGCATGGCCATGGGTGGCCCGAGGTAGCCTGGCCACGCACCCACGCGAGCGACCACCGAGCTGCGGCGGTGCAACCAGGCAAGGCCTGCCGGAGGACACGCGGGGCAGCGGTGGGCGGCCATGGCACACCGAGGGGCAGCGCAGCGGACCCGGCTGGCACGTGGTCGACGATGACATGGCCCGTGGCATGGAAAGCAATGCACCGGTCGAAGGGGCGGCCTGTCGGCAGGGCACTATGGACGGAAGGCGCACGGACCAGGCGGACGACGAAGGTGAAGCGGCACGGGACTCGACGTGGCTTGATGCGGTCCCTAGTGTGGTCGTCTGCGGGAGGCGCGGTGAGGTCCGCAACGGAGGTGGAAAGGCGTCGTCCGGGGCGGTGGCGTGGCCACGCGCGACCGTAGCAGGAGCGGCGCGGGAAGATACGTGATCGCGACCAGGCCTACCTAGCGAGGACCGAGGCGAAGGAGGCGCCTGGGAGGGGCGGCGCGTGCGCTAGCGCGGGGGAGGGCTGGCACCGGGCGAACGTGGCGGGGTGCGGCGGCTCCAGCACGGGACAAAGGCTCGTAGTTAGCAGGGAGCACCGAGAGGGAGAGTCAGAGAGAGAGAGGTGAGCAAGGCGAGCAGCGACTTAGCGTCCTCAAGAAGCCGAGGGTAGGAGGCAGCAGTACACCCGCCAGATCATGGACACGGGGACAGGGAAGGACGACATAGCGTGGCCGTTAGCTGCGCGCACAGAATGTGAAAGGACGTGGCGAGGGCAGGGGGAAAAGCAACGCGAGGCTCGATCTCCACTCGAACATGAACGCAGGGCAGACAGCAGAGGCAGGCAAGGATGAGATCGCGGCAGCAGAGACAAGCAAGGCAGGCAAAGAGACTAGACGAGACGCAGGGTGAAGCGACGGAACTGGCAGTGAGAGAGGGAAAACAAGCAGAGTAGTACACGGCAGCAGCAGCTCGGCCAACTCATCCATCAACGCGCGCGTCGTACCGACGAAGTAGGTGGGGCGAGTGGTCAGCAGCACTATCGTTATTATTTTAGATCTCCAATATTCATTTACCAAGCCAACTATTTATATTTTCAAACACGGCTAAAGCACTAAAGTTTGTTACTCGATATTTTAACCGCAACCAAAATCATAATCCGAATTTTACTTAAGTACTATATACTAGTCATATCGTATTTTTGTTTATAAAAATTATTTTCATGTTCAATCCAACAGAACAAGTCATTCACCATTTACTTGCTAGAATCATTATCGGACATTCCTAAATATTTCTACGCACTGCGTAATTTAACTTGAGCGTTTATTTGAGTCTATAAAACTAAGTCACACAAGATTCGCTTATCGCTTCAAGTACGTTTTAAATTAAAAACCTGAGAAACTCATTTCGGAAATTTTTCTTAGGCCTAAATCACGGTGCTAAACGAGCTCGTAACACCGGGGTGTTACAATATCCATATATGATTTTATAATTTTTCTATGTCCGATCCGTTTGTATTTCAAAAAAATTGTCAAATACCCAACATTATCCGTCCGCATATAACGAAGTACCTTGTAAAATTATCTAAATCTTATATCTATGACTAATTAGTAATGCAAATAATATCAATTTTAATATAGCAAAAATATGCTTCATTTAAGGTATTTTAAACTTATCTTTGTGACTAATAACATTATATAATTATATTATTATTAATGATAATGTAGACTAGGCCCGATCTTTCGAAAAGTATGATAGCGTCGATTGGTGGAGACTCGACGTTCACAATCTAGGCTTCGAACCAAGACTGATTCGGACCCCCGCAACCGTTACACCACTGCTCCGTTGGTTATTAACCACGCGAACGCAATTGACCTCGCCGAGAAGGCTTTTCTACAAGCGAATCGAGAACACAAGCAAGAACGGACTGAACGCAATCTGAAATTACAAATAAATATGAGGCTTATGAAAACAAGGAGTTGAAGTCTTTATTCAAAAGGACTAATCGCCACAGGCGAACAAGATCAAGAACTGAGGCCCTGGTTCACAGCAAGCAGCCTTGGCGACACAGTTGCAGCAAAACGATGTTTGTTTCACGAGGAAATCAAGAACTAAATAAAAATCCCCAAACCCTAAGGAGAGCGACAGCTGCTATTTATAGAGTCTTGGACGTCACCCCGCTAGACGCACCCCCTAATGGGTCCAAACACGATACACGGTCCAACGGACCAAAAGACGGTGTCGCAGCACCCTAGCAAATTTTGGACGCTGACTTGTTTCGACGATTTCCGTTGATTTCGAAGAGCTTTTGATGTGAGATCACTTGCATTGGCTTCCTTATCAAATTAGATTTCCAACCATACGTGGATCGTCGAAAACGGAGTCTGGATGCGTCTTGGGTGACCAGTTTAAGACAGACTGGTCCTGAAACCCGAGACGGGCTCAAACTTGAGTTGCTTTGGGTCTCCACCTCGGGGACTCAAACCGAATTAGCCTCGGGCCTCCTTCTTGACTTGGACACCCTTGCTGGCCTCCTACCCCGCCATACTATGCGCCAAACATGGTCGTATGCATGGGTGTCATGTCCTCATCATCCTCCCCTTCTTAACGAAAAGCCGTCCTCGACGTCGATTGTGCTTGAAAAACTGATCCTGAACAACACAAAAGAGAAAGGGGTTGCGAAAACTAAAGAAACTAAAATAATTGTGAGAAGAAACGTGACCATGTTTCCAAGTTTCTAGCACGTCATCTCGCATAAAAATTTCAGCAAACATGTAGACTCCATGATCCGAATGCACATGATGTATGTCAACACTATCTTGCAAAAGATTAGAACTAACCAAAGACAATGCAGGAATAGATGGTCTAGCAGACATAGGTAGCAACCAACAATGCTCCCCTTCTTGAAAGTGAACTTGTTTCTTTGATTAATATGAGAAAATATTTGTATTATTATGGCTGCCCTCTAAACGATCATAATTTTATACAACAAAAGGAGAATTCATATTACTACGAACGTATACTTGATGTATCATATATTGTCCTTTGTTGTTATATTTGCCAAAAGCATGATATGTGTGTTTAAAAAACCAAAACAAATCAGCATATTTAAAAAGGCTCTCCTCCAAACAATCTAGGTTACACAAAACATCAAATTTAATGTAACCCAAAGTATGTAAAGAAGACAACAGTTTGAGCTCATCAGTTTTAGTAGCAATATGAATAACATGTTTATTTTCAGCACAAGTGGTTGGTTCCAAAACATGTAAAACTGAAGCATCATCAACCAATTTATCTTTATCACAAGGAACATCAAGCGAATTATCATGGAACAAAGATAAATCAAGAGAGGGTTCCACTAACAATTGCTCTATGATAGCATGGTTTGTGAAAAAAATTAGTATATTAAAACAATTCTCACCTTCCGTGAGTGTAGCATCATGGGCATTACCTGTGTTCTCAGCAGGAGTAATAGGTGCATTGTGAAGTGATGGTTCTGAATTTGCATATGAGGTTGTGAGCTCCTCATTTTCTTCCATGTCATCCTCTCGCTTATGTACATTATCCTGTAGAAGGTTAGTCATAGCAAGAGGAATAACAACAGACTCTTTCTCTAAATAGTGCATCTCAGCATATGAAGTCAAAACAGGAGGTGGATTAACAAAGGTTTCTCGCATAAGTAGTTTCATATCATTCCAAGTTTGAGGTTTATCAGAAGGATCTAAAGACTCCCATCAAGATAAAGTAGAATGTCGCAAAACACTAGCTGTATTTTTTACCTTGGACACATAAACCGAGTAGTAAATATGTTATCTATGGCAATTTCCCATTCCTTGTACTCATCAGCACCTATACCATCATAAGTCGGTGGATACGAACAACCTATCATTGTTAGAATCAAACAAGAAAACACACAAGTATGTATTTTCCTATCAGCTACTATAGGATGTGGTCAAGGAGTAAAGTCACACACTCTCAAGCGTCTTACCACGGTCTTACAAGTGTTCTTACCAAAGCAACAGGCGATACAATCGGTCAGTGACTGTGATACCGTTGTAGCTTGAGTGTAACAGATGCAAGGCAAACCTGTACTTGGTTAGAAGAAAGTGGAGCTTGAACAGACATAATATAGTGGCAAGGAATAGCAATATTCGTAACTGAATAGCAAAGCTGAATAAGTATCCCGAGTACTTGTCTTAGTTGCTGGCCTACTCACGTTCTAAGTACCAGATATATCAAGTGATGTGAACAGCAGGAATATAATTAGGAACAAGGCAGCAATCAGCACATGCAAACACAGCTCAAATGGCGCTCTCTATGTGCTCTTCTAGATATTGTTTCTCTTTTGCCCCTCTTTTTTCTATTTTTTGAGTTGTCGTTGTTTTTTTGGGAAATTTCGACTTGTTCTTTTTTTTGATATTTTTCCTTCACTTAGGAGCACAAAAAAGTAACCACAGAAAATATGAGCTTAAACAAGTGAAAGACATGGCCTATGGAAATTTCAGAAGACGTGCTCAAAATCGACAAAAAGCTTGTGACCACGAAAAGATCTTGTGACCAGTTTTTGACCAAAATAAAAATTTCCAACCCTAACAAGGCGGGGATGGATGGATCTGAAATTTTTTTCTGATCGATTTTGATAAATGGAACGTCGAAATCCGAGTTCGTATGCGAAAACTAGACCATTTTTACGAACTGACTCTGAATTAGAGGACAAAACGAGAACAATGCGCGTAAAATTGGTCACGGCAGCAAGGATTTGATGAAAACGGTGAAGACAAGTGTAACAAATTAGATGGTGTGGACTAGGGTTTGATGGATACAAAGGAAACACAGGAAGACTTAAAGATGTTCACGGATTATGATGAAAAACAAAGGAAAAAATATAAACCGGACTCAAAACGATCTAAAACCAGCAACCAGAACTTGACCTAGGGCACAAACTCAATAACGCGAAACAGAGACGAAATTGCATAGCACAACAAAGCTATAGGACAGGGAATATGTGGCGGTGTATATTTTTTGGTTTTTTGTGGACTATAGGTAATGCAAAAACAGTAACAATCTAAAAGGGAAAACAAAGTTATACCTAACGGGCAACAAGGGCTCTGATACCACCTGATGTAGACTAGGTCCGATCTTCCAAAAGGTATGATAGCGTCGATTGGTGGAGACTCGACGTTCACGATCTAGGCTTCGAACCAAGACTGATTCAGACTCCCGCAACCGTTACACCACTGTTCCGTTGGTTATCAACCACGCGAACGCGATTGACCTCGCCGAGAAGGCTTTCCTACAAGCGAATCAAGAACACAAGCAAGAACGAGATAAACGCAATCTGAAATTACAAATAAATATGAGGCTTATGAAAACAAGGAGTTGAAGTCTTTATTCAAAAGGATTAATCGCCACAGGCGAACAAGATCAAGAACTGGGGCCCTGGTTCACAGTAAGCAGCCTTGACGGCACAGTTGCAGCAAAACGATGTCTGTTTCACGAGGAAATCAAGAACTAAACAAAACCCCCAAATCGTAAGGAGAGCGATGGCTGCTATTTATAGAGTCTTGGACATCACCCCCCTGGACGCGCCCCCCTAATGGGCCCAAATACGATACACGGTCCAACGGACCAAAAGACGGTGTCGTAGCACCCTGGCAGATTCTGGACGCTGACTTTTTTCGATGATTCCCGTTGATTTCGAAGGGCTTTTGATGTGAGACCACTTGCATTGGCTTCCTTATCAATTTAGCTTTCCAACCATATGTGGATCATTGAAAACGGAGTCCAGATGCATCTTGGGTGACCAGTTTAAGGCAGACTGGTCCTAGAACCCGAGACAGGCTTGAACTTGAGTTGCTTTGGGCCTCCACCTCGGGGACTCAAACCGAATTAGCCTCGGGCCTCCTTCTTGACTTAGACACCCTTGCTGGCCTCCTACCCCGCCATACCATGCGCCAAACATGGCTATGGATGTGTGTCATGTCCTCATCAAATGATATAAAAAGGTTAGTTTTAATATGACTAACCATATTAATTTTTGATATGTTTAGTTATTGAAATGTTTATTATATATGTTATTTTTTATATATTTTAAACTATGTATATAGATGTGCATTTTGAAAGTTTAAGGACCTAGACCCGTTTGGACCTATGACGTATCATGTGCCAAGTTTATAGACCAAGATGTGCATTTTAAGAGTTTGAGGACCTATATGACACCATCTGCAAGTTTAGCATTTTATTCTACAATTAATGGTCAATATGCATACGAATGTTGCCCTTTTAAACTAAGTTGGAGGGTTAATAGATTCCTTTATAATTTGGTACAAAATTTGAAATGTTTAGATCCCTTGTATTTTAGGATGGATGGCGGAAGAAATCTTGTATTCTCTAACCACTATTTTTTTTCTAGAATATATATATTTTTAAAACCCTTCAAACATAATAGATATTACAAGTATTTTGAATACAAATCCAGACATATAACTAACATGTTTTCAAACTGAATAATGTAATGGTAGTTATTTATGTTGTGGTTCTTAATGTTTGACCAATGTTTGTTCTAAGCAACGAAAACCCAGAGGAACTAATACTGTAGGGGCATACAAAAACTACACTAAATAACTCATTATTTATATAAGTGATCTCTTAAATCAGCTCTAAGTTATGTGGAGATCAACAAAGTCAACAGCACTGTACATCCCTAATTACCAACAGAAAAGATCGAAACAGCTGTGTATCAGCTGAGATTAAAATAAAATTCGATCTTCCATGTTCTTCCGACCATAAATAGCCCCAACTTTCCTCACAACTGAACTAAACCGAACGCACAGGTGCACAGAGGGGAGGCAGAACATAAGTACAAAGAAGTGCAGCACTGCAGCCGTTGCTGCTCCTGGTGGACCTCGCCTCAGGTGTAAGGGGCAAAGGTGAGCCACAGGAACCAGAAAAAAAATGGTCAGTCATTCTCATATGATACTCCCATGCTGCTGGAATCAACTGCGGCTCCTAGGGGTCTTCATGTATGCAGCAGGGAGGCTTTCGCAGCTAGTGTCAATAGCAGGGAGCATTCCTCAAGTAACGGGTCCTTGTTTGAGTTCTTTTTTGTCTGCACAGCGGTGGACATGGCACGCACGGCCGTGGACACAGCGGGAAAACGTAGTGGGGTCCTCTTCATCCATCTTCCATCATGTCCGCGTCTCAGCCTCTTCTTCCCAATTCTCCTAACCACTGGGAGGTGATAATGAATACTCGCTGAAGAACAATCCTCTAAAACATCCACATCAACAGGGTAGCCCTTAATGAGTTCACCAGTCGTTTTACTCTCAAGGAAATCAAGGGGCAAGCCTCGACCTGTGTAGTTTCCTAGAACAGTCAACTCGACATCATAAACTTGTATATTATTCTGAAGGTCAGTGGGCTCACAGACAACACCTTCCACTCTTGTATCTAACCCAACAGCATCACTGTCTCGTGCGTGGCATTCCATTGTCCCTTCACACTCCAGTGGCAACAAATTCTCGTCGCTCTTGTGGTTTTCTTCAGATAAAGGACCAATAGGGGTGACAAGGCCAATGATTTCCATCTTGGATCTACGATCTCAGATATAAGGTATGCCCTGCTTACTACATTCAGTAGTTTGACCAATGGGTTTTGAGATCTGATCCTTTATGGATACAGAAGATCCACAAATACTCAAATGCCCTAACAAAAAGAACAGTTAAACATTTGGTCTATGCTTCCTATGGAAGTTCAGAGGGTAATACATAAAATTTACATTGAAATACAAGATTAAAAGGAAGAACACAAAGCTACATACTCAACTAAATGAGCTGGCTGCTAAATCTGGAATACAAAATACGCTCTTTGAGATTGTTACCTTGAGTGGTTGCCGGGATTTCGCAATTTCAAGGGCATGAAGAATGGCCTCCTCTCTGTGAGCATATTTCTCTTCATTGTATATGTTGTCTTTTGAACACTAGCTCCAACCTTGACATCTTCTATACATTCGTCAAATTGTCCACACCAAAATGGCTTCACACACTTATTCTCGAGATTATACTAATCACTGTGATAAAGTTTGAAATAGCAGTGAGATAAACATTTTCACAATTAGCTAGAAAAGAGGGGGGAACATCTAAAATATGAAGTGATAAACATTAATCTTTGAAAAGTGTGCTTTTGGGAAATTCAAAACAATCCACCTGAACAATGAAATATAGAATATTTATACACTTAATTAACAAATCAAAGAACTTCACCCCAATAAAGTTCAGAAACCAATTTGGATAGTCAGTTCCTTAGCATCACCACATTTCTAACATACACGACACTTGGAGCATATATGCTAATATAACATATTGACATCTCCACCTAATTGTAATCTACACCTCTTATTTTTCAAGAAATTCACGATACCTTTTCCCCATTGGCATACATAGAAAGCATTAAGCATATTATCACCTAAATGATCCTTCTGATAGCTCTCCCACTTTAAGTTCACATCATGGAGGCAACTAGGGGGGCCACCAATTATAGGTAGCAAGAACAATTCCTAGAAAATATAGCGCCAGCCATGGATCACCAGAACCAATTGTATCTACACACTGAAAAACTGAAAAAACACAGGAATGTAGGGAAATTGAACTGATTAACACGACAGGTAAGTTGAAATCTTGGAGGGCATAGGGTTGTATGGACATGCTGCCGTCGGGACAGCCAAGAAGCTAGATGGGCGTGCCAATGGAGCTCAGCAGGACAACACGGTACTTGGGCAGCTCTTTGGTGCCAAGGATCCACCCCAGTCACCAAGACCCGTTGCGGCGGCACACCCAGATGACAGCATCGACCTTGGTGTCTGGCCCATCATGCCATGAGGCCGATAATCTTCTCTCTCACAGTGGCAGCCCCCCATTGCCTTATATACCAAAGGACATATCACCCACAACCACCTCTGCCTCCACCTTCCCCCTCTTGCCCGCACCCAACCAAACTGATGAGGTTCTGAGCTATGTTGCCCAGATATCGGACATGCGGTTATGCTATTGTTAAAAAAAACTGACACGGGATATAGCTAGTATATTTTAATACTAATAACCATTTATAAAATAACAAAGTAGCAGTAAGTTCAATAAGATCGACAAATAGAAATTTGGGAGAGTTCAGCATATAACTTATGTAACAACCTAATTCAGCAATTCATCTGTATTTTTTCCACTTTGTGACATGATTCGACGGTATGGATGGATGAAGAAAGAGAGAGAGAGAAAAGCAAGATGAGATGTTAAACAAAGAAGGGGACTGCAGATCACCATGGCCACCGAGATGAAGCAAGGAACGGCAAACTGCAGGGATGCCTGGGGTTGCTTTTTGACAAAGCAGCAGACAAGAAAAGAGGGATAGCACTTCCCGGAGAAGAGGCTCACCGCCGGTCGTTTTTTTTTTTGCTGTAGATGGGGATCGCCGCCGGTCGTTATTTGCTGGAGAAGGAGCTCGCCGCCGGTTCGCTTTCTGCAGGAGAAGAGGCCCAGCGCCGGCTGCTTTGCCGGAGAAGAAGCCGAGCGCCTGCCGCTTTTGCCGGAGAAGAAGCTCAGCGCCGGCTGTTCGCTCTTGGCGGGCAAGGAGAGTCGGAGAACAACGGAGGGAGAACGCGATTGCGGCGCGTCGCGCGTGGCAGCGAGCGATACGGTGGTCGGGGGAGATGCACGCTAGGTAAGCATCTGTCACTGGGCTGGGCCTGTGAGTCCGTTTCCTGACCTCGGGCCGTGTCTAATTTTGGCGCATCTGTCACGCCGGATCCATTAGATCCAATGAACAACGGCAAAGACTGCCAGTTTCGTGGGCCTGGGCCCATTATTGGACTGGCCCATCCACAGTGGAGCGAGCCATCCTAGTTCCTTCCTCTTCCGACTCACACCTCCCTTCCTCCGGCGACGCACGCAGCCGCCGCCGTGCGCCCGCCTATCTCCAATCTTCCACCGCGCCGCCGCAGAGGTCTTGTCCTCACCTTCCCCGTAGGAAGCCGAAGTACAGCCAGCAGCGTCGCCACCAGCACCGATCATGGCCGGTACAAACCAAATCCTGAAGCCCCTTCCTTCCTCCGCTTTGCTCTTGCTGCTAACCGCGTCTTTGCTTGTGTATGGTTGCGATGGGCGGCGCGGGAAGACTACGAGCAGGAGCAGGAGATGGAGGTGGAGGCGCTGCAGGCCATCCTCATGGACGACATCAAGGGTTTTACTGCTTCCTCCAAGCTTTTTGTTTTGGGGATTCATGCTGTCGATTCCATTTTCTTGTCCAAATTTGATCGTTGTTATGTTGCGTGTTGGTGCTGATGCAGAGATCGACCCAAGTGAGAGTGGGATCGCCACCACCGCCCGGTGCTTCCAGATCCTACTCTCTCCTCAGGTAACTCCTAACCGAGTGCAGCATGTGAGTGTGTGATACGGCTGCACTTTGTTAGAACTCCATGTGTTCCAGTGAGGAATGTGGTAAGGTTGAGAGCTGTGCATTTAAGCTTTAGGGAGTTCGGAGAGAATTGAATTAGGCTCTTTTGATGTTTATTTTCCAAATATGCTATTGATTTCCTAAAAAAACCCCACTGATTACCTGTTTACTACTACTGGCAGGATGATGATTTTGACGAGTCAGCTTATGTCCCAGGTAAAACTAAATTTGTAGATATGCACATATATGATCGTGATTATCAATCAACTCTCAATGTTCTAGAACATCATGCATGTACTGGATTGCTGTCTGGCTTTAATTTGCAGTTCAACTGGCCCTGATTTTTGCGCACACTGAGAAGTACCCTGATGAACCTCCGCTACTGAATGTCAAAAGGTTCTGCCATTAAATTCTAGTCTTGGTTTCAGTTCATGGTTATTTTGGCATAAGATGTGTGCTGAATGCTGATTGTCTAATTCTTGCATTGGATCGGAACATATCCGTGCAGTGTACGAGGGATTAAACCACATGATCTTACATCCCTGAAGGAAAAGCTTGAGCAAGAGGTATGCAGAATACCCAACTCCAAGTTTGGCGTCAATCTGACATAGCTATAACTGTTAACTGTGCAAAAGTGAAAGTGTGAAACAATTCTTTTTTAGCTATAATAATTCGCATTGAACCAAAAAAGCATGGACAGTTAGTATTTTATAGTCTTATATAGCAGAGAACTTGTAGAAAGGTCATGTGAATTAATTCAAGTCTTATCAATGACATCCGTTTTGAGATTTGGCTGGATCTTGTGCTCCAATATGACCAGACCATGTTAGAAGTTTCTAATTGGTTGTGACTTGTGAGTTCATCACATTATCACTTATCAGTCACCAGATATGTCACATTGTATTCTGTTGAATATCCCATCATTTAGGCAACAGAGAATCTTGGCATGGCTATGGTCTACACTCTTGTTTCATCAGCCAAAGAGTGGCTAAGTGAGAAATATGGTCAGAATGGTGGTGATGAGGAACCTGAAGAAACTGAAGCGGAAGAAGAGGAGGTATACACCTATTCACTTGTCTGTTCTGCATTTTTTTTCATGAACTGTAGGAACTGGGTTCAGCTGTAGCAAGTGGGGATGTTGAATTGGCTGTGGTTCGTGAAATTAATCCAGGCTTGTTCTGGTATGGTTGGTTTCTCAATCTAAGACCACCTTTTGGTGGTTTTGTTTAGAATCCTGCTGGATGCTGCATTTTTGGAATTTAATGCTTGATTGGTTGTGTCCTACTGAGCCAGTTACGCAATCAAATTTCAAAGTTACATGTCGTATCATGCTATCATGGATTATTTCCCTTTCAGCAAGTATAATTTATAACTGATGAAAAGTATTTGGTCTGCATGCTAGGTTATTATACCACATGGTGAAGCTGTTACTGTGGAGAGCTTTCTGGCTTGGAGAGAACGTTTTGAAGCTGAGTTGGCCTTACAGCGTGCTAAGTAATCTTCCTATTTTGTTTACATATTAAGTTTTCCTCGATGATCACATGGAAACTCTTGTTTACTTTTGATATCTTCCATATAATGGTGTTTGATTCCATTATTATATAAGTACCCAAATGTGTGTTTAGATGATCTTTTGCATTTTCTGGGCATGCAGACTTATGCCAGATTCAGCTCTTACAGCCCCAAAGGAAAAGAAACTCACAGGACGGCAGTATTTTGAGAGTGGAAGGCATGCAGTGGTTCGTTATCCCAGATAATAAAACCTTTCCTCTTAAGGCTTATTTGGATGCACTCGCATTCAGTTATTCACATGAATCCATAAGTGTGTTGAATTTACGTATTTGTCTTTTAAGTTTTACTTTACATGAAACCATCTTTTCAGAAAGGAGCAAGCACAGTTGCTGATGAAGATGAAGAAGAGGAGGAAGACATTGAATTCGATGATGATTTTGAAGGTAAAACTTCTTCTGGAAAACTCTTTGTTTATGACATTAGATGTACTTTGCCAGTGGAACCTATCTTACAAAACTTGTTGCCCTAATTTGGTACAGATGATGAAGAGGACATGCTTGAGCATTATTTAGCCGAACAATCAGGGAAGTCAACAGCTTAACCTTCGAGGCCAAACAAAGTACCTTTTCGGGCACAGCTTTACCTTAGGAAGAGAAATGTGGTTATATGTTGCAAGTGTAGCTCTCTATTTTGTGATGCTTCTCATCATTTGGTTGTATCTGAGTGGATGCTTTCAAGCTCTATCAAGGGGGCTGTTTCTCATTAATATAGAAGCTGAAGGAGTTGGAAGATCAAGCTGCCTAATACTTCGCTGTATAATTTACTGTATTTTTTATCGGCTACTACATGTGTGTTTTGCCTTGTGGAGCATGTTGCATGCTTGGGACAAAACTTGATAGTAATTTATGGAACGATATTCAAAACTCCTATATCTAAAAAATTCAAAGATCTCTCAATTTTGCGGACCCTGGTTCCTGAGAAGCATGCATGGCAAAAAAGCCCAAAGTTCCTCGAGTATTTGATGGACATGGGAATGCAATAATACGTAAATCATGTCAGTGGATCTAATAATACTACTCCCTCCGTTCCAAATTGTGTCACCTTTTTCATCCTATATGCCAATCTTCTCGACTATGAAAGTGTTTAGAAAAATATATTAAATTTATAAGTTCAAATAAATACACTATCAGAACATATTTTATAGGAAATTTAATGAAATCAGTTTGGTGTTACAGATGTTGGTGCGACTATAGGCTTTGCATGCAAATGAGTTGCTTCCATCAACTTTCCGTTGACATTTACGTTCATAACAATGGATGATACACCGGTGATCTACATCCTCAGCTCTTCTTAATTGTACCACAAAACTGGCTTTCTTTCCGGGACCTTAGTTGTACACATTTCTAGCATAAACAAGGGTGAATGAATCCTAGTTACTCCCTGTTTTGTAGCACTTCATGATTTGTGCAGCACTACTCAAGGTTTAAGCATCGAAGCACTACAAGTCATCAGAAGATTTTTTCCCCCTCGCAGTTGCAGGAAGCTCCAGTTGAAGCTTCTTGACAGAATCAAAGGCCTAACTAAACACATCCCTGGTCAGCCATGGCTTGCGCAATATTAAGGAAAGCACAAATGTTCGCGCCATGGACCAAAGACCTGCATGGAGAGACAGGGGGATCAGCTTCTCGAATGAAACCAAGTGAAAGCATCATCTGATTTTTCAAAGCACAAGAAAACAAACTCGGGGCTCTCTTTCATGATCCCGTAATCTTGAGCAGCTTTGATGGACCTTTCATACGTTTGCTTTATTGCATCCTGCTTAAATCCAACAGAAAAAAAGAGAACTCAGAAGGTATCACAATTGGGAAGCAGAAGGGGAAAAAATGCCAATGGCAGTAGTCAGGAGCAGCAGAGTTTACTTGAATTTTATTCTCAAAATCCTCCACTGACAACTGCATCAAATTAAACTCTGGATTCAATTCAAGCTCTCCAAGTGCTACCTGTTATTTCAAGAGAAGCATAAATTGTGATAATGGAGAAAACACATAACAGTCTCAAGCTCTATAGATAGTATATAAAGATATATAATGACTTCAGCCTACAAATACTTGTCATCAAAGTCATACCAAGTGAAAAGTGCAGCGATGATAGACATGAAAAATGGTGCTCTTAAATTTTTACGCTGAAAGAAGCTACAAAATTGTTCTGCTATCATCTCACACCAGGACATGTGAATGGATTTGTAAGAGCAGTCAAGAAGTGCATTACCCCACCAGCAGCAGTTGCCTTTGCTGGAGCAACAATAACTTTTGCCTTTCTTAGGATATCAACAGCTTGAACAGTGCACGGCATATTTGAACCTGCAGTTGGCAACATATTTTAATCAACATATGATAAATATAAAAATTTAAAACAGAAACTGAAAATTGAAATGACAAAATTCAAAACTCCATACATTCGACAAGAACACGACAACCAGAGTTGATGATTGCAACGGCCTCCCCTTGGTCAATCTCATTATGTGATGCACAAGGGAATGCAACATCACACTGCTCGCTCCATGGTTTTGCATCATCAATATACTTGGCATGTGGATATGATTTCAAGTACTCCCTGTTTGAATAAATGGAGAAAGATATCTGAAAAACTCCACATGTACAATCTAAAAATAAGGGAAAGGCATGTACCCACTTGAGGCTCTTTTGCTGAGCCTTAATATCCCTTAGAAGTGAATATTTCATATAATCAAACCCATCTTCATCTAACAAATATCCCTTTGAATCTGGAACAGTATAACAATCAGCCCTTCATTAAAAATGCTATAGTTTCTCATAAAAAAAAATGCTATAGTTATCTTAACACGACTATTTTTCTATAGTAGGTATGCTTAAAATCTACCTAACGATTTGACAAGCAATAAATATTCCTACGAACAAATGCAAACCATAAAAAACACTATAGTGCAATTTAAGGAAAGCTAGCAAGCGCAAAAACCTATCAGAAGAATACTTGTATATAGACCTGTATTTCTATTTTGAAATCATATACGAGCATAGTTAAGGGCATACCCAGTGCAGAGAGCTCCCGCTCTATGCGGGGTCTAGGGAAGGGTGTCAGTGGCAAGCCTTACCCTCGCCTGTGCAATGCGAGGAGACCGGGACTCGAACCCGGGACCTTCCGGTCACAGGCGGTAAGACTCTACCGCTTGCACCAGGCCCGCCCTTCATATACAAGCATAGTTAACTTCTACATATTAATGATGTGAAATTGTATGTCAAGGATAGGCAAAGTGGCAAACACATATGAGTAGACATGATAAATCCACCCAATTCAAGGCACATCTGATGCCAATAATGATATTGATGCTATTCCAAACCATGTATATCCTGTGTAGTCAGTCCAAAGAAACCTTTGAGTCTGTATACCTGAGACAGTAACAGGAATGGCTCCACAAGGCAAAAGCTTTTCCAAAACATGCATTGCTATCTTTCCAGAACCACTGATAACACATCTGCAGAAAACATTGCATAGTATGAAACGAACAAAAGGCTAAATTATAACGAAGAAAAACTCAATGGATCTCTGTAAGAAACCTTAATCCTTTAAGCTCTTTGTTCATTTCAGCAAGTAAAATACGCGCAAAAAACACCTGCACGGACAGAATGGTTTCATATGGTGTTTCACTTTGAACACGGACAATGGTCCAGTCAACACATGGAACAGAAATATTACTTGTGAAACAACTATGGCACCCACAAAACACACTATCTCCAGCCAAATGAAAATTTAAGGTAGCATTTTACCAGACCGTATCCAGTAGCTTCTGTTCGAAAACTTGACCCTGACCAGAAAATTTTAGGTCCTGTAAAATTTCCCTGCATAAGCACAACAGTTGAAATCTACAGACAAGAGAGAACTGATGAACAAAGAAGTGGAAGCAGAAACTAAACAAATAACCTCCATAACCCCCCCCCCCCAACACTGAGGATGTATCCACGATTTCCCATAATCTAAATTCTGGATATGATGGACTTCAGAACCACCAGTCTACCTGAAAATGACCAGAAAGGCGTCTATACTGCCCAAAAAGGTAACCCATTTCCCTTGGACCAACACCAATATCTTCAGCGGGAAAATCCTGGACCAAAAGATCGAAGTCTGAAATACTAATAGAGACTTAGAACAGTCATTGATTCATTTAACTAATATAGAGATGAATAACTCCAATAACTGAGTATCATGTTTAACTGGGAAGTACCTGATCAGGGCCCAAATATCTATACAGCTCATCCATGAAACTTTGGCAAAAGCGCATTATCTAACAGGACAAGATTTTGAGATTTGTAGCAAAAAATGTTATTGTCCTGAGGAATCAAAATACGGTACACACACCTCATTATCACTTTTACCCTTTGGATCAAAATCACTTCCTCCAGCAGCACCTCCAAGTTTATACAGTGACAAAGCATTCTTCAAAGTCTGTATGGAAGAAAGACGATGGGATAGCATGTTAAAGTTCTTCCATAAAGCAACGCAAACATAAAAAATGCATCCATTAAGCAAATCACACCCATGGCTTCAAAATCATTGGCTAAGAAAAGGCTGCAAGTTATTAGCATCACAAATGCACTTCATAGTTCACCTAGAGTGGTACTTCAACCTATGGCAATGTCTTTCTTGTAAATAAACAAGGGAAAAACAAATAGCTTATGTGTTGTAGCATGAAAGTGAATTTTAGACAAGTATAGTATTACATGTTCAAAGGCCAGAAACTTTGCCACACTTAAGCTCATGGATGGGTGAAACCGAAGACCGCCCCTGCATGGACCTAACGCCTGACTGAATTGCACACGGAAACCTCTATTGACATGTGCTTCACCTCTGTCATCAATCCATGGCACTCTGAAGATAAAGCATCTCTCAGGTTCCAACAAACGCTCCAAAATTTGAATATATCTGAAACATTATCAAATGAAACTACGTTATACTGAAGGTTTAGGCATATATTATTTCTATAAGGGATGGAGGGAGATTTGAAGAATTACTGGGTATTCTTCACCAAAACTGGTTCTAAGGAATGAACCACCACCTGGATGGACTGTATATATTCAGCTTCATGGGGATCCCTCCTTAGGACACATTCAAGTATTGACGCCGCTGTTTTCGATAAAGCTGGAATAGACAATTCCAAAATGCAGACAAAAAAATGAGCAAGGTCATATGTCATAGAGTTGTTGGATCGTTGCAAGGGATATAATATCATACAGTCGTTTTGGTTTGATACTTTGATAGAAAATGGAGCACACTGGGATAGAGGGCATAAAGAAAGTGAAAGCACAGATGATAACATCACATATCATATATAGTTATAAATAACAGTAACTTCAAGGCGAACTGGTAATTCGGCTCCAAAACTGAATATATAAATAACAATAACTTCAAGGTGAACCGGTAATTCCACTCCAAAAAGAAAATAAAACTGGAATATCTGCTTCATGCTATGTTCATTTTCTAGTAGAACATGAAGCACTTGCCAACAAGGAAATCCTATAACTAAATGTCCAATTGAAGAGACAATGCTAATATGACCATATCTGTTACTTCATCCTGTGCTACACACTTACACAGAACAGAATAAAACATGTGATATCTTGAAAACCATGTTATCTACTTCTCACAATGCAGCAATACACAATTAAAACTGAATGTTAATATATTTCCTGGAATATCCAAATAATACACTAATTTTAGAAACAAATTTATTACACATTGCCTAGTCCTTACATCGGTTCCAAGGTGAAACTTCAGTATAACTGTGGAAGCTGGGTCAACAAGCCGACAACACCAACCTTTGACATAGACCGGCCTCTCGATCTCGGGAGGCTGCAACTTCTCCTTGGAGGCCATCTGCAACCGGAGCGCCTCCTTATGCAACAAGCTATTGTTGTGCTCCTCAAGCGCACTCATCTGCATATTCCTGCTTCCCTCGTTGCCATATGGATTCCGGCGGTGCTTCCGGCCGTACTCCTTGCACACCGAGCAGAAGATCCTGGTGGTGTTGTCGTGCACGGCGACGTAGGCCCACTTGTAGGTGTCCGCCCACTCCTCCCGCCATTTCTTCACCACCTTCTTCTTCTTCTTGGTGTGCCCCGACGGTTGCCTGAGCATCCCGTCATGCTCTTCCTCCCCCTGCGCCAGGTTCTGCTGCGGCGCCAGCCCGTCCGCCGCGCCGGTCTGCGAACACGGGATGAGGAGGCTCTTGTGGTCGTCGGCGTGGACGACGGTGTCGTGCGTGGACGTGACGGCCACTAAGGAAGCTCCGGAGAACGAGGGGTCGTCGCCGGGGCCGATCTCGAGGTCGATCTCCTCCCCGATGCCGCGCACCACGAGGTGGTGCTGATGCTGCCGCTGCGCCTGCCGAAGCAGGTTGATTTCGTCCATCGAGTTCATGAGCGCGCTCGCTGCATCATGCGGAGACGCGATACCGGCGCCAGCCGGAAACCGAGAGAATCCGGCTCCGATTGCGGCTACCGGAATGGGGATTTTGGCGCTAGGGTTTGGAGAATTCGGCGAGTCCGGTTGACGGGGATAAAGCGGGTGAAGAAGAAGGCTTCGATCAGGAGGGAGGATGACAGGGAGCGTCCGTGAGCCGCAGTCTCAGCGGAGACTGCGGCGGACGCGAGCCAGCAGAAACTGCCGCGGCGGCCGCTGAGCGAGCGGTCAGGCTAGTGTTCCGACAAGGCCGCAGCAAACAGTCACGACAATTTGCCGCGACCGTTGGTTGGTTCCGAACGGCTCAGATCAGCCCGTAATTACAGCTGTAGCTCCGAGATCTATGCTAGATTTGTGTTTTATAGACTTAATTGAAGTGGTTTAAACATTTTTATTTCATCTAATACTGATTACAAAAATAAAATCTAAATAAAATGAGTCATGCAAATATACTTAACATGCGTGCAGCTCTAGATCCAAGATTTTCCAGAGCTACAGATGACAAGCTCTTAACCTACAACAGGGGCGGGTCAACCCGTTCCAAAACATGCTCCGCTCCTTGATTTAGCCAATGGTTCGAAGCGGATCGCTCCTGACGGGAAGAGGGTCCAAAGGGTTGGAAACCTGTTGACCCACATCGACCCTTGGGTCGCACTGCTCGAGACGTCCACTCCCCCACCGCCTCTCTGTAGAGTTCGTACATCTCCGGGCACCTCCACATCCTGCCTCCCCGTGTTCCCAGCGCGCCGCCGCATCTCGGCGAGGGAGCCGCGCACCGCCCGCCTCACTGCGTCGTCACGCTTGGGCGAGCTCGCCTTGGTGAGGCCCCGCTTGGCCGTCGAGCTCGCCGTTGTACTCACGCTCGCCGGTCTCCTTCCGTCCTCACCAGGCCTGCTGTCGCACTTGCCCACTCACGTTGTGCCGCCATGCTACCCGCGCCAGGCCCGTCCAAGGCTCGTCCAAGGTCCGTCCACGACAAGGTTGGGGACGGTGAGTGAGGGGATGGGAGGGCGAGGTCACAGGAAGCGTCGCCGAGAGCGCCGGCATGTGAGCGGCTTCCGATTCTGCATTAGGTTCGACCCTGGGTGCTCCGCGGGCCAGCAAGGCTTCTTTGAAGGGAGGGGTGGTTCGACACTGATCCACATGTAACAGGAATAGAGGCGGAGGGGCGGCAACAGGGGCACACCGATCTGCTACGTTTGCACTAGGAGCCAAACAGGGACTAAGACAATGTTTGGCGGGCCTCTAGCTCTACGAAATCCATAGATTTCCCCGAGTTGGTCACTATAGCTCTAGGAATTGTAGACATGTTAAGTGCATTTTTTGCTTTAATATTAGCAAGCTTTGAATTTGGCTTGTCATGATTTTGGTTGACAAAAATTAGAAGCCAACCAAGCACTCTATAAAGAGCATCTCCAATAGTATAACGAAAAACTCCAAAAAAAATTGGTTTTGCAACTTTCTAATAAATGTTTGAAAGAAAAATTAATCTCATCACAAAAAAATAAAAAATTTGATCTCCAATATAAAAAAGCAAAGAAACAAGCTCACTTAACTTTTTTAGTGCCAACGTGCTTGTAGCGCAGTGGTGAGCGCTCCCGTCGTGGAGGCCACCCACCCGCGTTTGAATCCCAGTTATGGATCGGTCGGGTGTGGCACCGGGGTTTTTCCTCCCCATATTTGTTTCGTGCAGGTCCTGAACACTCGCGTGGCGCTATAATGGGACTACGACGTACCTGTCGTCTACGAGGCTCGTGTGGCTTCGGTGATCTCCAGAAGGACGTTTAAGGTGTATATGTTGTAGTTTCTAGGAGTGTACGTGTGTGGTGGTGTGAGTGCGTTGTGTAGAGTACAGATACTATAACTTATACACTAGGAGTCTAGACTAAAAAAAATTAACTTTTTGGTCACCGCCAGTGTCACACCGATATCGTTGCCATTGCCACCGCGGTTTCTAGAAATCTATGAAAAAACACTCTAAATCCATGATTTGAGAGTAGTTTTCAACAAAGCGTCATGGTTCTACCATGTGCTGTGGTGAAGTTTAAAGTTCCTTAACAGGAACATGCTAAAAAAGAATAAGGTGTTTAGTAATCGATTAATCTTTCAAAAGCACTCAAAGATCAAAATTGACAAACGCGATTGTAACCCAGCTACGTAGAACCTTGCATGAAACAGCAGACTAATAACCCAGCGCCGCGACGTGAACACGCCACAGAGGCATGGCCTTGTTCCTTGAATAATATTCGTTACGAAAACTAACCATAGATGCTCAGCCTGTTCGTTTGTTGATTTCAGTTAGGGTTTATCAGCTAGTCAATAGTGTTTTTCTCTCACAATAAACCAACACCAGCCGGGCTTATCAGCTCAGAAACCAACCAGCGAACATGCACGCTATTGATGCTTCGCTAGGCAATGCAGAGTAGCGGCTTAAGAGCATCTCCAGCGGTAGGAGAAAACTCTAACCCCAAAACTAGTTATTGGGGGAGATATAGGCCCTGTTCGCTTATTTTATAATCTGTTTTTTTCAACTTGTTTTTTTTCAGCCGGAACAGTGTTTTCGCTCACAATAAATCAACCAAAACAGTGTTTCTTCTTGTTTTTCCAGCGAAGCGAATGGGGCCATAAAATGTGTTTTGAGGCTCAAGGTATTCTCTCCAGAACGAGAAAATCCAATCCCCAATTAGAAAATAGTTGATCGGGGGAGGAGAGGTCTCCCCTTTATTTGATGGGTGGACCGGCTATGATTTAAGAGATTGAGAATTTTTTTTTCCATTGGGGTTGAGTTTGGAAATTGCTGGAGCTATAGGATCTCCAAAATAACAGTTTTTTTTTCCTCATTGTGGGTTAGACAAAGGGGGACTACCAGAGATGCTGTTACAATCAGAGTAGTGTGTTATAGTCGTAATAGGTCTCAAGGAATTTAACATTGCAATGTACAAGCTGTTTGGTGCAGAGAAATGTAACGCAAACGTAAATGATAATAAGCTGCGGACGTTACCGGCGGGATTTACGTTTGAACTAATTCAATTGACGTTTCCTTTACTTTGGAACAAACCAAACAGCACGGTAGTGTCAGATGCTATGTGCCTATGTCTACAATAATTCAGACCACAAAGGCATAATAACAGCCTTAACAAAACCTAGGCAATTTTGAAAGACATTTTTGCTCTCTCAAATTGGAGATTTTCCTGCAAAATTGCACCTGCAAGCACACAAGATACAAGCTACGTAACCACCTTGAAGTTAACAACATCCCTTACAGTTCGGATACCGGTAAGGTGTATTTAGTTAAGTATCACCTCAAGCAGGTGCAACAAAGCAAAAAAGACAGAAGACAAATCTCCTACAGCATTGTTAGCATGTAGCACGCAGCTCAAAAGGCGAACGCTGTTTGAAGATCTTGTATTTTCATCAGTCCGTGAGAGGACTGCAGCAAATTTGTTGAGTGCCCTTGCCCGAGCCTTCTGATCCTGAGGCAGGCCTCTCCTCTTCAAACAAATCCTTCAAGTCTCTGAAAAGCAAAATCCACTTTACTTACAGAGCAAAAGAACCACAGTCTAGCTGCAATGAAAGGTCCCACGCTAATTTGTACGAGTCACCAGCTGCTCATCTTCTCTGAGCTGCTCTGCGGCAGATAGTAGCAGGTCCACACCATCATAATTCCAACTTTGCAGTCCTGCATCGTCCTTCTGGTGTTGTTTCAGCGTCCTCTCATACTGTCTCATCCCCTCTTTTGCTCTCTCCACGCTACACGATGAGCAATACCAATGCCCCTTGGGTATCGAAGTACGGCGAGGTGTAATGCAGTAGAGATGGTAAGCCTCGTCGCAGCCATCGCACAGGATGGTCAGATCATCATCTTTGTCAGACAGACAAACTCGGCAAAGGCAAGATGGGCAGTACCAGCACGGTTGGTCCCGCTGGACATTGCTTGAAATCTGCTTGGACTTCAGGCACCGAATGTGGTAGTACTTGTATAGGCAGTGGACGTGGCCGCATATCAAGAACCTCTTCTCATCCTCTTCAGTATCTCCACATATCTTGCATGAGTAACATGTATCAATCTCTAGCAGTTCTGGGTCAGCGAAGGAGTCCACACTGGAAATGACCATTGCTCTTGAGTTATCATTAGGTGCATCTTCACATTTTGGAGACCTGCAGGCCGCCAGTCTATCGCAGACAACACAATTTTCATGCAAGCAATTTGGATAGTAATGGGCTAAGACCATGTCTCCTTCAACTGGTTCCTTAGAGCCAGCGCTGCAGTTTTTACAACACCACCTTCCAGTTGAAATGGATGAATCAGTAGCCTCAATGCATGAAATGTGGCAAGGTAGCATGCACCTATAACATTTGAGAACGCTACCGGCTCTTGCTTCTTTTCCACATTGGTTGCAGATACTGTCTTTATATACATCAGAAAGATCAGAAGGCCCAGGTTCATCCAATTGGTTAAAGCCTTGTGAGGTCAAGGGTACCAATGCATTTGATTGAACTAGGTTTTTGGGTTCAGACCTGGCCACCACAGCTCCCTGCAATAGAGGTAGCGCAATATTGAACAAGGTGAGGAAATGCATAATTTAAACAGAAGAGCCAATAAAGCAAAACGTTGACAACAAAGCACTCACATTGAGCTCACCATCATCTGATCCTCTCTCTCTTCCAACCTAGAGAATTTAATATCAGATTCCAAATTTCAGTGCCAATGTATATACCAACTACACAACTGAACAAATTAAATGCAAATATATCTGATATTCAAGGCATTCTTATTAGAAAAAAAGGGCAGACCCAGTGCCGGAGGCTCCCACATGAGTGGGGTCTGGGGAAGGGATAAACGAGACAAACCTTTCCCCCGCAAAATCTGCGGAGAGGCTTATTAGAACTAAAAAGCAAAAAAACGAAGGTCAATCAGAAAGTTTAGGGGAAATTTTTGAGACATATTGAGAATTCAAATAAACTCAGGTATCAAGCACTTGCCAGCTTTTTGTAGGAGTCCTCTGTGAGGCTTGATAGATTATTTGCTAGGTGAATAATATCTTGACCAGCCACTTTAAGATCTTCCCATAACTGCAACAATATAAAAATGACGATTAACAAACCACTATGAAAAAATTTATAAAATATATACCCACCAAAAAATGTCTGCTCAGCATAGGTAAAAATAGCAGTGCTGAAACACAATGTTTACAAATGCAGAAAATAAAATAAATTGTGTATCTGAACTTTTTCTCGAACAATGCAAGAGAGCTGTGTGTCACATTAAGATAAAGAAGTACATAATGTACAAAAACAAGGGGGGCTTGGACCCCCCCCACAACACACACCACTCAAAACTCACAAAAAGAAAAAATTACCATGGCCAACAAACCACACTACAACTAAGGGCCTTGAAACCGAGATTGTGTACCTGAACTACATATATATATATATATATATATATATATAAAAGAAAACCACTATATAATGTAAGATCTAGGTGCTGGACGCATGTGCGCAACAACACTACGTTTGCAATTTAATAGGAGTCTAAAATTTCAAAACACATGACACAAAACTAGAAGAAATATCAACCCAAAAGTCATGAAGTTGGTACCAGTTTCAGATCATGCACGAATAATTCAGGTTCATGCCCATAATTTCCATTTTTCATCCTTGAATCAATCAGACCAAAATCAAAATATCTAGTTCTTTCCCCATCTTGATGTACAGTTCTGCAGAGTACAGTGCACAACAAAGCAAAGTTCTCCGATCTTAAAACATCCATAAGAATATTCTGGCACCTAGCAGTGTTCGCATTCACTGTTTTATCACGATCCATTTCCACTTTGTCAGCTACCTGGTATAAGCCCAGAAAAAGATTACTGAAGATGATATCATGATGATTTATCCTTTAAATATATTATTACAGCTACAGTATTCTGAAAAGAGGTGTTGATGACCTACTGTTTTATCCAAAGAGTATGTAGCATATTTAATTCATTGTTCTATAGATTACTAAATGCTAACATAATATAACAATGCAAGAATGTCTGTGATTTTCACACTTACTGTGCCAAATTCAGCACAACCATAGAGAAGAGCATCGCGGATGCATGTCCCAATTCCAGCATCCTCTTGTACATCAGGCAAATGCATTAGTCTATCCAACACATATCTCCAGCAGTCACTAATTCCAAAGTCACTTCTTTGTTCCTCCAACTTGGTTGTGTCACCACATAATCCATTCCCATGAGGTCCTTCTTCCATCATTGGCTGCACAATGAACACTTTTTAGTACTTAACACGTTAGTCCAGCAGAAATGTTGTAAAACAGCAACAACAACGAAGTCTTTTAATCCCAAGTAACATGAACCACCAACAAAAAGGAAAAGATTATATCAAAGGGCATATAATAGTAATATTTCCAAGGGATCTAAAGACTACTTCATGGTTCAGGAACGTGGATTGCTGATTTCCATGCGATTATACCTAAGGAAGGCAAGAAAGTGCTATTAGTGTTTACTTCTACATAGATGACAAGTCTTTCAGTAAGAAAAATGTTCCAGTTAGTCAATATAGTGTTGACTTACTGCTAGTATCCATGTTGCTAGTTCTAACTAATGGTGCACCAAAGGAGTCATATATGGTTTTCACCCTTGTACAGCCTAGAGATCCAACTACAGCTGATGATGAGTTCCAGTAGTATGAATAGCTGATACAGCCAAGAATCGTACAAACAGTGTTGCATGAATTCTGGCCCTAGACTCCTAATAGACCACCAAAGATGTACATTGCATCTGTTAGGTGAGCATAGCTACTATATAACTTTATAAGGGCCACATAATCTAGGGCTAGCTACCTTGTACTACATTCTACTAAATAAAGTGTGCAGTTGTGAATAATCTCCACTTCTGAAATTAACATGGTACCAGAGCTCTAAGGTTACTACACCTTATTTTGCGACTGCCAGTGCATCCTCTGACCTTGCTCACAGCCAGGTTCTGAAGAGGTGGCAACCTCATTCCTCTCTTGCTCATGACACACCTGAGGATCCTCATGATGCACCTGAGGATTGGAACTCTCTTTTGAAAGAAGAGTAGTACTGGATAACATGTTGCATTCTTTTAATTCACTGTTAGCTTGGTCAAAAGCCTGGGAAGAACATCTGTCATGTATTGTTGCAGTGAGATGGTCCTGATCAAGTTGTGAACTCTTAGAAGAGCACAGCACGTCACAATAGCCATTACCGTCAAATAAACCTGATCTCGCTTTCTGCTCCTCCTTTGACATCATTTGATCCTTCATCTTTTCAGCAACATCCATTGGAATATTTGGGCACTGAGGGTGGTTCTGCCATCCAACAAGATGCCACTTCAATCTAGTTAAACCATGATCACCCTCAATACTGCACCACTTGCACTTCCAGTTTCCGTTTTCTTTCTCATATATCAGAGAATGTTCCCATGCACTGTCCCTTAGCACTGCAGGGTAATTGTGTACCTAAAAATTCAGAGAACATTCCTCTTAAATATGAACTTAAACTAAGGGATAAAAAGCAGCCTGAAAATTAAACAAATAAACCCCTCGGTGAAAGAATGAATTCAATTAAAGACTAAGTTGGACATAACAAACTGTAACAGTCTATGCTTTCATTCAAACAGTTTCCTATTCTGTTTTTTTTTTAAGTTGATTCTTTTAGGAGTTATCTTCTCAATCAGAATGCAGCTAAAGGTCTCCACCCAACTTTCTATTGGATAATACTCAATGGCTAAATCAACATGGCCACTAAAGAACAACCTCAGGATTCAATCAGATTGTGATCACTTGTTCTTTGGTTGCCAGTTTAGACTGAGGACCTTTGGGGTTTTGAATAGGACTTGAAGCAGCTAGAGTAATTGTTCATCATAACAAAATGGCCTTCATAGAGCCATAACTCCTGGATGCTGGCACATTAGTTACAGAGAAACAGATCCATCTTTGATGAGGTGCCTCCAAACAAGTATTGATTGAAGAGAATGGTGTTGTTTGACATGAATCTCTTGAAGTTAAGAGCTCCTAGGAAATTCCTATCGCATCATTTATCCTGGCTACAGGACAATCTTACTGTTAGAGTTATTAGTCCCTATTTATTGTTGCCTTTTCCCTAGGCTAGACTGGCCCCTTGGGGCGCCGCCTCCAGGCTGGCCAGGCCCTTTGGGCTCTCTTGTTCTCTCTATATATATGTAACTCTTCTACTGTAATCACTCATTAAGCTAATCAATCTCAGCCTTTGGCTTCTATCATGGTATCAGACGCTCTCTCCTGAGCCGTACCGCCCACCCTCCGTTTCCGCACTCCCAGGCGCGCGCGCGTTTCCCAGACGCACGCGCCCTCTCGGTCGCTGCGCGCGCCGCTCTTCTCGGCGCTCGCGTCCGCCCGTTCGCTCGCCGCGCCCGGCTCCCGCGCGCGCGCCCCTCGGTTGGCCGTCGCCCGCGCGCACCCATGGCCGCCACCTCCGCCTCCGGTGTCCTGGGTGCCTCCGCCACAGCCAAGCTCCGCGACGAGGCACTCGCCGCCGTCCAGAAGCTGGAAGATGAGGCTACTTCCCTGCGCTCCACCAACACCGAGCGCAGCCTGGCCCTTCAGGCGGAGGCTAACCTCCTCAAGAACGCCGCCGCAGCCCAGGAGCGCGTTCGCCTCGCCGCCGCCGCTCTCGCCAAAGAGCGCGCGCAGGCAGACGCCCTGGAGCAGCAGGCCGCGGCCCTCCGGGAGCGCATTCGCGGCGACTCCCATCGCGACGAGGCCCCGCAGGACGATGACGACGCCCGCTCCTTCTCCTCTGAAGCAGCCGCCATCGCCCATCTACACAGCCAGGCTGCCGCAGTCCAGAATATCAAGAACCTGATCCCGATCGTCCTCGATCTTCAGGCTTCCAACTACTCCAAGTGGCGCGGCTACGTCCTCCTCCTCCTCGGCCGCTTTGCCCTGAAGGATCACGTCCTCTGCGACGACTCCCGCCTCTACGATCCGGCGTGGTCCCGTATGGACTGCGTCGTTGTCTCCTGGATCTTCAACACCATCTCCCCCGACCTTCTGGACGTCGTCCACGAGCGGGAAGGCATCACCGCTCGGGGAGCATGGCTCGGGCTGGAGCAGCGGTTCCTAAACAATCGCGAGTCCCGCGCCATGCTCCTCGACGCCGAATTCCGCACTCTCTGCCAGGGTGCCCTCTCCATCGACGACTTCTGCCGCAAGATGAAGACCATGGCCGATGCACTTGCTGATCTCGGCGAGCCCGTCCAGGACCGCACCCTCGTGCTGAACGTCCTGCGTGGCCTCAATGAATGTTTCCAGTTCATGTCTCAACTCGTCACCCGCCAGCGACCATTCCCTTCCTTCGTCGACGTTCGTGCCGACCTACGCCTGGCCGAGCTCAACATGGCACCGCCTTCGGCGCCTTCTTCAGCTCTCGTCGTCTCTACGCCCCCCAGGACACCCACCCCTGCTGCTGCGTCCCCGCGACATCCACCACCAAGCGGGGGCTCCATTTTGTGGCAACAATGGCCGCGTGGTGGCGCGTCGCCAGCGATGGTCGCGCCAAAACAACTCGGTTGGCGGCCCACACCCACCGTGGCCCACAGTGGCCTTCCTTCCTCAACCCGTGGACTGGGTCCATTTATATGTGGCCTGGGTCCTCCTCTGGCGGCTCTCGCGGCCCACCACCGCGCCCTGTCTAGCCACCACAGCAGGCCATGATGGCTGGCCCTGCTGCCCCCGGCGCATATTATCCTTCGGCGTCGGCTGCCTTCTACCAGCCGCCCGCCCCAGTGCCCCCGTCTGCGTGGTCTCCATGGGATCCTCAGGCGCTCGCCAACGTGTTCAGCACCGTCTCCCTCACTCCGCCGCCAAGCGCCTCGGACTAGGTCGTCGATTCGGGAGCTTCTTCCCACATCGCTTCTAACTCCGGTATGGTCACTTTGTCACCATCCTCCTCCTTCCCCTCCTCCATTGTTGTCGGCAATGGAGCCACTTTACCGGTCATGGGCACTGGCTACTCCACTCTCCCTAGTCCCTTTCACCTTAATAATGTTCTTGTTGCCCCTGATATTATTAAAAACCTTCTCTCTGTTAGACAGTTTACCACTGATAATCTTGTTTCTATTGAATTTGACCCTCTTGGTATTTCTGTGAAGGATCTCCGTTCCAAGAACGTCCTCCTTCGATGTAACAGCTCGGGGCCTCTGTATACCCTGCAGCTTCCATCATCATCCTCCGGCTCCTGCGCTCTCGTAGCCACTCCATCTCCGACCACTTGGCATCGCCGCCTCGGACACCCCGGCAAAGCTGCCCTTCAACGTCTTGCTCAAACCTCTTCTATCGTGTGCGCGAAAACCGATGATGATTCTATCTCGCCATGCGTGTCGACTTGGGCGCCATGTTAACTGCCCTTCACTAGTTCCCTATCCGAGCAATAAAATTTTTTGACTTAATTCATTGTGATCTGTGGACATCACCGTCATCGATGTATCTGGATTTAAATATTATTTAGTCATTATTGATAATTGCTCACACTTTGTTTGGACATTTCCTCTTACTTTGAAATCGACACTTTCCCTGTTCTCTCCAATTTCTTTGCTTTCGTGCTCACTCAGTTCGGGTGCGTCATCAAGGCTGTGCAATGTGATAATGGCCGCGAGTTTGATAACTCTGCGTCTCGTGCTTTCTTCCTTGCTAAAGGTGTCTCTCTCCGCATGTCCTGCGCCTACACCTCACAGCAGAATGGCAAAGCCGAACGCATGATTCGCACCATCAACAACACCACCCGCACCTTGTTGTTCCAAGCTTCCATGCCCTCCTCATATTGGGCCGATGCTCTCGCCACAGCCACCCACCTCATTAATCGCCTCCCCACCAAAACCTTGCACATGAGCACCCCCTTCTTCACTCTCCACGGCACCCTTCCCTCCTATCATGATCTCCGGACCTTTGGATGCTCCTGCTATCCAAATCTCACCGCCACTGCCCCTCACAAGCTGGCCCCTCGGTCCACTTTGTGCGCCTTCCTCGGCTACTCTCCGGATCACAAGGGTTATCGGTGCCTTGACCTTATCACCAATCGGGTCATCATCTCTCGCCACGCTGTCTTCGACGAAACAACGTTTCCCTTTTCCCTCCGTCGGCCCTCCCTCCACCCCCATCGAACTTGATTTTCTAACTAATGATGATTCCTGTCAGTCCCTCCTCTATCTGCAGCACTCCCAGGTGGCTCTTTGGCCTCCGCCAGCCTCTCCCCCGCCCAGGCCGCCCCTGTTCGAGAACTCCGCAGCACCCGTTATGCTGGCGTCTGCGGCATCCGCTGTCCCGGCACTTCTGGCGCCCTCTGTACTGCGGCGCCCATTGTCTGAGTGCCCACGATGCCCATTGTCCGATTGCTGCGCGCCCCAGACAGAGATGTTTCGGCACCCTCAAGACGCCTCAGACAGTGTGCGGTCCACAGCCGCCCATCATCCACGTCTACCACCGGCGTCCTCCTGCACCAAGCCCGACGACCGAGCCTTCTGTTGAGGCTCCCGCTCTTCGACGCTCCAGCATCGTCCCATCTCCACCGAACTATGTCAAGCACGGCCCCCAGCTTCCAACTGGGGCTGTTCCCATCCCACCTGTCGCCAATTCCCATGGTATGGCTACCCGTGGGAAGATCGATTCCGGCGACCTCGCTTGATGCGCATGCCGAGGTCCTCTCCCAGCATGCGTGTCGTCGCGACGCTCTTGCCAATCCTCACTGGCGTCAGGCCATGGAAGAGGAATTTGCTGCTCTCTTCGACAACCACACTTGGGACCTCGTTCCTCGTCCTCTCAAGGCAAATGTTGTCACCGGTAAATGGATTTTCAAGCACAAATTTCATGCTGATGGCTCTCTGGACAGATAAAAGGCTCGCTGGGTTCTTCGCGGGTTTACTCAACAACCCGGTGTTGATTATGATGAAACATTCAGCCCTGTTGTCAAACACCTTTCTGATTCGCACACAGTCATCACTTTGGCTCATTCCGAGGATTGGCCGATCCATCAACTTGATGTGAAGAATGCCTTTCTTCATGGCACTCATCTGTCAAAAAAGATATCTCGCTCATAGCCACCGGTGGCTTTGTTGATCCTACTCTCCCCGAACATGTTTGCAAACTCAACAAGTCACTCTATGGTTTGAAGCGCAGCACACAGCGCGGTAATACAGCCGGTTTGCCTCCTTTCTACTGACTCTGGGATTCACCGAAGCCAAGTCTGACACCTCTCTGTTTATCTACCGGCGCAGTACTAAGACAGTCTATCTGCTCCTCTATGTGGATGATATTGTGCTCACTGCAACTTCTCAGCAAATCTTACACCGGGTCATCACGACTCAAACAAGAATTAGCCATGAAAGATCTTGGTCCTCTGCACCATTTCCTTGGCATAGTTGTTCAACAAGAACCGGACACTCTATTTCTCTCTCACAACGTCGGTACACCTCGGACATTCTTGCTCGCCACGGCATGAGTGACTGCAAGGCATGCTCTACCCCCGTTGACACTTGTGCTAAGGTCTCTCCTTCTTGCCGGCTCTGCATTGCTGTCGATCCTACAAACATACCGCAACCTTCTTTGGTGCCCTTGATGCGACTTTCACCCGACCTGATATCGCCTACGCTATTCAACAAGTCTGCCTATACATGCACGATCCCAGGGAAGCTCATCTTGTGGTCGCCAAGCGGATCCTGCGCTATCTTCGAGGCACTCTTGACTTTGGCCTTGTCATTCCTCGCTCTGCTTTCGACTTCACTTCGTGGTCTACACCGACGCCGATGGCCGGCCCGCCCCTGACACCCGCCCGCTCCACCTCCTCGGCTCACTGTTGTCTTTCCTCGGTGGCGCCTCATCTCCTGGTCCTCAAGCGTCAACCCACGCTTTAGTGCTCAAGTCTTTGAGGCGAATACCACATTTGTTGCTAACGGCGTGGTTTGAAACCTCTCTGGCATGCAACTTCTTCTCCAGAGCTGCATCACCCGGCCGGCCTCTGCCTCCCTCGTCTCATCGCGACAACGTCGTGTCGTCTACCTCTCCACCAACCCCGTTCAACATCGGTAGCACCAAGCACGTGGAGATCGACCTCCACTTCGTTCGAGCAGGTCCGCCCTTAGGGCTTGTCCGTGTCTTTGCATGTTCCCACCACGTCGTAGTTCGCCGATGTCTTCACCAAGGGTCTTCCCTCCTCGGTCTTCATGGATTTTCGCTCCAGCCTGAACGTTCGTCCCAACAACGTTCCGACTGCGGGGGGGTGTTAGAGTTATTAGTCCCTATTTATTGTTGCCTTTTCCCTAGGCTAGACTGGCCCCTTGGGGCGCCGCCTCTAGGCTGGCCAGGCCCTTTGGGCTCTCTTGTTCTCTCTATATATATGTAACTCTTCTACTGTAATCACTCATTAAGCTAATCAATCTCAGCCTTTGGCTTCTATCACTTACTGTATAGCAATTTCTTGAGCAATGATCTGTGCATAGACAGATTAGATTCTTTGTTATCATGGTCTTGTTAACCTATGTATACTTAAAAGAAGCTTGTAAGACCATTTTGTACTTAATTAGTTATTATCATTACTATAAAAGTCACATGTTTATCACATAGGAGACCTGTGTACATTGTATTAAGAAGAAAAATGGGGGAACCCTTACAAAACACCACACACACCCAAAACGACTACAAATCACCTTTGCGCCAGGGAAAGAACCCAAAATACCACATACAACTGCAACCTTACAACCGCGCACACACACACACACACTGCTGTGACAACTGCGTGAAAAGGTAAAAAAATACCTTTAGCCCCAGCCAAACCCCACAACTGGATTTCCTCACTAGCAAGCAAAAAGGCTCTAGCCACAAGGAGGTACACCATAAAAAACGCATCTATTGCGTAATGTCAATATTATTTCATATCCAATAAGATTTTTCTTTAGGGAAAATTTAAGTGCAAGTTCCCAAAAGAAAAATTTTAAGTTATCTTGTTCGTTCTTAGCAATTTCTCGTCTGATACAGCTTTATATTAACATCTAAAGTCAACCATACAAGAGACACAAAATGTTGTGCATAAAAGCTATAGAGATTGTCACCATACTATAAGTGGGATTGCACTTTGCCAAAAACACCATCGAGTGTGTCAATGACATGTGGGGTCAGGCCCCACTTGTCATTGACATAGTGGCAAAGTAGGGTTCCACTAGTTTTGTTTCCAAATAGTATGATAAAACAACATGCTCCACTGAATAGCAGAAAAAGGGCAGAAAAAATCAATGGCAAATTGAGAGGCATCTATAAGTCACTTCAGCTCCAATCAGCAAAATCCCAGCTTAATCCTGAATCTGACAGTTTTCAGATGTGTTTAAAAGGAGCCAATACACATCGTGTTAATCAGGGAAGCTTTGCAAATAAAACTTAACATCCTGATTCTTCTGGGTATTCAAGAAAAAAAAAACTTGAATTCTGATTATTATACATGATTAATGCAACTTCAACTGTGGAAGAAAGTTGCAAAGGGACAAGATATAGATCTAGTGCATAGAAGATCGGTGATCTTGCACCTCTATAATGAACAGATGAAGGATGGCACATAGTGGATTGTTATTCCAATTCTCAGAATAATGAACAATTATATGGCATCACAGGATCAGTAGAAACAGGGAAAGTGAGTACAAATAGTAACAGTACCTCCCTAGGTTCATTGTTTATTGACAGTTGAGACTGATTCCCACATAATGGATCATTGTTCTGCCGTTCTTCACTGGATTGGCCAAGAATATGTGGACTGGAAGGAATTTGTTGCTCAGCTTTATTCTTTTTTAGCCTTCTCTTTGTCAGAACATGGCGTCTTGCTTTTGCAAAGACTTCTCTAGGAACATTTGGACACTTAGGCCGACGAAATGCACCAGCTAGATGATAATGGAGCCAAAACTTTTTACCATACCCATCCATGCCACAGTATCTACACCTCCAATGCCTCGCACTTTGATCAACAATAATTATGTGCTTCCTTGTGTTAAACTCACTTTTCCGGCATGGTTTCAACATCTACAACCAATTTTAAAGCTCAAAGCATAGTATATTTTTTTATTTAAAACAGAAACATTTTATTTATTAAAATAAGAAAAAGACCTAATAACTCAATAACAGGGGAGAGAAAGAGACAGCTTCCTCCAGGGACAACCAACTTTCATTTTCCTGTAAGGTTTATGAAGGTGAAGTACCTTGGTATTTTTTGAATTCTCAGTATTCTTGTCCAAAATCTGGTTCTTATTGCTAGTCACTTGATCCATCCTGCCATAATCCATTGTGCACTGCTCTTCAGGCTGATCACAACGCTCAACTGGCTGGCCACTACTTTCTGCACCACATTGCTTGCTTCCAGCTGCTATCTTCTCCACACACAAAAAAAGGGGGGGTAAGTTTTATGTTAAAACAAATAGCTAAGTTCCAGTGATGTATGTTTCGTCCACATCACTGGAAATAATGAATTCAGGTAGCAGGATTGTAGAACATCCCTCCCCCTATGTCTACTAGCTGTGTTGGTCAAGCTAAATAGAGGTTCATACAAGATATATGCCCCTAAATAACAGTATTCCCTCCATTTCAAAATATGGGGCGTACTCGAATAAAAAATGTCAAATATTGTAAATTTTGACCAATAGTCAAAATTATGTTTAGTGCACAAAAGATGCATCAACAGATTCATATTTCACATGTCTTTAAGTATGCCGTTAGTTTGACGTAATTGATAATATATTGTAAGAGAAATTATTAAGCATAGTATATCTGGAACTTAAAAGACTTTCTCAAATCCTAATATGCCTTATAAAAGAAATAGAGGAAGTACTACACTCCCAATATGCCAACCGCTTGGTAACAACATCCCTTAAAGGGCATACCCAGTGCAGAGAACTCCCGCTCTGTGCGGGGTCTGGGGAAGGGTGTCAGTGGCAAGCCTTACCCTCGCCTGTGCAATGCGAGGAGACCGCGACTCGAACCCGGGACCTTCCGGTCATAGGCGGTAAGACTCTACCGCTTGCACCAGGCCCGCCCTTAAAGGCTCAAGAATAAAGATTTGATGCTTAGCTACAAGGGGAAAATGTTGGAAAAGAAATGAGAATCTGCCATCAAAGTCTCACAAGGCATTTGGACTCACTAATAATCCTCAGAATTCTCTTTTTCTTTCCCTATGACATGGCTACTGCATTGAGCACTAATGATATGGCAAAACTGTAAGGTGAAGACAAAAGGACAGCAACGATACCTCATTAATAGCACCCTTATCTAATGTTTGCACATATGTAGTATTTCTCGAAGGTTGTTGTTCATTTACATATTCTACAGTCACTTCTCCTTGAACTTGTGTGTTGAAATCCTCATCAACATTAAAGACATAATTATTCAAAAGAAGGCGTGTTGCTCTTTTCTCTTCAATGAAGTTTGATACTTTCTTTGAAATTTCCTTTGGAACGTTTGGGCAGCTGTCATCAATGAGATGAGCCTTCAAAGTAGTTACACCACCACTTCGACAAAGAGAACAGAACTTGCATTGCCACCGTCTTTTATTTCCATCAAGATCCACAGCATGCTCCCAGCCAATATCCCTTGCTCGCAACATTGGAAACTGCAAACCAATTTGAATTTTGTGAACACAAAAGATTAATGGTAACGTCAGTATTCACAAGAAACCAAAAGTTTGTTGAAGATCTGAAATTAGTTAAGCGGTTGCTGATATTAAGTACTTAGGTACAAGGAGTGTGCAAAAGGTTAACAGTGGCCAGTTTATCATCCTAAGTCATTTTTCCCTTCAGTGCTAGTCTTCATGGATACATTAGACAAATTTACAATCTCACAGGTACGAAGTAATTTTATATTTTATTGGCACCATTCTTATCACAAATGGTCAATGCATAATGGTTTAGCCAAATAGGATCACCCTTTATAGTTTGCCCATTTTTTCTTTCCAAAGATTGGAATCATCTGCCAACATGGCTGCACATGTTACTAAATTTAAGTGATTCAGGCCCCCCCCAATCCCCCCAAAACAAGTAAGAATCAGTAGGTGTTACATTGAGTACAAAACAAATCAAAGAGAAAAAAAGAAAATGCTTATTGTCCATTTATATACCCTGGGAGCAGTATCGTGATGAACTGAACTCGTTTGGTTAGTGACTTCTTCAAGAACATTAGTGCCCGTTCCATCGGGAAGCACTGAATCAGAAGGTAGAAGATCCTTTTCAACATCAGCATAACCAGAAGGGCTCTTAGTCTTTACATTGTCACCACCATTTTGTGCAGCTCGCTTCCTCCGTCTCTCTCGTTTCTTCCGCAAATGCTCCCTTATCTCCTCAACAACATCTGCTGGAACTTTAGGGCACATTTTGACATCTAAATCACCAGCTAGATGCCGTTTGAGTCTAGATACACCACCACCGTACCTAATTAGGCCACAATACATACACTTCCAGTGTTGTCTATTTTCGTCAATCATTATGCCATACTTCCATCCCATATCCCTACTTTTCCAAAAAGTATCTTTACTCTGCAAAATTATAAAGTTTCAAATCATGGTGTAGAAGAGGTAAGATGTAATTTAGCCATATGTATCTGAAGTTCATCAGATCAGTCAAGGCATAGCAAATGAATGTCCTAAAGTAAAATGTATGAGGTATAATCGCCTTAACAAGTGATGAAGCGAAATTCAGAAATGCAAGAGAACATTTAAAGTTAAGCAAAGGAAAATCGCCTACATAGTATTCTATTTTTTCCCAAAGGCTGAAGTACAACTCAAGGTTTTTTCTTCAACATGGCAAAAATATACTGGTATCAAATTTCCTCGTATGCAAAAGCTATGTGTTAATCAGAAAAATGTTGGCTGTGCAGAACAGAATGTTCTATCTTCAATTGCATTGTGGCATTGTAATATCAAAAAATACATGGAACGTTGACAGAATCCTTTTGCCTCAGCCCAGAACAATTCCCTCTCTCATGATGTTGATGAAATTAATGCAACCATATGATATAACTAATCTGTGAATACAAATCATGAGAAATTTCCTTGTATCAATGCAGCTAACTATGACAAGAAAACTAAATAGAAATTGGCATCCATACTGAAGGGAAAATTGAAAAACACAAATCCAGGAGTAGATGTTAAAAAAGTTGTAACCAATGTAGTTCTTCAAGAAAAAGATAATACAAATTAACCCAAAATAATTCATTTTTTAGAATAATTTAGTCCTATGGAACCAAAGAACCCACACTTACATCCTAAGAAGGTGAAACCTACAGAGTTTATCAATCAGCTGCGATGATTTTTTAAGTATATTAAATAAGCAGAAACATTCTATGCTTGATCCATAGTATCCCATTCTTATAGTGAGGCAGAGAGACAGGGAGAGGGCACGCCTCCATTACATCCAGTTTTGCTTGATTCATAATAAACTAATCAGAGCCAAATGTAATTTTTTTTCTCGAGTATGCAGGAGATCTGTGCATCATTGCATTAATAGAAAGAATGATAGACATACAACACCAACACACACTGTTATGACAAATTTCATACGCACCTGCTGAAGGACCAAATGTGATTCTACTCTACAGAATACCAACATGAGCAACAAGTACTAACATGAACATACAAGTCAGGAAAAAATGGACTCAGCCATAGAATAACATGTCAAGTATCGGCTTATGTCATCAACCTAATTTGATTATATATATATATATATATATATATAAGCATCTAGATAGCAAGCTCTTAATCTATTCACTAATACTTCATCATTTTGGTAACTTTACTCCAGGAGGCAACTCCAACAAATTCATGATGCTTACTGTATTTGCAAAATGCATATTACTGATGCACTGCTTGTATGATGCACAAGAACATCCTCATCATTCTAATGCAAACCACAGTGCAGAATCAGTCCTTTGCAAACACCAACAATTTCTATGTTATTCGATACTTACAAGATGAATGTGGAAACCTGGTGAGCACATAGGTTACAAGCAGTAGCATTTGCAAATTTCAAGTAACTGTGAAAGATTGGAGATGAAATCTCTTTCCATTTCAACACAAAGGTATTGTAGGTTTCCTTGTAAAGTTAAATGATTATACCTGCTGTGCCAGCACATCTCCAGCCTTTGGCTCCGGCTCCACCTGTGGCTGTGGCTCCATTTGCTGCAGCGGCAGCGGCTGCAGCTGTGGCTGTGGCTCCGGTTGCTGCTGCTGTGGTGGTGGTGACTGCGGCAGTTGCTGCTGTGTCTGTGGCTTCTGCTGCCGGCGCCTCTTGTAGGTAACTATAGGGTGCTGGGAGGACGAATCCCTGAAATGCACCTTCTTAATCCCTTGGCTTCCCCCATCATCCATCATATTCCGTTAGATTCGGCCGGCAAGAAACCAAGAACCTGCATCGGAACAAACCAGCCAAAATCCTCAGCCCGAGGCCATTCCAAGAACACAAGAAGCAAGTACCAACTCCCGGAATTCCCGGACCAAGAATCCGGACCAGAAAGATTCAACCATTTCCCCTCAACCGAACCACCAAGAAAGTTCGAAATATTGGGGGAAACAAGGCGGTCAAAACGGCAAGAAACAGCGGCTGATAAAAAAAAAACACGGTTTCAGGTTAAGTACCGGAGCCTCGCTTCTGCCGACGGCACCGGGCCGATCGATGAGGCGGCGGATTTGGGGGCGCGGCGAATGGCGGGGGCCTCCGAATTCAGGCCATGGGAGGGGGTGCAAATGGAGAGTAGGGGATGTGAAACGCAACTGCGGCAATGAAGGCAAAGGTTGTATTGGATACAAGAGACTAGTTGGGGAGGAGACTGACAAAAATCCGGCACCACTTGGGCTCTGAGCGTCGTAGCGTCCGTTTACTGCCTTTTCTTCCTCTCTTTCTTTCCCTCCCTGCTGCCTTTCCAGCCCCCTCCCCCCCCTGCTTTCCATTGCTTTTTACCTTCTGCAGTGCAGGGGCACCGTTTTCTTCCCAATTTTTTTTTTGTCCCCTCCTCTAACAAATTTGTTAGCCATGGAGTTTGGTAATCCGGTAGCACATGATGTAGCTTACGAAATCTTGGCTTATGTAAGAAGGAGAGAGTATTTCGTCTTCGCCCCGGGTTTATGTGCATTTTTTGTCTAGGCTTTAGCACAATCCAAATAATGGCCCTGTTCGTTTCGCTGAAATTTGGTTGCTGCTGATGCTGATGCCGATTCGTTGTGAGAGGAAAACACTGTCGTTCGCTGAAAAATACTACTGAAGTAGTGCTGAAAAATAAAGCGAATATTGGTGGAGGAGATAGTGGGTTATTGAATTCTAAGTGGTTATCCACGTAAGTAAGAACGAAAGATGTTTGGATCTTATTCTCATTATTTTAGTAAATTTATGTAATCCTTTGTAGATCCAAACACAACCAAACCGAAGTGATATTATGTAAAAGAAGAATTACATTTTGCTTCTTCAAATTTGTCTTGCCTTGTAATTAGTTGATAATTTTGGAGTATAGAAAAAAAATAGGAAAGAAAAGCGTTACTGCATGAGTTATTAAAGGATTAGTTCACTGCTGCATTAGTAGTACTAGTAGCAATTGCCTAATCAAGATCGCAGTAATTCATCAGTCCTTGTAGTATTTGTGTTCTGAAAACGATTACTCCCCATTGCTCCTTGTTGGTTCTGGTGCATGTGCATCATCCCCACGGATACAGATACAAGGAACCTACCTTTCTGGGCCAAAATAAATGACCGGCAGATTTCATTGTCAAGCTTAACACAAATCATAACTTCTTCTGTGACGTATATGCACACAGCATTCTTGGGAGCAACTGATCATCTGATATTTCTGTATACTGCTGGTTTCAGTATATGTGCATACCACCCTCAGTCCCAGATTATATGTCGTTTTGTCTTTTCTAGATAAATAGTTTTTGCTATTTTTGCTACACACCTAAATATACAATATGTCTATATACGTCATAAAAGTTGTGTATTTAGAAAAACCAAAATGACATAGGGACAGCGGGAGTAGTTTGTAACGTGTCTTTTAGGATGCTCCATTTTCATGGAGAGATGTTTCAGTGAAGATGATGGCTTACAAGTATTCTTTTCACAAATTATGGTGATGAGATGTCAGTGAACATTACAGCTGACATTGCAAGTACAGCGATTCAGCGAGGCCAAAAGTGTGCCCATCTTGATGGCTGGTCTCCTGAAGATGCTCTTAGTAGCTAACTTTCCCGTCAGCGCTACACCGACCAACTGAAGCCGTATGTACTCACGATTACTTTTTTTTTTTGGAAAAAGACTTATTTTTTCCTCTGAACACAGATGGGGCGGCGACACCTACCTACGCTGTGGGCGGTAAATGCGTACAGCGCAGCTTCCTGCACGCTAGCGTTGCGTTTTGCAACAGTAATAAATTTGAGTGGGCAGTTTTCAGCATAGCTGAATAGTCGTCATTACAATGGGGACTGAATGTTTGCAACATCTCAGTAGTAAGCACTGAATGCATTACTGACCGACCGTTGATTTTGCAACAGCATAGCTGAATAGTAGTAAGCACTGAATGCATTGCTGAACAGGTGAGGAAAGGCTGCTACTGGAGGACTGGGCCTGGGCTGAGCCGAACGATTGCATAAACCGAGCCCCAGCCCCAGCTGCAGCACAAGGCGAAATAGGCCTTGGTGGCGCACGTAGTCCACAGGTGAGACGCGTGTTGGCCGGGCCTTGTTCCACGCAGCGCGCTCCAGAGCCCATGTCGCGAGAGCCGATCAGAGGTTCTCGGGCTGAGATGATAAAACCCACTGTGAGCCAACAATGCAATGTCAAAATTAATGTCTATGCTTTATCATCATCAATTGATTGATGATATCACATTGGGTTATTTGTGTAATGAGGGAGAGGAGTTGATCACTAACTCTATGCCTGAAAGTGTATCTATGATCGTTGCTAACGATTTGTTAGCCGAGCGTAATGAAGAGAAACCCTTATTAAAAAAAGGGATTGACTAGCGATCGGACATCCGCGGCTGCTCCGCCCGTCCGCTTGGATTCGCGTGCTGCCCGCGCCAGCTCTTTTTCCTGCACTCGCATCCGAACCGCCCGCTTTAGATCCGCTGTCCACACTGCTCGCATGACTCGCCCCCGCCTCTTCCATACCGGCGCGGCGCACGTCTCTTCCAAGCCACCCGGGAAGACTAGCCCTGTTGAAAGATCCTAAATGGCTAGAGGGGGGTGAATAACCCATAAAAATTCTCCATAAATTCACATAATTTTGCTTTAGCTCTACAAGGGTTGCAAGCCACCTATACCAACAATTCTAGTTGCTATGATCTCTAGGTTCACACAAAAGCTATTTCACTACTCTTTAAGCTAGTGAGCTCTCAATGACTAACTAAAGAGCCTCACTAACTAAACTAACAAACTCTCAAAGACTAACTACACTAACGAGCTTGACTAGGCAAGAATGTAAACAAAGTAAATACAAGAGAGTGTGTAGGATGATTATACCACCGTGGCAAGAGAGATGAACCTATCAATGAATACCAAATCAATCACCGGGAGAAATCCAAGAGACAAGTGACACAAGTTTTCTCCCAAGGTTTACGTGCTTGCCGGCAAGATAGTCTCTGTTGTGTCGACCAACACTTGGTGGTTCGACGGCTAATAGATGTTTCACAAACCTAGCCCAACACTTGGGCGCCACAGGAACCTACCCACAAGTGAGGTAACTCAATAACATGAGTAATTTACTAGAGTTACCTTTCGGCTCTCTACCGGGAAGGTACAAGACCCCTCACAATCACCGGGAGATGGCCGCGAACAATCATCAACTCGTGCCAATGCTCCTCCGCTGCTCCAAGCCATCTAGGTGTCGGCAAACACCAAGAGTAACAAGAAATCCGCAGCCACAACGACCCCAAGTGACACTAGATGCAATCACTTAAGCAAATGCACTAGGAATCACTCCTAATCTCACTATGATGATGAATCAATGATGGAGATAAGTGGGAGGTGTTTGCTTAGGCTCAAAAGGATGTCAAGTATGTCAAAGTACCAAGAGAGTGAGCCCCAAGCCAGCCAAGAACTATTATAGAGCCCCCTTGGCTCATAGAGCCATTGGGCTCGCGTAGGCAGGACCGGACTCACCGACCGGACCCTGAGCAGAGTCCGGTTGCCTAGGTCTGGTCGCTTCTGGCCATCCACGTGGCCTCGCTTTAAACCTCGACCGTTGATTTCCAACGGTCACTTAAGTCACGCACAAACATCAGCTCCAGACCAAACTCACAGCCCTAGGTCCGGTCGTTAATTCTCGCGTGAGTCCAAACATTTCCAGAGAGTTCCCGAACGCCTAAAACATGACCGAACTCGGTCCGGTTCTGATGATCGGACTCAACCGCGGGTCCGGTCCTCATAGCCTTCGCCACCGTGCTCAATCAAGACATGGCCGGACTCAGGGTAGCGTTGGGTCCGGTCCTACCGTGACCCTAGAGTCTGGTCGCGTCTAGAGCCGTCCAAAGAGCACCTAGAGGTGTCGGACCGGGTCCGATCATCATGACCGAACTCTGCACCTAGGTCCAGTCACTGCCACGTCGCCTACGCCGCTTCTGAGCCATAACCAGACTCCCGTGCGCGGGTCCGATCTCACCAGTTCACCGGGTCCGATCATCACCTAGCCCTCTCGGCCTTGGCGTAGTACTGACCGAACTCAGGCTAGCCAGGGTCCGGTACTAGATCAACAACCCCTTTTCTTTTTCTATCTCCTGAACCGCTTCACCCTTGCTTCCTAGTTGCTAACTACTAAGTGTACAACTCATGTGCCCGTGTATTAGCATTTTTCCAAGCATTTTTCAAGGGTCAATTGTTAGCACACTAGGTCCCTAAATGCATATGCAAGAATCATGTCACCTAGTGACACTCGATTGTTAGCCAAAGATTTCTCCTCTTTATAGTACGGCTGTCGATCCTAAATATGATCACACTCTCTATAGTGTCTTGATCACTAAAACAAAAATCTTTTGATGCCTTTGCCTTGATCGACACTTGGTTTTTGTTTTTATTTTTCTTCTTTTCTAAGTTGGAGCACTTGATCTTCTCTTTTGGTTACTACCATCAACATGACCATCATCTAGCACCACCACTTGGTGTATACAACCCTATCTTAACCACTGTAGGGGCGAGATGGCGGACTAGAGGGGGGGAATAGTCCTTTCTAAAAATAATCGCGTCGACAAATCAAAATAAATGCAGAATTAAAACTAACGGTCTAGCCAAGACTACACCCCTCTATCTAAGTTCTTTAGCACCTTACAAAGATACTAATTAAGCAACTAAGGTGCCGGGCTAGCTAGAGCTCACCTAACCAATTCTAGAAGCAAGGTCACACAAACCTATACAACTAGTACTTCAAGCACGAGGGAGCTCCTACACATCTAGTATGCAAAAGCACAATGCCTAAGCTCACTAGCAATGCTCAATAACAAGGAAACTAATGCTAAATTAGAGAGCTCAAATTACTTAGCTACACAAACTAAGCAATGTGACTATCAAGGCTACTCAAGCCAATTAGTCACGCAAGAGAGCTACTTCTATGCTACACAAGCAATAATGTAACTAGCAAGCTACACAAGCTAACTAATTACAAGAGAAACTACTCAAGCATAATATATATAAAAGTAAATACAAGCTTGAGTTGGGGAATTGCAAGCCAACGGGATGAACAAGGTTGACACGGTGATTTTTATCCCGAGGCTCACTGGGTTGCCACCAAGCTAGTCCCCATTGAGACAAGCTCCAAGATTGCCGTCGGTCCTCTTGCTAGTGGTGACCTGCAAGGCACACTCTCCCACGTGGAGTGCTTACCACAAGCTCTAGCACTTGACCTAGCCAAACCATTTGTTGCCCTTCGCGTCTCGTTCTACTAGAGTTGCTCTTCGTGGCTCCCACGGGGTGAGCACAATACCCCTCACAATCTTCCTTGCGTGCTTCAACAGAGACCACCACCAAGCCGTCTAGGAGGTGGCAACCTCCAAGAGTAACAAGAACCACTAGCTTGCAACTCGAACACCTAGTGCCACTCGATGCAATCTCACAATGCAATCACACTAGAATCACTCACTCGCAATCGGATCGCACTCTTGAAAGCACAAGTGAGTTGGAGAGCTCCCAAGCACTCCTACACAAGGCATATAGGTGTGAGGGTGCTCAGCGATCAGCCCAAGGCCGGCTAGTACTTGGTTTTATAGCCCCCAAGCAAATAGAGCCGTTGTACCCCTTCACTGGGCACTTTTCGACGCGACCGAACTTGCTGTTATAATAGACCGGACTCACCTCTAATAGGGTCCGATCGCTAGGATCTCACCACGTGACCATTGCGTTCGAAGTCAACCGTTGCCAGCCAATGGCTAGTTCGCGCGTGTGCCCGCACAACACTGACTGGACGCGCCTCTACAAAGTGACCGGACTCTGTGCCACTGAATCCGGTCGGGAAACAGAGAGTTCTAGATTGCTAAAAACGCAACCAGACACGTCTTGTCAATGATGACTGGACTCGCTGCCGGGTCCGGTCATTTCCCTCTCTCGTTTCAGCGCGCCGGGACGTACTGACCGGACTCTACTTTCTCCCGCGACTGGACTTGACTCTTCTAGAGTCCGATCACTTCCAGAGAGGTTCCAGACTGGACCGGACACATCCTGTCACAACTGACCGGACTCTGCCAGCGTCTGGTTGCAGCGTCCTATCACAGAGTCTTCATCGCTAGAATGACCATATCTCTTAGCTCTGATTTTTTATTTTGATGATCTTGGACATTTTGGAAAGCTTATGCTGAGGGCTATACATCCCACATACATATTTGATCCAAAGCACAATGGATCAACATAGAATTCTGATCCAAGAACCATCACTCTTTTTCAACTCAAGTTTCTCTAAAACTTCTCCAACTTCTTCTCCTTTGAAAATATGCCAACACCACTAAGTGTACACCATCATGTGCAAGTGTGTTAGCATTTTCACAACCACTTTTCAAAGGATTATCACTCATTTCACCACGCCACTTGATCCTAGCAAGATCAGAAAGTTAGATCGCTCAAGTGGCACTAGATGACAGATATGCAAACAAGTTTGCCCCTCTTGATAGTACGGCCATATATCCTAAACCCGGTCATAAACTTCTCTACACACCTCTGACCGGTGAAATGAAATGTCCTATAAATATACCTTTGCCTTGCGCATTCCATTCCATCTCCTTCGGTGTTGATGCAACACATGCACCAACCATATCACAAATGATATGATCCACTTCATATCATCACATGAACTTGTTGGTTCATCGATCTTGACCTCACTTGCTCTTCACCATTGCCTTGGTCCATCGGCGCCAAGTCCTCACTAGACTTGCTCTTCACACTTACAACCGGTCTATCGAGCCAAGTCTTATCTTGATCTTCTCCACCTTAGTCACATGACTTCATGTCATGTCTCATATGCAATGAGCTCCTTCATCACATGTGTGAGCCTTGCAACATATCCAAGCCATTTCCACCACATGGCATGTGTTGCTCACACAAGTGTTCCTATGGACTAATCACCTGTGTATCTCACATTAAATATAATTAGTCCACCTAGGTTGTCACTCAATTACCAAAACCAAATAAGGATCTTTCAACCACAACACTTAAGGACAAGGGTTAGTACACTAGGTTTCATCAATTATCCAAAACCAAACTAGGGCTTTCATCTGTCTCTTCCGCAACAACACCGCACGGCCTATGCCTCCTCCCCATACCGTCGGCGGTGGCCTGCGCCTCCTCCACATGTCGGTGGCTACGCCTTGGCCCTGTCCACCCTCATGGACACCAACGCTGGCGGTCTGCACTTGCAACATGAAACACTTGAATGCAACATATATTTGAAACAGATGAAACATTTGGGACATACGCATGCAACATGTGTGTGAAACATATGCAACATCCAGATAAAACAATTACAACATGGAAAAAAACTTACTGCAACATAAGACTAAAACAACTAAAACATTTGGAACATACTATTGCAACATATGTGTGAAAACTATGCATGAAAGCCCTAGTTTGGTTTTGGATAATTGATGAAACCTAGGACTAACCTTTGATCTAAGTCTATAAATTAGATGAGGTAGTTCAATCCAAGTTGTGGAGCTAGAAGATGATCATGGTGAAGGTGATGGCCACATGTGATGATGATCAAGTGCTCAACTTGGAAAAGAAGAAAAAGAAAAACAAAAACCAAGGAGATCAAGGTAAAGGTATCAAATATGTTTTTGTGTTTTGATGATCAAGACACTATAGAGAGTGTGATCACGTTTAGGATCGATAACCGTACTATAAAGAGGGAAAATCCTTGGCTAATCGGTTGTCGAGTGCCACTGGGTGACATGATTCTTGCATATGCATTTAGGAACCTAGTGTGTTAAACCTTGACCCTTATAAAATGCTTTGAAAAATGCTAACGCATGTGCACACAAGTTCTACACTTTGTGGTTAGCAAGTTGGAAGCAAGGGTGAAGCGGTTGAGGAGTTAGAAAAAGAGAAGGAGGAGAAGGCATGCGACCGAACTCTGGCGCCAGGGTGACCGGACTCACCCCGGGCGCGTCCGGTCAATTTTAGCCATGTTGGCAGAGCTAGCCGAGAACGTAGGGCTAGGATCAGACGCTGGCAGACGCTGGCCTTGGACGCGGGCGTGCGTTCGGTCATGCGATCTAGAGGCGGTATAGTGCTTGGTGGCGATCGAACGCTGGTGGTAGTGTGAGACCGGACGCGTAGGGGCGTGTCAGGTCGCACATGACGTACGCTGGCATAAGCCTCGTGGGAGCATGTGAAGGAGTGAAGAGATGACCGGACGCTCGGGTGCATTAGTTCATCGCTGTCCAGAAGTGTCTGGTCAATAAAAATGCGCTCTGGATCCTTTCTGTAAATGATCAGACTCGGCTCGGTGATGTGTCAGGTGGCATGAGCGGTGCATCTGGTCAATCCTTGACTGCGCGAGTGAGTCATCTAGTGACCATTGGAGATCGGTGGACGAGATTCAAAGTGCTGACATGTGGACGACCGAGGGCGATCGGACGCTGGGTTGTGTCCGGTCAGCCCAAGAGCTCCCAATGGCTGTCTGAGCTTTGGGGCTCTATAAATAGGATGGCACCGGCTTGGGGCTCACTCTCTTGGCACTTTGACATACTTGACATCCTTTTGAGCCTAAGCAAACACCTCCCACTCTTCTCCACCATTGATTCATCATCATAGTAAGATTGGGAGTGATTCCATGTGCATTTGCTTGAGTGATTGCATCTAGTGGCACTTGAGGATCGTTGTGGCTGCGGATTTCTTGTTACTCTTGGCAGTTGCCACCACCTAGATGGCTTGGAGCAGCGGAGGAGCTTCGGCATATGTTGGTGATTGTTCATGGCCGGCTCTAGTGATTGTTAGGGGTCTTGTGCCTTCCCCGGCGGATCACCGAAAGGTAACTCTAGTGGAATGCTCATGTCATTGAGTTACCTCACTTGTGGGTAGGTTCTTGTGGTGTCCATTTGTTGGACCAAGTTTGTGCAACACCTATTAGCCGTCGAACCACCAAGTGTTGGTCAACACAATGGGGACTAGCGTGTCGGTAAGCACGTGAACCTCGGGAGAAAAATCGTGTCATCTTGTGATTGGATTTCTTCCAGTGATTGAATTGGTATTCATCTTGTGATTGGTTCATTCCCCTACACGGCGGTATAATCACCCTATTCACTCCCTTACATTTCTTGCAAACTAGTTGCCAAGCTCTTTAGTGTAGTTAGTCTTTGAGAGCTTGTTAGTTTGGTTAGTGTGGCTCTTTAGTTAGTCTTTGAGAGCACACTAGCTTAGTGAGTAGTGACCTAGCTCTTGTGTGTGCCTAGTGATTATAGAAACTAGAATTGTTGGGATAGGTGGCTTGCAACCCTTGTAGATTTAGAACAAAATTGCATTATGCTATTTATTGTACTAATCATTTGCTCTATTGCTTTGTAGAGTTTTTAAATAGGCTATTCACCCCCTCTAGCCATATTAGGACCTTTTAAGTGGTATCAAAGCCGTGGTCACCATTTGATTGAAGGCTTAACAACCTCGTTGTCAAATTATGGCTCAAGTTGTGTTCAACCATGTGGGGGGCAAACCACTGTTCTTTGATGGCACATGCTATGATTATTGAAAGAGAAAGATGAAGATGTATCTTGGTTCAATCAATGATCAAGTATGGGATGTGACCAAGAGTGATTATGTGATTCTTGATCCCGACAATCCCACAAACATTGACAAAGCCAACAAGCAATGCAATACAATGGCTCTCAACACCATCTATAATGCCATTGATTCCAATGTGTTTGAGCAAATCAAGGATTGTGAAAGAGCAAGTGAGGTGTGGAAGAGATTGGAAGAGACCTATGAAGGCACACCGGCGGTGAAGAGTGCCAAGCTATACATCCTCAAGGACAAGTTGACAAGCTTCAAGATGACGGATGATGAGAGCATTCCGAAGATGTTCCATTGATTGCAAGTGATTATCAATGATTTGAAGGCTTTGGGTGAGAAGATCAATGATGATGATGTCTCTCATCGGTTCTTGATGTGCTTACCTCCAAGATTTGAGATGTTGAGAATGCTTATCATAAGAGGAGGGTTGAAGCAACTAACCCCTAACCAAGTGCTAGGTGATGTCATGACACAAGAGACATACCGTGTGGAAAGAGAGGGGGTTGACAAGGATGTGAAGAAGGAAGATGAAGACAAGAAGAAGAGTGTAGCATTCAAGGTAGCACATCATCCAAGAGCAACGACAAGTCCAAGAAAGAAGAAACAAGTGATGATGAAGATGCTAGTGAAATTGATGATAAAGCCATGTCTCTCTTTGTGCGCAAGATGGGCAAATTCATGAAGAAGAAGGGCTATAGTGCAAGAAAGAGAAGAGACAACTTCAAGAACAAGGACTATGTGAGAAAATGCTACAAGTGCAAGAGCAAGGATCACATTGTAGTGGATTGTCCCTACAATAGTGATGTCGGATATCGATATTGGGGATACCCAAAGCAAGGAAGTTGGCGCCCACACTGACTTCCCCGGATGGGGCAAGATGAATTAAAAAGTCTCGCCCGACCCCAAGGCCACGGGCTTCGCCTCGCCCGACCCCAAGTCCTTTGGCTCCATCTCGCCCGACCTCGAGGCCGTGGGGGTCTCGCCCAAGGCTGTGGGCTCCATCTCACCTAACCTCGAGGTCGCGGGCTTCGTCTCGCCTAACCTTGAGGACACGGTTTCTGTCTCACCTGACCCCTTGGGTTCGTGCCCCGTCTCGCCCGACCCCAAGGCCGCGGGCTCTGTCTAGCCCGAGCCCTTGGGTCTGTGCTCCGTCTCACCCGACCCCATGGGTTTGTGCCCTGTCTCGCCCAACCCTAAGGCCACGGGCTCCGTCTCACCCGACCCCAAGGCCATGAGCTCTGTCTCACCCAACCCCAAGGCCATGGGCTCCGTCTTGCCCGACCCCTTGGGTTCATGCTCTGTCTTGCTCGACCCCTTGGGTTCATACATTGTCTCGCCCGACCCCAAGGCCACGGGCTCTATCTTGCTCGACGGGGACACATACCGCTGCCAACCACTCCAGGTCCAAGCGTATGGGCCTAGGTCAAAACTCTAACACCAAGGAAAAGACTGGCACGCCTCGATGTAACCTATGGCCATGACAGGCCATACATGAGGATTCACATCAAGAAGAGCATCAAGCATGCCTGTGCTGTTCTACCTAACCCTCGTACGAACGCTGATAGGCGCGTCAGTTCACCATGACGTTCGCTGGGATGGAATGGACCGGCAGATGATGCCTGTGCATGGTGCTAGTGACTAATAGGGCCACGATGTGGAGCCATCCCTGTTGACATCTACAGGATCAGCAGGACCCGCATGAAGGAGAAGAAGGACCTGACGATCCTAGAAGCCTTCTTCTCTCTCTCTCGTTCTTCTCCTTTTCCTCCGCTGTAACCCATGCTTTCCCTTCGCTTATAAAAAGGGAAGCAGGGCACCCCATGAAGGGGATCCAAATCCACATGAGACCAAACCATGAGATAAAAACACAAGAGCACGACACAAGCAGACGGCTAAGCAACGATTGAGCTCTCAGCACCCATTTACTCCTTCCATCAGAGACTTGGGATCCTTTCCCTCTCTCGCCTGTTTGTAACCCCTACTACAAACCAAGTGTCGATAACATGAGCAGCAGTAAACTGGACGTAGGGACATTCCGTCCGAACCAGTATAAACCCTTGTGTCCTTTGATCACACCATCCGAGCCAGACACGTAAATACAAATTTACTCGTCGGTGGTCCGAAAGACACCGATAGTTGGGGCGCCAGGTAGCGGCTTTTTGTGCGTCTTGACGTCCACATTAGGCCTCGGATGGCTAGTCATGGTGTCAGCTGGGTTTCGGGCTTACACGTGCGCTTTGGGAACCTAGACTTCATCGTCACGATGGGGGAGAGTTGGTGCAGGCTCCCATCACCATCCAACCTCTCCACTCCACCGACCTCAACATGATCGCCGAGGTGCTTGAGGAGCTGTGACTGCATGCACCGGAGGCCCGTGCCCCTCGGGAGCGACTAGCTCCTCGACTTCGATTACGGGAGGCTAGAGCACCAGTTCAGTGCCTTCTTGGGACCCCGACCGTCCTAGGAGGACCTGGGCCGTCTCACCTTCTTGTTCGCCAACATCATGACGTAGCTTGCCAGAGGAGAGCTGCTCTCCCTAGAATACCTCATCCGGAGTGCCTCGACAGCGCTCCCGTTTAGTCTGCGCAATGCCGCAGAGACTGTTGGCCACCTTGTGGCGCAACGCACGCCCTCATCCCCTACGAATGACGAGTTCATGGGGATGATTGAATATGTTGCAGAATCTTTCCATGACCCCTCGTAGGAGAATCAGAGTCGCCCTCCGACTCTGACTCCAACAGGGGGAGCCATCACCCCTCTCGTGAATGTTTCACGGCAGGTACCCCTGAGGGATATGTCGAAAGCATCCACAAGGGAGAGGCTACCGCAACAAATGACGTCGATGATGAGGTCAAGGGGGATGCAGGGGCCCCACCTCACCTACAGGTAGATCAGCTAAAGGTCTAGCACCAAAAGCTCGAGGAAGCATGACTCCAGCTTGAGTAGAAATGCGTGGAGCTCGAATGAGAGATCGGCACCACAGAGACGGTGGGCGTGCACGTGCCGTGGCCCACGATATGATCCGGAGGATCATCGAGGATGACAAAGCCCTCCCACACTTCACCCGGGCAAGCCAGAACATCGCTGCTATGGTGGCCTTGCTCTGGGGGCTTCTGGGGCCCACAACGATCAAGGACTATCAGGCCTATCATGAGATTCACACGCTACTCGAGCGTGCAGGCCAAGAGCTCACTGTCCCAACGACATGAGCTCGGCGCCAACCAGTGCGCGCCCTTAGAGTGACCCGATAGGGACATGTCAATCCGCCAGGCATGGCAAGGCGGCAAGACGTGCACCATGGTCCCGATGCATGAACGTCTCGGCCTCCACCGTGACGTGTGCGACACTCTCGAGGACCGAAGCAATGTGAGGGAGGAGGCTATAGCACCCTTGTCATGGTAGATGCTATGACAATGGCGAGGACTGAAGCCTGAGCCTTGACTTGCCGGGACCTCAGGCCTTCGGCCGACACATCCTCAACGCCTTCTTCCCACCGCGGTACCGACCACCGACCAACATCCCGAAATACTCCGGGGAAACAAATCCCAGACTATGGTTCAAGGATTATCGGCTTGCTTGCCAAGCTAGTGGAGTGGATAGTGTTGATTTCATTATCCGCAACCTTCCATTGTTCCTGGCCAATTCGGCGCAAACATGGTTGGAACACCTTCCGCCTAACCAAATCTAAAGTTAGGCGGACCTAAAAGAGATCTTCATGGGAAACTTCTAGGGCACATACATGTGCCCTGGGAACCCATGGGATCTCAAGAATTACCGACAGAAGTCTGGGGAAACTCTTCGTGGGTACATCCAGTGCTTGTCCCGACAGTGCAACGAGCTGCCCAATGTCGCCGACGCCGACGTCATAGGAGCTTTCCTATCTGGGACCACCTGTGAGTCCCTGGTTCACAAGCTAGGACGTAAGGGCCCGTGAACCACCAAGGAGCTCCTCGACATCACCACCAGTCATGCCTTGGGTGAGGAGGCGGTCGGGGCAATTTTCGACCACCTCAAAGGCAAGGCAAAGCGGGATGAGGACGCTAGCAAAGGCGCCTCCAACCGCCCTAACAAGAAGAACAACAAGCAGCGGTGCAAGGGTCCGCTTGTGGCCACTACCAACCACAAGGGGGTCGAAGCCCGCCGAGGGTACCCCAGACCACTTCGAGAAGCTACTCGAAGGGCCATCCCGAACCATGCTTTCCCCGTCAATCACCTATACAAGGACTGCGTCCTCATGAAGCAGTTCTTGTCCAGAGGCTCCAACATGGGGAAGCATAGGAAGGAGCCCAAGACGACCGCAGACGATGCCAGGGGGAAGGATGGCGGATTTTCGGTGCTGGATGGCTGCCTCATGATCTTCGGTGGGTCGGCGACCTGTGACTCCAGGCGTCGCTAGAAGCTTGCATGCCGCGAGGTCTATACGGCCAATCCGGTCCTGCCTTCCTTCCTCTGATGGTCGGAGTCCTCCATGACCTTTGATCGGACCGACCACCCAAAATGCATCCCCATAGCCAGGAAGATATCCGCTCGTGGTCGACACCATCATCGGCATGAAGCGTCTCACCAAGGTGCTGATAGGCAGTGGCTTCAACATCATGTACGCTAAAACGCTCGATGCCATGGGCATCGACTGAACATGCATCGGGCCAACCGAGGCTCCTTTCCATGGCATGGTACCTAGAAAGCACGCCGTGCCACTTGGGTAGATCGATCTGCCCATCACCTTTGGGAATCCAACCAATTATAGGACGGAGACCCTTACCTTCAAAGTGGTTAGGTTCCACGGAACCTACCACGCCATCCTGGGACATCCATGCTATGTGAAGTTCATGGCTGTCCCCAACTACACCTATCTAAAGTTGAAGATGCTAGGTCCATGTGGGGTCATCACCATCGGCACCTCCTTCCAGCACGCCTATGAGTGCGAGGTTGAGTGCTACGAACACGTCATTACAATTATCGCATCCAAGGAGCTTGCGGCCATCAGGAAAGAGGCCGTCAAAGAAGCACCTGACCCCAAGCGGTCAAATGGGTCTTTCGAGCCTGTAGAAGGCGCCAAAGATGTCCTCATAGACCCTAGTGGCTCCAAGGGCAAAGTGGTGCGCATTGGCCACCACGCTTTCCTCTGAATAGGAAAGCATGCTCGTTAACTTCCTCCACGCCAATAGAGACATCTTTGCATGGAGACCCTTAGACTTGCCAGGCATTCCGAGAGAAATCACTGAGCACGCCTTAAAGATCAGGTCAGGCTCCAAGCCGGTGAAGCAGCGCCTTCGTTGCTTTGACGAGGAGAAACACAGGGTGATCAACGAAGAGATCGCGAAGCTTTTGGTGGCCAGGTTCATCAAGGAAGTATACCACCCCGAGTGGTTAGCTAATCCCATTCTTGTACAAAAAAAGAGTGGGAAATGGAGAATGTGTGTTGACTACACGGGTCTCAACAAAGTGTGTCTGAAGGATCCATTTCCTTTGCCACGCATAGACCAAGTAGTCGGCTTGACCTTAGGGTGTGAAACCCTTTGCTTCCTTTATACGTACTCCGAGTACCATCAAATCATGATGAAAGAGTCCAACCAGCTCACGACGTCTTTCATCACCCTGTTCGGATCATACTGCTACATCACAATGCCTTTTGGCCTGAAGAACGCAGGGGCTACATACCAATGCTGCATGCTCAAGTGTTTTGGGGATCTCATCGGGCGAACCATTGAGGCCTATGTAGATGACATTGTGGTCAAGTCCAAATGGGCTGACCAGGTCAATGCCAACCTAGAGCAAACCTTCGCAAAACTCTGAGCAAACGACATTAAGCTCAACCCCGATAAGTGCATTTTTGGGGTCCCAAGGGGCATGCTACTGGGTTTTATTATCTCCGAGCGTGGCATCGAAGCCAGCCCAGAGAAGATCTCGGCCATCATAAGGATGGGCCCGATTCAGAACATAAAGGGGGTACAACGAGTTATAGGGTGCCTCACCGCGCTCAGCCGCTTTATCTCGCGCCTCGGTGAATGAGGTCTCCCCCTCTATCGGCTTCTAAAAAAGGCCAACCGTTTTGAGTGAACGTCGAGGCCCAGGAGGCACTTGACAAGGTCAAGCAGCTCCTAACAAAGGCCTCAATCCTGGTCCCTTCGACTGATGGGGAACCACTTCTGCTCTACATTGCGGCCACCATGCAAGTGGTCAGTGCTGCCCTGATGGTAGAGCAAGAAGAAGAGGGACACACCCTCAAAGTGCATTGTCCCGTGTACTTCATTAGCGAGGTCTTGTCCAATTCTAAGAGTCGCTACCCCCAAATCCAGAAACTCCTGTACACCATCCTTATCATCAAGATGAAGTTACGTCACTACTTCGAGTCGCATATAGTGACGGTCATGACGTCCTTCCCTCTCGGCGAGGTCATCCAAAACAGGGATGCCACAGGAAGAATCGTGAAGTGGGCACTTGAGCTAATGGGTCAAGGCATTTCATATGCCCCTTGGATAGCCATCAAGTCCCAAGTGCTAGCTGATTTCGTTGTAGAATGGACCGAGGTCCAAATGCCACCAATAGTCGTTGACCAAGAGTACTGGACGATGTACTTCGATGGATCGCTGATGAAGAAAGGCACTAGCGCAGGGCTGGTCTTGGTTTCGCCCCTCGAGGAACACATGAGGTACATGGTTTGCATCCATTTCCCCTCCTCCAACAATGTGGCTGAGTATGAGCCACTCATCAATGGCCTGCACATCGCCATTGAGTTGGGTATCCGATGGCTTGACGTCCGAGGCAACTCCCAGCTGGTCATCGACCAGGTCATGAAGGAATCAAGCTACCACAACACCAAGATGGCTGCATATTGCCAAGAAGTCCACCAGTTGGAAGACAAGTTTGATGGTCTCGAGCTCAATTACATCCCAAGGCATTTCAATGAGGCGACCGATACACTGGCAAAAATGGCGTCTGGCCGAGAGCTGGTGCCAACAGGCGTCTTCGCCAGCGATCAATACAAGCCCTCGGTCCGATACGAGGAGCCAGAACAGACCAGTGATGGGCCACCTGCCCTGGGCTCGGGGGCTAATCAGCCGGTGGCTCCATCCGACCTTGAAGTCATGGAGCTTGAGGAGGATCTAGCGACAGAGCCCAACCCTCTGACCGACTGAGGATGCCTTACCTCGAGTACCTGTAACACCTCTGGTGTTTTGACCTAGCACTAAAATTTGACATGTCATCATATGCATTGCAAAGCATTCATAGAGTAGAAAATTTTGAATGCATTCACTAAATAAGGTTTATTTCATAATCTTGTTATTTCATGTGATGTGTTTCAAAATCCTAAATAAAGATCATGACTACAAGGGTCAAAATTCATGTGATCATGTGAGGTCATATGTCATTTGACTCAAATAACCCTAATGGGCCATGTTACTAGTCAAAAATCAAAGTTAAAGTAAAAGAAAGACAAATCAAATTTGAATTCAAATTCAAATTATAAAAGTCCTTTTTGCCCCTTTTGACTAATTCAAAATCCATGTGGAATTTGGGGGTGAGGCAAAAAGCAAAGTTGAAGATTATATTATGTGGATCACCTTTGGTATTCAAAGTTTTTCAAGTTTACATATAAAATTTGGAGTAATTTTGAAATGATTCAAATACTCAAATGCACCCCAAATTCAAATTTCAAAATGGAGGCAGAATTTGAAAATGTTCCTTGAAGCAAAGTTGTAGAGTTTAAAAAGTTGAGCAACTTTCATTTTTGGAGATTTTCAACTTCTTTAGAAAATTTGGGAGTAATTTGAAAAATAGACTCAGTGGCAGTTTTGTAAATAATTCAAAAATCAAGATTTACATCACCGCTTACCACCGACGCCACGCCGCTGCCGCTGCCGAGCGTTTTGCGCCGCTAACTCGCGCCCTGGCACGTCATCATCGCCGTGGCATCTTCGTCGTGTGCTGTCGAAGCCAGACGAGCTCCTCCTGGCTATAAATAGCCGTACCGTCATCGTCCCTCTCCTCTTTTCCTGCCTCTGCTTGCCGCCGTCGAGCAGTCTCCGTCGTGCCCAGCTATTCCAAAGCGATCGCCTCAGTCTTGCGCTTCTCTACGACTTGCTCACGCCGCTTGAATTGGCCGGAGTCGCCCGACGCAACAGCTTCTTCCCCGAGCCCGGCCGAAGCTCCACCACCATCGCCTCGACGTGGCCAGGCCATTCCAGACCGTCTCCGCCTTCACCAAGCCCACCGCGCGTGACCGTGGTGAGCTACTAAACGTGATGTGCACTTCACTTTTGACTCTACCGCATTCTTGCCGGGGTTACGCCGTGAGCCGACGTGCTCGAGCCGCCATGGCCAGCATGGAGTCTTCTCTGGTGCACCTTCTGCTATTCCAAGGACGGGGATGGGTTCGTAGGGGTGTGTACGTTATTTGGGTGAGGTCTGCCTCGCCGGAGCGTCACCGTCGACGCATTTTGGGGCCGGCCAGTGATGGCAGCGCCGCCGTGACATGTATGGGTCACTGACGGGTGGGGTTGGGCTGTCAGTGAGAAGGAAGGAGAAGAACAATGAAATTTTATATTTTCTGATTTTGAATAGTGCTGAATCTTTGGAAATTTGTAGAAAAATAATCATAGCTCCAAACATTCTGAAAAATTTTGTGTAGCTTCTGTACATGCTCTAGTATGGTTTAAAAATTTGAAACTTGAAATTTGAATAAATTTTTAATGTTCAAATATTCAGTCCATTAATTAATAAATGCAATTTCCATGATTTTTGTAGGCCACTGTATATCTCCAAAAATTATGAAATTTATTTTTGGTACACTAATTTGTTATGAGGAAGCTTACATAAAATTTTGAGGTCATTTGGAACAAGTTTATTTTTGGGCTTATTTCAAATTAATTAAAAATTGAATAAAAGCAACCCTAATTGTTAGGGTTAGGGTTTAAATTTTTGTTTGGGTCATGTTGTGTGACCAGTAGGGTTTCAAGATTAGTTTTGTCAAGTCACATGTGTGATCCTTTATGGTAGATTTACAAGTTGGTTTTGTTGGCTTGCAACTGTACCGTGAAGGAAAATCGTATTCGGGGTGTTGTTACATTTCATGTACCGTGAAAGCATCATGTTTACATTATCATCATGTTAAAGCATATGTTATCATTTTATGTAGAACCCGAGAGTGAAACGATTCTAGTTGAGCAAGTACTGGAAGAATCCCCGGTTGTCACGAGATTTGATAATTGTGGTATTGATTCGGAACCTAAGATCGTCAACGAAGGCAAGCCCTGGTTTATGCATTAAACCATTACCTTGTTTACTTTGAAAAGTTTATCACCTATGTTACTTATTGCATTAAGTTGATTTACTTCAAATGTTACCTACTTTATGCATTGCCTACCTTGTTAATTATTTACCATCCTTGAAGATGATTTTATTTACAAAGGCGTAGAATTGCTTAGTATGCTTTGTGGTAGGCTTTCAAAGTAAAAGTTTGGATACAATAAAAGATGGCATACTGGCCAAAGAAAGAAAGAAAGAAGATAGAATGAACTAGAGACTAGTCGGGTGGCTTATCTTGAATGTTGGGTAATGTTGCCGACTATGTCGCTTAAAGGCCACTCATTGTGGATCTTCTGAACGAGACACTTTGTAGTACTGATCACATACTCCGGTAAGCCTACTTCGGCTAATCCGATACTAAGACGAATGCCCATGCACTGGGAGTGGTGAAATAGCGGGAGTAGCGTGTACCCTCATGGCTTGAATATGGCCGGATTTGAGGTGTGTTGTGCTCTCGGGTGGCGTGGAGACGGCTTAGTATGGGAGGATCCGGGAGCGAGGTTGATATATGCAAGATTAAGTTCTACATATGTCATGTGATAAGGAATCCCCAGCTAGGACTTGAATCAATTCGAATTGCCGGTGCTCCGCGGATATGGAGACTCGATTCATTACAGAAGCAATGCAGGACTGGTGAATTACTAAAACTTGAAAAAAGGAATGGAATGAGAAGGATTGGAACATGGGATATGAACACTTAGTTTGAGATATTGAACTAAAGTACTTAGGGGTAAAACTTGAAACTAGGATCAAGAATAGTAAGCTTTGGCAAAGAACTTTTGAATCTTTCTACATCCTTACCTTGACCCAACACCTGCATCCCTAAGACCTTCGCCCTTTTTCGTTGGGTCAGTCTCGTTGAGTACTTTTGTACTCAGGGTTTGTTAACCCTTGTTGCAGGTGAGTCGCATGCGCAGGCTTGTTTTGGTCCCTGCTGCATGTCAGTGTTTGAAGTCGATGATGATGAGGAATGATGAATGGCCTTTGGACAAGGCACTAGTTTGTGTGAAATAAATAATGTTAATGTAATATTATCCCGCTACTATGGTTGTATGACACTTATGGTTATGTAAGTTTGAAACAACTAGTTTGTAATATTAAAACTTAAGTCTTCCGCTTTATTAATCTCTGGTATGTATATTGAAAACTATTGTAATCTGCAATGACTGTGATTGGGATCCTGTTTGGAAAAGATTCATGGATGATTCGGGTTTCCCGAGGACACCCGACAGATCTATTAAGTTATTGGGAACTTGTGTACGCTATCTGAGGTCTGTTGAGACATCGATAGGTGCATGTGGGCCTAATTTCTTAGGAGGTTCTACCACAGTACCTCCTCCGTGAGGCGCTGCCAATGGATAAAACGGAGGCTCGGTGGCTTGCGCATGATGCCAAGTCCTTTATTGTTATTGAGAGTGAGCTCTACAGGCGAAGCCACATCAGGATCCTACAGTGCTGCATCCCCATTGAACAAGGGAAGCAGTTGCTAGGTGATATCCATGGTGGGGTCTATGGGCACCATGCCACAGCTAGGACCCTGGTCAAAAATGTGTTCCGACAAGGTTTCTACTGGCCAACCGCAGTAGCCGATGTTGAACAGATTGTGCACACCTATGAAGGGTGTCAATACTATGCTCGACAGACCCACCTGCCGGCCCAAGCACTCGAAACGATCCCCATCACATGGTCGTTCACAGTCTGGGGGCTCAATCTGGTCGAACCTCTCAAGAGGGTGCCCGGGGGCTATATGCACTTGCTTGTCACTGTAGACAAGTTTACAAAGTGGATAGAGGCTCAACCGATCTCAGTGATCAAGTTCGAGCAAGCCATGTTGTTCTTCCTTGACATCGTCCATTGCTTTGGGGTCTCAAACTCCATCATCATGGACAATGGCACACAATTCACTGGGAAGAAGTTCCTCTGATTCTGTGATGAATACTACATCCGCATCGATTGGGCCACCATGGCGCACCCCCACATGAACGGGCAGGTCGAGCGCGCGAACGACATGGTCCTACAAGGCCTCAGGCCTAGGATCTTCAGCCGGTTGAACAAGTTTGGTGGTTGATGGGTCACGGAGCTTCCCACAGTGCTCTGGAGCCTGAGGATGACCCCAGCCGAGCCACCGGCTACACACCATTCTTCATGGTCTACGGTTCTGAGTCTATCCTCCCGACCAACCTGATTATGGAGCACCGAGGGTCAGGGTGTACAATAAACAGGGAGCCGAGGCATCCCTTAAGGATGCCATGGACTAGCTAGATGAAGCGCGCGACATTGCCCTCCTCCGCTTGGCCAAGTACCAGCAAGCGTTGCGCCGGTACCACAGTCATCGAGTGCGGGATCAAGCCTTCAATGTCGGGGACCTAGTGCTCTGCCTCGTCTAGAGCAACAAGAACCGCCACAAGCTCTCTCCACCATGGGAGGGACCGTACATTGTCACGGAAGTGCTCCAACCAGGCACCTACAAGCTTAGGACCATCGACGACAAAGTCTTCATCAACACCTAGAATATCGAACAGCTACGTCGCTTTTACCCTTAATTTACGCACGCTTTCTCTTATCAGTTTCGCTATCAACTCCTTGATCTTTAGTGACACCTGACTCCAGCAACGGCAGGGGGTCAGGCCTCACTCGAGGGCTAATAAGAGCTCAACTATTTGGTAGACATTCTCTATGCCCGACTCTTTCTCATGTTAAGACCTAGAAGCGAGGGTCATGGAAACAAACGCTGAGTAAAACTGGCCGAACTACAAGAAACCTACGCCCCATCGGCTACGACGTTTTTGCTCACCAGCGTGATCAGAGTTTTTTTGCACCCCGAGCTTCTTAAGCCTTAACTATGGAAAGAGCTAGGATGCATTTAAGAGTATATCCACCTGGCAAACATTCTCTATGCCCGACCCTCTCTCACATTAAGATCTAGAAGCAAGGGTTGCGGAAACGAACGCTGAGTAAAACTGGTCAGACTACAAGAAACCTACGCCCCAGCGGCTACGACATTTTTGGTCACCAACGTGATCGGAGTTTGTTCACCTGCACCCCGAGCTTTATAGCCTTAACAACAGAAAGGGTCAGAACGCATTAACCTTTTTATACAAAAAGGGGATAAGGGCTAAAAATATGTTTGGCCATAATGAAATTTAAGAGCTTGTCCACTTATTATGAGCTCGTCGCCTGGCTTATCTACCTAACTAATTTCTTGGGGGGGATGATCTCATCCTCTATCTCAGCAGGTAAGTCCTGTGCCAGCAGGTCACCCAAGTCGAACGGATGGCTCAGGCCACTGCCGAGAGACGGGTAAGGAGTAGTAGAATGCCCCATGCGGGTTATGCCGACTCCATCATGAACGATGGACCTGATTCCACTCGGACATATCCGGTAAGAGCTCCCCAAACCCGTCACTCGAGCCATCAAGGTAAGTCCTATGCCAGCGGGTCACCCAAGTCTATCGGATGGATCAGGCAGGCCACTACCGAGAGATGGGTAAGGAGCAGTAGGATGCCCCATGCAGGCTATGCCGACTCTATCACAAACGATGGACCCGGATTCCACTTGAACATATCCGGTAAGAGCTCCCCGAACCCGTCACTCAAGCCATTGAGGTAACTTTACCAAGCCCCACTTTACTTTTCCAGTGCATGAGAATTCATGCATCCATTCTCATACATCCAAGCATCACATATGCAATTATTGCATCACAACGCTTCATGTCGCCACATGAAGCGATAGTCGTCTCATTCAACATGAGCGACAACCGATCAGGGGTTGAAGGCCAGCCCACGAAGGGCTCGAGTCCACCTCGCGTCAAATAGAGCTAGGGGAGAAAACGCAGATGAGCCCCAGCAGCCTTTGCCCGACCTGCTCAGAAGCGGACAGGGTCATCTTGACCTTCTCATTCGATCCTAACCTCGAGCCATGCCCACAGAATCTCCATCGAGGAGAGGCCAGCGGGCCACCTAAATCGGTCTCCAGAACGACTCGGGCATCTACCGAGAGGCGGGTTAAGAAGCAGTGGAATGCCACATGAGGGCTATGCCAACCCTGTTATGAACAACGGATCCAGATTGCACTCAGACATGCCTATTAGTGAGCTCACCGGGTGCCACACTCGAGCCATCGAGGCAAGTTATGTTAGCTCAACCCCTCCGGTTGCGGAAACCACGGACAGAGTGACGATCACAAAGACGAGCTGACCCCTTGACCGGACCCCTGCAACATGCGGGGGCTAGAGGGAAGTTGGACTCGCATGGAGAACAAATGCACAGTCACAGAATGATGGCTCGGATCCTAGGGAGGGGATACGTATGAAAACTAAGAATAACATTTCTGAAACAAAAAACGCTTTCCCCTACCAATTTCGCTATCGTCTCCTCGATCTTTAGTGAAACCCAACCCCGACAACGGCAAGGGGTCAGGTCTCACTTGGGGGCTGATAAGGGTATACATATACCCTTTCTAAAATAGTCGCCGTGCCCGACCCTTTCTCACATTAAAAAACTAGAGGCAAGGTTTTGCGAAAATTGGTCGGACTGCAAGAAACCTACGCCCCAGCGGCTACGTCACTCTTGCTTACTAGCGTGACTAGAGTTTCCTACCCACACCTCAAGCTCTACGGTCTTAACAATAGGAACAGTCGGAACGCATTACCCCCTTTTTACACATAAAAGGGAGAAAGAACAAATTTGTTCAAATGAAAAACAAAGCTTGTTTAGATGAAACATACGGGTTGGAAGTTGTCCACTTATTACAAGTGCACCGCCTGACCTATCTAACTAAACTAGCCCCTCGGGGGGATAATCTCATCCTCTATCTTAGCAGAAAGGTCATGCGCTAGGGGCCACTTCCTTTTCGACGTCGTCAAGCTCGACGTCAGTATAGATGGGCGTGAAGCCTTGGCTCATCGTCGCTAGATCAATGCTCTCGTAATGAGAATGGGTGATCGTGAATGATCGGTGAACGCCAAAGCGAAGCGCGCTCCTTGCCATATCACGTGCCCGGTCCATGATCCGGGTAGCACGAACTATGAGCGAGCTTGTCTCCTGCCTTGGGGCCAGCTCAAGCTCATCACAGACTAGCTGGACGGCGATGCGTAGGTTGTCATGTTCGTCGCTCTCCTTCTGGAGGGTGTCCTTCACCTCGCTAAGCTCCTTCTCCAGGCCATGGCTCTTCACCACATCCGATCCAAGCTTGTCATCGAGACCTGCCCAAGTCACATACCGACCATGTCAAAAGGCCTACCATGGATTCTAGGGAGAAAGACAACAAGGGAAACTGGGGACTTACCATCCACGTCGACCCGAAGTCTGCGCACCTCATCGCGCTGCCGAGTCACCTCGGCCTCCAGGCGCCAGACCTTCTCTTGGCGCTGCTCGACCTCTGTGGCAACCCTGGCGGACACGCCCTCGTCTACAACCTTCAGGTCCCTCTCCCTCTAGAGCTCCTTCTCAAGGTGGCCGACCCGCTGCTGAGCAGTGCGCTCCTGGTGAGCTAGCTTAGTCCCCGAGCGGAGCTCCTCTATGGCTCGAGCAAATTGTCCCACTCCTTCCATAGCCGTTCGTCCTCCATGGCGTCCATGCGCACCCTATCGATCGAGGCTCATGCTAGACTCTGCACACCTTGCCCTCCTTGGGGAAAAATATAAATAATGATACCCTGAATATTTCCAGGTGAAATGCTACAACGATAAATCCATGCGCTTGCGGATATTTTGTGTAATCGTTAAGACTATCGTAGTTGATGTTTCTTGGCGGCGTTGCTAAGGTTAATTCAATCTTAGTGATGGTGTTAAGAAATACCAACAGGCATTTCTGGCGCCATTGCTAAGGATGGACTTAAAACCTCCACACTTGGTGATTGCGCTAAGAAATGCCAACAAGCATTTCTAGCGCCGTTGCCGGGGAGGGCATAGGTTAAAGAATCTAGTAGGATATGATCATGAGCACATGCATGTAATGGTAGCCATAGTTTGTGTAGGCTAATTCTACTTATTTTCTTCCTATTGTGGATGAAAATAGGATAGTGTATGAGTGGTTTCATCCTACCGGAAAATTACATCGATAATCCGGAGGCGCTCCTAAGGAAGAACAGGTCCCGTACCACTTCTTCCTCCGCTACTCCACCGGCAAGTGAACCAGTCACCCCCGCACCATCCGCTACTACCGCTATGGCCAAGTCACTCTATGACTACTCCACCCCCGCTGTTGCCAACGTGCCTATTGGGCCCGCTGTCAACACAGGTACCGAAAACTTTGAGCTGCGCACTGACCTCATTATGATGGTGCAGGCAAACCAATTCTATGGTTTGCCCAGCGAGGACACAAGTGCACACTTGCAACACTTCCTTGAGCTGTGTGACACCATCGTCATCAAAGACGTCGCACCAGCTAGTATCAGGCTCCGTCTGTTTCCCTTCTCCCTCACGGGGAAAGCGAAACAGTGGTTCTATAATGAGAAGGAAGCTATCAGTACATGGGACAAATGTTCCATGGTGTTCCTCGTGAAGTTTTTCCCCATGGGTAAAACCAATGCCCTAAGGGGGAAAATTTCAAACTTCCAGCAAACTTCAATAGAGTCCATCCCTGAGGCATGGGAGAGGCTACAGGATTATATCCAAGTCTGTCCGCACCACAGAATGGAAAACTGGCTCGTGCTCTAGAACTTCTACGAAGGGCTCATGCCCATGTCGAAGGGGCATGTGGATGCCACTGCTAGAGGGGCATTTCTCTCCCTCACCATCAACAATGCCACAACTCTCATTGAGAAGATGGTGGCCAATCAGAGTGGGGAGGAACACAAACAACAAAAAGGCATGCATCCCGTGAAGGAGATGGATATGCTTGCCACAAAAATAGACTTGTTGCTCTCAATACTGAACAAAAGGGCCCATGAGAAGGAAGCTATGAAGGCTATGGTTCAGGCCATGGACTCACAAATGACTTTCGAAGTCTATGGTGAAGTCGGACATTCAAGGAACAACTACCCCGAAACCCTAAAGAAGCATCATATATCAACAATGGGTTTCGACAAGGTAACAATAATGGGTGGAACAATCAATCCCGCCCACAAGGAGGTAATTTGAACTTCAACTCAAATTTCAATTCGAATCAACCTACCTTGAGAGACCTAGTTTTAGGTCAAGCTAAAATAAACGAAAATCTCACTAAAAAGTTGACTTATAATGAAAAAATGCTAGAAAATATTAACTTTAAAATAGAAGGTTTATCTTCCTATGTTCAAAATCTATTGAGCTATAATAAAATGATAGAAACAAAATTAGCTCAAATTGCTGCTGCTATTCCTATTAATAATGAAGGGAAGATCCTAGGGCAACCCGAGAATTCTCTTGAAAAAGTTAATGTGGTGACCACGAGGGGTGATAAGTCCACTCGTGATCCACCAAATCCTAACAATAAAACAAGAAAAACACAAGGGCAATAGGAAGAAGGACCTTCACCATCAACAAAAACACAAAAAGATCAAGAAGAAGATGAGGAAACGACACCACAAGACTTTGTTGATACAAGCTACTTGTCGTTTCCAACAAGGAAAAGAAAGCATGCCGTGGATGTGCAATTCGCTCGTTTTGTGGAGATGATAGAGAAGATATATGTGAGCATCCCACTAATGGACGTTTTACATGTACCTTTCTATGCAAAATACATCAAAGACATCATCAACAACAAATGACCTTTGCCATCCACGGAGGTTGTAAATATGACGAAAGAGTGTAGCGCTGCTATACTCAATCGTCTACCAGAAAAGAAGGACCCAGGGTTCACGTGCTCCATTGGCACCCAACAGTTCGACCATGCCTTGTGCGATCTTGGGGCAAGCATAAGCATTATGCCCAAGACCATCTTTGATAAGTTGAACTTCACCCACCTCACACCTACGCCAATGGTGCTCTAGTTGGCCGACTCCATGGTTCTCTATCTAGCTAGGATTGCTAAAGATATCCTGGTGAAAATCCTTCGTCCTAGTTGATTTCGTGGTGCTAGACAAGGAAACTACGAAATAATCGACCCTCATCCTTGGGTGACCTTTCCTTAGCACCGCAGGAGCTCAAATTGATGTTGGAGCTGGAGAAATCCTACGGTGCTAAGGAAAGGTCACCCTCAAATTGATGCAAGGAAGAGAAGCTCGACTTTCGGCCCCGACAGGAGCAATGCTCCATGATCAGAATCAAGTACGAGCCAAATCCTCAAGGCATAAAGGAGGTTGAAGTACAACCTCAACTGTTTGACAGCCTCGCTAAGAAAAATAAAGAAAATAAAAAGAGACTAGAGCAGAAAAAGAACAACCCAAAGAAAAAGGAAGAAACTCTGAAGGTTGTTCCCACACCATCCAAAAGGGATAAGAAGGTGTGGAAAAAAAAGAAACTCCGAAGTCTGCCACCACACCACCCAAATCCAACAAAATGGTGTGGAGACCAAAAAAGGTACAACCTACTTCTCTAGGCATGGAGGTACCTTCATCAAGCAAGAAATGAAGAAGAGTCCCGCTCATTGGACTTTAAACGGTGAGCCCTTGCCGAAGGTAAATCGGTAGTTATCCTTTATAATTTGCCTAGACTATATACATGATAAAAAGAAAATAAGGGTAGATTAGTTCACCTTTTCTTATCATTAAATAAATCATGTTTGCTCTTCCATGTTCTTTACAAGCAAGTTTTTGGTTTGAAGTATGGTTTGCGTGTAATCATACTTTCATAGGCTTTTCAAATTAAGCATGGTGCTTAGGTTGATTAGCCTACCTTGATCAAATTAAACATGACGTTTAGTTTAATCATTGAACCAAAACCACTGAGTATAGACATAGGGTAAATGAATAGTATAAATAAAAACCATATGCAATAAATACAATAAAGCTACCTCAGAGTCATCACCAAGCAACCGGCCATAAGCTAGCTTGGGGGAGGGCCCCACAAAGGTAACATGTATCTTTTATTTATCACTTATATTTCTTACATTTATTTTCATTCATAAAAATAAAAATACCAAAAATATGAATTCCACTCTCATATATGTTTAATGAATGTTTAGTTTCTCCTAAGTTGAAATGATGAATAGTTGCTCTGTCTATAATTCATCTGTGCCTAGGTTGTAACTTAGTATTCCCCAAGATTTAAGTTTGTTGGCTAAAAATGTCTCATCCTAAAACTTGAAAACTTGTGGGTTGCAAATGCATGCTCCTTTTATAAGTTGTTGCGAGTTATGATATGGTACAAACAGAATTTACTATGACTTTGTTCTGAGAGAGACTTGACATCCGAAGATTTTATTTTTAAAAAAATGTTAAAATTCAAAAGTTCCTCAATGGTTATGAATACCTACCAAGGCCATATGACATGATATTCAAATTCAAAACCCTAGTCATATGCTACTTGTATGAGCATTGAGCTTTGTCAAATTGTTGTGACCCTTGTTGAGATTCTCATCATGCACCCATGATACAGTCACACGTACACCCACAAATATACTGCTAACTCTTACACTGAGAGTTATGCAAAAACATGCTTTTTCTGTACACCAAATAATTACTCTATTCATTTTATCATGTGTCTCTCTCTCAAAAAATTTATATGCTAAAAAATAGTATGGGCTATGTTAAAAAAGAAGAAAAGAAAAATGTCCATGCCCAAAGGCATGAGAGAAAAAATGCATGCCAAAGAGCATGAAGGAAAGAAAAGAAAGAAAGATAAAGATAGCCCATACTTTCAAATAAAGGCATTCATCCAAAGAGAGAGAGAGACTCATGATCCAAAGGAGTATAAAAAATATTTAGAATTAGGAAGTTATACAAATTCCACACACTTGCACGTCTTGATCAAAGTGTATGACTTGCATCTCCTCGAGGTCCGGTTTTTGACTTAGCAAAATATGTGATGCAAGTATGCCCCACTTTCATACCTACCCAAAACTCCACTCAAAAGCCTTAGTGGTAGGATATGAAAAAGAAGGCAAAATACCAAATGCCTTGGTGAGATTTCATACACATTGAGCGATCGAGAGAATCATTTGAGGAACTTACATTTATTTTGCAAAACTTATGAAACCTCCGGATAGATGGTTAATCGAGGAATGAATGATTGGTGATTCTGTTATAACCGTTCTATCTTGCAACCACCCAAGAACTTGGAAAATCTATACGCCCCACAGGGATCAAGGTAAAGGGTTGATAAAAATGCCTACTTATTTAAATTGCAGAAGAATACTTTGTTATAGGCATGGCACTTGTGAATTATATTCGGCATAGTAGCAACTCTTGATCAATAACCAAGTACTTAGCTATTTGCTCAGGACGAGCAAAGGTTAAGCTTGGAGGATTTGTTGGCGGTCACTATCGATCAAATCCGACCGCCAAATAAAGTCCAAAATAGGAGAAATAAACAATCTTTTGACACATATGCCTTTACTATTGACCTAGTTCCACCTGTATTGGAGAAACATGTTTTATAGGACAAATATTTGAATACAAGTGGAAAACCAAGCAAAAGGCGCAAAACAGGAAGCGTAAAGCAGAAATGCGCAACGAGAGAAATGGAGAAGCCCACCTTCATGCAACAACCTGGGCCGAGCACCATCGGGGGAAGGGTCCAAGCCCACCTAGGAACTGACCACGCAAAGGCGGTCACGAGGCGGGCCCACCAGGATGCGGGCGCACCCTGGGTGCGGCTGCACCTCCGCCGCCGTCTCTCGGGCCCACGCTCCTTCGACGGTTGCATGCCTCCATGCATAGACGGTTTTGGCTGGTTTCCTTATTTTTCAGTGCCAAACTGACCACCTCACTAGTATAAAGAGAGGGGTAGTGCTCATTCTCAAACACACATCATTTAGAGCCTCTACCTCACTACCCTACTCTTGTAATCTTTTAGCTTTTAGTAGTAGTTTTGTGAGCTAGCAAAGCTATCAAGGAGGGCTTTGCTCCTTGGAAGATGAGTGGCATCTTGGTATGAAGACTATAAAGAATTCATCCATAGTCATGCTTTGTTACTTACAATATAGCAATGCATATGAACTAGACTATAATTCTCATGTTATAATCATGATATATGAACTAGCATATAGTTTGTACGTTGTGGTCTGGACATGTAGAACTTTATGCTTAATCATTCATATCACTTATATGAGTAGAATTAGAGCTAAGTTGAGGTGGCGGTTCATCGTGCCTTTGGGTGTGCCCAATTTCTTTACCTGTCGATCCGTAGGGTCAGGGATCCAGGGGAATTTGGATAGTTTTTGTGTACGCAAGCATGGTGCTTGGGTATGGAGAAAAAGGTGAATACATTTCCTACTCTCTAGTTGAGGGGTAGGTGGCAAGTGGTGACAGCCCTATCCGTCCCTTGTAATCCCCCACGTTCAGATAGGGTGTTGGAGTCTAAATTGTCACATGAGGTTGCTAGCAGACCAGTACTCGGTGGCCTCTTGACCTATCTTGCACTTAGTTTTACCTTTAACCATGTAATTTGTATGATCATCACTTGTTCTTTGCACGGCTATATTAGAGCATGCCGGCTCCGCGTAGAAATATTCTTTTATTCTTTGTTTTTCTTTGATCCTTGAGGTTGGTCCAGATGTGTGTCCACTATCCTTAAAATACCATTTTTACCCCTATCATGAACTACTAGTTTACTAATGCTAGTATGTAATCTTGTTCATGTTCATGCTAGACTCTGCACACCTTGCTCTCCTTTGGGAAAATATAAATAACGATACCCTAAATACTTGCGGGTGAAATGCTACAATGATAGATCTGTGCACTTGTAGATATTTTCTGTAATCGTTAAGACTATTGTAGTTGGTGTTTCTTGGCGGCATCACTAAGGATAACTCAATATTAGTGATGGTGTTAAGAAATACCAATATGCATTTCTGGTGCCGTTGCCGAGGATAGACTTAAAACCTCCATAATTGGTGATTGCGCTAAGAAATGCCAATAGCTATACCCCCAGGAAAGGCAAGGCAGCCTTTGCTCCTCACAAGACTAGTTTTGTAAAGAACAATGGTCGGTTTTGCACTAGTTGCAAGCAAGTTGGTCACAAAGAGCATGATTGAAAGAACAAGAAATCACATGCTAATGTATCCTCAATTAGATTTGATTCTTGTTACATGCTTGTTAAGGGTGCCAATGGTGTGAAGGCTAAGTTCATTGGTGCACCAATTGTGGGCTCAAAGAAGAAAGCCATTTGGGTACCATAGACCTTAGTGACTAATCTTTAAGGACCCAAGCAAGTTTGGGTACCTAAAAAGAATTGATCTTCTTTTGTAGGTCAATTATAAAGCTGGAGGAAGGCATTGGGTGCTTGATAGTGGGTGCACACAACACATGACCAGTGATTCAAGAATGTTCAATTCAATCAACACAAATGAGAGCAATGGGGTTGATAGTATCACATTTGGTGACAATGGAAAAGGCAAGGTCAAAGGTCTTGGTAAGATAGCAATATCCAATAACTTGAGCATTTCCAATGTGCTACTAGTAGAGAGCTTGAACTTCAACCTATTGTCGGTAGCTCAATTGTGTGATCTTGGTTTCAAGTGCATATTTGGTGTGGATGATGTAGAGATCATAAGTGTAGATGGCTCTAACTTGATATTCAAAGGATTTAGATATGAGAATCTATACTTGGTTGATTTCAATGCTAGAGAAGCTCAATTGTTAACATGCTTGCTCACTAAATCTAGCATGGATTGGTTATGGCATAGAAGGCTTGGTCATGTTGAAATGAAACAATTGAACAAGTTGATTAAGCATGACATAGTAAGAGGCTTGAAATATGTTACATTTGAGAAGGATAAGCTATGTAGTGCATGTCAAACCAAAAAGCAAGTTGGTAACACACATCCTGAGAAGAGCATGATAGTACATTTAAGGCATTTGAGTTGTTGCACATGGACTTGTTTGGACCAACCACATACACTAGCATTGGTGGAAACAAATATGGATTTGTGATAGTGGATGATCTTACTAGATACACTTGGGTGTTCTTTCTTGTTGACAAGAGTGATGTGTTTGCAACCTTCAAGACATTCATCAAGAGAATACACAATGAGTTTGAAACAACCATAAAAAAAGTGAGAAGTGACAATGGCAGTGAGTTCTAGAATACAAGAATTGATGAGTTGTGTGATGAGTTTGGCATTAGGCATCAATTCTCGGCCAAGTACACTCCACAATCAAATGATCTAATTGAAAGAAAGAATAGAACTTTGATTGACATGGCAAGATCAATGTTGAGTGAGTACAACATGAATCATTCATTTTGGGATGAAGCAATCAACATGGCTTGCTACTATAGCAACCAACTCTATTGTCACCCCATGATGGACAAGACACCTTATGAGCTCTTGAATGGAAGAAAGCCCAATATTGCATACTTTTGGGTTTTTGGTTGTAAATGCTACATATTGAGGAAAGGCACTAGATTGAGCAAGTTTGAGAAGAAATGTGATGAAGGTTTCTTACTTGGTTACTCCACTACTAGCAAGGCCAATAGAGTTTGGAATTTGGCTAGTGGTACTCTTGAGGAGGTGCATGATGTTGAATTTGATGAAACCAATAGTTCCCAAGAAGAAGAGAAGAATCTAGATGATGTGAGAGGCACTCAATTGGCCAATGCAATGAAGAAGATGGATGTTGGTGATATAAGGCCTAGAGAAGTGATTGAAGTTGAAGATGACAAAGATCAAGTGCTCTCTAACTCAAATGTGCAAGCTAGTGGTTTTCATGATCAAGATCAAGCTAGTGCAAGTGATGACAAAGTGCAAGATCAACAACAAGTGGTTAGTTCATCATCTCTACCAAATGATCAACAAAGTGCAAGCAATCAAGTTCAAGTGATCCAACCAACCAATGTTGCAAGAGATCATCCCTTGGATTCTATAATTGGTGATATCTCAAGAGGAGTGCAAACAAGATCAAGATTGACATCATTTTGTGAACATTTCTCATTTGTGTCATCCATTGAACCAAACAAGATAGATGAAGCTTTGTTGGATGTTGATTGGGTGAATGCTATGCATGAAGAGCTAAACAACCTCACAAGAAATCAAGTATGGGAGTTAGTTGTGAGGCCTAAGGATCATAATGTGATTGGAACCAAATGGGTTTTTTCGGAACAAGCAAGATCAAGATGGGATAGTTGTAAGGAACAAAGCAAGATTAGTGGCTCAATGTTACACTCAAGTTGAAGGTCTTGACTTTGGATGAACATATGGCCCGGTTGCAAGATTGGAAGAAATTAGGATCTTGTTAGACTATGCTTGTGCCCACAACATCATGTTGTACTAAATGGATGTGAAGAGTGCATTTCTCAATGGGTACATCAATGAGCTTGTGTATGTTGAGCAACCTCCCGGTTTTGAAGATAAGAAGAAGCCCAGCCATTTTTACAAGTTGAAGAAGGCTTTGTATGGTTTGAAGCAAGCACCTAGAGCATAGTATGAGATATTGAGGGACTTCCTACTCTCTAAGGGATTCATTATGGGCAAGGTTGACACCACTCTCTTCACCAAGAAGATTGGCAAGGACTTGTTTGTGTTGCAAATCTATGTTGATGACATTATCTTTGGATCAACAAATCAATACTTTTGTGAGGAGTTTGGAAAGATGATGGCAAGTGAGTTTGAGATGTCCATGATTGGAGAGCTTAGTTACTTCCTTAGTCTTCAAATCAAGCAAATGAAGAATGGCACATTTGTGAGTCAAGGCAAGTATATCATAGACATGCTCAAGAAGTTTGGAATGGATGATGCTAAAGCTATTAGTACACCAATGGGGACAAGTGGAAACTTGGATAGTGATGCTAGTGGCAATGCGGTGGATCAAAAGATGTATTGGTCTATGATTGAAAGCCTACTCTATGTGACCGCATCAAGGCCGGATATAATGTTTAGTGTATGCATGTGTGCCAGGTTTTAAGCCTCACCAAGAGAAAGTCATTTGAAGGCAACTAAGAGAATATTGAGGTACTTGAAGCACACACAAAATGTTGGATTGTGATATCCCAAAGGAGCAAGATTTGAGTTGATTTGTTATTCAGACTCCAATTATGCGGGATGCAAAGTTGAGAGGAAGAGCACATCGGGCATATGTCAACTATTGGCAAGATGACTTGTATCTTGGTTATCAAAGAAGCAAAATAGTGTAGCACTTTCAACCGCCGAAGCGGAGTATATTTCGGCCGATAGTTGTTGTGCTCAATTACTTTGGATGAAGGCTACTTTGAATGATTTTGGAATCAAGTTCAAACAAGTGCCACTGCTTTGTGACAGTGAGAGTGCCATGAAGCTCACTAACAACCTGGTTCAACATTCAAGAACAAAGCACAAAGATGTCTACCATCACTTCATAAGAGATCATCAACAAAAAGGGGACATTTGCCTTGAGAGTGTGGGCACTGATAATCAACTTGCCGATATTTTCACCAAGCCACTTGATGAGAATAGGTTTTGCAAGCTAAGGAATGAATTGAACATACTTGACTTCTCAAATATGTGTTAATGCACCCCCATTATATGACATGCCTCTCCTTCGAGCAAAGCAAGGTAGGATTGATTGACATGTCATTCATCCATTGCTAAGGACTTGTTTAGTGCATCTAGTCATTCCTCACATGTCTTAGGCTCATTTATGAAAATCAAATGAATTTGATGCTTGTATGGTACCACTATTGCTTCTATGCTTAAAATGATCTAGTGGTAGCATATGACATGTTTGTGGGCTTGTGAACCTAGTGTTTAATCTAGAAAATGAGCTATAAGTGTTTAACTCAACATGGTCAAGATAACCCTTGCAATGAGGTGTGAAGAAGCTTGCCCTTGGATCAAACTGAGTTAAATATCTTTTGCAAGTGATCTAGATTGAACCAAATTTGAAAAATGATCCTCACTTAACATGGTTTCACCCCAACCTATCTAAAATTTGAGCTCACCTTTTGTGCTAATTGTTGACAAAGGGGGAGAGAAATTCACAAAGATAGTAAGATAGGGGGAGCAAACAAATGAAATGACATTGTAAGGGGATCAATAAAAATTTGAAGCACATAAGTAGGGGGAGCAAGCTCATAAACTTGTATATTGCATTTAAATGTGCATTACATATGTTTGCTTGCATGGCACAAGTTTTAAAATTCCCTATCCTTGCTTGTGTGGTGTATGCTAGATTCTAAAAAATGATTGATGAAATGAAAACCAGCATGCATAGGATAGCTAGATATTCCTTAAACTTTTACAAGTGGTACTAGAGCCTTGTTTACAATGTTGATCTCACGAGGTATCTAGTTCTTTGTTATTTTTCAAGTGATATCTAGCAAACCATGGTGCTAAGGATGGTGTTCAAATGGCAATTCCGATTGGTATCACACTTCAAAGGTCTATTCTTTACACCTTAGCATCATTTGGTAGTCATTACTCTCCCAAACTTCCTATCCATGCATATGTGCAAGCTTTCAAATCCAAACTCTTAGAACATATGTAGGGGGAGCTAATACTACCAATTTGGGTTTATGAAACTTGTCCATATCCTTTACACATGGTAAAATGCTTGGGCAAGCAACATGAATCCTAAAAGATTTCATTGAATATCTTTGTAAATAGGTTGTCATCAATTACCATAAAGGGGAAGATTGAAAGCCCTAGTTTGGTTTTGGATAATTGATGAAACCTAGGACTAACCTTTGATCTAAGTGTGTAAATTAGATGAGGTAGTCCAATCCAAGTTGTGGAGCTAGAAGATGATCATGGTGAAGGTGATGGCAACATGTGATGATGATCTAGTGCTCAACTTGGAAAAGAAGAAAGAGAAAAACAAAAACCAAGGAGATCAAGGTAAAGGTATCAAATATGTTTTTGTGTTTTGGTGATCAAGACACAATAGAGAGTGTGATCACGTTTAGGATCGATAGTTGTAATATAAGGAGGGGAAATCTTTGGCTAAGCGGTTGTCGAGTGCCCCTAGGTGACATGATTCTTGCATATGCATTTAGGAACCTAGTGTGCTAACCTTGACCCTTATAAAATGCTTTGAAAAATGCTAACGCACGTGCACACAAGTTCTACACTTTGTGATTAGCAAGTTGGAAGCAAGGGTGAAGCGGTTGAGGAGTTAGAAAAAGAAAAGGAGAAGGCATGTGACCAGACTCTGGCGCTGGGGTGATCGGGCTCACCCTAGGTACGTCCGGTCAATTTTAGCCATGTTGGCAGAGTTAGCCAAGAACGCAGGGCTGCGATCGGACGCTAGCCTTGGACATGGGCGTGCGTCCGGTCGTGCGATCCAGAGGCAGCGTAGTGCTTGGTGGCGATCGAAAGCTGGTGGCGGTGTGAGACTGGACGCACAGGGGGCGTGTTAGGTCACTCATGACGTACACTGGTCAGCCTTGCGGGAGCTCATGAAGGAGTGAAGAGCTGACCGGATGCTCAGGCGTGTCAGGTCATCGCTGATCGGATGTGTCTAGTCAATAAAAATGCACTCTGGATCCTTTCTATAAACGATCAGACTCGGCTCGGTGGCGTGAGCGGCACGTCCGGTCAATCCTTGATTGCGCAAGTGAGTCGTCTAGTGATTGTTGGAGATCGGTGGACAAGATTCAAAGCACTGACATGTGGACAGCTGAGGACAATCGGACGCTGGTCGATCGAATGCTGGGGTGTGTTCGGTCAGTGCATCCGGTTAGCCCGAGAGCTCCCAACGGTTCTCTGAGCTTCGAGGCTCTATAAATAGGAAGACACTGGCTTGGGGCTCACTCTCTTGGCACTTTGTCATACTTGACATCCTTGTGAGCCTAAGCAAACTCCTCCCACTCATCTCCATCATTGATTCATCATCATAGTGAGTTTGGGAGTGATTCGAAGTGCATTTGCTTGAGTGAATGCATCTAGTGGCACTTGGGGATCGTTGTGGCTGTGAATTTTTGTTACTCTTGGTGGTTGGCGCAACCTAGATGGCTTGGACCAGTGGAGGAGCTTTGACACGTGTTGGTGATTGTTTGTGGCTCGCTTTGGTGATTATGAGGGGTCTTGTGCCTTCCCCAGTGGAGCACCAAAAGGTAACTCTAGTGGATTGCTCATGTCATTGAGTTACCTCACTTATGGGTAGGTTCTTGCGGTGTCCATTTGTTGGACTAGGTTTGTGCAACACCTATTAGGCACCGAACCACCAAGTGTTGGTCGACACAATGGGGACTAGCATGCCGGCAAGCACGTGAACTTCAGGAGAAAAATCGTGTGTCATCTTGTGATTGGATTTCTCCCAATGATTGAATTGGTATTAATCTTGTGATTGGTTCAGTCCCCTACACGGCGGTATAATCAGCCTACTCACTCCCTTACATTTCTTGCAAACTAGTTGCCAAGCTCTTTAGTGTAGTTAGTCTTTGAGAGCTTGTTAGTTTGGTTAGTGTGGCTCTTTAGTTAGTCTTTGAGAGCACACTAGCTTAATGAGTAGTGACCTAGCTCTTGTGTGTGCCTAGTGATTATAGAAACTAGAATTGTTGGGATAGGTGGCTTGCAACCCTTGTAGAGCTAGAGCAAAATTGCATTACGCCGTTTGTTGTACAAATCATTCGCTCTAGTGCTTTGTGGGGTTTTTAAATAGGCTATTCAGCCTCCCTCTAGCCATATTAGGACCGTTCAATGCAATATCTAGATAAAAAATAATTGCAACATACGTCTGGAAATATATGAAACATTTTGAACAAACGCTTGTGTTGGATTGTTTAGCTCCTACAATGCCTAGCAACGTGATCGCGTAGATTGATCCAGATGGTCGTGCACGAGACACAGAGATTTATACCAGTTTGCCCCCCCGAGAAGCGAGTAAAAGCCATATGTCCAGTTGCTACTTCTTCTTGTATTCATACGCTCGATTATAGGGGCTGTTGCTCCTAGCTACGAGGTAGATTGGAATGAGGCGATGGTGTTGTGGTGGACTTGACGTTCGTGGAGTCCTTACCCCTCTTTATATAGGCACAGGGGTACGATTACAAAGAGGGCAATCGACACGATAGATTGGATTCCGAGTCTGTTATAACAAATCAATTCTATCCTACCACAGCTATGATGGCGATAGATATCCTTGATACGTCATGATCTCCATGTTGGTAGTTGCACCTAGTCCTCATAGGCTTCCTCCTCGGTCGTCCTCCGTTGATGGGCCAGATATATGGTCGGTGAGGGTACCTCGGGCCCATATCTCTGAAATAGCCCCCGTAGGATTTAATGAGGGGATCGTAGAGCTGTACAATCCTTTGAGTGTTGTAAGTCCCTATAACGTTTGGGTACCATAGGTCCCGATGAACACTTCTCGGGTACCGAGATGCTTGAATACAATCAGAAGGCCTCGAGTATTGGGATGACTGTGCGGGTTGCATTGACTGGCAGTAATGCCTTCCTGAGTTTCGGGATTCCTTCAGGTGGAAGTCTCTCACCTGTTTGAATGCATCACATGCGCGTCATTGAATCCTATAAAAGATAAGGATAGTTGTGCCTAGGAACTCGAACCGTTCTGTTTCCCATGCTTTTACTTTGTGGAACCCTCTCGATGCTTGAGTGCCTTTTTAATGCCAACAACCCACTCCCCTACCAACATCTTCCGTGTTCTTATTTAAGGAGGGGATAGGGAGGCCAGTGAGTCTCACCCCTCCTTTCTTCCCCAAATCCCTTAGCCTTAGACAGAGTGTGAGAGTGGAGATTCTGGTTGTGCGCCATGGTTCATGGTGATTTTCTATGGTTGCGCCGATGCTGGGAGAAGGCTTTCAAGATCAGGTTCCATAGCGGCCTGGTGGTGACCGTTCTCCTTGGGTGTTAGAGGAAGTTCCATAAAGATGGGGAGAAACAATACCATTGGTGGCCCAGGTCATAGAGGACGCGGCGGCTATGCTCACCGGTGGTTGACACTCGGGAGCTCCTCGGGTCGGAGTATCTGTAGGGAATCCTGGAGGGCAAAAGGCACCTTGCTGTTGCTAGGAAACCCTTTCCCCATAGATCTCGTCCTGGGTGCTCTCGTGTATCGATTTGAAGGCTTGACGCCGCTAAGTCGATGCCATTCGCTCCTCCTCGATGCCGCAGAAGATGGCATGAGCCACCCTCCTCACAGGGCTCCTCCTCCTCTTGGATGTTAGAGGAAGCTCCATGAGGTGGGTGTGATAGAACCGTCTAATTTATAAGAGCACAAGTACAATGGCAGCCCGCGAAGTAGTTGCACTTTCATACTTGAACCCATATAAACCCGGTAGTCCGTCGAGTACCACGAAGGGTCTCGATTCATCGCCAACATACAACCAAGATCATATATGATTCAACATACATGCCACATATTACATAAAGTTCACAAATACATTACCATCCATCGGAGTACAATTAAAAGTTCTTACAACCCAAGTTCAAATAAAGTAGTAGTAGTAGCGGAAGCGAATGTAGTTTTGAAACTAACATCTCAGACCATTGTTCAAATACTTGCCAGTTTGTGATCACATCCCACAAAAGCATCATAGATTAGATATATAGAAGCGCCTTGCCCATGGCCTACTCCTCATCCACGGCAGGACAGAAGCAGTTCTTACAATATCCATGGTATACTGTGTTATCTACAACAAGTGGGAAATAAACCCTGAGTACGAGAAGGTACTCAGCTAGACTTACACGTCATAAACCAAAAATAAAGTGACATCGAGGATCATGCAAGGCTTTACAGTGGAGCTAGCTTGACAACATTCTGCATAAAAAGCTACTAGTTCAACTGTACATTTTATAATTCAGTTACCAAGTTAATTATTGCTATTCATCTCTAGATTAGCAAATAACCTGTGCCAAACATGTGGTATATCATTTAGTAGCATAACAATAGTAACCATAGCTAGTGTAATAATTCCATGTTCATCATAACCATCATATTCCATAATCCAGTTACTACGATGTTGGAGCTAGTCAAATTTCTCACTATCCGGGAGAGACGATGATTCAAATCGGTTGCAACCAGCTGGGCAGTATTCCTAGCACAAACCTAGGTCTACCAACCATGGTAGCCTTAGGTCACCTTTGGTACAACTTAGGTCCACATTTCGTGGGTTCGATCTGCGCCGCACAATCAGGGACAACCAACTACTAGGATGTTTAGGCCCAGCCTGCCCTTAGGCTCACGTCTGGCTCCCCACACATCCTTACTACCTCTAGTGTGCACACTCTTACAGAACAAGACCCGGCCTGAGTTGAGCTACTCAGCTTCGTGGACAAAATGAGTTATCTGGCTAGCTAAGTGAGAGGCATGCGTTCATTCTCTACATAATTGCCAACAATGGTAGAGTTCTTAATCGACACAGACAAGGCTAACATAGCCAACCCAACACCATTGCATATAAGTTCCTATCCAATCTCCACTCAATAACACCCCATGGTTATTTTCCATGATAGCAAATATAGCCAACCGTGCTTTGGTATCTACCTATATCTCGTAGGTGATAGGAAATCACCCGACTTGTACTGGTCTAAGCATGGCTAGGCATATGTTCGATCCTAGACCTAGATAGGGTTCAAGGTATATTTCTAGACAAGGTAGTTCTATGCATCAAGTGTTTCCAAGCAACACTTATAACCTAATGCATCAAACATAAAGGACTCAAGTGATATTTGTAAAAACATAGGAGGCTTAGAATGCTCTAGGGCTTGCCTTTCAGAAAGGAGATAGGCACGCCACCTTTGGAAGATTTGGGTCCCTGATACCCTTAATGACTTCATGGCTGGTTTTGACACAGGCGCGCCACCTTTGGAAGATGCTTGGGAAGATGCTTCTTTGGTGATCTAGGCAAGGCCTATGCAGGATGAACCTGCTCGGGTTCCCATTGTGGGTGCCTGAGGGAAAGAGCCTGCCATTGAGCTGGCTCACGGGCTTGACCCATCGGGGTCATCTCTAAAAGTTATTTCAAAGGATGGCCTCAAGAGGGTGTTGCTGTGAGTTGATTCTCCTCCACAGGTGGACGACGTCCGCTTGGTCCCTCTCAGGTTTCAAACCAAACGAGCTGGGGGAGGTCCGTCACTACAAGCTTTTGACACTAAAGGCGAGAGCTTGTTTGATAATGTCGAGGAGCGACGTCGTCTCATCTCTGGCTTCAAAGAGCTAGACGGGATGGCAAAGCACGTAGACAGTTTGTCTGTTGCACTGTGAGCCCTGGCTGATGCCATGAAGACCAAGAGCATCTCAGTGGGGATCCCCTTAGTGCTACCTTGGACGTATGATTCATGTCGGGTGTCCCAGCCCCCGAGCATCGGGTGCCCTTGGTTTGTACTTGGGGCCACATAGTGGACCTGATGGGTCTAGCCCCTGAGTCTTTGGTTGATTTATTCTGAATGAAGCTAAGACTTATGCCATCCTGTTCTTATAATATCTTCAGAAGAATTCTTTGGCCAAGTCCGCGTTCAATCAGGAGAGGTTCTCTTAGCCGGGTGATGAAGTGAAGGCGTGGATAGCTGAGCTAGAGAGGCCCAAGGTAGCATCCTCAAGACGAGACCCAAGGTAGGGTTTCTACCAAGATGTTTCTCCTTAATGTTTGGTGAGGCTTATAAAACCTTTATTGCCTTTTCAGCTGCCGCCGAGGCTATCATCGGGCTATCCCAAGAGAAGGCCACTTTCCGTGCCTCAGGCTCCGCATATTGGAGGGAGAGGTAGAAGCGGGCGCTTGCTCAAGAAGAGACAGAGAAGCTCTAGAAGCAGATCCAAGGTATGTCTTGTTTTCAGCAATGAATCATGTTACAATTGTATGTGAATTTTTGGACTGATACACTTTGTTCACAGCGGAGTCGGCTAAGGCGAGATGCCTTAAGGATGAGCTTGCTGAGTGTAAGTCTGAGTACGTGAACCTAGAGGCCATGGCTACTGAAGCTGAATGGCTGCACGCATGGACCCTTTCGACCATGGAGGCGAAGTACATGTCACAGGTGTCATCCCTTGAGGACGAGCTCAAGAGCGTAGTCATGGTTGGTCACACTGCCTACCAGGTGGCCTATGTTCAGCTAGGAGGGCCCACCTCTTTGTCAGAGGTGGCTTCCTAGCTGAGGGGGATCCCAAGGCACCTAGAGGAGATTGCCCAGTACGGTTTGTCCACTAGAGCGAACATGGCGTTGGTGACCATCAAGACAATCTACACTAACCTGAACATCGGCTCCATCAGAGGGAAACCCATCGACATGAATCCCTTGCTGTATAGTTGGATTCAGCAACAAGCCATAGAACCTTCTGAGGCCATCATTAGCAATGTTGATCTCTCCATGATAGTGCAGGGCAGTATGCCTGATTCATTAGAGGATTCGGGCGACGCTTGAGGCCATCTTGTAATGTGTTGCACCTGACTTTATATGCTCTATCTTTTAGTGTCTTTAGTTTTTTATGCTAGTTTAAGCTTTGGACCAACTACCTAGGGATTATTCAGCCAAAATGAAACACTTTGATCGAGTTTGTGCAAGGTCTTGAAATGGTATAAGTGACTTAGCAAGTTAGTATGAGTGGGCGACACGTATAGCTATCATTGTAGCCCTCGAGCACATTGATAAGTTAGTATAACATGTGAACGTGCTAGACGGGAACACAATAGCTACAAAGGTTACTCCCAAGCAACTTAGAAAGGTTCTTCATAAGGTACTTGAGAGATCACAATTTATTCATGTAACAAATAAATGTTCTTTGCAAGATGTAAATGATAACCAAAATTTAGAAAAATAAAGGGGCCGACGTAACCATGGGTCGTTGGCTGCCTTCTGAAGATCCGACGATGAGGGCCAGAGGGGTCGGAGCCTATGGTGGAGTCAAGGATGATGGGTCGAGGGTGACGACAGGCTATTGCTTTGGAGTCGTTGACAAGAGCTTCTTCCCGGCCTCGAGCAGGGGAAGCTCGAAGCCCCTGAGTCCAAGTCATTGGCCTCCACGTACTTGACGGTGTCCCTCTCACATTGGTAGGTGCTCTGGAAGTTTCCCGACACTATAATTACACCGCGCGGTCCCGATATCTTCAGCTTGAGGTAGGCGTAGTTCGGACTGCCATGAACTTGGCGTAAGATGGCCTCCCGAATATGGCGTTGTAAGGTCCCTGGAAGTTGACAACTTTGAAGGAGAGTGTCTCCTTTTGGTAGTGTACCACATCGCCGAATGTCACAGAGAGATCTATTGTACTCAGGGGCATGATGCACCGCCCAGGGACGATGCCGTGGAAGGGGGACTGTGATGCATGCAGCTTCCTTATGCCCACGTTGAGCTTGTCGAAGGCATCCTTGTAAAGGGTGTTGATGTCACTACCTCTGTCCATGAGGATCTTCATCACCCTTGTGTTCTCGATGACTATAGTTACCACCAGAGGGAATTGGCCTGCCTCAACCACCCGGTCCGGATGATCGGTTTGATCATAAGTAATTGACCATTCTAACCAGCGTAGGTATAGCAGGGCGGCTAGTGCGGTCGCATAGATCCGTTTGTGAGTCAGCTTCTATAGCCTTCTATCCTAGTAGGCTTGAGGGCCACTAAAGATGAGCATGGTGCTTCTAGCAGTCACATCGGGGCCTTGATGATCGTCATGGTCTCCCAAGTACCCTTCTTGATCTGTTCGCCTTTTGACCTCTAGAATGACACACTTGTGGTAAGCAAGGCAATCTTTGGTAGGGTGGGTAACAACAAAGCCATGATTCTAACATGGTCTATTCCTGATCCTTTCAAACATATCTCGATAAGCTTGTCTCTTGTGAGGGATCGAGGCCATTCTCGGGATGGTATACTCGAGTCTGATCGGTGGCTGAGGCTGCGTCACGGGAGCTATTGAATGCTGGGCGAGGCCACGAGTATTGTGTTCCTATTTCCATGCATTGATCAACAAGCGAGCATCTTGCCCATTCCCTGGTCGACCGTAGATCGGGTTGGGGAGGCGATATGCTCTAGGTCCTCTCGTTGGTCGGCCCCTGGTCCCTAGAAGACATTGCCGGCAATAGCGCCGAACAGGCCTGTGATGCGCTTTGGGATTATCCTGACTGAACCATGATTTTCTGAGTTGTAGGGTGCATCATTGGCTCGATCCGGGGAGCCGATTGAAGTAGCCTGATGGCCCCATAGAGACGATTAGCCAAGTTTTGGCCACCCACAGGGTGAGTGTGCTGAACTTGAATCTGTTGAGTGTCTGGAGACTGGTTGAGCTTTTGGTGAAGATGATTGTTCTTCGCTTTGAGATCATCATTTTGAGGAAGGAGGCACAAGCGTGCTTCGTCGCTAGTCTTGTATGGGGCATCTGAGACTATAACATCTCCCGATGGCGGAGTGGCGCTTTCAAGCACGAGCTTCTCAAGTGCTTCCTGAGGTGGCTCGGGGTCTTGTAGATTCATATAACAATCAGGTTGCTCTTTGGACTCAGTGCCTCCCTCTTTGGGTAGTTACTCCCCTAGCTTTGGGTTATCAAGGAGGAACTAATCATACCCATCGAGATTGAGATCTTGGGTAGGCTCGTCGTCCTCTACATGTTCCCATTCTTCCAATGTGTTGGCCAAATCTTCGTCGCCGTTGGTGATCATCCTGATCAACTGGGTAACCAGGTTGTCAAAACATTTGGGAGAGTGAGAACTACAGACGGGGTGATCCTTGATGTGAGGTTTGGCAGGTTTCGCCAAGGCTTGTTGAAGCTAGTTAGAGTAAGTTGCCGCCGCTTTCCTTAACCTGGCCGAAAAGCTAAGAAGGAAGTGATCGGGTGGCAATTGTAGATCTGATCGGCAGGGTCTAGTTTGGATCTACCTAGAGTTAGAGGGTGGCCTCAAGATTTTTTTCTTAGCCAAGCTTGGTAAAGACATCATGTTCGTAGCAGTTGAGATGTTGGGCAAGAGTACAGGGCCCAACATCCATAGCTTCCTCCAATCCGGTGAGGAACGCACAGATCGAGGGAGGCTGCTCCTCCTCCTCCATGGGTAGTTCGGGTTCTTGTAGATGCAAGTCCACAAACTAGTTAGCGATGAAGTTGAGGCTAACAAAGGTTATCTTCTCACCTGGCTCCATTCTATTTGCGGCATCCTCGATGTTGATGATGATTCCCATTTGAAACACGATATTAATCTGAACGCAATAGGCCCCTACCTGGCGTACCAAATGTCGGATTGTTTAGCTTCGGCAATGCCTAGCAACATGATCACGTAGATTGATCTAGATGGTCGCACACAAGACATAGAGATTTATACTAGATTGGGTCCTCGGGAAGCGAGTAAACGACGTATGTCTAGTTGCTAGTTCATCTTGTATTCATATGCTCAGTTACAAGGGTTGTTGCTCCTAGCTACAAGGTAGATTGGAATGAGCCGATGGTGTTGTGGTGGTGTGGGGGGTCTGACCCCAGGTACCCATGGTGGACTACATGGGCCGCATCGCTAAGGGACGGCCCAGCCCACAAGATGATGACTTGCAGCTCAAGGCACAACTCGGCGAATGCCGCAAGGCACCTCGGCGACATCCTGAAGATCGCATAGAATTTGTTAGGATATGCCGAATGTAATATTCCATGTATATCTTATTTGTTACCTGATTTGTTGTAGACCTAATCGGCATGTAACTATACCCCTCGGGCTATATAAGGCGGGTAGGGGACTCCCTCAAAACACACACAATCATATACAATAGCCAATACAAACTGACGGGACATTGGATTAGGGTATTACATCAAGCTGACGGCTTGAACCTATGGAAATCTTGTGTCTTGTCACCATCTCACTCCTGATCTCGCTCACCTCTATGATAAATCTACCATCATGGGTATACCCCTCGGTGGTCTGCCGAGCACATTTAGATGACAATTGGCGCACTAGGTAGGGGCATGCGCTTGATCCCATGGTAGGCCAGATGGTATGTCTTCCAAGCTCTCCGTTCGCTCCTAGGCCCAGCCAAACCTTCACGGTCGGTTCCATCACCTAACGGGAAGGTCATCCAACCGGTGCAGGACAACCCCGCGCCGGTGGCTCTGACTTCTGTGCTGGCAGATCCGATCTCAGGATCTTTCCCGGGTTCATCTTCTTCTCCGGCAGCTCGCCCTTCGGTGCCACGCCAGCCAAAGAAGCCCGTCCAATAGGATGACATGATCTCATCTATAGATCGGGTTGACAAGAAGCTTGTTGAATACTTGTTGCTCATAGAGTCGATCCTAGATCAGTCTCCTTACGATGACGAGTTTCCTCTTTTCTAGGTTGTTTGCCCAAAGTGCTCTACTCGATTGCGCCGTCTGAGGTGGCAGGATGCAGATCTAACCATCACGGCGACTCCACAAAGACGCATAGTGCAGCATCGACAGCTCCCTAGATCTAACCAGCCTAGGGCTGGTCGGCAGGCTCCAATGTAGGGTCCCGTGGTGTCTCACTCTTACGGGCTAGCCAATGCGGCCGCTTCCTATCAAGAGGCCCTGCATGATCTCTACGCTGACCAGATCGGCAACATCCACCCACTCACCGAGCTCGTTATGCCGAGCGCCGACCAGTTTGCACCGGCCGTCAACATGGTGCAGATTCATTAGCTCGATGATGATTCTTTGCTCCCTATCCTGGAGGTAGATCTAGGGATAGAATTGGAAGGCTCCACCAAAACCATCACTGAGACCATCACCGACCTCATCGCCAGCACTCCATCCCCGCCTAGATGTTTTCCTAGGGAAATCTTCATGATTAGCGTCGATAGTGCTACTCGCGATGATGAAACCTACTCTCAACATGTCGCATGAGAAGGAAGAAATGCCGATCGTGCCTAACGTCACAGAGAAGTAGACACCGCCACAGCCGCAGCAAACGCCAATCCTAGCACGACCGACGGTGGTGGTGCTGTCCATCACTAGGGAGGGCACTATGTCATCTGCAACCTCAACAAAGAATTCATCCAAGTTTTTGGACATGAGGTCCTACCAACACCAAACGCCAACCTCATTATCGCCATAAACAAGCTAGGTAGGCTTACGCCGTCACTAGAGCTCGCCAAAGCCACTGCCTTGCTTAAAGCAGCAGCAGTTCAAGTCCACGAGAATCACCAGAACTAGGCGCCATCACACTCCACCGCTTCAAATCCAACTGCTAGGCCATGGAGGGCCCTATCCTAGCGACCTGGTGGTAGTCACCTCCAGGCGGGTGGCCCCTATCTCCAAAGGGGGTCAAGAGGCAATTACATCATTAATCCTAGGGAATAGCCATAGTATGCCAACCCCAATGCCAACCAGGAGGTTGAACAACTTGCTGGTGACTTATGGCACATCTTAATAATCGTCATGACATTTGCCACGCCGAGGAGATCCTTCACCGCCAACAATACAAAGAAGCATGGGGCAAACCTAAGGCGGTGTTTGAGCCGATCTAGCTGGCTCACTCCGACAACATCGTCTAGCCCATTAGAAACGTCGCTTGGCCCACTGTGGGCAATGTCGCCCGACCTACTATTGGTGCTACTGTTCCACCAGCCACTGGTGATGCTGCCATCGCAAATGATATCGATGGTCCACGGGCATTCACCGCAAAGCTACGGGCTGTATAGTGGCCCCCTAACTTCAAAATCTTCGAGGTCGAGCAGTATGAAGGTCACGCCAACCCTGAGCAATGGCTCACAAGCTATGCCACCATTGAGCGGGACGGGGGCGGTAACACTGATGTCATGGTAAACTACCTACCCATCATGCTTAAGCCTACCATGATGAATTGGCTCACAAGCCTCCAATAGGACATCATCAACTCATGGGATGACCTCAAGAGGTTGTTCGTTGAGAATTACAAGGCTACATGTGAGCAGTCGGGGATGAAGCATGACCTAGCCCGAGTCTATTAGAAGCCTAGCGAGCTCCTTCGGAGCTACATCAGGCATTGCTCCAAGGTCAGAAATCATATTCCAAACATCCTGGAGTCCGAAGTCATCACCACCTTTATCTAAGGACTTTACCATCATGATGAACTCCACAGAAAATTCAATAGGAAGCCACCAGCGTCGATCAGTGAGATGTTCACAACCACCAAATAATATGCTGATGCTAAGGAGGCTGATCTACGTCACCATGAAGATATCACCCGGGTTCCTCGGCCCGATCGTCCACCATGTCGCAACGATGAACGCCGCGATGAATGGCGCAACGATGATCAAGACCTCTGCTAAGATGACCATGAGCGTCGCCTCGATAGCCATGACCATCGTGACGGGTAGGAGACCTCGAGGGTAGGATAGCTCTGACATCATCGACCAGCGAACTTCATTGCCTCCATCAAGCAGTCTCGTGCTAAGCGCAACTACAATGCATAGTTCGACAAGCTCCTCAATGGTCTCGTGCCTGATTCACAAGGGAACAAAGCATACCATGAGGGAGTGCATGGGTCTAGCAAATGTCTTCCAAGAACAGGTGGATAAGAAACATATAGAATACAACCACGGTGGCAAGGATCGTGAACCCCCAAACATAGGTGACGCCTTTCAAGATCCTAGCTGGACCGTCCATACGATCTTTGGAGGTCTGGCCGCCTCCAAGAACAAGCACGACAAGAAGTTCACCTCCCGGCGAGTCTTATCCGTCAAGGGCATCAACACCATAGCTGACCCTAGATATCTCCTTCGGTCGGAGCAGCCCATCACCTTCAGTAGGGCCAACCAGTGGGCGGAGATCCCATACATAGGATGCTTTCCCCTCATACTAGACACTATCATCCACAAGGCATGCTTCACGAAGGCCCTCATCGATGGTGGCAGTGACCTCAAAATCCTCTTCGCCAGCGCCTTGTATGAACTAGGCCTCTTCAATGAAGATCTCACCCCTGTCAACTCTCCTTTCTGGGGGGTCATCCCAAGAAAGGCTTGCCAGTCCTTGGGCGAGATTACCCTACCAGTGCAGTATGGCACCATCGAGTTGTTCCGCATCAAGTACATCAGCTTTAGAGACTATAGTGACTAGAATCGTGGTAGGTGGCTTGCATTTTTAGTAGGTTAGCGCAACATTCACTTCACCTCATAATTGTCTAACCGCTTTGCTTAGTGTTGCTGTAGAAGTTTTTATAAGCTATTCACCCCCCTCTAGCCATTAGGACCTTTTAGGGGGCATCCCACGGATCATGTACTTCTCGCGGGATGTCTTCAACCTCTGTTGGAGGTCCCACAGCTTGCCCCACAGTTCTCTCTTGGTGGCAGCGCCGCGTGCCTAAAGCCATCTCCCTAGGGGGCTCTGGAGCATGTGGCTCCTGCTCGGCTCTAGGGCCTGCACCCATCATCGAGGATGAAGCTCGAGGACTGGGCGTTCGTCCTGTGCATGCCCCCTAGTTCCATCATAGGCGGGGATGTCAGGGGCTCGGCACCCGTCCCACATCCGCTCCGGATCCACTAACATCTCCA